>PVHT020000009.1:9634640-9786107 GCA_004024745.2 Catagonus wagneri | reverse complement strand
CCGGCGTTGCTGTGAGCTGTGGTGTAGGTTGCAGACGCGGCTCGGATCCCGCGTTGCTGTGGCTGTGGCGAAGGCCGGCAACTGCAGCTCCTGTTAGACCCCTAGCCTGGGAACCTCCATATGCCGCGGGTGCGGCTCTACATAAAGGCAAAAAGACAAAAAAAAAAAAGATATTTTAAACCTAAAAACCTTCCCACTCTACCAACAAGCACCTGACCAATATGGGGAAGGGGTTTACAGGAAGGCTGGCATTAAGAACAGGGAAGAGGAGTTCCCATCATGGCGCAGCGGAAATGAATCCAACTAGGAACCATGAGGTTGCGGGTTTGATCCCTGGCCTCGCTCAGTGGGATAAGGATCCGGCGTTGCCATGAGCTGTGGTGTAGGTTGCAGATGTGGCTTGGATCTGGTGTTCTCTGGCTGTGGCATAGCCTGGCAGCTGTAGCTTCAATTTGACCCCTGGCCTGGGAACCTCCATTTGCTTTGGGTGCAGCCCTAAAAACCAAAAGAAAAAAAAAAAAGAATAGGGAAGAAAGAGACAGAAAAGGCAGATAATAATTTAGGATTCCTATTTGGGGAATATCTAAGAACAGGTAAAATTCTTCAGTTTCCCTGGGACATCTGTTAACGTCATTAATGAAATACTTCCTGGGTTAAGCCTGCCCGCACCCTCCTCATCCATGTCGCTGTAACCCCTTCACTTCATTTCAATAGCTTCCCAGTTGGTTTTCCAACTGCTCTCCAGCTGTTTTCTCTGTTTTGTTTCACTGACAGACTCTTTTTAAACTGGAAGCTAAGCCTTCAACTCTCCTTCAGGTCGACACCAATATCCTGATAATGACCTCCAAGGTCTCAGGTAATCCGGGCCCCTAAGAGCTCTCTGACTTCATCACCAACTGCTCTGGCCCGTGCTTACTCTGGTGTAGCCACACCAGGGTCTTTGGTGTTCCTCACACAGACCAAGCATCCTTCCCCCTTCGATGCCTTTGCTTTTCCCTATGCCTGATACACCCTTCCTCCCCAAATCGGCATGGCTCAAGCAATCGCTCCTGTCCTGAGTTTGTCCAAATATCACCTCCTCAGAGTTCCCACCGTGGCTCAGAGGAAAACAAATATGACTACCATCTATGAGGACGCAGGTTCGATCCCTGACCTCACTCAGTGGGTTAGCTCACAGCATTGCCGTGAGCTGTGGTGTAGGTCACAGATGCGGCTCGGACCCCGCTTTGCTGTGGCTGTGGCATAGGCCAGTGGCTATAGCTCCGATTCAACCCTAGCCTGGGAACCTCCATATGCAGAGAGTGCAGCCCTAAAAAAGACAAAAAAAAAAAGTCACCCTTTCCACAATGACCATATAAAGCATGTCGGTGTTCTTTTCCTACCAGCACTACCTTCGTTCTTCACACGCTCTTATTGCTAATGACATCCTCGCTATACGTTTACCTCTTGATTGCTTATTCTTTGGCTTCAGGCCTCCAAGACATAAACGAGGCCGAGTCTTTTGTTCACTGTTCCACCCAGAAGCCTGTGCAGTGCTAGGACCATGATAGATGCTCAGTAAATACATACAGAGCAGATAAATGGGGCATGGCATAGGGATGGCAGTTTTTTGGTTGTACAAATAAATATTGAGATTACAGTCAGATTTGGCTCCTAGTAGCCTACACAGGGTAGCGAGTGGCAAGGGAAAGAGTTCCCCTGACAGGATAAGGGGCTCTGTAAATCTACACCAGGAGGAAAAAAGAGATGGAAATCAGGCTTCTTGAACATCAGAAGACCTTTTATTTTCTCTTTCTTTTTTCCTTTTTATAGCCTTATACCTGGGGTATAAGGAAGTTCCCAGGCTAGGGGTCGAATCGGAGCTGCAGCTGCCAGCCTACCCCACAGCCACGGCCACGTGGGATCCGAGACGCATCTGCGACCTACACCACAGCTCACAGCAACACCGGATCCTTAACCCACTGAGCAAGGCCAGGGATCTAACTTGCATGCTCACGGGGATTATTTGGGTTCTTAACCCACTTGAGAACTCCAGAGGACATTTTCTAAAGCATCAGGGTAATATACTCCATTTATGAATTCATGAAAATAATCCAGGCACTCTGCCTGCTGGAGACACAGAGATGTACGTATAAGATTTGGTACCTTCCCTCAAGGGATCTGTTCAGTGGAGACAACACATTAGGCTTTCTGTGATATTCCCTCATTCCCTCTCTCCATGACATCGACCAGCCACAAAGCTGCATCAAAGCTACTTCATCCCAGCCTTGGACACCCTTACGTGACCCAACAAAGGGGTCAGGGGTCTACACAACAGATGCCTGGAATGCTCTGTGTTGGCCTTGGCTCCTCCTTCCAGAAAACGGGCACTGGAACTGGGTGGCATCAGCCACCGTATTCTCATTCGGAACTCCAAGTGCAGAAGAGTCGTTGCTCTTGAAATTGGCAGCTAAGTGTTCAAACCATTTCCCTCCTCATCCTCACCCCTCAAGAGCTAAGAAGAGCATGGATTAGGCTTTTTCAGTCCAAGATATGAGAGTGTGGAGACCCTGGCCCAGCAGGTTAGGGATTTCCTTACATTCACTCTTTGGTGCAGCTCCGCCTTTGTTTCCTCATCTTCCCACAGGTCATCAGGAAGAGAGTTGAAATCAGCCTGCCACTGAGATACAAAGTTCTGCTTGTGGTCCGGACGCCTTAGAAAGTTCTGGAAACCTGCTCTGTAAGAAATTAGAATGAGAGGGAGCTTCCACATCACATCTGACAACAACGCGATTGTAACTGTGGAAACTTTACTTACCTCGTATCATATAAGTAAGCAAGCATGGAGTGCCGGCCTTCTCTCAGGTGCCTGAGTACTGTTTTGATGGAATTTATATAGGAATTTTCTATCAGTTTCCAGTAAGGTACTAAAAATAATGGTATTTCCTGTTAAACGGTAAAGCATAAAAGTCATAATTTCCAAGTGAAAATTCTTCTGAATAATTGAGCTGAAAGGGCACTACAAAGCGGGAGGATCAAGATGCAACGGCAGCTACTTAAGCGTTTCTGTGAAACTTCTTTCTTCTCCTTACTCCCGCTCCCCCAGCTAAATCCTATCCCAAATCATTCTTCATGTCCCTGCCCAGACACAGTTCTTCCAGAATCCTGGCCTGACCCAACGAGCCTGTAAGGACATCCTCTGAAGTTCCACTTTTGCACCCCGTACTTCTCCCAATAGGGTATTGATGACATTAATTGTAACCGCTTATTAATTTGTCTATATTCACCTATAGAATAGCAGGCTCCTAAAACCTGGAGAACAGTTGTCTAATTCACCACTATTCAGTTTTTCCTTTAATTACCACAGGGTCTGGGACACAGTAGGTGCTCAGGAAATATTTATTGAAAGAATGAATTGAATGGTCACATGTCACATTTTGCCTTCATTGGAGAACACCTAGGGTTCATGTTAGAGTGATGATGAATTATTGCTCTGAATTCACCCTTGAGGTTTTTTTATCTTTGCTGAAGTGCACCATGAAAATCAGAAAGTTCCTTTTAAGTTAGCTTTAATGATGCAAATCAACCATCGAAAACAAGAAATAAACAAAAAATAAAACTGAAGAAGGATATTATATTTAATATAAACCTTCGGTACTAATTGTTTCCTTATCAGCTGTACATTTATTAGCTAGTAGACACACGTGAGGACCTTGGAGGTCATCTGGGTTAATTTTCTTTCCCGTTTTTATTTCTTTGTCTCTTTAGGGCCGCACGCAAGGCACATGGAGGTTCCCAGGCTAGGGTTCAGATGGGAGCAGCAGCTGCAGGCCTACGCCACAGCCACAGCAATGCGGGATTCGAGCCGTGTCTGAGACCTACACCACAGCCCATGGCAAGGCTGGATTCCTAACCCACTGAGTGAGGGCAGGGATCAAACCCATGCCCTCATAGATGGTAGTCAGATTCGTTTCCACTGAGCCACGATGGGAACTCCAAAATCTGGGCTAATTTTCTCTCCAACTAAGAAATGCCAAGAGATCCAGAAACAGACTAGACCTCACTAATGCATCAAACACAATACTTCAAGGCAACCCCGTCTAGGGTCACACAACCTGGGTTAGTGGAAAACTCTCCCTCAGTTGAGCAGAACTCTGTTTTCCTGTAGTTTCACCTATAAACCCTAGCTGTGCCCTTTGGAAAGAGACAGGCTATATTCGTGCCATCTTCCCTATGACAGCCTGCTAAGTTTTTGAAGACATTAGTGAGGAGAGATAGGCTGGAATTCAGGATGAAACTTGCTTATTTTCATACTCCCAGCATCTAGTACAGCACTGGCAAAGAACAGGTACTCAACAAATGTGAATATGGGTGTACGTAGACTCACTTGAACCTGATTTCATCATCAGTTACATTTTTAGGAGACGGCATGGCTCCATCCAATCCTAAAGACCTATAATTTTACATCCAACCATCTTCAAGTATTCATTTATCTAAATTAAAAATTTACAATTCCTGGAGTTCTCGTCATGGCTCAGCAGTAACGAACCGGACTAGTATCCATGAGGATGCAGGTTCAATCCCTGGTCTTGTTCAGTGGGTAGAGGATCCTGCGTTGCCATGAGTTGTGGTGTAGGTTGCAGATGTGGCTCAGATCTGCCATGGCTGTGGCTGTGGTGTAGGCCAGTGGCTACAGCTCTGATTCAACCCCTAGCCTGGGAACTTCCATATGCTGCGGGTGTGGCCCTAAAAAGACAAAAAAAAAAAAAAACTACAATTCTTTTAATGCTCCTCTGACATTAACACCCCCCCCCCTTTTTTAAACCTAAATTACCCTTCTGGTTTCGAGTTTTTCACACACATATAAATATATGTATATTATTATATACATTTTTTTCATTGATTATATGAAACAAATTTATTCAACTAGGTACCCGTCTTTCCTCTCCCTTGCCAGGTAGGCTCTGCAGCTCAAGTGAGAGAAGCTTAGAGAGGAAAAGGGCCAGAGTAGAGCAGGTGCTTTGCTTTGTTTCCAGGTTCTAGGTTACTTCTAGTTGTAGCAAAAGGTGTTCTCCTCATGGTTTCAATTATGTAACTAGCGGTCCAGACTATGTACCTTCCCATCGTCCCTCCAGCCAATTTTCCATCTTTCATTTTTTATCCTACTCTGTGCCCCGGGAGGCTAACTTACCTGAACTACTTCAGGAACCTCCCTCGTCCTGCACCTCCTGGGAAAGAGATGCAAGAGCAGGAAGGGCACGAAGTCTGGTTATATGCTGGCCTGCTCCTCTACGCTGGGCCACTGTGGGTGGCTGTATCCTTTGGGAAGGCCACAGCCCTCTCCATACACAGGTTTTCTTGAGGTCCCAGAATCTGCTCCAGGTCGGTTCTGAAGCCTAGGGGCCATAATAGCTCCTGGGTATCCCTTGTTTGGGGGTAATAACCTAATCCTTATAGGTTTCCTTCTTTATTGCACATCTGTATATAGATACGTAGTCCTTTATTCAAATATATATACTCAACACCCCTTAAGTTGTCATCTGTTTTCTGCCAGGTCCTGACTGCTGGAATATCTACAGTGGAAGCTGGTACCCTATCTCCGTGTGAATCTTTATTTTTCACTCATGTTCTCTATTTTCCTCTTGTCCTCTATGAATTTATTTCTCTCAAGGGCTTCAAGGTATGGAGTTAAGGATTAGATTTTAATATTTTTGCCCCTCACTCTCCAACTCCTCCCAAATAATATCATTTTAATTTTTCTCCTTCCCAATAAACATGTCTGTATTTTGCTTCTAAGATGGTTTTTAAATATATTTATACTTTATTTATTTTTATTTTTTATTTTTACTTATTTATTTTCTATAGCTTTGAATTGGAGCTACAGCTGCTGGCCTACACCACAGCCACGGCAATGCAGGGTCCAAGCCATGTCTGCAACCTACACCACAGCTCACGGCAACGCCGGATCCTTAACCCACTGAGCGCAACCCGCAACCTCATGGTTACTAGTTGGATTCATTTCTGCTCTGCCACAATGGGAACTCCTATTTTTTATTTTTTAAAGTAGCTACTCTTTGGCCGAATGCTATTAATTACACATACCCATAATTATATATCATGTAATGGTCTCACCTTTAAATATTTTCTGTTCTAATTTCTCCCTCAGTGCTAATGAATTCATCAGAGCCCTGTCAAGAACCTCTAATATCCTCTTCACTGCATTTGATCCTGTACTGACCACACGGAATTATCCCATATGGTCCTACCCTCCCCCAAAGAGCTTATAATTTAATCAAGGAGATAAGTGAGACATTTCCTTAGGAACGTACAATAATAACTGCAATTCATGATTGGGTCTCAAATGCCTGGCACAGATGGTCAGAGCTGAGAGTTTATAAGAATAAGAAACCAAAGAGGACCGAAATTAAGAAGATAGGGTCTGCATTTAAAAAAAAAAAAAGGCTTTCTCTTTTAAAAAGTTTAAAAGAAAGACTGTTCTCTGTGAGGTTCCCAAGATGATTTTATCTATAAAAGCAGCCAGATTGGCCTAGGGGGCAACTGGACTTTGCAGCTATCAGAGAAGAAGGAACTGAATGGAAATTCCAAGGCTTACCTGGACATTTCCTTGTCTGACACTTGGGTACCCATTTAAAGAGCTCAGACCAGACAGCTCTCTGTTCCTTTATTTGTTTAGTTAGCATAAAAATTTTCCCTCTACTGTAAAATGGTCAGGGGTTAAACTTCATTTGGAAGCATTATGATGTGGGTATGAGGACATGGCTGGAGGGCTATAATTTGCTGAATATGTGTTTTCAGGGACTCATTCTTCCAGGAACCTACATCTCTGCTTGTCCTTGGGGAAAAAAATTGGTCCTCACAGAATCCATTTGTTCCCCTGATTGCAGCACTCAACCGCCGTTCAAAGCATGACTCAGAAACTCCAGGGAGTAGAGAAAGCATGGGATGCGCCTCATGAATATTCTCAAAAGATCGTCTCAGATATATATACATATATGTGTGTGTGTGTGTGTATAAAAACATACATATATATACATATTATATATATAAAACCAGCTATGAAAGGTCTTTCAGATGGTGCAAATAATAGTGTAAGTCACTATA
This sequence comes from Catagonus wagneri, assembly GCA_004024745.2. Lineage (NCBI taxonomy): Eukaryota > Metazoa > Chordata > Mammalia > Artiodactyla > Tayassuidae > Catagonus > Catagonus wagneri. The sequence goes on along the minus strand of PVHT020000009.1, from coordinate 9,779,006 downwards.
AAGAGATAGTTTATATATATATATATAACTATAAAAGTCATTATAAAAAATAGATTCTACTAGCTTGAATAGAAACTGTCATACCTCAGGAATTGGTTCATTCACGAACACCCATTCTTCTGATCCTGGCTTAGGTGGGGGTGGCACTACGGGAACAGGTGACACATCTGTGGAGTCAGCAGATGATTTCTTTACTGGTGCTTTCCCACCTGGCGACTTTCCTCTAGGAGAACCTTAAACATGCATAGTAAACCATTCCATTACAAGGAGATAAACGGGACCAGATTCTGGTGGATGAATAAATCTATGATAGCCAGGGACTTCGGGCAATTCATTAACTACTTTTTAAGCAAGTTTGGGCAGTCTTATCAAATCAAAAATAAAAAAATGTCATTCTCTGCAGATCCCAAATTAACCAATAATACCAAGAGCAGTTTATTTTTATTTATTTATTTGTTTATAGATGCCTATGGAATTTGCAGCACTTTCTTTCCTCCAAATATATTTCTTTAATGAGTATTAATGAATGATAATGCCATTTAGAAAAGTAAATAATCTTCCACATTTAGACTAACTAAAAATATGTATTATAAGTAGAGGGGGAATTGTCAGTTATGTCTTGTGGACAGTTTAGATGACTTCTACTTATGCATTCAAACAGTTTTGTTGCCTACAAGTTTAAAGCTGTATCCAGATGGAATTAAATTAGAAAAGTTTGAGCTTCTTTGTTCAGGCAATAAACCAAAAATATTCCTAACTCGATATATTTTTCTCTGTGATAATTTTTTATTCTCTGACCTGAATCTCTGGTGAAATAAAAGTGCTAACTCTATAGCCACTTTAAGATGAATTATCCGAAGGAGAATTTCTAGGGAGAATGCTATAATTATAAATGTGAGGTTGGAATGAATTTCTTCTTGTCTTACCGATCATGACCATTCAGCGAAAACTAAGAGAGCCAGCCAGAGAATATATTTGGAGTATGTGCTTTGGTTTCATTTAATTTTATTTAATTTTTAACAATGAAAATGCTAAGGGTAAAAGATTTGAATGAATAAAAATGTATCCATGTCACACTGAGGGAAAATAGGGGTCACTTTTGAATAAAATCTATCAACATCTTTTTTTTTCTTAGTCTTTTTTTTAGGTCCCCACCCGCAGCATATGGAGGTTCCCAGGCTAGGTCTTGAATTGGAGCTGCAGTCCCTGGCCTACGCCACAGCCACAGCAACGCCAGATCTGAGCCACACCTTTGACCTACACCACAGATCATGGCAACAGCAGATTCTTAACCCACTGAGCAAGACTAGGGATGGAACCTGCATCCTCAGGGATCCTAGTCAGATTAGTTTCTGCTGCGCCATGACGGGAACTCCTCTACTAACATCTTAAATGTCGCAAAGGGCATTCATTTCCATGTACCAACTATACAATAATATGAAGGCTTCAGTTCCTAATAAGATATTTGCTTTCATTTGGAAGTTGGATTATTGAGTCCTCAGTGTCCTTATTCTTCATGCATACAAAGTTTGGAGGATAATCTATGCTTAGCTCATGGTAGTAACCAATTTTAGCAATTTTTTTTTTGTCCAGATATAAGAACCTAATGGTATCGCACAGAAGCACGAGGAGCTAGAGCAAGTACAAATAAAATAAGGCCAAAAGAAAAAGTGTAATTTTAGGACATGGGGTTGATTTAATGATGTTATCTGTAAAGCAATGGTCAAAGCTGAAATGATCAAACTACAGGTTTTAGCAAAGAAAATAACATAGTAGGGACTCAATAAAGATAAGAATGAAGTTCATCAGTTGAGGAGAGGACATTAAGTAAACTACAACACTTTCAAATTAAGTTGGCTCTTAAGAGTATAGGAAGAGGAGAAGATTGCAGGAAGGAGGAAAAAGTGTGGAATGTCTTCTGATTTTTTTTTTTTAAAGAAAGGCATTATTATTACCTTTCAGTCCTAAAATATTTCCTACTAGGATCTGATTTAACTAAGAGCTTCACTAGGTAGATGCTAGAAGATTGGTTAACAATGATGGCTTAGTGCTTTGGTTCAGAAAAACAAACAAACAAAATCAACTCCACATGCCAACCCCCTCCCCCACCCCCACAAAACAAAAAACAGCTGTTTGTTGTTAACACATGGTGGTATTGGCCACCAGGCTGCAAACAGTGACAAAGGAAGCGATAACCTAGGACGCCTTGGATAAGATGAAAATTTTAGCTCTGAAGTAATGTGGTGGCCAGGAAGAGAAGGGGGTCAGGGTTGGGTAAGAAGCCTGTGATGGAACATGAATCAGCTCATTCTCTAAATCTCTACTGAGAAGCTATCTTGGGAATATTTTCTCTCCTCGGTGTCCTAGGGTTCATGTTGTTACTCTGTGGAGCTGGAGATGGGAAATGTGGACCACTGTAAAGCAGTGAGGACTGATCATCTGGGATTGCCTGTAGGAACTGATTTTAGTAGAACTATACACTAAAGGATAATTTCAGTATAATTATACAGTGAGAAGCATTGGGAAGTCCTTAAGCAAACTTCGCTATGGATTCCCCATTCTGTCCACGGTCTTTAATAATTTGGTCTGGAGCCAATAAATTATATTCCATATGTATTCACTCTGAGCCAGATCCTGTTCCATCTACTGTTTGTATATTCATTTATTCCTTACAATAGCCACAGAGGAGTTCCTTTTTTTTTTTTTTTTTTTAGGCTGTGCCCCAGGGATTGAACTTGAGCCACAGCAGTGACACTGCCAAATCCTTAGCTGCTAGGTCACCAGGGAACTCCCTGGGTAACCAACTATTAAACTAGCTCTAAACTATAGCAAAAGGCAACAGAAAAGGTAAAAACAGAGACACCTAAGACACTGAACTTATAAAGTATTGTGAGCAAGCCAAATTTCTGCTGGAGGTAGCATGTACTCTATTTTTAGAAATTATTTCCAAAAAATCTATTCTGAAATGTCAAAATACATTCTCTTTTTTGTCCTTTGAGGGCTGCACCCAAAGCATATGGAGGTTCCCAGGCTAGGGGTCGAATCAGAGCTGTAGCTGCCAGCCTACACTACAGCTCACAGCAACGGTGGATCCTTAATCTACAGGGCAAGGTCAGGGTTGGAACCACAAACTCATGGTTCCTAGTCAGATTCGTTTCTGCTGTGTACAACGGGAACTCTCAAATTCCACCATTCAAATAAATTTGACATTACTACTTGGTCATTAACCCTTTAATGGAACATAACTGAAGTTTTCATATTAAATCTCAACTTCAACTGAAGCAGATATAAAATGCAGAAGTGTAAGAAATTAATAAACAGAAACCACAATTACAGAGTTGGGAGATCAGAATGGCGCACTCTGAGGCCCTAAGAGGATAGCATTGTCTGTGCAGAGGGAAGAAAGACTCTTTTTTTCTTGGCAAGAACTCAGCCAGTGAAAAGCATTGTTTTTACCTTGGCCTCCCAACTTCCTTTTGGCTCCATAAAAGCTTCTGCCTTCCCTGGCCATACAGGGACTTGTACGTGGCTCGTCATGATTGCAGACGCTGCACTACATTTCTCTGTTATTTATTTATTTATTTATTTTTAGGGCAGCACTTGCAGTATATGGAAGTTCCCAGCCTAGGGGTCGAATCAGAGCTGTAGTTGCCAGCCTACTCCACAGCCACAGCAATGCAGCATCTGAGCCATGTCTGTGACCTACAGCGCAGCTCACGGCAACCCCAGATCCTTAACCCACTGAGTGAGGCCAGGGATGGAACCCGCATCCTCATGGATACTAATCGGGTTCATTACCACTGAGTCATGACAGGAACTTCCAATTCTCTGCTAATTCTAAATAAACCTATCTTTGCTGAAGAAATATCTGGCAGTCTATTTGTTTCAAGTCAAAGACCCACGTACGATGTACAACTATATTTGTACAAAGTGACTGTTAGTACTCAGTACACTATGCCTCCTTCTTTACCGTTTCCCTTTTTTTTGTTTTTTAGTAAAAAATTTCTCTCTTCTCTTTTTCTCGACTTTTAAAGAAGATTGTAATTAGGTATTTGCACTGGACTTGTTCAGAAGCCTCAGGATTTCAGTTCCGAAAATGTATTCTTTGGAAAACAATTATGCTATTCATATAAAAATAAACAAACCTGCTGGGATCTTCCCTCCCTAAAATCACTAATCGAAGCTTCCCTGACCTGTCAGGGCAGGGCAGCCTGCTCTGCTGTCATCAATGGCTCCCTGTGCCGAGATCGCCTTCCAATATGTGTTGCAGATGGAAGGCAGTAAATAGGCTTCTGGGGATTAACTCTCCCGAACATTCTGAAAGACCAGGCACTAGCCCTGCCCTTGGTGGGAAAAAAGAGACAGATACAACCACTCTTTGAAGCAACAATAGCTTTATTATTCCTCCAGTGCACAGTATTCAAGAATACAACTTTAAATTCACAGGCAAACTTAAGAAACTTCAAGACTGAATTGTGTTAAAGATTTGTTTCAGGGGATGGCTCAGATACATAGACAGCCCTGATTTTGAGGCCAAGGAGTGAAAAGGGAGGGGAGGCCAAGGCCTAGATGGATAATTCCTGGCTCCCTTTGAGCCTCTGTGAAAACTGTCTTCCCAGTTCTAAACAGCATTTTGTGTGCTTTCGTTTTTAAAGTATTTTAAGTTCCCAGGCTAGGGGTTGAATCAGAGCTGTGGCTGCAGGCCTCCGCCACAGCCACAGAAACTTGGAATCCAAGCCAAGTCTGCGACCTACACCACAGTGCACGGCAACGCCAGATCCTTAACCCACTGATGGAGGCCAGGATTGAACCTGTGTCCTCGTGGACACTAGTCGGGTTATAACCCACTGAGCCACAAGGGGAACTCCTAAACCGCATTTTTTAGATTTGCATTTGTCCTCCAGACCTCTTTTTTTTTTTTTAAACAGGAAAAGTGTGTATGCTTAGTTAATTGTTTTAAGCTTTATTATTCATATGATAAAATTTTTTTTAGTATTTGTATATTTTGCCTTTAGTTAAGCTCCATTTTATTGGAATACAATGGTCTTTAATGGACCACGATAGACATCAGTAAAATTTTCAAATGTACTTGTTTAATATAAATAAATTTAATTAAAAATTCAGACCCATCTCAAATCTCCATGAAGCAGAAGGATTATGGAGTTTAGAAACGCATTCATGACACAATATCAAGAACACCTAGGTAGCCTTGTGTAACTGCACAACTAGCCACTTACAAAGCTAAAACCAGTTCTGATAGCCACATTTGTTTCCTATACGCAGCACCAAACTGAGCCAGGCTTTCTCTCACTATCGCACATTTCAACAACTGAGCATTTTACCTTTGTCATTATATTGTCTACTGCTTAATGGTCCTTAGTGGTTAAGGGTCTAGAAAGAACTTAAGATAAAACATAATCTCTACACAAACTCCATCCATGTCTGTTATGTATTAAAAATGCACACAGTTACTGAAGTGTCAGGTGCTTGTTTCCAGCCCACGATAATCACACAGCACTGAAGATTAACAGTTACACGGAAATTCTAGTCTCCAATGAATGCTGTTAATTTGTTCCGTTCCTCTTATGGACAGCTGGCTATGCTAAATCTCATTTTCTCAAGATGGCCTCACTCTTCACATAAATTCAAATCTATTGCTTAGGCAAGAGACATCTGTCCTCTTGATCTGCTCTAAGCTCCTTCTGCTTATTCTCTGGGCCTCCCTCCTCTCATCCGTGGTCTTGTTCTAATCAGAAGATCCGGGTGTGAGGACTCCGGCTTCCCACCCACACAGTCAAGTACCTGTGCTTTGTGCCAGCCCTGCTCTCAGCCACTACCGCTTTCTCCTTCATCCGAGCTTTCCTATGATTGAAGGCACTCGAGGCCTGAATCTAGACAAATGGACTGGTACTATAATTAAGAATTCTTTTCTAAGTGAAAATAAGAAACAAGCAAACAGGATTATAAATCATTCTGTCAATCACCTGATGCGGGTTTTCCTTTCGCAGCGGGAGTTTTGGACCGCTTGCGGGGAGGATGGGCTTCCTTCTCTTTTTCTGGTTTAGGAGGAGGAGGGGCAGGTGGCGTGGGAGATGTAGCCTCAGGCAGAGAAAATTCTTCTTTTTTCTCAGCTTCCTTTTCTTCTAAGTTTTTTTTCACTTCAAAAGGATGATAAGAAGGGCCTTTATTAGCAACTCCAGACAACTACTATTTCACTTGAATGAAGATAAACCTAAATTAATATAAAATTGCTTTTACTCAGTTAAGGCTAATTTCATGTTTTAGGACTCTCCTTTCAATCATCCAGCCCCTAAAGCTAAGAAGTCTTCTCTGCCGAATTAGAAAGGCTCTTTCCCCTGCCTCTGGTGGTGGTGATGATGATGATGATGATGATGATGTGTGTGTGTGTGTGTGTGTGTGTGTGTGTGCGCGTGTGTAGCTGGTAGAAAGGTTTGTCGGGGGGGGGGGTGCCAAGTGTAAAACCAACAGTCTAGAAGTAGCAGATATATTGGAATAGGAAAATAAAGAATTATTTCAAAACTTCTGGTGGAACAATGAGGTGAAAAAAGCATGAAGAGAAGATGAAGAGCAATGTGACAGAAGAGGTGAGGGTATGGAGGAAACGACGGGGAAAAGAAATGCACAACACCAACTTATAGGAGCAAATACACACGAGCCATTTAGAATGGTGCTCAGTGCTCAATTCACTCCTTCATGCAACAACTATTTATTGAATCCAAATTGTAATGTTAGGGAAAAGAAGAGCAACAGAAACAGGTAAATACTGCCAATAATAATAATAATAATAATAATAATAATAATAATAATAACAACAACAATACAAACAACACCAGGCACAGTTCTGGTTGCCAGAGATACAAAAGTAAAACAAAAGAGAAAAATCATTGCGTTGTAAAGCTGGTGTTTTTAGTGGTGGGGGACTAACTGTAAATATGATGATCAAATTAATTCACATAAGAAGTTGGAAGGTGGTAAGTGTTACAAGAAAATTAATGGAACAGAGTAAAGGGGATCAGGAGTGCTGTGGGGCAGGATTTAAAGTTTTAAACAGAGTGCTTTGCAGAGTAGGCCACTGAGAGAGCGACATCCAGCCAAGACTTGAAGAGAGTCAGGGAGTCAGTGTTCCGGGGGTCATGAAGGGTGGAGCAAGGCTGGTTTCTGATTGTCTAGCCTCCCATTTTTGTTTTGGCCTTTTGTCTTTCAGGACTCAGGCTCACCCTTTCGGGAACACCCTCCCTGCCCTCCCACCGCGTCCCGGCACTCCCCCCGGGAAATGGCCGCGACTTGACCACTGTACCACTGGCAACGAAATTAAATTAAATTCATTTTAATTTAATTTAATTTGATTAAATTAAATTAAAATGAAGAGAGAGAGATCTTTTATTTAGAAACATTTTCAGTGGAAAGATAAAATCAGAGGTAGAAGACACTGGTAGATGGTATAACCCAAAGAGAAGAGAGAAATTTGCAATCACACTTTCATTTTCTCCTCAGCTCACTAAAACCACACATTTTTGTTACATACGCTCAAAATTATAAAGAACTGTAATTACCTTTAGTCTCTTTTTTCATTATTTCTGCCATAAACATTTCCTTTACTTTTTGGCATAAGGACTGTTCATCTACTTCAGCATTGATTTTTATCAAAATGTCTTCTGGCTCTGTAAACCATTGCTCCAATGAAGGCCAGTGGTCCCAGAAGCCTATAATTCTGCAAAATCCAAATATTATATGACTAGCACATACTGAGTGAAATATTAGAGTAACATTAAGCATGATTTATCTCATCACATGATGAAAAAATAAGCTGCCAATATAGTTAAATCTGAAAACTCAACTTCAAGAAATCTATAGGCAGTGAAATATTATCCACTTTAAATGAGAAATCTTTAATGCCGTCAAGCCATATATTTTGCGATAAATGAAAGAGTAAAAGAAGATTTGAAAGTTCTACCATTTCAGGAAACCTTTGGTGTGGGTTCACTTCTCTAAGTGGAAAGCTAAGGAAATAACCTCTACACTTCATAGCAGACAAATTCTGAGCACCCTTCCAATGGTAGCTACAGTCTGGGCCACTGAGGTCATCTCTAAAGTTGAAGAGACCTTTGAGTAAATGTAGATGATTCTGACTTATTTGCTTTACTCAAATATACTCTTGGAATAATTTTCAAAACTTTCTTACCTTCTGGGAGTAGACAGGCTTATTGTAGCTCAAATTCCTCTTCCCTGGCTCACTTCAAATTTTTTGAGTTCTCAAAAGTTCAATAAACTAAGTTTTTTTTTTTCCAGTGAACAAATTGCATACAACTAAAATAAGGCCTTTTTTTTTAAAGCATGACTTCATTTAGTAAAACGGAAGTGCTAAACCACACTCTATAATGATGCCTAGCTCTTTGAAAGTCCATGATCTTCACTGGCATTTGCTGAATGGGGGCTGAATTAGGACTCCATATAACAAACTTGTAAATTCATGTAGCTGTAAAGGAAAGTTTTGCCTGATTTAATTATTTTCTTCTCAAACTAAGATGACCTGTGCTCTCAATATAAAAGTTAGCACAGGAGTTCCCTGGTGGCCTAGCGGTTAAGGACCTGGCATCGTCACTGCTATGGCTCTGATCACTGCTGTAGCATGGGTTTGATCCCTGGTCTGGGATGGTCCAGGAATGGCCAAAAAAAAAAACAAAAAAAAAATCTTACCTTTGGAGTTCCCATTGTGGCTCAGTGGGTTAAAGACCTGGCACAGTGTCCATGAGGATGTGGGTTCAATCCCTGGTCTCACTGAGTGGGTTAAGGATCCAGTGTTGCTGCAAGCTGCGGCATCGGTCGCAGAAGCTGCTAGGATCTGGTGTTGCTGTGGCTGTGGTGTAGGCTGGAGCTGCAGCTCTGATACCACCTCTAGCCTGGGAACTTCCATATGCTAGAGGTACAGCTGTAAAAAGGGGGGAAAAATCTAGCACATAAATATTTCACTCAACATCAAAGTTACTTAGTTTTGTTTTACCTGTAAAAGATTTAATGCTAGGAAATACATTTTTTTTTCTGGATCTGATGATTCTAGAGTGACTAGCTCTCAGTCTGTTCAAAGGGTAAGAAACAAGAAGCAGGACATTGAGTTTTAAACTAACCTGTGCTGTATTTGGTCTCTTAAATTCTGGCCCTCATCCATATCTTGGTTTTCAGCAGCTACACGTTGATTGATATCTTCATGAGGAGTTTCACTTAAAAATGCTTCAGCTATGATACGGAAATGACTTCATTAGATAATTTGCTAAAGAGTCAAAATTGCAGTAGCACTGCAAAAATGTACTAATGCAAGAAAGCCAAATAGATGTGGTCCTACCTTTGGTCCGATATTAATTAAAATGCTTAACAAGATGTTGAAAAAGTACAGTTTTGGGATCAGGATTCAAATTTCCCTTGGAAACTGGGGAATATGAGGTGAAGTACAACATCAGAGGGGAGCTATAGTTTCAAGGTAAGAGGATCCCCTATGAATTGACTAGGAGGAGATGGGAATTAAAAAAGATGGTTTATCATGAATAACAAACTAGGAAACGATTAGAAAATCAACACTATGATGTAAAACTAGGAATGAAATAACAGAGTAGACATAAAGTCAACCATGCATACAAGTTATTTGTCAATTATATATTACAATATGATAAAAGAATTTCTTTCTAGACTTAATGATTTTTTCCCTGTAAAACAGACATTAAAGGAAGAGATCAAAACCAAAAATAATCTGAACTTTTCTGGCTGAGTCTTATTCAGGATTAATGTACGAAGTCCAGAATACTCATGAATTCAGGATAAATGGAAAATCGTAAAAAGGAAAAGAAAGACTTGAACTGGATTAAAAGGGATTAGAATTAATCAATGAAAGAGAACATTGAAAATTGAGTTAATAGGAGTTCCCTTCGTGGCTCAGTGGTTAACGAATCCAACTAAGAACCGTGAGGTTGAGGGTTCGATCCCTGGCCTCGCTCAGTGAGTTAAGGATCCGGCGTTGCCGTGAGCTGTGGTGTAGGTTGCAGACGCGGCTCGGATCCCGCGTTCCTGTGGCTGTGGCGAAGGCCAGCGGCTACAGCTCCTGTTAGACCCCTAGCCTGGGAACCTCCATATGCTGCGGGTGCGGCTCTACATAAAGGCAAAAAGACAAAAAAAAAATTTAGTTAATAGGGTTCAAGAAAATGAAGGACCTTCATAAGATATGACAATCAGTTGTTATCCATTTACGTTCATAATAGAAAAAGAGGAAATTAATTTGGGATACAGAATACGTTTTTAGGTTATTTATAAAACCCAAAGGTCACTGAGAGTAATGAATGATTGAAGACAAGCGTGGGAGCGCTTCTCAGGAGATGCCTCATGCACCATCTCATGGTCACTATCTTATGTCCGTCAAGGACTCCAGCAGAGGGATCAGCATCATGTCTCCCCAAACCACACCCGGGCATTGGCCCCTTCCCCTCCTCTCTGCCTCCAGCCCTCACTGACATGGCCACGTCCTGGATTCTGTGATCCCCTGCAATGGTTCCATCTCTGCTGCCTTTGAGACTTACACCCCTTTTATTTGTCCTACAGCACTCCTGTAGAGCTGATGAACTTCTATGGCATCATCCAGCCCCCCAAATTCCTATATCCTTTCTCCCAAACTGACCAGCATTATCGTGACTTCACTTTATTTCATAGCAACTCTGAGTTGCATGGTTGAATAGGTCAACTTCTCTCCCTCATCTGACAACTCCAGTGTGTGTCCTTCTGTTACACCAGCCTTAGATGAGATTCAACTCTCTTTCTGAGGCTACACTTATACTGTAGACTTCTTTGAAGATAAATACACAAATTTCTGAAGTGTAACCTCACTAATTCTCTGGCTCAAAAGTCAGGTGAACTCTTTTTATGTGCACTTTGCTACAACAGAGAGAGACAGAGACACAGAGGGAGATACACTGAGAGAGAGAGGATGTTAAAATACTAATGATTAGAAATATCCTGTTGCCATGGCTCTTTCAGAGATAAGTTTCTTGAGAGCTATTTCCACTCACACTCCGCCTCCTCTCCTCCCATTCACACCTCCTTCCAGTGCAATCCATGCTTCTCTGTCTCTCACTCCATTGAATCAGCTCTTATTCTGGTTATCAAAGATGTCAAAGCCAATGGACAAGTTTCAGTCCTTATCTTACTGATTTCTCTGTCACATTTATGAGCAATATTTAGCACATAGTTCGTGAATGTTTTTACACATATTGGCAGCCCTCCATATCCATGGTTCTGCATCCACGGATTCAACCAAACGTGAATTGAAAATACTTGGGGAAAAAAATTCCAGAACATTCCAGAAAGCAAAACTTGATTTTTGCCTTGTGCTGACAAGAATTTACAGAGTATCTATATTGTATTTTCAACTATTTACATAACATTTACATTGTATTAGTCATTATAAGCAATCTAGAGATGAGTTAAAGCATAAGAAGGAACGTGCATGGGTTACACACAAATACTACACAATTTCACGTAAGGGACTCGAGCATCCACAGATTTTGGTACCGCAGGGATCTGGAACTAATCCCCTCTGAAAATCGAGGTATGACTGTACTACACTATTTTATATTCACAACAAAACTTGTGAACAAGGATTGTGATTCTACAATTGGCCCAAATTACATAGTTCATAAACAACAAAGAAAGCATTTGATTCCAGTCAATCTGATTCCAGACTCTGAACTTCTTTTTAACTTTCAAATTGTTTATTGAACCATAACTGCCAAAAAGAATGCACACATGAATATACAGCTCAGTGACCTCACCAAATGAAAGCAGCACCCAGATCGAGAAACAAACATTACCAGTCCTGGAAGGCTCCTCATGCTTCTGTTCAGTCACTACACATGATGAAAGCTGTTCAGAGCTTGCACTCAAAAACCTCGTGGTATCTCTTATCATCTTATGAACACTGCTGCTCCCTCTCAGACTGACCAGTGGCTCAAGGCACTGGTCAAGAACCTGGGCAGCCACCTACTCTTCCATTCTGACAGAGGCTTTTATGCTCCCCCACTGTTATTTCCTCTCCTCAGGTCTCCTGGTCTCCTGCCTGTTGGCTTTGAGTCTAGTCCATTCCTCCCTGCCCAGCCTTGGCTGGACTGATGTTCAGCCTCTGAGCCTCTGAGCCCCCTTGGCTTTGGCTATAAGATGCTTCCCAGTGATGATGTTCTTTAGGCTTCCTCATGGACCCCAAGCACTGCAGGGCCACACGCTGCAGCCAACCCTAGTGACTGGGCTCCCACACCCCAGCCAGACCTCAGGACCCCATCCCCACTGGTCTGGGACAGAAGAACACACCACCGTTATTTTGAAAATCTGTCTTTCCTTGGCTTATGTGATATTAATCTCCCTGGCTTTCTTCTTTCCTTTCTAGCTGCTTCTTTTAAACACTTCTTCCTTTGCTCTCCCCATTAATCTGAAGGTTTCTTGGCTGTCATCCTGGATTTTTTTTTTTTTTTTGGCCTTTTGTCATTTTTTAGGGCCGCACCCGTGGCATGTGGAGGTTCCCAGGCTAGGGGTCTAATCGGAGCTGTAGCTGCCAGCCTTCGCCACAGCCACAGCAACGCGGGATCTCAGCCACGTCTGCAACCTACACCACAGCTCTCGGCAACGCCGGATCATTAACCCACTGAGCAAGGCCAGGGATCGAACCCGCAACCTCATGGTTCCTAGTCGGATTTGCTAACTGCTGCGCCACAACGGGAACTCCACATCCTGGATATTTTTGAAAACATTTTTTCCTTCCTAGATGATTTGCCTTACCTTCAAATCCTTTTTTAGTGCATGCTTCCCTCCTGATATCTAGGACCATTTATAGAACTGGTCTCTGAATATCTTAGCTTAAAAGTCCCATAGGTGCTAGGTCCTTCAAGTTCATTGTGCCTCTAAGGAAAATCTAGGTACTTCAAGTTTGATATGACCCTGAAGAATTTACATGTTCTCTAAGTGAATGGTATTATCATTTGAAAAGTTGTGCAAGTCCAAAACTTGAAGTCATCCTGTCCTCTCTGTGCTAACACATCCCCCAAACCAACTGGTCAGTAAGTTCTGTAGCTTTCCCCTCAAATACCACTTGGAGCTGACTACCTCATCTCTCTAGCTCTCTTCATGCCTCTTGTTGCTTTTCAGATGGTAAGAGTCTTAACAACTCATTTCATAACTTCCAGCCTCACTCCTCCACACTGCAGTTAGAATGACCACTATGAAGAGTATATCCAAGTGCATTAAATCTCAGCTTTACTAGGATTTAGTGACTTCACACGGCTTCAGGATTAAGTTCAAACACCTCAACCTAGGGCAAGACTCTTCAGCTGGCCCCTGCCTGCCCTCCAGGCTCATTTCTGCCACTCCTTCACCCCTGCTGCCTCTCAGTCCTACTGATAATTTTGCCATTCTCTAGATGGACCACACTCTTGCTCAGCCTTGCAGACGAATTTCCCTCCACCTTCCTCCTGATCTTCACCTGGTAAATCTCTTCCCATGATGGGCTCACCTACTCTAGCTCATAATACAATAATCAGCTTGTTTTTGTTTCTTCTGCCCACTACACTGTCAACTAAGCAAGGATGGGGACTTGCCCTTTCATTTCTCTATCATCGGTTCCTGACATATTATAAAAGTTAGATCAATATTTACTAGTGGCATCATTTCAGCTCCCATTACTCTATACCAACGCTATCCAACAGACCTTTCTGAGATGATGGAAATGTTCTATTTCAGTTCTGTCCAATATGGTAGCCACCAGACACATGTGTACATGAAATGTGGCCAGTGTAACTAAGGAGATGAATTTTTAACTTATCAATTTTAAATTGTTTAAATAGCCACATGTGGCTATTGGCTGCCATGTTGGACATAACTCTATCCTGTAACTCCTTGGTTCCTTATCTACAGTTTCCACTAAACTCTTTGAAGACAGAATCCATTTCTTCTTTATTATTCTATCGCCAGTGCCTGTCACAGAGTCTAGCATTTAGCAAGCAAGCAATATGTAATAAGTGAATGTTTGGATGAACAGGATACCTAGAGGGATAGAGTTTCATCTGTCTAAGAGTCTGGGTGGGGTCTTGTTCAAGATGAGGAAAGCAAGTTGGCAAAATGATCTTTCAATGGCCATTCAAATTTTATATTCTAAGAAAGAAAAACCTTAAGGGATGAAAGAATCACTCTTTTTCTTAATTTAAAATACCCGAGTATAATACTGCAGATAGATTTTTCAAAGTTGTGGACATATTTAGGCTACTCAGTTCTAACTAAAACAAGTAAGAACTGGAAAATCAATGAGACTATACTCAACATTCTATTGAAAAGATATTCAATAATCTTTTGTTCATTTCCAAGTCTTCCACTATTTTTCCTGATGTATTTACTACACGCTCAGTCTCATGAGACAGATTCTATCCTGAATGTTTAACATTTACCTCATTTAATACCTGCGATATTGTGATATAATAAGAAATATAGGGAGTTCCCATTGTGGGGCAGTGGAAACTAATCTGACTAGTATCCATGAGGACACGAGTTCAATCCCTGGCTTTGCTCAGTTGGTTAAAGGATCTGGCATTGCCGTGAGCTATGGTGTAGGTTGCAGACATGGCTTGGATCTGATATTGCTGTGGCTGTGGTGTAGGCTGGCAGCTGCAACTCCAAATTCGACCCCTGGCCTGGGAACTTCCATATGCTGCAGGTATGGCCCTAGAAAGCAAAAAAAAAAAGAAAAGAAAGAAATGTATTTATTGTCTTTGTCTCTGGCTCTTAACACAGAGCCTTGAGAACCCTTGCAATTTCCTGAGTATAGAAGTAAAAGGAGCATTTTTTTTGTTATTCACAGTAAGCCCCTTTCAACCTTATCTGATTTCATGCCACAGAGGTGACTCAGAGGGTGGAGCCCTATTGCCTGAGAAACCAAATGACTAGAGGGCTGGCACCTGTGGTCCTACCCCACCCCCCCAATCTGTAGGGAAGGGAAGGTGTTGAAAACTGCTCACTGGTGCTCAATGATTTAGTCAGTCATGCCTACACGATTAAACCTCCATAAAAACTCTAAAGAGGAAGTTCAGAGAGCTTGTGGGTTAGTGAAATTAGCCACATGCCAGGAGTCTGGCACACCCCAAACTCCACGGACACCAGAGCTCTTGAGCTCTGGCCTCTTCCAGACCCTGAACTACGTACCTCTTCATTTGGCTGTTCATTTGAATCTTTTATGGTATCCTTTATAATGAAACAGTAAGAATAAGTCAAGTGTTTCCCTGAGCTGTGAGTCACTACAGCAAATTATTAGTCCTGAGGAGGTCATGGAAACCCCAAATCTGTAGTCAAATCAGAAAGAAGTGTGGATGGGACCCACTACCTGAGACTGGCATCTGAAGTGGGGAGACGTCTTGTGGGACTAAGCTCTTAACCTGTGAAAATATGTAATAACTCTGGGAAGTTAGTGCCAGAGTTGAATTAAATTGTAGGATACCTAGTTTTCCAAGAATTAGAGAATCAGGTGGTGTGTAAAACCCACACCTTTGGTATCAGAAATATTGTGTGTAAAGAAACAGTTTTCCTTTAATATCCACAAAAATGCAATATAAGCTGTGAAAAGGAGGTTTAGAAAAATGAATTATCTTTTCCAAGGTCATATACCTCACAACTTGGAAAGTCATGGTTCAAGGTTATGTGATTTCGTTCACAACTACTTACTTTATGGATTAAAGTAATATTTTTCATTTCGACAATGAAAAGTAGTTAACTTAACCCATGGACTTTGGCAAGACCGTTCAACCCACTGCGTATGGACTTCAGCTGACTGATGCCCACTCCCCAGTTAACACACAATCCAAGGAAGGATGTTACCAGACGCTTGCTCCCACCCCGTAGTTTATGTACTTCATTAGGGTGACACACAAAGATATACTACGTAGCCACAAGAAGCTCCTCCATGCATGCAAATCTCTAAAAGGGCACCTCTGTGCCAGAGGAGCTGCCAAGTGAATGGAGGGATCAGTGAGGTGCCTGCAGTAGGCATGGAATTCTACATCAGCTCTGGGCTGGGCGTGGGCTTACAGTGCTAATACTGAGAGAACCATAGGCAACTGAGCTGTCCTAGATAATTCTTTTGATGGGGAGAGGGGTGCACCTACAGCATACACAAGTTCCCATGCTAGGGCTTGAATCATTGGAGCTGCAGCTGCCAGCCTATGCCATGGCCAGAGTAATGCCAGATCCTTAACCCATATCCTCAGTGGATATTAGTCAGGTTCATTACTGCTGAGCCACATGGGAACTCCATGTGCTGGATAATTCTTTGGAAATCCAGAATGGGTTTTTTATTACCCAATGATAATTGTAAATTGGAATATTCACCATTTCAGTCAAAAAAAAATGAAGAGCTTTGAATTATGAAAAGAATATTTTTAAAAAGGGAAAAAAAAATCCAACTTACCCATGATGTCATTCATGCGATTCAATGCGGTACTATCTGAAATATCCAATAACATGACAAAATCAAAAGCAGAAGGGGGAGGAGGCACTTTGCTGGAAGCTGTGGGATCAACAGCCAACGTGGATATTTGGGACTTCTTTCCCTCCAGTTCTATGAGGTTTCTGTTGAAGCCTGTGAGAGCTTCTTCCAGAAGCTTTGCTTGGTTTAATGTCATTGGAAAGCCATCCAGGATCCAGCCTTTGTACATAGGTATTTGACTAAATTAGGAAAAGCAAACGATCAACATTTTGATTACAATGAATCTTGCCTTTATCTTTCTTTCAGTTCCACAGTAACCCCCTTCTGCATGAATTTTATTTTTTTATAATTAAAATTAGTTTTGCTAATGTACCACATCACTCCTTTGTTCAAAATCCTTCTGTGGGTCCTTGCTATGGTCCAAATCTATTCCAGAAGCCATAACATGGTATTTAAAATGAACTGGCCTGGGAGCCTGGGGTTAATAGATGCAAACTATTGCATTTGGAGTGGGTAAGCAATGAGATCCAGGTGTATAGCACAGGGAACTATATCTAGTCACTTAAGATGGAACATGATCATGTGAGAAAAAGAATGCGCATATATATATATATATATATATATATATATATATATATATATGACTGGGTCACTTTGCTGTACAGTAGAAATTGGCAGAATACTGTAAATCAACTATAATGGAAAAAATCATTATGAAAAATTTTAAAAAATAAAATGAACTGGCCACAACTTACTTCCCTATAATATCTTCTCTCTCACAATTCTGAACCATTCTCTTTGAACACACCAATCACCTCCCTGTCAAAGTGAGTATAAACTGAACTTTCTAACTGTGCAAACGTGGCTTTCTCATTGCCTTCCTACCCAGCACTGCCCAGCCTTTGGCTCCCAGGGGGGTCACTCCATCCTCCCGAAACACAAAATGAGGAAGCACGCTGGCCCGTGGCCACACAGTTGGGCCTCTCCTCTCCATATTCTGGTCCTTGGCTTTTCCTTTTAATTTCTCCTTGAAAGCCCCACAGAGAATAGAAGTAAACCCAAATTCACACCTGGGTGAAGGAAGTCAAGATGGCTAAAGATAAGATAGTGAGACCCCGGGCATGTACATCATACACTATCTGTATCTTGCTGTATATTTTTTCAAATAGGTGAGTGGTATTAATTACTTAATAAATTAAAAATTAAGTAATTGAAATTCATTAAAAATAAAAATTACTCCTATATTACTCTTTATGCAGCTCTATCTGATAAAGAACATATTAAACAGATACAAGAAAGAGAAGCGTGGTACATACTTGATAGCATTTACCACAATGCTGACTAGCAACGCCTCAGATATGCTCTTTCCTTTCTTCAGCAACTCTTCTGATTTTGCACCAAGCTGTGCACGCGGAGTGAGCTGAGAAAAGAAGCAATGGATAGTAGAGAAAGGCTAATTTAAAAGTCAGATACCAAATATTTGGAGGGAAAAATTAAATGGTTGTGTTCTCCGGTGAAGGCACTGATCATTTAGCACAATTCTGGAATCAACCAAGAATTTAAGGGAACTGTGTATGCAGATTTGGAGGCTCCTGCTCTGGGTGCTTCCTTTCCAAGATTTCCTCTTTAATTTTCAGCTGCCCTGGCATGCCCAAACTTCAGCCTCTAACAATGTAAAGAGATTGGGCGCTTTTTGCTCCAGTTCTAGCCACTTATTCCACGAAGATGCAGCATGCTCTCTGGGGTAACTTGTATCAGCCTGGCTTTTGCCCACTGATGTTCTCTTCCGTCACTGGTCAAATCCCATATACCTTCTACCTGTTTTTTTTTTCTTTCTTTTTTTTCCAATGTAGTTTAATACAAGATACTGAAAATAGTTCCCTGTGCTAAAGAGTAAATTTTTGTTGTTTATCTATTTTATATAGAGTCATGTGTTTCTGTTAACCCCAAACTCCTCATTTATCCCTCCGTAGCTCCCTTTTCTCCTTTGGTAACCATAAGTTAATTTTCTATGTCTGTGAGTCTGTGTCTGTTTTGTAAATAAGTTCATTGGATACCATTATAATATCTGTCTTTCTCTGGCTTACTTCACTTAGTATGATAATCTCTAGGTCCATCCATGTTGCTGCAAATAGCATTATTTCTTTTTTTTTTTTAATGGCTGAGTAAAATTGCTTTTTTTTTTTTTTGCTGCCTGCTTTTGGCCCTCAGATAATTAGCTCTCCTATTTTGTTCAGCATTTATATTATTATCTGTAGGAGGGCTGCTCTAATTAAGCTACTCCAAATCAATAGGAATATCTCTAGTGCCTATTCTGAACTCAGCCACCAGAGTGAGCATTTTTAAGTCAAATGATACTATGTCTTTTATTAAAACTCTGCAAAGCCCCCCCCCCACCTTACTCTAAATGTCCTAATCATTGCCCAGAAGGCCCTCCCTGACCTGGCTCTGCTGCCCTTCCACTCAGCTCTCTGACCTCATCCCTTTCTCTTTCCCCACCTTGCTGGCCAACCACCTTGTGTGCCTCAAGGCTGATGTCCAGCTATTCCTGTGGCCTGAAGTGGTTCCCCAGATCCAGTGCCTAATTCTCTCAGTCTTCTTTCAATGAACTTAAATTCCTCTCAAGGCGACCTCTCTTAATCTACTTTCTTTTCTGATGGCATCATCACCGCCTCATGGATCATATAATTCACTTAATGATGAATGTTCATGGTTTATTATATGCTCCCTCTTTTAGAATATAGACTCCATAAAGCCTAGGAACTCTGTCTTTTTTGTTCATGGATATACCTTCCCCTCCCCCAAATTTCAACAGTATATGGAACAAAGTACGCTTGAATTGAATCGAACATGGAATTGGGGGATTTACAACTCAATAAATTTAGAATAAATAAAGAATAAGGTCCTTCTGCACAGCACAGGAAACTATGTACAATTTCTTGGGATAGACCAAGATGGAAATTAACATGAAAAAAAGGATGTGTATGTATGTATATATATATATATATATATGACTGAGTCACTTTGCTGTACAGCAGAAATCAGCCCAGTGTAAATCAAATATACTTTAATAAAATTTTTTTTAATTAAAAAAATACTTGTAGCCTTTCTGCTATTTTATGTCAAATGCGCAGAGTAAAAACTATAAGTCCCCCTTTATTACTATGTCTAAACCCATTTCTCTCCCCACAGATCATCGTGTTTACAGTTTGGTATATATTCTTCCAAAACTTTGGCTGTCTTTAAGCAGTTTCGAAATTTAAAATACAGGAAAAGGAGTTCCCTTCGTGGCTCAGTGGTTAATGAATCCGACTACGAACCGCGAGGTTGCCAGTTCGATCCCTGGTCTTGCTCAGTGGGTTAAGGATCCGGCGTTGCCGTGAGCTGTGGTATAGGTTGCAGACGCGGCTCAGATCCCGCGTTGCTGTGGCTGTGGCGAAGGCAGGCAGCTACAGCTCCTGTTAGACCCCTAGCCTAGGAACCTCCATATGCTGCAGGTGCAGCTCTAGATAAAGGCAAAAAAGACAAAAAAAATCCATAAAATATATTAAAAAAAATACAGGAAAAAATTTTTTTCCTTGTTGAAACATAATAAAATAAATCAAATATACTTTTATTCATTTATCCTAGTTTTAGTTAATATGGAAACATTCTACTTGGTGACCAAAAAAAGTTTCCATATACAGTAAAGCAAGACTATATTTGGAAATGTTAATTTCCACTAGAAGCAATAGTCTGTATATCGTTGTAAACATTTTTTCAGGGACTAGCAAAAAATTCTGCAATGTCACCAATAAGTCTAAGGATAAATGCTGGAAGATTCTTTAAAGGTAAAGAACACATAGATATAAACTTGACATAATGCTAAAATTTTTAAAAGCATGTGTTTACTTTCTTATCTGGCAAAACTGAAAGCAATTTCCATTGCTTTAGATATAAAGACTATTAAGAATATAAAAATATCAACTAAACACATGATTAGCTAATATTTCACCACTGGATTTATTTTAAACCAAAGAGCACATTGCCATTTCATTTCATTTGAAGATACACCAAAAGTCTATGAATCATAACACATTTCAATATACTAGCAGCCAAAATTAGATTATAGTACTTACTTCAGAAAGACTAGCACTTGCTATGACTTCTTCGACTTTTGGTGTTTTTTTAGTACCTGGCAATAGAAAAAGTGAGAACATTTTCCAGTATTTGTAACCAATAACCTTGTTAGTATTTGACTGACTATGGTTTCAGACATGTGGGTTATTGGATCCAGCTCTGCCTGAGTACTCAGAGGAAGTAAAAGTGTCAGCAGAGCGTGGCGTTTATCTTCATTCCACAACATTAAGGTCCTGGCCACCGTGTGGCTTGGTGTTTTCTACTTCCTTCCTTCCAGTATGACTCACTCATAACAATGTCATTAGAAATACTTTAATACAGTTTGAGTTTTCTTTCCGTAAAACTAGCCAAGATCTCAAGAGCAGTCAATTCGCTACATTTTTACTTTCCTAGATTATCAAGTTTGAGGTAATAAACATGTCTGAAAGTGGAAAACTCCAGAAGCCAGAGAGTTTTTTCAGTTAAATTCTAATGGAAAAAAAAAAGTTTTCAGAGTCCGTTTATAATTAACTGAACCTTCACTGTAGAATATGTCATGAAATACTTATGACAGTTTTAAATAATCAATTAAAATTATCTTGCAAGAAACAACTGAAACAAGGGGCAGGCTATATCCTTTTAAAGATGGGAAAATTGACTCCTCTGAGAGAGTTGCCCATTCATAATAAATGTACACATTGTCCAGTGGTGATGGACAGGAGCAACCAAATTTTATGCTAGAATATGAGGCAGGTATTGAATATGGCAAAGCCTTGCTAGCACAAAGAGGAAGGATATTTAAGACTTAAGATTGTTTTCCTTCAGTGGTTCTACCAAGGGTCTGAAGGACTAAAGCCCGGATTCCAGGGGATATAATTTTTTGTTGGTTTGGGAAGTTTGGTTGTATTTGCTTTGCTCAAGGCTAGAAATAGACCTAACTTTATCTAAAGGACCACTGTTCAGGTGGGTGGAAGAGACAGACCGGCAGCCTCCCTCAACGTAGTGAACAAAGCAGCAGCATGCAGAGAGCACACCCAGACTCACCCAGAACTGCATGGGTAAGAAGAAACAATAAACCACTGGCTCTCTACATGGCCAGCAAGAGTGACGGTGATTTAGCCTGGCTGTTTCCAAAACCACAACAAACCTGAGCTACTACTTGAAGGGGTGTGAGAAGATTCCTTTGAAATTCTCATCTCTCACCCCCAGCTGTAGAGACAGTAGTTAGGGGTGGCCGTGATTATCTTGCCCTCTCTGTCACGTGACCATGTAGAAATCGTGCAATCTTCCCCCGCCCGTCTCCTCTTTCTTTCCTTGAAAGCTTTGTGCTCATATCCTTGTGCTCTCTCTCATGTGAATGATGGATGGTGTGTTTTGATATCTTACTTACTCAGTCTGCTTTTATCTTCTGTTTTTGGTGATCCTTCGGCTGACAATACATTTTGCATATTCTTTGGGGAGAAAACACATGCGCGCGCGCACACACACACACACAGAAATGTTAAAGTCGCCACGTTTTCATAACATTCTTAATTTTATTTCTATAAGTAAGGGAAAAAATAGACTATTTTATCTAAAATGTTAATTATATTAAGAACTCAATGTGTTCTGGAAACAAACAAAATTGGATGATAACTGTCCTTGGAGAAACACACAGTAACCTGTGGTGTAATACATCTTTCAATTGGCCTTCAGTTTCTATGTAAAATACAGCAACTGCCATTTTGAAAATATAATGGGAGCTGAGAAAGAGGGAGAGATTATGGAAAACCATCTTAGAAAGAACAGTCATAAGGTGTCAGTCTTAGCTATAAGGAAAATAAACAAACAAAAAAAAAGTCCATTATCTATCACCATAGAGGCAGCCTACAACAAAGAAAAATCCTCCCAGTTATTTTCATAATTCTCTGTAAAATGGCATTTATTTATTTTGCAGCCCATGCAAATGGCCTGGATTCGTTTCTCTGCCAATGTATTCTACGTCAGAGACAGCATGGAGTAGGGAAAAGAGTACTGGATTCAGAATCTGGGATACTAATCACGGTCTGGCTATCAACAAGCCTCCCACCCCAAGCCAATCAAATCATGCCAAGGGTCTGGTGTCGGGTGGCATCTACACGGTGGGGATGTGTTGTTGGCTACTGCCAGGCTCTCAGTAGTGGAATTCCACTCTGGAAGTCGATGACTTGGTGAACTTGTCCTAAACACTCACTCTACCCGTCTCTAACCCCTCTCCCCTCCCCTGTCCCCAGCCTTACCAGCTGGTGGCTCTTTCCTCAGGAGAATGACTCCAACCAATGGTAACTGGGTACAAGGTCAGCTCACCACCCTGGATGACCCACCCAGGCAAACCGGGGTGTGTATATGTGCGGACAGGAATTTTCTCCCTTGTTATGTAAGTACCCATATGTAATATCCTTGATGTTGCCCCTGGGCCCACAAAACTTAAAATATTTACTCTCTGGCCTTTCACAGAAAAGTCTGCCAACCTCTGGATCTCTTAGATGCCATTCGGCTGGCAATCTCTAATATACACGGTGCAGAAAAGAAAACTGAAATCACACTTGCCTGGCTTCTGTCACCGGGCTCCTGAATAACTGGTGGAGCCTTTTCTTCAGCTGCTTTTTGAAGCTGTAGGGCCCCACTGGCCTTTTCATTATTGTGAAATGCCTGGATAGCTTCTTGGAAAAGAGCGTCAATAGAAAGTACCTCAATAGGAAAGTCTAAAATACAAAAGAAAATTTTATTAATACCTTTTCATTTAGGACATTGACATCTTTGTTCTGTGCTGGCTTCACCCTTAGAACACGCTCTACTCTCTTTAGGGTCCCCTACAAATGTCTTTGAGGGATCAAGCTGTTTTGTTGTTGTTTTTTATTTTTACTACTGGGGTAAAATTCACATATAATGAATCATTTTAACTATTTTAAGGGATACAATTCAGTGATATTTAGGTCATTCACAATGTTGGTCAAACATTACCACTATCTTTTTCTAGAAAATTTTCATCACCCCAAGGTAAACCTTGTACCTATTAAGAAGTCATCCCCTATTTCCCCAACCCTGACCCTGGCAACAACTAATTTGCTTTCTGTCTATGGATTTGCCTATTCTAGATAGTTCATATCCAGACTTCTTTCACTTTGCCTAATGTTTCCGAAGTCCATCCATGTTGTAGCACACAAGAATACTTTTCTGCTTTTATAGCTGAATATTATTTCTTGGTATAGATATATCACATTTTGTTATCAATTCATCAAGTAATGGACATTTGGATCATTTCCACCTTTAGTCTATTATTAATAGTGTTGCTATGAATATTCCCATACGAAGTATTTTTCTGAACACTTGTTTTCAGTCTTTTCGGGTATATACTAGTGGTGGACCTGCTGAGATCATAAGGTAATTATTGTTTAACTTATTGAGGAATCACCAACTACCTTTCATAGTGGCTACATTATTTTATATTCCTCCAGCAATGTATTACATACAGCTTCTCTGTATCGTCACCAACACTTCTTCTTTTCCGTTAAAAAAGAAATTATACCCATCTTAGT
Organism: Catagonus wagneri; assembly: GCA_004024745.2. Taxonomy (NCBI): domain Eukaryota; kingdom Metazoa; phylum Chordata; class Mammalia; order Artiodactyla; family Tayassuidae; genus Catagonus; species Catagonus wagneri. Next base: position 9,754,838 of record PVHT020000009.1, on the reverse strand, counting down.
GAGTATGTCGTGGTGTCTCATTGTACTTTTACTAGGCTGCTTCTCAAGGAGGTCTTTTTATCAACTCAGCAATTACCTACCCTTCTCTATTTAGAACTAACAAGACAGACGGGTCTCAGGGCAAATTTTGAGTTTCCCAGTGAAAACAGTAATAGGTAAATATTATTGAAGAAAAACTAAACAGAAAGAAATATGTTATTTTACTTTTCAATGAAAGAGCTTCTACAGAAAAAGCCAATGGATCATTAAAGAGAACTCGATGTGAAGAATTAAAACACTTAGAATTTTAAGTGGATTTCTTTTGTATTTGTGACAAGTCATTACTTTCTTATCTCATCTTTTGGTAAAGTAACTAAAATCCATAATGAAAAGGTTAAGACTTTTTAAATATAGAGAGATGCACAGTAATACATCATCATCACATAGCGTGCTTATATATCCCAGTTTCCCTGGGACCATGCCAGTTTGTGACTCTATGCCCTAAAAGTGTCTGTCTTGGACAATAAACTATATGTCCAACTTTATAATAATCATTCTATCATAAAGTTCTTGATGACATAATTTCCCAATATATTAGCAGACCCTTGTGTATGTTTTCTACAGGCGTAGCCGTTTGCACCTAGTCCTTGTAAACAGAATCCAATAAATGAAAAAAAAAGAAATTTTACATTTTTGTAGAAACTTTAGAGCAGTAGTTTTTCCACTAAACGTTTTTCCCAACAAGCACCCTTTTATAGCAAATGAAGGTAACTCAGGGGCTGTTGATTCAGCTTGAGGAGGAAGAGAATTTTTAATTAGTCTGTGAATTACATGGCCCAATATATGATTATTGGAGGGTGGTATATTATCAACCATTTCTTCTGGTAAGGCCCATTCTCCAACCATGTTCTGCAAAAATAATAATGAAACAAACAAAATAGAATTATTATTATGAAACTGACATACTACCTACTGCGCTAATGAGGCACCCTAGAAATATTATTAAAAAGTGGAATTTAAACATGTAAGGACTATGAAAATCGAAAGTAAATACAAATTGTAGCAAAGGCAAGTCAATACTCTAAATGATTATATTACATAAATAAGTAATATGAACAATAATTTTATATTAGAAATGAAAAATGAGCTTCCTACTTAAAAGTACAAAAGAAAAAACTCTAAAATACTTAATAGTTTATGAAGTAGTTATATTGAGTTAATTGAGACAAACTGTAATCCAAATTGAGCATTAAAACACTTAAATTGAAATTATCATTAGTAGACAGATAAGACAGTAATCAGCTATCCCAAGTAAGTACTAAGGTAATTTTAAAATATTTTAAACAGAGATAAACGAGAAATTTCATGCCTACTACGTTGTTCTCCAAGTCTACTATGTTTGGCTCCCAGTTTCTCCAAGTTTCTTCCTTAAATGATCAAATAATCAGTGGGAAAGAAACAAGAAAAAACTGTACAGACCACTTTCTCTGACTTTTTGTGGAATAAAACTAGAAACAAATTTTAATTTTAAATATTAAAAACATCCTTTTTGAATGATTCTTGTATTAAAGAAATATAAACTAAGTGTCTATAAACAATAGATTAAAACAAAAGAGTAAAATAATAGATTTGTTAAAAATATAGAATGGGATCAAACTGTACTCAGAGGAAAATTCATAGTCCTTTAGCCCAAAATGCTTTGCTCTAAAATAAAAAAAAAAGAAAAATAAAGTGGGAAAAATTTAAAATAAATTAAAAAGAACAAGGAGGAAGAAACTCACAACAATGGCAACTGATAAATTAGAGAGCAAAACTATTGAGATACTTCTACTGATATAGTTATATAACTTATCCATACTAATCATAATGAAATTTCTATTGTAGTTCCCATCATGGCTCAGCAGAAATGAATCTGGCTAGTATCCATGAGGACACAGGTTTAATCCCTGTTCTCACACTGTGGGTTAAGGATCCAGTGTTCCCATGAGCTGTGGTATAGTCCGCAGACACGGCTCAGATCTGGTGTTGCTGTGGCTATTGTGTAGGCAAGTAGCTACAGCTCCGATTTGACCCCTAGCCTGGGAACCTCCATATGCTGTGGGTGCGGCCCAAAAAAGAAAAAAAAAGGGAAAGAAAGAAATTGCTATGAGTTCTGAATAAAGGTAAAGAATAGCAAGTATTAATTTTGTAACATAATAGGAAATAAGGTAACAACAGATTTTTAAGGAGACAAGAAAATATAACATGTATATTATAAAACTGATTCACTTTGCTGTACACCTGAAACAAATATAACATTGTAATTCAACTATAGTCCAATAAAATTCTTTAAAAAAGAAAATGTTATATAAAACACCACTATAATACATTTGAATTTATTAATATGGTAATAATTATATTCTAAGAAAATACAAATCATCAAAATTAAATGGAATATCTATAAAGATGAAAGTAATGAAAATGTTGTCAAAGAACTATACCTAGGGAACTTGAAGACACTGGCATCACAATCAGAAAGGCATGCTCCCTCATAAGGGGGTCAGAATAAAGAGCCTTCCATCACTGCATTAGCTGTAGAATGTGGCCAAATGCAATGGAATAGAATGTTGACCATGGTGAGAACTGAATGCTAAGGTCAGGGAAAGAATTGAAACCTGACCAGTAGAGATAAGCAGGTCGAAGATTTGGTAGAATACATTTTATAGAATAAAAACCACACTTAAAAATTCAGTTGTGAAATTCCTAATAAAGACCAAAAGAAAAAGGGTTAGTAAAGGGAGGCAGTCAAGTTGGAATGAGAACATAATGAAGAAGCAGGAGGCAGGAGAACTGGAAATAGAGGGAAAGTGGACCAGAACAAAGATGACTCATTCAACTACAATGAACTAAAGAGATTTTACTATTTCATTAGTGAAGAGGAGCCAGAATTTTTTCCAGATCCCTATTTCATGTTTTTTATATATAATTACATCAATTGTATGATAAAAGTATAAAATAAAATATGTAATTCTTACTCCTTCGGGTATTGTTGTAAACAGACATCTGACTATTAGTTTCAAGACTTTGATGCCTAGAATTGGCAACACCAAGTAAGTATCAACTGGTCTAAACTTTTGCTTTAGTAAGACACTAAACATCTCACAGAAAGTAAGACACTTTTTCCGTGCAGATGTGCTCCACGACACCAGCACTTGTCATGCATATGTAACAAATAATTATCTATTTATTTTAATATTAATATTTTATTATGCCTGCATCTGTATGCATTTTTGAGAATGTATAAATGCAAGACTCAAGATCCACCATCACCTAGAGAGATCCACCATCACTCGTCCTTGCGAATTCTTGCCTGCCTGCACACAGAGGTCATGAAATACAACAAAGAGTAAACAGCCTCTACTCTTGGTCACAATCTGTTCACCAGCACTGTTTTTATTAATTTACCTACATTGAATTTTCTGGAAACTGACTCTTGAATCCCTAAGACCATGGTATCCACCCATTATTCCCATCTTCACAGACTATGTGGACCTGACACTCTGCTTTCCAGGCTGGATCCAATACACTCACATGCTTCCCCAAATCACGTAGGTATCTCATGGTTACCTAGCCTTCTGGTTTTGGTTAGTTCCAGTCTGTCATATCCTTTTTGTTTCGTATGGCCAGATGTGGCAGCATATTTGGTCCCCTTGGACCATGGCAAAGGCATCATAAGCATTTACAGACATCACCTGCTTGGAAATGATGAGCTTGATTGTGGGCTGAAGTGTGTACCTCAAGGGCAAGCCTAAGATCTTCCATGTGTTGAGTCCACTAGATTCCTCCTTGACTGTAACACTGCCCAAGGGCACTGTACTGTTTTTTCTACAGATTCTGTTTATTTCTGTGCACACGATCATCCTTGGACCAAAGCAAATGCACCCCATTCTCATTTCTTGCCACTTCTAAAGACCCAAATTGGGAATACGGCTCTCTTATTTACCTTTTAAAGAGGGGGGAGACATGGTCCTCCTTGATCAACTGAAATAAATAGACTCTGGGCCTTGGGAGATATTCATCAGTCCATAAAGTCCGAGTGCCATTAGCACAACATTCAACAAAAAAAACAACATCGGGTTATGCCAATGATACTTAGCAGTGACATTTGAATGTGGCTTTTGTAGAGTGGTGGTACTGATCTGAAACACAAGCTAGCATTTGTCCTCATAGATTGCTAGAATTTATCAACATCTGCATGTCCTGTTGTACCCCAGATATTTCCAGTTTGGTGTACTCCAAATGTCTCACAATGTAATTATTGATGCGTTCAGAAAGAAAAAACAGGGATTCACCATGAAGATGCAGAGGATTAATGATCCAGTTCATCTCTGTGGTGTTGCTGGTTTAATCCCCAGCCCAACACAGTGGGTTAAGGACCCGGTATGGCCCAGCTGTGGTAGGTTGCAGATGTAGCTTGGATTTGATCCCTGGCCCAGGAACTTCAATATGTCATGGGTGTGGACAAAAAAGGAAAACCAAACCAAACCAAAACAAAACAAAACAAAACAAAACAAAATGGATAAATGCCTTTTCTCTTAAGACAGAGAAAAATCTCCTAGAAGATACAACAGACTGTTTTTGACATCTGCTCCCTGGGCTTTCCTGAAATGCAGTCTTTTTACTTTAATATGATAAAACTTAACAACAGATTATCTTGATACAGTGACCAAAGGACTTAGAGTGAAAGTTTCTGATAAACTGACTTCAAGAAATAACAGGTAGCAACTCCACAAAATGAGGCTTTGCCTCTTTTAGAATACAAGTTGCCAAGACATTCAGGCTGCCTTAATTCTGCTTCTATGATGGGTGGATTGCTCTTGGTACAGCACTCTGCAGGCAGGAAGAGACGATAGTCTGTGATCCCAAAATACAACAAGGGCTAGTATTGGCAGCCTCAGGGGTTGTAACCATTATCAGCTCTCGAGTTCCAGGGACATTACACTTACATTCATGGTGATGGACTTCTCTTTAGCCACTTAAAGCTTCCAGTTCAACCAGTTCGCCACATTTCTCCATTTTTATTGGCCTGAACCTCTGGGAGCACTCCTCAACCTGCCCAGCTTCTCTTACTGAATAATTACCTTTTGTACTACATCTTCTAAGACATTTTTCCAAGGCCTTCCGTAAGAATACATTTCTGTGTTGTTTCGCAGTGCTTGTGTACAGGTATATACTAAACAGGAAAAAATTTTATGAAATGCTTATCCTCACTGCTGGGTGACGTGCTTTATTTTCTATTGCATTGCATACTGTATTTTTCTTATTTGTTGTGTTTCCATTTTTTAAAAAAATAAATAATGATTGTGATCCATAAATTAATTTCATAATCTAGCCTCAATCCATTGTTTGAAAAACAAGAAATAAAGAATATTTTCTTCAGCAAGACATCTGGAATCCTCAGTTCTGATTTCATATCTTTAAGTATCACCTTGGATTCATTTCATCGATAAAACTGCAAATAGTAAGAGTTAATGCCTAACTTTATTCTAACTCAAAGCAGAGAGTTACAGAGTAGATATTTACTTATCAAACATTTTAAAAATAATAATATAATTTTCAGAAATATCTCAGAATTGGTAATAATTAAAGATTCAGATCACTCACAGTTTTAGATTTTACTTGTGTGTTTTGAGATGTTAATTATGGGTTGCTTATTTTACAATATCTTAGAAAATTGTTTTTTGGTACAATGCCTGATTTTGATCTTTTTTCATACTTTAAAACTTTAAAAACTATTATTAATCCTTACTACTACTCAAAATGCAATAAAACTTGAGGCCTCTTAGAAAACAGACCAACTTATTAAATTGCATCCAAGGAACAGTTTCATGAGTGGGAGATGAGGCGATTTCTTAACTCGAGTCCAAACAGACAGCAAAGGATGTCTAAAACAGGTATATCTCAATTTCCCATTTATAATACTCTAATTCACCAGGCAATCTACATATTTCTCCTTAAAGTTCTTTGGACATACCCAAGGTGGTATCTTTAGCAGTTACTGAAAAATTCTGATGAGGCAGGGGATTCTTAGTTAGGACATCCAAAATACGTCCTCAGCTTAGTTTGGTTTACATGGTTGAAATTAAATGAAATTGTGGAGCAAATGCAAAGACAGAGAAAGTATAGGTATAAGCTCACAGTTCATAGGATTAGGTCACTATTGAGTCAACACCTTTAAATCAATTGGCATCTATTCATATTTCACAATTCAGTAGAAACTCATTCCTTCTAAGGAGCCCCCCATGGCCTCCCATGTTGATCCTAACTTAACACCATACTCTGGAATGGTTTTTCTCTCATCCCCACTAAAGGGTGAGCACCAAGAGGGGAGGATCTCTACCTTAATCAAATTATATCCACAATTCCCAGAACAGTGCTGGCACATACTAGGCAATTAATATTTATTTACTGAATTAGTCAATCGGTAGTATAAGCTCAATGTAAGTAAACTGAATAAATGACTGACTAAATGAATACTACACTTCAGTAATTTTAAGTGTAAAGATGACTCAGTTCCCCAAATAAGACAGGCAGACACAACCCAACTCCACATCTGGGAACAAGGTCAGAGAGTGTCATCCTCCCAGAGAGAAATTAGCAAGAATCCACACACATGTATGAAATTAGCTAACGCTGGAAGCATTTCTAGAAGTAACAACTCGAAGTATGATTTCAAAAGTGCTTCTCCATTAAATCAAAGCATTCTTTTTTAATGGCAGCAAAAAGCATCTCAGTTAAAAATGGACTCAATTATAAATAATTTATAAATTGGGACTTCATATAAGAAGTTCTGCCAGGGATTGTATAGGGTCTCCAGGGGTAAGGAGCAGCCTGTGTGAATGGATAGATGAGGTCTGCTCTATGGCGAGCTGTTTGTGATCTGTCAGTTTCATATTCCTAACTGGCTATTTGTCTTGGGTCTCCGAAATTAGACTGACCCAATGGTGTACGCCAAGACTGGCAGGTAATAAAAATAAGCTGCAGGCATTCCAGCTGTTTATGGCAACTGCCCTGGGCCTCCTCACTTAGCTTCCAACCTGTGGGCTTTGTTCTCATTTTCCAGTCTGTTTCTCACCAAATCTCAGCTTTGATCAATTGGCCTACACTTCTGCTTCTTCCTGTTTCTGGCTACTTCAGGTAACTTAACTTGGACACCCTAGTTCCAGCTCTGAACTTAATCCCTGCACTAGTTCTCCTGGCTGACCTTCTGCTGGGGGGGCTGTTCCATCATCTTCTACCAGGGAGAGGGAATCAGATATTATAAAAGCATATCCATTATTACGGCAACATGGAAAGTCTAGTGGCTATATTCCAGTTACCATGCCTGGGGAATCTGGCACTCAGGAAAATACCATACTCCACAGGGAAGTCCCGAGTAAACCTTTGTAGCTTTCAGAGCCTCTCTCCTTTGCATTCCCTTTCCAGACTCTGTCTCCTCCAACCACCCAACACTTAGGGAAGCTGGAGGAACTGCTCAGATTTGTAATTCAGATTTAAAAATTCCTAACAACTAGCCAGGAGTCTCAGGAGAAGGATAAAGAGTGGCTGGATATCCAGCCTGATGGGGAGTTGACCTCCAGTAACCTGGCAGCCCTAGAGGGCTTCCTGACCACTGTGTGGACCCTGCTGCACAGGCAGCTTTGGTGGAAGGGACTGGTGCTCCCCTGTGCCACCTTTGACAGGAGGAGGAGAAGACACTTAGCAGATGTGACTCAGTTCTGACATCTCATCAGGAGCTGTCATGGAACAGGCTCCCGTGTCAGGGCCCAGTTTCAAGAAGTCCTCAGAGCTGGCCCTGCTGAGTGAAATCTGGCAGCCTTTCTAAGTCATGACCTCCAGACAAGTCAGAGTAAGGTCAGCTGCCTGGCCACACCTTCCTGCCAGCAGTCTGGCCTTCAGGTCCCAGAGGAGGCAGGGCCGTGGTGATGTACAGCGCTCACACACTGGCAGGCTGGGTGCATCTCCGAATAGAATGTGCCCCTCCACGCCCCTCTGCACCAGAACACTCAGTCTTATTGCCCACAGTAACGAGGGAAAGGCAGATGTTATAGCTACTTTACCCACCATACTCAGCAGAAGACTGTTCTGGCTAGAAGCAGAACTGTGAGTAGCCAACGCCTTTCAATCAGAGGAGTCCATGGTCAATTCTGGCTCATCAGGAAATCTGAAGAACTGGTTCTCATCCATTAACGGCTTTGACTCAGAAGTCTGATCACTTCTATGTGGTCTACCTCTCTTGTCACTGCAAAATTCACATAGTTTTTCCACACAGAATACCCCTTCTTATAGAAATGATCATTGTTACTCCTTCCATTTTTTGTTTGTTTGTTTCACTGCTAAGGTTGATACCTCAAAGAGCTATAGACTACCCTGGAATAGCTTAGAAATGGCACTTACGAAAGTAGGAAAGATTACTTACAATAGGTCTAATGTACTAAAGAATATGGCTGACAGACCCCGGGTAGTAGACAGGATTGGTTGCCTTTCAGATGGGAGTTTCTCTAGTTCTCAACCCAACACCAAAATTCAAGGATTTTCTTGAGGTTACCAACCCCATGGTGTTCTCACTATATTTATCTGCCAAGACACAGCTTTAATGTTCAGATCCTTAGAGCTTTTCCTTAGGTGGGAAATATGAGCAACTGATTGAAAAGCAACTGGGCTTGATGCAGAGAAGCCGGCTCCTACAGCTGTCAAAGTAGGTTAAGGATGAAAGAAAATCAGTGGGAGGGAGCCCAGAGGAGACTCGATCATCCTCCTGGCCCCAAACAAGAGGGAGCCTGGGAGAGGACTGGATTCTCCCTAGTCTACATGATCTAGAGCAAATACAAGTGAGTGGTAGACATTTTCCCTCGTCTTGTTCATATCAGTCATCCAGGACGCTTCTCTTTGGCTGTGCCCTTCTCATTCCTCTTTCCATTCCACGTCTGTCTGGGTGCCACTTCTTTAGCTTGGCAAACCATTTCTCAATTCTTGTCTAATGCCTTGAACTTGATGTCTTAATTCAACTGACCCTACCACGGTTTTCTAATGAACTTAGGTTGTCTCACATTTGAGGAATTTGAAAACAAATACCCTTCCTATGACCCAAGCTTCCCTTGGGTATACAGGACACATACCCCATAGGCACAGTCCCAGCCTCTATCAAGCCTGTTCCAGCCCTCTGAAGTCTCTTGCCCACAACTGTTAGAAAGTTTTGTTTCTTGGCAACCACAGACTTAGGGCAACTGTAGCTCCATTTGAAAACAAATGCGTGATATTCTGCTTTGTAAGTTAGGATCACTATGCTTGATTACCATTATTATTCTAGGGCATAACTGTCATCCCACCAAGACACAGCCAGACAATGAAGCCTAGCCTCAGAAAGCCAGCCGGAGTACCTTACCATTGGAGCAGCAATTTAAGGAGTTGGAGGTAAAACTATAAGCAAAAGGAGAGGAAAATTGTAGCTATGAAATGCAGTAAACCTGAACTCGAAAGAACCTGGAAACATTCCTTTCAGTACCAACCTTCTTTCTTAGCTCCTGTTTTGGAGGCTGATCATGACTCTTGTTATCTGTCTTGGAAAATGTGTGTACCATAGCATATGCCTCTGATGTCTCCATCCATGCCTTTACTCCACATGATAAATTGGGGCATCAGGTATACGGGCAGGCAGAATTGCTAAAGCAGAATGGCCTCATTGAAAAAACTCAGCTACCATCATGTAAGTAAACTACATACCCTACCGACTTAAAAGTCACATATATCCCTGCATATCTGAAAATAAAAGATATAATCATTATATCTTCGTAGTCAAAAGGTGAGTCATTAAGACTTTCTCAGCAGGGCACAAAAGAGGCCATGAAACAAGCAATTTCATTTGAAATTAGGGGTTCTATACTTAGAATTTTTACTGGGGACGTAAATTGTGTCTCTCCAAAATTCACGTGGTGTGACCCCAGCCCCCGCTGTGATGCTATTTGGAAGTGAGGTTGATGCTATTTGGAGGTGAGGTTGATGCTATTTGGAGGTGAGGTTCTAGAAAGATAGTTAGGTTTGGATGAGTATTAAGAGTGGAGGCCCATGATGGGATTAGTGACCTTTTAAGAAGAGGAGAGACCAGCATTCTCTCTCTCTCTTCTTCATGTGAGGACATGACAAGAAGGTAGCCATTTACAATTCAGGAAGACAGTCCTCACCAGGGAACTGGATCAGCTGGGATGTAGATCTTTGATTCCCTAGAACTGTGAGAAATAAATTCCTGCTGTTTAAGCCACCCAATCTATGGTATTTCCTTAAGGCAGCCTGAGTTAATACACTGGATATCTTTAAGTACACACACAACAATAACAACAATAACAAAAAGCAATGATCTATTCGCATGACTTTAAGTCTCATATACTAAAATCTATCACTATGCTTGGGTCAGCTATCCAGCGACATTATTTGAGTGGTACAGGCTTCAAACTGATATTCTGCTCATAGGGAACTGATTAAATACTAAATCATGAAGATCTGGATTATTTACTGGGAAGCCAGCGAGCAAGGCAAGAGGTAAGCTGGAAACGTCAGATGGCAAATCTAAAAGGCCACTGGATCAACACCAAAGTCTGAAATTCAAAACAGTGTCTGGAGCCTTTGGGTCAAACAAGTCAGATAAGACTTACACAGGAAGACAGACAACCCTATGGCCCATTTAGTCCGCATACGTATTTCCCAGAGGAAACAGATCCAGTCACAGCAAATGTCATTGTGTGAATAAATTTGGGGATGAGTATGTATACATCTGCTTTAGAGATAAGAGTATGAATGTTAAACCAAAACATATACAATTATAACATATACAAGTTGATAGAGAATCATAAGCCAAAAGTGCTATTGATAAAAGCATGCATTACAACACACTCTGTAGGGTTAACCCAACAACCACAACAAACTCAACTGACTATTAAACAAGCAGTTTTCATTAAAAATAAAGATAGCAGCAATTAAAAACTAAGACCATTCTTAGACAACATGGATGATGTGCTAGACACTGGAGGAATTCCAGCTACGCCTTGTTTGTGGGCATGCTCAGGAGAGCCCTGAAAGCTGCCAAGTGCTTTTCTTAGAAAAATCTGCTTCTGCAGGAAACCATGGACATGAGCTAATTTTAGTTTATGAATACCCAATTTTAGTAAGTCAAACTCATTCAGGAGATGACTGCTAATAAGCAGTTCATGTAAATACGAACTGTTATGGAGCTGTGAGTCATTTGCCAGTAAGAACCATGAAAAGGACTTGCATTTGGGGGAGTCTGGGGCTTACCAGGAGGCATTCACCCAGAACCACTGACTGCTATGTGGGGGCTGTGCTGTCAGTTAAGTTGTAGCAGCTGGGCTCCTGGCTTACCCAGATGCCCATGGTCCATAGAATTTGGGGGCTCCTCCCTACTCTACTAAATAACTTGTTATCTTATGGCCATTGCCCAGGAATCCCAGTAAGGTCTGGCTGCTTCATGATGCTGTTCCTGCCTCCTTCTTAGAAGAGATAACTGACACTTTTGGCCACATCATTCCTGGACCAGAGCTCTCTCACATGTAGCCATTCTATAAAGAGAGTATAATGACTGGGAAACAATGTGAAGAAATGAGTCAAATTTTTGGCAGCTCTATATGACATGCATATAAAAAAATTTTATGCTAATTTCTAGGTGTAATACCTAAAATTTTTAAACATGATACCTTACTCTAAAAGAGCTTTAGAAGTATGAGTCAGGAGTTCCTGCTCTGGCGCACTGGGTTAATGATCTGGCTTGTCTCTGCAGCGTTGCTGGTTTGATTTCTGATCCAGTGCAGTGGGTTAAGGATCTGGCATTGCTGCAGCTGTGGCGTAGGTCACAGATGCAGTTTGGATTCAAAAAGTATGAGCTCAAAACCAGGAAGTATCAGTTCTATAGGGATGGTGGCTATGGACATTAATAAGGTATGATAAGAATGTAAATGTTTTAAAGATTAATTTCGAAAGTGTGTGTTTGAAGGATTAAAAATCCTGAGCACAGTTAGCAATGATAAATGTGGGCAACTCTTCTACAGCTAAAAAGACAGATGTGAAGTTAAGCTAGATTTTTTGATTGTCTGCCTCTTGTGAAAGCCTACTTAAGCCAGATAACATATGTTACAAGTTGGAATATCCATTTTTTACTTATATGCAGAAGCATTTAACGAGTATCTGAAGAGACCAAAGCTCTTGCAGCAGGGAATGATGATAGGACAGTTTACAGTCTACGCTAATACCTGTACGTGGTATATTTTCCACCACAGACTCGAAAAGAACATGGCATATAAACACATTATAAGGAATCCTAAGGTAATATCCCTTTCTAGGAAAATAGCAAAGGCCGTAAACAAAATAAATTGCATTACCAGACGTTCACACACTCCTAACAAATGTTAACAATTTCCTGAGAAAGAAACATACCGGCTGCCTCAGGATGTGGGTGAGACAAGCATGTTTCTGTGGTAACAATTTCCCAAACAAGAAAAAAATTCAAAAGACAAATCTTCGCTAAGCTGCAGACTACCAGGTCTCCTGATTTATGAAAGTAACAAGACTAAAGTAGATAGAGATGGTTAAGAAATAACTTAGAAATAAATATTTCATGAATCAGCAAAATCTTGTCGAAGAAAATGACTGTTAACTCACAATAGAAAGAAATACCTTCACATGGTTTGATACAGACAAAGCATCTTATTCCGTAGCATGGTACTTTAGGTTGACCTACTAGATCTGGTATATTCTACAATTACACAAAATAAATATGCACATATATTTTGTAAGGTTCTGGTCAATCCTTAATAAATAATAATTATTTTAGTGATACAAATATAGATTCATCCAATTAAAATATGGTGTACATTTAGTCTCTCGTAAACTCATTTTCTTTCCTTATCTTGTTATCATAAGCTCATCTTCTTTCAATATTTACACATTAGTGCTATTTTACCCTTTGCCCTGTTCATTGTCATTCATTCATTGTATTTGTGCATCCTTTCAACAAACATTTGTTGAGTATTTGCTAAATACCAGCAAATGATTGGGTCCAATCATCTTTTTTTTCAGGTTGCACTTACTACCCTTCTGGAACTCTCTCAATAATATTTCTAATAACATAAAGCCTCATCCTTCATTCCATTGCTAAGGATCTACCTGGGACTCCTCTCCAATAGCTATTCATTTCACATATTTCCTGCAAAGGTGAGATGAAGTGGAATAGGGACAGCAGGGTGGTGAGGAAAGAAATGAATACGTATTATTTGCATCCAACATGAAGTGCACTTGGCTAAGTGTTTATCTTAAATAAGTTTCAGAACAACAAAATAATGCAGTCATATTATTATCCCCATTTCATAAATTGTGAAACCAATTCTGTCAGCACTTAAATATTGGTTTTAAGGTCTCACAGTTAGCAGTTAGCAGTTCCAGTAATGGGACCTTGGCCTGTTTATTCTCAGTTTTTCAGCAGCTATTCTTTTTTTTTTTTTTTGTCTTTTGTTTTTTTTAGGGCCATACCCTCAGCATATGGAGGTTCTCAGGCTAGGGGTTGAATTGGAGCTGTAGCCACAGGCCTACACCATAGCCACAGCAACGCCAGATCTTAGCAATGCCTGCCATCTGTACTGCAGCTTGCGGTAACACCAGATCCTTAACCCACTGAGCAAGGCTAGGGACCAACCCGCGTCCTCATGGATACTAGGTGGGTTTGTTAACCTCTGAGCCACAACGGGAACTCCCTCAGCTGCTTTTCTAAGAAGCACAGTTGGCACCCTATACTTTCTTGAAATTGTTGAATAAAATTTTGTTTGCATCTATGCTACTCAGAAAACTCAAGCCTCCTTCTCTTACATTTGCCTCCAAAAACAAGACACTATTTAGATAAATTACTAGAGAAATACATTTAACCAGGGGTTTTGAAGCAAAGGTAGACAGCTAATGCAAAGAAAATTGCTAATGAAGAAATTAAAACCTGTTTAAAATTCTGAAATCTACACACCCAGACAATGTATTATCCTTGGCTTTTTTCAGACCACTCTCTAACATTCCTGGAAGTAGCAGATAATAGATTATGAATAGGTTTAAAAGTTAGTACTATACATACAAATTAAACCAAGGGAAGATGCAAATATAAAATGCCCAGTTTTATTAATAGGGATGAAAAGTGATATCACAAAATTAATGCTAAAGAAACATTCTTTGCCTTCTAATTATTTCATATATACCTTATATTCTTCATAATCATTATTATCTAGCAAGTCCCTTTTCTCCAGTTCTATGAGCTGTTCTGCAGAGGGTTTAGCCGGTAGATGCTTAAGAGAGGCCTGCTCATATATGGGCTTTCCATGAAAAAACAGTTCCTTCCAATCATGCATCAGCTTGTATGGAATCAGGCTATAGCAAGGGAAAAAAAAAAGTAGAGATGAATCTGTGCTTAGTTAAACATACATCTTAATTCTCAGTCTATTACTATGTTCATTCCCTGTGGTCTAGTGTTTGAGGCCAGAGGCTCCACTTACTATGACATTCCTAATAGTCAGTAAAATTGCTGAAGCTTAGCAGGTGTGAATAAATGAATAAAAGCCACTGGTTCTTCAAACTTTCTTGGATTGTGCACTAAAAGCAAAAACAAAAACAAACAAACGAAAAAACAAGAAACAAAAAACCCTAAAGATAATGAGCACTATCACAAAACTTAGGTTCTTTGACTTCCAGCTGTGATACTGAGTGGCTGGGCAACTTTTGGAAATCATTTAAATGCTCCAGTACCAATTTCTGCCCATGGAAAATGAACAGACTTTCCAAGGCCCTTTTAAGATGACAGTTGATTTACATATTTGCAGATAATTTGTAACAGAAAAAATCTAACGTATGGTGGTCTTATTGGCACTGCAGGTCTGGCAACCTTTACAATTATTTTTTAGTAACTTTTCTATTTAAGTCAGATGAATGACTTGGAAGTCACGGGATGGAGGGATGGGAAAATAGTTCCAAGAGGAACAAAATGTGCAAGGAAGGAAAGTGCTTGGCATGACTCAGATGCAGTTCTCTAAAAACAGTAGGACTGCAGCTTGAAATTACCACCTAAAAAGTAGCATTTCATTCTGATACATGCTACAACATGGATAAACCTTGAGGACAGGACACTAAATGAAATAAGCCAGACAGAAAAGGATAAATTTTGTATGACTCCACTTCCATGAGGTACTTAAATAGACAAATTCATAGAGAAGAAATGCAGACTAGAGGTTACCAGGGGATTGTGGGCAGGGGCATGGGGAGTTACTTAATAGATAGAGCATTTCAGTTTGAGATGACTGAAAAAGTTCTGGAGATGGATGATGGGATGGTTGCACGATAGTGAGACCATACCTAATGCCACAGAACTTAAACGTGGTTAAAAACCAAGAAAATAGTTTAAATGATAAATTTAACATTATGTATGTTCCTCCGTGATAAAGTAGTATTTCAATTAAATGTAAATTTCAAATATAATTATGTTTTCTTTTAATAAAATATTTATACTTGCTAAAGATTATTTTATAGAACTATGGAAGTTAATATGTTCAGGCATAGAAAAATTATAAAATCAGAATTATCGAAATGGCATTGACTCCTAAGGTGAAGTAAATGATGAACAACTTTTATATTGTCCAAAACTTATGCTGCAATTACTGAATTAATATCCTATGATCTGAATATCAAGAATTTTGTTAAGAAGCAGTCTTAACAAAGGTCAGTTCATGTAAGTAAGCTGATACCAAAAATATCCTTGCACTTTAGAAAAAAATGTCTTATTTAGGGAAGTACATAGATTAACATGAGTTTACTTGGCTGTTAGTAGCATATTCTAAAAAGATCTTATTAACATATATAATTGTATTTCATTGGAAATAGAAGACAGTTAAAAGTTAATGATATCAATACCTCTGGAACTTTAAAATTTTATGTACTTTTTCATTAAAATAAAAATGGCTTCATATAACCAATATATTTTCTATATTAATTTTGACAAAGCAGGATTTATAGAGTAATAAAAGACAGACTAGGGTATGCCTCTGTAAAATATTACAATAATCAAAATAAATACACACAGGAAGTCCTCAGCTTACTAAGCTGTGCTGTGTAACTTGATTTTTAAGTCACCTGTTCTACATGCGAATAATATTTTGTGGGTGAAAAGGAAACTCTAGGTTGCCTCAAGGACAGTTGGTTACAACTGGTTCCTCACATGCTGGCCCCCAGCCAGCTCTCTTGGGACTATTTCCACAACCTCTCCCAGAAATGGGACTCACAGAAATGGGATTTCAGGAAACTTTTCCCAAAGTCTTCTTTCCAGGCAGGCTCTCTGGCATTCTCTGACTGGCAGCTGTGTGAGCTTCCGTCTCTGCAGTCACATGGCATTCTCCCTATGTGTCTCCACTTCTTATAAGGACATTAGTCATATTTAATTAAGGTCCCTCCCTACACAAGTGGACCTCATCTTAACCAATCAATTGGCAATGACCATTTCCAAATAAGGTTATACCCTGAGGTTAGGGGAGTAGAACTTTAATGTATATTTGAGGGGGGACACAATTTCAACCCCTCTATAGGAATCTCCATATCGCCTTTGAGACACTTAAAATTTCAAAGCAAAAGCCTTTGATATGTATGATGTCAACACCTCTAGAACTTTAATTTTATATATTCAGTTTTTACATTCAGTTTGAGCGCTCCCTGGTTCTTGGAATGATGACTCCTTTTTCACTGAAATCTGCACATTTTTGGATTCTGTTGCAAGACTCGGGATCTTGCGTAAGCTTCTGTTTCAGCCGGGTTTTGTCCTTGCTCGGGCAGGGGAGAGAGAAGGATCCACTGTGTTGCTGACAGGTCCGGAGCTCCCCTCTTGGCCTTCCTTGCCGCCAGCAGGAGGGCATCCTCCGTACTACTGGCAGAAGCTGGCAATTCTGGCTTCCTACATGGTCTCCACTGAGGTGACGGCTGGGCAGTGGTGAAAGTCATGACCCAAACTAGGCTCCTCTAACTCCCACTCCCGTGGGGAGGGGAGGAATGGCTGATACCACCAGATGGAGATGGAAATCCATTGCTTTCTACTTGGCCTCTGGGACACCACACCGGTGGGGGTGACGGAGTCCCACATTACTGCCTTGTGAGGGTGGAATGCAGGCTCCCTACTTGGGCTTTGCTCGCACAGGTGGGAGCAGGGCTATATTTTTGTGTGTGTGGTATTTGGAGAACGGCGGTTATTTTCATTATTATTATTTGTCTTTTTAGCACCACATCCACTGCATATGGAAGTTCTCAGGCTCAGGGTTGAATCAGAGCTGGAGCTGCCAGACTATGCCACAGCAACAGGGAATCCAAGCTGCATCTACAACCTACGCCAAAGCTTGTGGCAATGCCTGATCCTTAACCCACTGAGCAACGCCAGGGATTGAACCCGCATCCTCGAGGATACTAGTCGGGTTCTCAACCTGCTAAGCTACAATGGAACTCCGGATTATTGTTTAAAAGCTTTCCATCTTGCTAGACAGCTCCTTAACTTGTTCTTTGGCTAGAGACAGACAGTGGGTTTTCACTGGGGCTATTTTTTGTTGGCACCATTGGGATTTCTGGCAACAGAGGCATACTGTTGCCAGAATATTCACAGTTCCAATTTGGGACGAGTGAGGCAAAAAAGACCATCCAGGAAGCTCACCCCTGTGTCGTTCCTCAAGTCCTGAGGTCACCAGCCAGTCTTACTTCTTCTGTTCACCTTTGAGTTTTCTTAGGTCCAGGGCTTTTCATTGTGGGAGGAACAGGGAAGAATGCATCTACTCCCTTTGCCCAGAGCAGAATGGGATTGGCATTTACGTTGTAATTTTGAATTATGAGCCATTATTGGTTTAGGGAAATCAATCTGTACTTTGCTCCCCTGTAAACTATCTTATACTTTGTTTTTATATTTAAATATACTACACTTATCTTTTGTAATTTTATCTACTTTTTACCATTATAATAAACTATTATCACCTTTCCTATTTAATCTTCTGTCATTTACCTTCTTCATTATTTTGTTCTTATAATTTCTAAACTTTCCAGTTTCTATTAATCTAAAAAGTATCCTTAAACATTTTTTCCTTAATTCCTTTCACTTTGCAGTGTTATTTATTTTATTTTTCTCAAATGTACCCTTAGAGCTTTATCTTCAAAATGTCCTCATCATGGCATTAGTTCATTTAGCAGTTTCTATATGGCAGTCGGGGAGAGAGCTATGGGGAAAACTCCTTCAAGTCCAAGGTGATTAGATGCTTTTCCTCCCTTCTGTCTGACCCTGAAGATCATCTGACATTCATTCTTTTCACTGTGGGTTCTCAATAAGATCTCAGTCTGGGTAACATTAGAGGTGCACAAATTGAAGTGGGGTGCCTTATCCTTGACCTTGTGGAACTGCTTTCACTGAGATTCACTGTGATGCCATTCTCCACCTTTCAGCAAAGGACACCACGAGAAAGCGGTCTCTGAAGCCACATGCCATATTTGCTTTAACATCACTGCTGTGGTCTTTCTCCACTAGATCTACTGTGCTACTCAGTGTACCTCATGTGAGGCCAATAGTTTTCTTCATGAGAAAACTATTATTCTGAACTGAGGACCAAGAAAACTTTTGTATCTGTAACGAATTAGAATGAAACATGGAAATCACATGACAAACTGTGTTTCGCTTTTTGTTCTGTCTACCTGGAAGCTCCGATAAAATTTGCAGCTCCATTGTAGTAACTGGCAAATATACTGTTACATGTATAACTGTGTTTCAAGTTATTCCTTAATCTTAGCTTTCTACTTAATTTGGATTTTTCTTTGTTCTTATTTTGGCCTATTCTTAATATTTTTTGTATTATTGAATGTTTCCTTACAAATAAGTTGACTCCTTTTAGAAAGAAAGTGCAATGAAAATAGATTTAATAATTAGTAAAATAATCTTTAAGTAATTCCAATCTTCTAGGAAGTTCCTAATGCTTGAAATAAATTATCATAATTTGTTGTCTTTGTAAATTATAGAGACTTTAGATACAAAGTTTAAAAGTTAAAGATATGCAAATACACCTTAAATTAGGCTAGCCAGTGGGTGAATTAAGTCAGTAATCAAGGTATTCTGGACTCCACTTCCTGGTCTTCCTTTTATAAAATATTGTTGTCTCTCTTTGCTTATCAACTCAGCATCTACCTACAATATTATCCTTTTTTCATTCTCCGTGGTGCCTCTATTGTATTAACTATTCAAAACTAATACTTACTTATTCGTCAACATACGATAGTCTGCCACTTTAGTGGACAAATCGAGTATTTGATCCAAAATTTCTGCACATATTGAATAATGCTTTTCGTAATGAGCTTGAGCTCTTTCCACAGCAATCTGCTCATGCATTTCCTTCTCTCTGAGAGCTTGTTCTTCATAATCAATCTTGGCTTGTCTGGCCAAAGCCTAAGAAGGCAAAGACATATTTTTAAGTCACCATAATTGTGCAATGATTCAAATAAAAAATAATGTCATCATTTCAATAACAAAAAAAAATTCTAAAAAGAATGAAAACTTCTTTACAGCAGGAATAAAAATAAATCATGAGAGAGCACTTTCTCCTGAATACATTAAGTACGGAGTATGATGGCAAAGACAGTATGGAAATATTCCACCCTTAGCTTATGTTATCAGCAAAACACAGTACAGAGAAAAGTGTACCCTCTGGATGTACAATAAATTGGGCATAAGTATTTAAAAAGAAGTCTTAAGTTTTAGGCTCACAGAGAACCAGTTAAGCTTGTGCAGGACCCCAAGAAGCTCCTCTGTGACTATTTGCAGAAGCCTTAACCTGACACACCTGCTCTGGCCCCCACCCTTTGTCTTTTAGTGGGAGACTACTGATTTATACTTAGAAAATAGTTTGGAGATTTCCCGGTTATTCTGGCTCAAGCCTATCACACATTTGCCAACAAATGTTAAATGTGTTTAGACAGCAAAACCTTCTGTTGCTATGGCCTTAAGAAGTGGATAATGTTCATTCGTAGAGTCATCTATTTCTGCAGAAAGGAAGGAAATACTGAAACAGTTTGGCATCACCCTCTTTTTGGTTTGCACTATTATTTTGTTTAGGGAACGCTTTCTTCGCACAAAGTTCAAAGGTAAAACTCAGCATGGCCAGATGTCTCTTTTCACGTGGTGGTACCAGCTCCTTGAAAATTCTGTCTTGGGTGAACATGGTCCGGAAACAAGACTTGCCTCCTGTAACTTACCAGCGAGGGTAAAATGGAGGTCAGCTTGGGTCTGGAGGAGCTGAGGTCAAATACCAGCCTCAGCCTGTGAAGAGGTCAAGCGGCCGCTGCGGCCAGTCCTTGGCCCGGTCGGAACCTTCCTATGTCTCCACTTCCTTCACGTGAAGCGAGGAGAGTGAAGGCTTGGCATTAACAGAAAAACTGTCGGAGCAAATACCTCTTATCAGGAAACTGGTCACAAGTGACCCAATGAATGATGCTGGGCTGTTAGCGTCCACCGAACTGAGCAGAAGGTCCATTTGTTTTGTCATTGTTGTTTTTATTTTGTTTGTTTTATTTGTGCTGGGAGGGGAGTTAGGCTGAGTGACCTCTAGGGTCGATTCTGTTCTTTTGGCTGGTTCAGGATTATATAATTATTGCATTGTTCTGCAGGCTCTGTTTTCACGCACAGAGTTTAAGTGCAGAGCTTTACGGCTTGCTTCTTAAAGTGTGAAGAGTTCAGAGGGAAGAGGAATCTAAAGAGTAGGAGAAGTTAGCGGAGAATTTACCTAAAACGTAAAACGGGTTTTGAGTTTGGTTTACCAGAGTTCCTGTAAAGCATGTGGGGATATTTAGGATGCGATGAAATCAAAACCTTGACGTGAGCCCTGGACTGCAGCTGCAGGAACATAGCGGCCTTCTCCCAGCTCCGTCCCTCTCTCCCTCCTACCTTCTTCCCTCTTTCTAGCCACTCGTCTGCTACTTCTACCCCCTCCTGCTAAACCCACCACAATTTCCGGTCCCATTACAGCAAAGTGGGTTGCAGCCCTAAATAAAGACAGAAAGAAAAAGGAAAAAGGAAGTCTGTGGGAGGCAGTAAATCTCAGCGGTGATGAGGCTGGACTCTGGAGTCTGAGAGCCACTGTGTTTCCGGCTACACCACCGACAAGCTATGTGACTCTGAGTTTTCTAAGTTTCATTTTCCTGACTTGTCAAACGTAGAAAAGGAAGGACACGGTCCGCTGCAAGTGGCCGTTATAAACACGCAGGCAACAAACACAGCCCCGTGCTGGACTCAACGTGAATGCTCCCCAATTCATTACTGCAACGAATTATTGTTTATAATATTAGGTGGCAGTGAAACTTTGAAATTGGGAACTGTTTTAATGAATACAGAATAGGGGCCCAATTGCCTTAAAAGAAGGGATCAGCAGGTTTAACCTAAAAACAAAACAAAAACTGCGGATGGTGAAAAACACTAAGTTCTCTCTCTCTCTCTCTTTCTCCTTCTTTCCCCTCCCCTCCTCTTCCTCTCTCTCTTTCTTTCAATGTACCAGACATTGGTCCAAACCCTGGTGAAACAGTGATGGGCAGAAACAAACACAGAGCCCTGGTCCTCAGGGGCCTTACACTGGGTGGGAGAGGTGGTCAAAAAAGCACACGAATGTAGGCAGAGTTACACACCCCGACAAGAGTCACTAGGAAGAGACTGTGGGGTGTGGGTGTGACACAACAGGACGCTGGACTGGACCTGGAGGAGGAGTAGCGTGGGCAGGAGCTCTGCAGGATGGGTGTCACCTGGGGCAGGGCACACGGGCAGAGGCCAAAGGTGGGAAAAATGACCTGTTCGGGGATGTGAGAGCAGAATAGTGTGGACAGAGTCCAGAGCGTGGTGGAGACAGCTTATAAGCAGGGACCTGGAAGCCAGGGGTGGGTTTCCGAGTAAGAGGGCAGTGGTCAAATCTGAGAGTCAGCGAGATCCCTCTGGCTGCAGAGTGGAGAATGGCTGGGGAGATGAGAGCAGGGTGGGCATTCTGGATAAGTTTATCTATATCTACATCTATAGTTACCTTTCCCCTTTCGTCATTTTAACAGCTAGACAGAGGCCTCTTTCGCTCCAGCCTCAGGGATTTTCTGCAGGATGCAAAAGCAGAAACTAGCGGAGGCTCCTGCTTCATATTGAAAGGCTAAGTTCAAAGGCAAAGTGACCCAGGTCACTCAAAAACAGATGGGAAGGTTTGAGCAAAGAGGAAGAGATGGGCAGCCCACTTGCTGGCAGCTCGTGGGGAGCAGCAATGCTGCAAAGGGGGCAGAGAGGGACGGATGACAAAGGCATGACCTGTGACGGAGCATGTGGCTGGAAGCTGGGCTGCCTGATGCCTGGAGTCCGATGACGGGTCCACGAACTGGGCTCTGAGGGTCTGGGGGCAGAGGTGGGTTGTCGGAGGTCAGCACAGGTTGATTTAAAAGGCAAAGAATGTTAGGCGCTTGCACACCCCACCTGTGGTTACCACTAAAAATGGATGAAGGAGACCAAAGCGGGAGTAGTGGCAGAGACTAGGTGGTGGTTAGACATGGAGAAAAATGGACAAACTGAAGAGCTGTTTAGTACATGAAACTGATAGAACTTTGCGATGTTTTGCATCTGGAGGAACGAGGGTAAAGCTGGCGTCAGTGGGCCCTGAGGTTCTGGACTTGTCCAGCTGAATAAATGGTGATGCTATTTGCTGAAATACAGAAACTTGAGAAAGTCCAGTTTATTCATAAGGGTTTTAAACTTGGCTTAACATGATGAATTTGCGCTTTCTCTGTGATCTACGAGCAGAGCTATCAAGACGGCAGTTGACCACGTGGATCTACACTCAGAGGCAGAGACATAAGCACGTGAGATACCCAGCTCTTGCAGGAATGACATCCCCCTGGTTGTAGATAAGAAGGTTTTCTGAGGAAATAGCGTGGAGGAGAAGAGAAGGAGCCCTAGCATTAAGCTTTAAGGAACCCTGACATTAAATGCTCTGGTATTCAGGGAAAATGAGCCTACAAAGTAGCTCGAGAAAGAGCAGCCAGAGGAGGAGGAGGAAACCAGGAGAGTCTTTGCCACAGCAGAACTTAGTAGAAAGCAGCAAGTCAATACTGCTAGTATTAATAATAACATGAAATATTACTCTTAGCTTGTGAGGATCATTGACAAACTTAAAAATCTCAATAAACTTATGATTACTTCTAGACTAGTCCCTTCTCCCAGCACAAACAGTAATCAAACTACAAGAACAATAACAGTGAAAAATTCACAATTAAAAAAATCTCTTTCTCAAAAAAAATAAAGCAGCAGAATCATCATGCCATAGGTAGCAAGATTTATTTATTTGGCTCCTACTTAGGCACCGGCCACTCCTGCTGGAGGAGGTGCCACATTCAAATTGAAATCAAGCCTCCTTAAAAGGGTGGGGGATGCTGGATACGCTGACCTCTCAGCTTTGAGAAAAGGTAATCATGTAAGAGGCAGGGATGGAATTTTTTTTTTCAGGGACTTCAGAGCCTCATAACTCTGGCCTCTGAGGCTCCAGCGGACAGAGGGTCCCGGTCTCTGAAGTCAGCTCAAGCCCCAAAAGCTCGTGCTTCTGAGCACAGTGAGACCAGTCCTACCGCAGAGACCAGTGTCCTGCTATTCTGCACTGAATTAACCGGGCTTGCGAAACAAACGTATTTAGCAAATAGGCACTTATTTCTACCGTACGCCAAAGCCACTCGGTCCATTCAAGTTTACTCTTGTCAAAAAGGAGGGTGAAACAAGGCTAATCTAGCTCTTGAGGACACTGGAGATCATGCTGCTCAAATCCATGGGATATGGCTCTCTGCCCTCCCCCTAACGTTTTGGCTATGTCTACAAAGGTAAAAGCACCATTTTCCGGACTCTGGAGAAGCCAGTACTTTCCAAATGTTATTTCTGAAAATTGCATAACTTTGGCAAAAGCTCTATTTCACTTTCATGGACTATCACAGTGGAAACTATGAAGCTGATAAATAAAGCGTTGCCTTGCTATTTGCTGTAAGGTTTTCTCTTCTCCTCAGCCTGGTTTTATGAATTTTTTATGACAGGAAAGATAGGCTATCTAAAATGCCATTCACATGAGTATTATAATTCTTCAACCAAACCTGGACTAATGGATTGAATAAATTTGAAACAACCCCAATAGGAAGTAGACAAGGACTGATCCCTATATATACCATGATAAAACAAACGTATTGTGGTTAAGGGACATATATATAAAGATAAGAGAAAATAGTAATGTATTAAATAATTAAAAGATTGGATATTTTGATCTTCAGAACAAAAAAAGGCCTAGACACAATGATATTATGGTGTCCCAGAGCATACCTGGCCCCAAATCTTATCTTCTATAAATAGAATGAACCACAGTACTCCAGATAAATGGCTTATCCTAGTTCTAAGGAAGGAATAATACAATATGGGCCAGGGAAATCTTGTTTTATCAGAAAGCAAGGAATTGCTTACTAAAGACTGATGGTTTCTAACCTAAAAGAAGGCAGCTTAAACTGTCTTACTATTCACCTAGAACACTATTATACTATTCACCTAGAATAATGAACACTAGTAACGTTCCAGTAAACTTAGTGGACTTAAAAGAAAAGCCTTTTATGCATCTAGGAAAGAGAGTAATGCCTCAAGGAAACAAAAACTAGATTATCACTTATCTTTCTTAGAGCAACACTTTATACCTGAGGAAAATGGAATAATGTAATTAAGATGTTCAAGGAAAGAACACGTGAGCTCGGTATTTTCTATACAGCAATCCATGTATAAAAGGCTCATGCTTTTTTCAATGTTCCCATGAGTCCTTCTTGAGGAATATACTGGAGAGTTTCTCTGGTCACAAAATGGCCAGAGATGTGGACATAAGGACGAGTGGTGAGCATTAAATGTGTACAGAATCAAGACAAAAGGGAGAGGGGACATCATGCAGATGCTACGCGCGTCACAGTTACTCAAAAGTAGAAGCCGTGAAAGATCACACAAAAAAATCAACACGTTAAATGCTTGGCAACTAAATGGAGGCTTGTTTACCCTGACTTGGTAGAAAGGATCACGAGGAACCTGAGAAAGACTTTTAAGGGAGGTACTGTTTACCGCTTCTCGATCGAGAGCATCCTGGAAATCTTTGAGCCGTCTTTCCTCATACTGTTTTTCTCTGAAAATTCTGTTTTGCCATAGAACTTCCTTTTCGTGCCGGACGTGCATGAGCTGCACAGCGATCCTGCGCTCCTGCTGGGACTGCCGCATCAGCCGGCCGACCAGCTGCTCCTCCCGATGGGCCTCCTGGAAACACCGGCAGAGCCAAGTATTTGTCAGGGTGATAGATACCCACATTCCCCACCCAGCTAAGAAGCCTCTACATCCATCATGTGTATAAGGCATGGTATTCAGCTGCATCCGTTTCTGCCCCTTGATTTAAATTTGAACATAGCAGAGATCGAGCTATAAAAATGAAAACTTCCACAAAGGTGGTAGAATTCTGATAGCCAGCCAGAAACACGGGGTCTTGCAGATCGGTTATTTTAAATGAATCATCACTTCTTTACAATTAGATCAAAAATAAACTGGGCGATTGTTTTCAAGAGTTTATAAACACAGGGTGTAATTCTCAATTGATAAGCATGTTTTCAGAATTTGGAATTGTGCTATATGTACTCTTAACATAAACACTGGCTGTAAAAATAAATGCAGGTTGTCTGGCTGAAGACAGCAGATCAAATCAGTTCCCAGTGGGGGCATCTCAGTGCCCAGGTGATAGAATGGGGAGCTTGGAGAAGAGGCTAAGGAAAAGTGCCCTTGTGCTTATCTTAGAAAACTGAGCAACTGTAATCTGAGAGAGAAATTGGATGCATTCTCTTGGCTCCCCTGGCTATTTTAAGAGAACAGAAGGGGAATCAGTCAGTAAACAGTGGAAGAAGCATTAAACTGGGGATGAGAGGCCCTGGCCACTGCAGCTCTAGTTGTACCATTAATTGGCTGGGTGGCCATGGGCAAGTGACTTGCATTTGCAGGGCCTTTGTCATTTCTTGACAGGTGAAATGAGGGGTTTAGGATCTCCAAGACATCGTCAACCTCTCTCACTCTGTCTAAACAGGGACATCATGTGGAAGGAGGAGGTAATTAAAGTTCTCAAGAGGAAGACTTGGAAGAATTTGTAAACGTCAGAGTTGTCCACTTAACACTCCCGAATCCAATTGTTTAGGAAGAAATTTGGCATCATTTGTGACACTGTTTCACGTTATGGGATAAACACTGTAAATATATTTTCAGAATCAAGATACAAATAACAATAACACTCTGTGGTAAAGGCCAAAACCTGAACCTGGGAATTAGATAAAAATGTGGATTAAATAACAGTTCAACTGAAAATAGATATGAAAGTTTCTGTTAGTAACATATATCGGATAAAAAAATAAAATCACAAACAACTGCAAAAGATATGTCACATCTAATTATAAAAGTCTAGAAGCTTTAATGTTAATCATTTGTTTCCTCTGAGATCCAATAATGGAGGTGAAGTCGAATGTAAAAATGGCCACAGGTCTTTCATTTTTCTCCACCTGCAGTCTTGCAATGCTAACCTGCAGATGTTTCCAACAGAAAATAGAATCTATTTCTCCATGCCTTAAATGTGGGTATGGGGTGACCTCTGACCTGAATTGACCCATGGGATATTAGCCAAAACAAAACACTTTGGGTCTGACTTTTTTAATTATCTTGTAACCATTGCCACTGCCACATTTTATGCTCAGTATAAAATGAGAAGCTGTAGAGAGGCAGAGACACAAGCCTTCTCAGCTGGAATTGATGGGACTCTTACCAGTCAGCTGGCCTCAGCCAACCCACCAACTGACCTAGACACCTGCAGGAGGCCAGGTGGGACCAGCAAAAGGCACAGAGCTGAGCCTAGCCCAAACGGTCTACCATATTTTGGGGTGGTGTGGGATATGTAAGGCACAGTCACTACCATATTTTTTAAAGTACAGCCTTGATTTACCATTCCAACTGAGTTCAATATTTAGCGTTGGAGTATATTCTACATTTTGCTGTGTTTATATGGCAAGGCAATCTGGCTGCTGAGGTGAAAGCCGTTCATTCTTATCCTTATGAAGAAATGGACAGGTAGGCTATGCTTTGGTTATTGCTTAGATGACAACACATTATGATTAAATAGGAAAAGAAAAGGAAATTACTGTTGAATGGCTGAGTCGGTACTACGTACGTGAAGCTTCGGTATGAAGAACCATCAAGAGTATTAAGGCCTGCACCCAGAAGTTTAGTGGAAAAGAAGATTTATCTTTTTGTTCCATTGTACAGCTATTTCATGTTTTAGAAATAGACTTTTCCCCAACGTTTTATTAGAAATTAGGGTATATTTTCTCATAGAAAGAAAAATATGTTATGGTTAGGTGCTCAGGGAAGTCTACAGATGTCTGTTTAATCCATAACACAGAAGAAATAAAATAGAAATTATGAATATCTGCAATAAATAAAATAGAAAATAATCGAAGTTGCGGTTCTCTTTTAATTATATTTAATCTTACTTGGGGAAGACTTACACAGATACATAATCCCAGACATGCTCAATGTGATTGCCAAGACCTCTGCCTTGCCCATGAGTTGGAGCTGGGAACTTACTCTAGTCCATACTGCCACTTAATTCTCCAAAGATGCCCAAGAAGCTCTTCTGGAAGAACAGGGCACTGCAGGAACGACCTGGAAACTTCAAGGGTCTTTTAATTAAAAGACTGGGGCTGTACAGCTGGGTATAATGTAAAGAAATAAAAAATAATAATAATAAAAAATAAATAAAAAATAAAAGACTGGGGAGCGGTCTGTTGTCTAAATGCCAGTTCAAAGGACATTATCCAGAAAAGGTTCCAGGAAGGTAGAGATATGTGCATTGGAGTGAATCCCAAGAACCAGCCAAGATGCTAGCCAAAGGATTGCAGTACAAGCTGGGAGCCAAATAGAGTTCACAGTCTGAAAATCTCCACGAAAATGCCTGTGGAATACTTTAAACTCAACAAGCCCTAAACCAAACTCATTAACTCCCCTTTCAGACTCAGTCCCCTGGTATTTCCCCATCTCTGCTGACGACCCTATAAACCTGACTCTGTGACCTAAGATGTTAGGGCCATCCTGAGTTCATTCCTCTTGTTGCTCCTAATATAATTCTTGAAGAAGTAGGCTATTTTGACTCTTATCAATCCTTTTTATGGCCAGGGATTGAACCCGCATCATCACAGAGACAACGTTGGGTCCCTAACCTGCTGAGCCACAATGGGAACTCCCTGTCTATGCTTTTAAATCACTGCCTACCTACTCCATTCTGTACACACTGACACTATCCTTCCATTGCACAACATCAGCCTCTTACCAGGCCTTCCCCCCAACCCCTCTCCAATCCTCTAGGAATATGAAAGTGATCTTTCTAACTTTAAATCTTAATCGTTTCATCTACATAATACATTTCTTTATGGATAATTTGGCAAGACAGCAACCTGAGCAAAGGTCTCTGGGTCTCTCTTCACAAGCCCAACCAAAACAAGGGTCTGTAAACTCCAGGGGGAAACCACAACAACCTGGAAGCTAGAGCAGACATTACAAGGCATTTTCTGATAGATTTGGTACAAACGGTGCAGGAATAAGAATATCCAGGAGTGACATGAGATGATGTTATGCTCCTGAAAAGCAGCAGGTACTGAGGGAAGCAGAGGAAATCCCTGCCCTGACAAATCCCATTTTCTCTTTGAGGAGAGGAGGATGGACAGGAGAGCAACCCCGTTGTACAGTCCACCTCTTTGCAGCAGGGGCCCTTGTGTCAGCAGCACAGGGAGGTGAGGACACTCCATTCAATGGGAAGGAGGCATCTGGAGCAGAAGCCCCTTTGCTCAGGGCCCTGGGCTGGTTCCAGTGATAGCAGCTTTCCAGACACAGAGAAGAAGCAGCACAGAGATGCTGTCCCCTTGCTGGAAATACCCAGAGCATTGACGCCCTTTAATGGTCTTTAGGTTGCTGGATCCCTGAAGAGATCCCCAGCTAGAGCCTAAAAAATTGAAGCTACGAGAATCTTGGTGGTAAGCCAGAAAGAATTCGTCCACTCCATTTTCTAGGTACGTATCAGGCCTGGAGTATAAGCAGAAAAATAGAAAGAAAAAGTCTAGCAGCCAACACACATTTATGTTGTATAATGTAAATGGAAGGATGTTCAAAAGTCCATTGCTAGTTAAGGAAACTTGAAATAGACAGTTATCTCAAAATCTACCTTTTAATCATTTAAGTTTCATAATTTGTCATTCTTCTAATTAAAAGAGTGCTCTCAAGCTAAGTAAGGAGACGTGAATCCAAAGTAAGAAACAGCCTTTTGGCACAAAGAAATGGCAGTTAGTCTTTGAATTTTTCACTAAGAAAGGAGTGACCCCAGGAAAAACAGTTTCACTTCTTCATGCTTATAAGAAGCCTGGATTTTCCTTCAGTTAACAGAACCGCCAGTACAACTATCACCAAATTTCAGTTTCTTTTTTCTTGTTCTTTTTTTTTTGTCTTTTGTTTTTTTAGGGCCGCACCTGCAACACATGGAGGTTCCCTGGCTAGGGGTCCAATCAGAGCTTTAGCCGCTGGCCTATGCCACAGCCCCAGCAACACAGGATCCGAGCCGTGTCTGTGACCTGCACCACAGCTCACGGCAATGCTGGATCCTTAACCCACTGAGCAAGGCTAGGGATCAAACCTGCGTCCTCATGGATGCCAGCTGGGTTTGTTAACCACCGAGCCACAACGGGAACTCCTCAGTTTCTTTAGTAAAAGTTTTATGTAGATTTTTTTTCTGAGTGCATTTGCTATTTTGATGTGAGAATGTGACATTGATGCAAACTAGTGCATAATCCATACATGATACGTATATGTGCGTATAAAAGACTATGTTTTATAAAAATCTTCCAGCACTATTATTTAATTGACAACTAAATATCTTACCTCTTGGGCTTCGTGGGCTATTAACTGGTCCATTAAGAGTCTCCGCCGTCTTTTCTCCCTCTGCTCTCGTGCAAAAGCATCTTCTTCGAGGCGCTTTTGGATTTTTTTAATGTATTCATCATCCGAATAAGTGTTTAACAAATCAGTAGCTGTCTGGCCTGCTGCATCTAAAGAAGTCTTGGATGCACTAAACACAATAGTTTTCATTTAGATTTTTAAAAAATAACTCAATCATAGGCCACTACCTGTGACTTTGGAGGAAGCCCACAGGAGATGGCTCCCTTGTGTGCTCTCTTCATTTATTGACACAAGCATTAAAGCAAATGTTAGAGCCTCATTGTGAGACCCTGTTTAACAACAGATTCCATTCGCCCCACCCCATTTCTGGACTCTGTGAGGTCCTCAGCAAAGTCTTCTTTCTAGGCGCAGTGCCTACTTGTGCTTTTACTTCTCATGACCTTCACTATGCCCTATGCCCAGAGAGTCTGTTTTTTTTTTTTCTCTCTCTCTCTTCTTCCTGCTGGCTCTATGCCTCCTGCCTCCTCTGCTTTGAGTCAGGAGTAAGACAATACTGGTAACCCAAGTGTCACGGAGGGCATCCACTATAAAACTCAGCCAGCACACTAACGCCAGGACCCTGAGAGTACGTCTACGGATAGATCTGACCCCTACAACACTTCTCTCATCCTTGTGAGTGCGAGTTGCTCAATGAACTCCCAGGAACTTCTCAGCTCCTCAGGGCAGCAGCCCAGCTCCTGCTGGAAGCCCAGCAGTGGAAAGTTGACTTGCTCACCATGCCATCACTTATTACTGCGGAGCATGTGGCTGGTGAGTTGAGTGAAAGAAATGGAGTGGTTTTTATGGGACAAGGTCAGGGTGGGTGCTTTGGGGTTCAGGTGGCAGTTGCATGGTTGAGTACTGTTGGACTGTGGTTATTTTAGGAGTTGAGGAAGCACTGGTAAATGTGGGCCAGGCCCAGAGTAGGGCAACCGGAGGTCCTGCAGTGGGTAGGAAGAAAGGAAGTTTATGTTTATGTATATTATTTTCCTTTCACACCTGCCTTCCTCACCATTTCTAGTTTTTTCTTGTTCCTCCTCATTTGACTCTATTCCCTTGCCTCAAATATGTTAATACGGAACTGAAGTACATAATTTGTGTCTATTTTTTTCTTCAATAGAGAGTTATTTCATATTTTATAAAACATAAGTGAGTAGAGTTTGGATAGTTTCCCTGAAAAAAATGCAGAAAAAATGCAAGTTGCTCCTTCCCATATATGTAGCCCCTAATCAATTGTTTTCAGTGACTCAATGATCCCTAATAGGAAACAAGAAGGGAGAAGATCTTTATCTTTAGGCAAAAGAGGCCCATTAATCAGGCGTTTTTCGTAAAGAACTCACTGAACTGTCTTAGTGACATTCAGCAAACAAACTCATTCCACAACTTTTTATTGCTGGTCCCTCTGCTAAATGCTGAGGATGCAACATGGGAGAAACCCAACTAGAGTCTAAAAAGGACTAATTGTGACAAATGTAAATTAATAGTAACTGAATGTTTAAAAAATATGTGGGAGCTTAGAAGAGGAAGTAAAGCATAGAAAAAAATAAACTAACCTCACATTTTTATAGCATAGAAAAAAATAAGCTAACCTCACATCATGATTTTACAAAACTTGTTAATGAATGATTAATCTGAATTTTAGCTCATTTATCTTCCTTATTACAGTCTCTTAATGAAGATTCTACAAGGTGAAAACATCTTTGGAAGAGCTATTTCAGGCAAAATATTTCTAAATAGTCAAAAGTTAAAGTAGACCAGAACGCAGTTTTCTGATTATCAAAATAATTTGTATCCCACCTTTCTTTTGCCTGGAGATCCTTTTTTATTAAAGCTTCAAACTTCTTAATCTCATTGGCCACATCCTTTAAAGAAAATTCATTATCAGTTTTTTACCTCTAAAGAACTTTTAAAATTTTCATTGACCACATTCACTCAAATTTATAAAGTGACACATACTACTAACTCAAGCTGATTAGGAGACAAGAGCTGAAAAGCATCATTCTAGAATATTTTTCTATTCTGATGTATTACTTTCAGACTAGGCTAAATATACCTAAAATGGGTGAAAACTGTGTGACTTGAATCATTGAATCCATAGTACACCTAAGGGCATTTAATGAGAATGAAGATTATCAAAGAGCCAGGACATGCATTTTTAACTATAATTCTCTTAAATGAGAATAAGCATTTTTCTAGATATAATATTTCTTTTAAAATTAAATTGGGTGTTTTAAACATTTCTTGTTCCACCTTATTTATGCTATTAATTCGCTCCCTGAAAATTAATTTTAGCTGATCCTCTGTCTACTGCAAATCCTAATTAATAGACTTTAATCAACTCAGGGAAACCTAAGAATTAAATACTTTTACTAAAATGAGGTTAGAAAAAAGCCTTTGTGGGTAGTATTTTTTAGAATCCAACTAAAGGATTTTTTTTTCTTTTTTACTTCTGCATCAGCAGCGTATGGAAGTTCCTGGGCCATGGATTGAATCAGAGCTGCATCTGTGGCCTGTGTCGCAACTTGTGGCAATGCCAGATCCTCAAACCCACTGAGTGAGGCCAGGGATGGAACCCACATCCTCACAGCGACAACGTTGAGTTCTTAACCCACTGAGCCACAATAGGAACTCTGGAATTTCTAATGTTAAAAAAAGTAATTGTGAATTAATAAAAATATAATGGATTTTGAAATCAAAGAGACCTGTCACTCTCAGTATTGTGAACTTGGGTAATACATATCAGTTTTCTGAGTCTAAGTTATCTACCAAATGGGGAAAATAATAACCTACTTAGGGAGTTATTTATAAATTAAAGATAATGTGAATTTATAAATTAAAGATAATGTGAATTTCCTGACCCACAGGCTGACATATAACAGATGATCAATAAATGGTAGATATTAATCTTTTTTCTTAAGTCATGGGAGAGAATATCACTAGCAATGATTGCATCACTATGCAGTGTAGATTGCAAGAACTAGTATCAAAATGTAGTACTGCTCCCCTGTGAAATATAATCAGATTGCATCTATTGCAATGATGGACAGTTGGTATGGTCTAGTAAAATATTACCGGTGTAGGTATTTTAAATTTAAATATACTGATAGCAAGCAAATCATTTAACATTTCTAGGATTCCTACAAAGATAGTGCAGCATGGTGAGGAGGAACTGAGTAGACGCAAAGAGTGGGAATGGCACCGCAAAGAGTGGGAATGGCACATATACGGTATGAGTACCTGGACCAGCCCCTGTTGTGCCCGTGGGCATCATGACCCGTCATGACAGCACCCACTCTAGCCTAGTTTGTTAGTGACCACAGAATCCACAACAGAAGTTCACACAGATACTGTCATTTAATAGGAATTTTCCACCCTTGTCTTAAACCTACATTCTCTATTTCTAAACAGTATAAAATGGATTTGATATGCAAACAGTGGAGAAGTTTTGAATAAGAAGGGACAATATAAGAGATAAGCAGAAAAGGAAGTAGGGAGTTTGGGGGAAGTCCCTCTATATGTTTTAGAAAAATAGCATCCTTTCATTAAGATAAACACAACATGGTAGGTAGTAAAGGATTATCACTTACCTCTGCCTCTTTTTTATTTTTCATCATTTTTTGGGCATCAAGTGCTTTCAGAGTATGATTTGATGCAGGTTTAGGAATCTGTATGATTGCTGCTTGGATTTGGGCCATTATTTCATTTTGTCGTCTTCTGCTCAAGCGTTGCTGAATATCCCACATACATTAGTTTAGTTATTCAGTTTGTCAAATAATACACAATGTTATACACTCACAGGTATGCCTATATGCAAATTTTCCATTGAAATTTTCCAAACTTGGCCATTAACAACCGTGTAACATTAGGAAGGAGGTACCAATATAACTTAATTTGAAAAGTATGATATTAAGACAATTTTGGAATCCTGAAATTATGCCAATCAAATGTGTGTATTTTCATTCCAGGTGGGGACACTGAAAGGATAATAAAGGTGTCCTCAGTGCAAAGAAGAGTGTAATTCTTTTCAGTTCTAACTTCATGACCTGCCCAATAACGGGAAGAGAAAATTCTGTCTCTGAAGATGGTCTGAAGAAAAATTCAACCTAGGATGTGATCTTTAGGAGGAATCCCAGGGAACCCAACAGAAATGACAAGCTTTCCCCAGACTCGGTGACATTTAAACAATGGGTTCAGAGGCTACCTCAAATCTTGAATTAATACTATTAAGTGTTATCATTGTTGGATCATCTCTTCTCTATATAGGCAGTAATTATTTTAAGAAGAATATAAGCAGGGGGGTGCAGTTGAAAGAAAAAAAATCCAGTAAAAGTTACATAAAACACTTTAAAAATAAATGACTTAAGATGTGACATGTGAAACGAATCACGACTTTACTATTGATGCATTAGACAGAATTAATAAGATCAATAGTTCTACATCCAAAGATAAGAAACTTCAATTTACCACTAAAAGAACAGAAATCGTAAATAATTAAAAGTGCTTCTTCATTTCGCTACCCAAAATATGGCATTTTTAAGAGCCATATGTTTATCCCTTTTTCTTAAGAAAACTGGGAAGACATAGGCTCTACATTTTGTCCTATTCGCTTCCTATCATGATTTATTTCAGGATATTTGGGGGGATCATACTTCCTTCTACCCAACTTTCTGTGGAGACTTTCTACATTTGATGTGGCACTTCAAAGTCAGACAGGCCGGTTCCATAAAAGGAGAGCCCCAGTATTTGGTTTGGACTTAAGCACTGCTTTAGGCACTTCGAATGGATTAAGCACTGCCTTAGGAGTGCCTAGTCTCTCTCCCACACGATGCTGGGGGGAAGCCCAGGGCTTAATCCACCCTCTGGCAAGCAATGGGATCAGAAGGTCTTCCAGAGTTGGTCTCTCACCTTTCCCTCCCTCCCAACAAGTCATTGACTTCATTCAAGATAGGTTCATTGCTTAGCATTCTAAATATATGAATTTAAAAAGTGCTTCACCATACAATAAGAGGAACTATAATCCTTTTGCCTGTAGTTTACACATTCCATATACCCAGCTGCCTTAAAGTCTCTTACAAGTTCTTAATGATTCCACACATCACTGTCTTCTCATACACTTAAAGGCACAGGAGAGCACTCCAAGGAATCTGGGAAGCAGTGGAGAGTTAGTCATAGCAAGAAGCAAGGGTCAGGAAGATGCTCAGTGATGACGAAGGGGATTAGAAAGGGGAGCAAGCAGAGAATCACCGCATTGTCAGGATAGGAGCAGGACAGGAAGACCAAGGGGCTGCAAAGAGGAAAACAAGACTAGGAAATATCCATTCTGTCTCCCTTGGTAGTGACAGTGGCTGTGAGCCTTCACTGGAGTAGCTTGTAGCAGCCCCTGAAGCAGTCATTTCTACTAGTCAACTTAAAAAGGGATCAAGCTGGAGTTCCCATCATGGCACAGTGGTTAATCGAAAAAAAAAAAAAAAAAAACAGGATCAAGTTGCTCCAAGGAGAGGTGACAGCAAGAGTGGGGATGGAGAAAGGGAAGACTGAAGGGAGAGGAAGGTGAGAGAGGCCAAATTGAGTCATTCATCAGGAACCTACAACTCATGCTGTATTCATGCTTATGCAGTGTGTACTACAGGCAGAAGTTACAAACAGTATACTATGCACTAACAAGTTTCTCAAAAAATTGTTTTATAAAACCTTTTCGATATTAAAAGATCTCTGTTCTTCCTGGAGTTTTTGAGAATTTTTAGGTTTCTCACAATGCATATGGTCAAGATCTTCGTCTGTGTATTTATACTTTTCTTGAAACCTGTGTGAAACCCGCATCAGGTTGACATCAGTTTGACGTGGTATCAGGTTTTTAAGTCTCTAAATGAAGAAAGCATTTCAAAAAGATTCCATTACTAGAGGATAAAGACTACAATGTCATTATAAGCACACATAAAATTTCAATGAATTACTTCAAAATAAAATTTCTATGAATTACTATTGCTGATGGATAAAGTAAATTCAAGCCCTATACCAATCACTCATATCCTTAACTGAGGTAAGGACAATACAAATGCATGATTTGAATTCCTTCTTACAAAAGGGTCTCACATATACTTTAATTCTAGTTTATAGAATTAAACATTTTGCCCTGAGTTTAATTTTCAATGAATGGTATTTGTATCTTTAGAAATACATTGTCATAAAAGTAACTGATAAAACCAATTTCAAAACATGGAGATAATATAAGAAGCTAGATTCTTTCCATTATGTAAGCCACTTCCTAGTAAAAAGTGAAGAGACAGTTAAAACTTCCCAGCCACTGGAAATGAGGGTGCAACCGTCCAAGCAAATGAATTCTCAGTGATGATCCTAAAATGGGACACAGAGAAACATGGCTAACATATTTAACTAAAACTTTACTATCCAAAAGTAATCTAATTAGAAGTTGATGACTTACTAAAAACAATTTTTTTTTTAATGGCACCATTGCTCAAACCACTCTAGGCTCTCCTTATCTAAAGATCCCTTAGTAGATACCTGCACTTAGAAGAACATTTAAGGCCCTTTGAGCTGACTTGATGCACTTACACATCCCCTGCTCCTTTCACTGTTTTTTAACATTTTTATGGACTGGTCTCTGTCTTCACAGTGGCAATGAAAATGTAAGGTCCTTGAACACGCCACCTCTCCACACCAACACATACCTTTATCTTCAACTTAATTCTTACTTCCTCCCCAGCCCAGGAAATATCTGTTGGGCTAAGTTTATTCTGCTACCAGGCTCATTAGGATGTCCATCAAGAACAGACAAATCTGAAGGTAGAGGTAGCCCTCATATCAATTGTCATTGTTGCTTCACAAATTAAATTTTATTATTTCCATTTCTAATTAGTGTGTTCCATCAGTACTTATCATTATCCTACAGGCCTGGAAAAGTTAATGCCCTTCATTTATGAGAAGGAAATAGCACAGGAACTAGAGATCTGTCAACTAAAAA
Organism: Catagonus wagneri; assembly: GCA_004024745.2. Taxonomy (NCBI): domain Eukaryota; kingdom Metazoa; phylum Chordata; class Mammalia; order Artiodactyla; family Tayassuidae; genus Catagonus; species Catagonus wagneri. Next base: position 9,717,720 of record PVHT020000009.1, on the reverse strand, counting down.
GTTGTGCCACATAATCAAAAGACATTTAGTGAGCATTTGCAATGTTCAAAGCATTGTACTAGGTGTATATCTTGAACTGGAGGAACTAGAAATCTTGTGAGGCCATGTGACAAATAATGAAAGTTAGTCAATAATATCAGCAGAAGCAAGTTAACACCAAAGAGGAAGAATTACTTGTGTGCTAGGAGTCCCCCAAGTGTACTAGGAAGGCTAGACAGAGCAGATGGAGGAAAGTTTTGGGGGAAGAGGAGAGAGAAGGGTAAGCTTGGGTGGGAGACGGAAGAACAGAAATTTGCAACTCGTATTCAAGGACAGGCTGCCAATCAATGTAGAAGAAAAACTTTATGCTGAGGGTTATGAAGAAATCAGGCTGGAAAGACAGGATGAGACTGTTTAGTGAAAGAATTTGAATGCAGGTTGAACTGAGGGACAAGATATATATAAAATAGCAGGTTTCTGAGCAGAAGAAACCAACAAAAGTGGAGTTGAGGGCAGATTCATCCAGCAGTTGATTAACCTCTAGAAGAAAGCCTGAAGATGGGGAGATGAGTTGGTAGGTTGCTGAGATCTGAGCAAATAACGATGGGGGTAGAAATAGACAGAGAGGAACAGGCATAGGTATTTGTGGGACAGGCACTGGGTATTAGGCACTGGCACTGTGTATTAGGGACAACAGAATTTGGTTAGTTATTGTCAGCTGGTAGATCAGAGAGAGGGAGGCCTCAACAATGGATAAAAGACTTGAAAATATCCATATGAAATAAAGCCCAAATATGGCCTATAACATACATCAGGAACAAATATGCTCAATGGGGCTTCTTTGAGAACGCAACATCGCTGTCATGCCTCTTTACCAGGTTTTATATTGCGATTGGCTTACAACATTACTTTATGTACTCACATCTCGAAAAGCCTCACTTTTCATGTTCTGAAATTTTGTGTTTATCAGGGGTTGCATGGTTTGCATTTCCACTCCAGTCAGTCCACTTCTCCTCTTTCTCTGAAGAGCAATGTACAATTGATATAAGAGTTTCATGGCCACCCCAGGCTTTTCTGTGATGATATCGTGGGCCACATTCTGATCAAACTGCACACCCAGAAGGTGAAGTGTTGGCTCCAAGCGAGAAAAATTATTAAGTTTGGCACTTGAAATCCTAGGCATTAAAATATTTTACATAATTAGACACATACTTAAAAGCAAACAACAAATGTCAGAGGTACTATCATAATCCAATATTATGAATTATCTTATATTCTTTTAAATATACCATTCCTCTCTAAAACCATTCAGTCATTGAGATTTTGTCTTTTATCCTATTATCCTCAACTCCATGCATTTATTTCTCTTGAATGGCTGAACCAAAACTCATTAATTTCAAAATACTTTTCTACTTAAAGAAGTGCTAGAATTTCTATAAGAAGTCAATACAAAAACATAACTAAATACCTTCTTTTAAATGGAAAAACTAAGTATTTTACTCAGAAGGCAAAACTGCAATTTAAATGTCCATTTCTTCAGATGATATTATGACTGGATCCTGGAAATAACCCTATTTTCAGTTGCAGTGTTAACTTTCATAATAATACTCCCATGTACTGACAGAAGTATTTAATTAAATAATATTACCTTTAAATTAAACTAGTTATGCAATCTTCACTGTACATTTTTATTACTTCAAGAATCACTAAAGATTTTCCAAGTGACATGTGTTATTGAATCACCTATTATCAAATAAGGCTCAGATTTCAGAAGAAATTAATTAATTCATTTACTAATTTAGTCTCTCACCTCTTTTAAGAATTTATTTATTAAATTTAATAAATTTTTGTAAATTAATTAAAATCTTACAAAGATGCATAAGACACCCCGACCTTTACAAGTTCCTAGTGGGAAAAATAGATGAATAACAAATAGTAATAAACTGCTATAACTGTCATAATAAACATTTCAAGTGGCTTGTTAATAAGCTTATGAATCCAGTGACAGAAAGAAGGCAAAAGATGTTAGATGCATTTTCAACTTTTGTGCCTCTCTGTGATACAACTGGATACAAGTATCACTTTGAACGTATTTTCTCCATACTTTAACTTCCAAACATTCAGTGACATTCTTTAAAGGAAAAAAATACATACTTGCATATAAGTCAAAGTCCTATCCTCCCTCTGGAAAAAAATACCTTAGAGCAGAAAGAGTTGGCAGAGTTTCTAGTATTATAGGGTTACTCACTCCACAACTTTATTTTGGACTATAAAATTATTTGGAGAAGATATGATGACCTTTAATAACCTTAACTGAACTTTTAGAAGCTGATAGAGACCCCTTAGTTCTTCTTAAACTTTATATACTGAACTTAGTATACTATTTCTCAAGAGATTGCTCTCAAGCAGTGGTTATAAATCTTTTTTTTTTTTAATCACAGATACCATTCTTTGGAAATCTGATGAGAATTACAGAACCTTTTTCACAGGAAAGAAAACACACATCCATGCATCTACACAAAATGTGTATACCATTTTGGAATGTTTGTGAACCTCCTAAAACCTAGCCTGGAAGTGCCTATTAACTGTAAATGGGTGGGGTTGGGAAAATATATGAATGATTTCTAAATAGAAATAAGGAGCCAGTATCACAGGAAGGTGTACGTCAACAAATCTTAGTGTCACAAGACACTGAATTCCTTTGCCAGTTGTGTGGTGCAACTTATCATCCTATTGGCAAACCGCATCAACAAAATTTGGAATAAAATATTTTAAATTGAGAAAGATAAATAGGCCATGGAGGGGATCAGATGAGAGAAGAAATGCTACAAGGCAATCTTATCAACCCCAACAGTAAAACATTTTTTTTAGGCTTTCTCAGGTCATGTCCAGTTTTGCAATGTGTTCCTCCACAAATGACCTTATGGTTTGAGATAACAAACATCGGCCTAAAATGATTAGGGTAGAGCATACCATGTTTTAAAGAGTTTGCTTGTGAAAGAAAATGGTCAGTGACTTGTGTTCACATTCCCTGGACGGAACCTGACACTCCTTTTTGATCTTCCATCGGAGTTAATCCTCCCTATCCTAAGAGTCCTGTATGCCCTGTCCACCGCACTTATTTGGAAAGATATGCCCTGAGAGCCACTTTGCAAAGGTTTCGTCGGAGTCAAAACCTTGGGCTACACGGGTTAGAGACACCGTAATTCAGGAGGGGGAATCCAAAAGCAAACACCGTTTATTTCCAAAATTTAGCCCAGTGCCCAATAAAAGTGAAGAACATTTCTCCTCCTCGTACTTATATTAATGACCCCCAGAATGCAGCGAGAGCCTGGTGGTAACAGTAGGGTTCAGTGACACAGTAGGCTTTAAAATGGCCTTGAAGGTCTGGCTGAGGTATCCAGGTGTGACAGTACTTCACGCTGGAAATTTTTAACATATATTCTCAATTTCCAACCAAAGTTATGGAAATATAACTGGTGCGTCAACTGGCAAAAGTCCATTCTAGTGTAAGTTTAACTGGTACAACATGATAGTCAACAGTTGTTTTTGAACATGGAGAAACCACTGGGACATCTTTGCTCTGGAGACAGAGCTTATGATGTAAATGATGCCACCTCAGGGAATAAGGGATGTGTTCCGGGAAGAGTCTCCTCCCTCCCTACTTGGGGCCTTAGCTGCCAAGGGACCACCTATCTCCTCCCCTCCTTGCCACCTGCTGAGGGAACACAGCTCACAAGGTAATTAGAAGCTGCCCTCCCGAGGGATAGCCATGCTCCCTTACTTTTTATTCTTTTAACTAATCTGCTCATTTTTTACCTTCTGCGACAGACTAAAGATAGCCTGAGACAGAATTCTTTCAGTTAGATGAGTTGTTCTTAGGGTTAAGTAATTCCCAAAGCAAATAACTTCAAATTATTAGCAACATAGATCTAGTTTACTGTTTGCACTTAGACTAAAGAAACTAAAAAATATTAGTTTCTCCTCCCAACTCAGGAGCTCTGGCACTAGGGAGCTGTCTAATAAAGAGACTTTACTTTTCCCCACTGAATACACTATGATGAAGGTCAGATCCTCAGATTTACTGATTCTTGCCTTCCTTAAAATACCATGTTCCCTGGACAAAAACTGTGTTCTTCCAGGAACTAAAAATGGACAGTATTTGGTTATCAGGACAAGTGGGTCCCTCTCCCTATGTCAAGAAATGTGATGACTCCCAGTGGAACAGAAAGCCCTCTGCAGTGAGCACAAGGCAGGGCCGCTACACACAACGATATCCAGGGCACACACCTGTCCAGACGAAGCAAGAGTGTGAAATCTACTCTCTGCCCAGCTTGCTGAGCCCTGAATCTGGCATGAGGCTGCTTCATCCAAAAAGGGGCTTCTTTTCCTTTGCACAAAGGCCTCTCTGCTCACTAAGAAGACCTTCTATGGCCCCAGCAACAAGAGCCAGTTTAGTGCCCTTCAAATACCGCATGCATGATCTGATCAGTACGGTCCCTTAAGTTTTCTGAACTAACCAGGTACACTTTCTGAAATCATCCATTCGCCCAACAGAGAAACATTACTGTGTGCCTGCTCTGGGCCAAGGGCAATGCCTCTTCATATGCTGACCTCTGTTCATTGCTCTGTTCACCAAGCTAATGAAGCAGAGTCCTCGGTTGCTGTACATTACAAGGAATACAGACTTTTCAGAATTAGTGCAGGATAGTCATTAAACAAACAAAAACAAGAGCAGCAACAAACAACAAACTGCAACAACAACTAACCCTGGGGAGGTACGTCAATCTGAGTCACCTCATTATACCATTTTGAATGTCTATTTTCAACAGTTATGAGACATACAGAGAAACAGGAAGGAATGGTTGATACATAGGGGGGAAAAGTCAGCAGAAACCCTCTGAGGAAGCCAAGACATCAAATTTATTAGAAAAAGACCTTAAGTTAACTATTATAAATATTAAAAAAAAAAAAAAAAAACTAGAGTTTCACTGCAGCTCAGGGGGTTAAGAACCTGACTGGTGTCCATGAGAATGTGAGTTCAATCCCTGGCCTCGCTCAATGGGTTAAGGATCCAGCACTGCCATGAACTATGGTGTAGGTCACAGACTCAGCTAGGATCTGGCATTGTTGTGGCTGTGGCATAGGCTGGCAACTACAGCTCTGATTCATTCCCTAGCCTGGGAAATTCTGTATGCCACAGGTATGGCCCTAAGAAAAAGACAAAAAAAAAAATCTAAAAGAATCCATTTTTTGAAAATTAAAAAAAGAAAGCATGAGAACAACATCTCAATCAAAAGAAAATATCCATAAAGAAACAAAAATTATAGGAGTTCCCATTGTGGCTCAGTGGGTTAAGAACCCAACTAGTATCCATAAGAATGCAGATTTGAGCCCTGGCCTCACTCAGTGGGTTAAGGATCAGGCATTGCTGCAAGCTGTGGCATAGATTGTGAATGTGGCTCAGATTCAGTATTGCTGCAGCTGTGCTGTAGGCCAGCAGCTGCAGCTCTGATTTGACCCTTACACTGGGAACTTCCATATGCCATGGGTGTGGCCCTAAAAAGACAAAAATAACTAAATAAATAAAAATTATACAAATAAGTACCAACTTTCTAAAGTTGAAAAGTACAATAACTGAAATGTAAAAATTCCCTAGAATAGCTCAACAGGACATTTGAGTTGGCAGAAGAAAAAAAATCAGTAAACTCAAAGACAGATCAATTGAAATTATTCACAGGAGAAACAGAAAGGAAAAAGAATGAAGAAAAATGCAAAGAATTTCAAAACCTATAAACTCATGCCAATCATGAGGAAAACATCAGACAAATTCTCACTGAGGGACTATGTACAAAGTACCTGACCAGTTTTTAATTCTTCAAAACTATAAAGGTTATCAAAAACAAGGGAAGTCTAAGAAAGAATCACAGCCAAGAAGAGTCTAAGGAGACATGACTACAAAATGTAAGGTGCTATCCTAATGGGTTACTGACATGAAAAAGACATTAGGTAAAAATTATAACAAATCTTTGGTACAAAATGTACCACACCCATATAAGATGGTAACAATAGGGGAAACTAGATGTGAACAATTTCGGAACTCTCTGTACTATCTTCACAATTTTTTCTATAAATCTAAAACTGTTCTAAAATAAGTTTTTGGTTTTTTTTTTTTTTTTTGTCTTTTTGCCTTTATGTAGAGCCGCACCCACGGCATACGGAGGTTCCCAGGCTAGGGGTCTAACAGGAGCTGTAGCCGTTGGCCTACACCACATCCACAGCAACGCGGGATCCGAGCCGCGTCTGCAACCTACACCACAGCTCACGGCCACATCGGATCCTTAACTCACTGAGCAAGGTCAGGGATCGAACTCGCAACCTAATGGTTCTTGGTCAGATTCGTTAACCACTGAGCCACGACGGGAACTCCAAAATAAGTTTATTTTTAAAAATTAACAAAGCCTCAGAGATCTGTGGGATATCGTCTAGTATACCAACATACACATAATGGGAGTCCCAGAAGGAGCAGAGGGAAAGGAATGGACAGAAAGAACTTTTGGAGAAGTGATGAATGAAAACGACAAATTTAATAAAACACAGGACTGCAGGGAATATAAAAGATATTAAAATGGGGCCCATCTAGAGATGAGAGCTTGCTGCAATCATATAACTTTCTCTCCTATAAATCATATAACTTTCTCCCAGAGGAAATGAAGTATGTATATGTGAGGGAGCCACAATTTCCATACCCACTGGTGTGCTTGTCAGTTATAAGTTTGGAAGAATCTTGTGATAAATGATTCTTCAGTGTTAACTCTGGAGGATAAAGCCATCCAAATGGCAAAGGAATTGACCTTTTTTTAAAGTAAGGAATAATTTCACTAACCTCTTTTCTGAAAATTCGGCAAAATCATCCTGAAGTTCAAACTTGTGCAAAACTTCTCCAATTAGATAGCCACTGGAAAATGCCTTTGCAAATGATTTGGGACCTGAATTTTAAAATACAGAGATAAAGAATTCAATATAATACTGTACATAGAACATATATATTCTCATTGTGTATACACAGAGTAAAACTCCATAATATAACTTGAACTTACGATGCATGAAAATACTTCTAAAACCATCTTTTAATAACCAAATGAAAGTACTCAAGTTTAACGTCAGAAATAAAGGTTTCTGAATAACTGTAAATCAGTAATTGATAACATATGACATTTTGAAGGAAAAGACAATTTTTGATCAAACCAAACCAACCAATCAATAAAATGTACATCCTTCGACCTAAAAACAAACCTTGAATATATTTCATAAAATTATACTCTAATACCTCATTATCAATACAACCTGTGGATGACGATCACATATTTTGGCCAAGTGAGGTACAATCTAACCTCTTTAAGCCTCAAAACTTTATTTTAATCTTTTCACAATGGAAATCTTACAAAAATCATCTACACTTTTTTTTGTAGTTTGTTTTTTCCTTTTTACAGCCATACCTGCAGCGTATGGAACTTTCCAGGCGAGGGGTCAAATCAGAGCAGCAGCTGCAGGCCTGCACCACAGCCACGGCACCACTGGATCCGAGCCACATCTGCAACCTATGCCACAGATTGTGGCAACACCAGATCCTTAACCCACTGTGCGGCGAGACCAGGGATTGAACCCACATCCACACAGACACCAGGTCGGGTTCTTAACCTGCTGAGCCACAACAGGAACTCCTGCACCTTCTTAAATAAAGTCTGCTGAACATGCTCAAGGAACATGCTTTGCCTTGGTGGTTCAGGGGTTTATTCCAGTCTAGTTGTTGCTCCATGCAATGATGGAGACAGCCCAGAGGAAGACAGGCTTTGGAGCCAGAGTTACCTATGCTGGAATCTTGGTTTTGTCCTTCACTAGCTGTGCAACTTCTGCCAAGCTGCATAACCTTCCTGAGTTTGTGTCCCCTCATCATATCTAAATCTATCTCAGGGAGGATATTAAAGATTAGAGGTAATGTATGCGAGTTCCTTGGGACCATGCCTGACTCATAGTATACACGTAACGCTGAGTGCAGAAAAAAAAAAAAATCAGTGCTAAATAGAATTTGCTTTCTTCAAAAATATCCTTAGGTTGGTGGTCACTGTATTTTTCTTATGAAGTGAAGCATATACGGTTACATGGTATTCAAGAACGATACACAAAACTGATACTTAAAATAAATTATATTCTCATAGGTAAAAGCCATCATCTCTCAAATGATTTCAAAATCCTGCAGAAAGCTTCAACATGTTTAATAGGGGTCCTTTAGACAATAGCAATTGAAGGACTATATGGCATCACAGTGTCACAATCTCATTCATACCATATTATCCTCTCTTATTGATGACTAACAACGAAGTGGCTAATTGAAAATGAAGAAAGAACAAGGTTTTCATGATATGTATAACTGATGCTTGGCATGCGGTTGCAGGGGGGTGGGGGGTGAGGTGTGTTGCTCCATTAAGGCCTTTGCACAGAGACCTTACTCAGGTGACTTCACATTATCATAAGACTCTTGCGTAGATGACACCAGCCCATAATTCTGCCCAAAGCTTTCTTAATATCTGTTCACAAGATATTTTATACTCTTCACAAAACCTCAATTCTTAAGCTAAATCAAATAAGTAATAACGTAGTTTTAAAAGATGTCAATTATTCTTGCTGATTCTGTTTAGCCAGGGTAAGCTCCTAAACTGCCTAGCACTAGATCTATTGACTATGTCTTCTGGCATCACACAGCAGTAATCTCTGAAGCGACTGAAACTGAATATCTCCTTCTGCCTCCAAAAGGCGGAGGTGTGCCATCTCCTCTTGCTGAGTCACTGCTGCTTTCTCCTTTCCTCAAAGACCCGCCACTGCTGGCCTCCAACGCTCTTCCCTGGTTCTCATCTGCCCTCACTGTGCCATCTGGGCTGCTCTGGCTGTGCCTGTTGCTTTCTTCCTTCTGCTGCTATCCTTTCTCTCTTCTACAGTCCGTCTGTATTCTTCTCCTAGTTTTCTGAAGAGCCACTGGACATACAGTCCATGTCAGACTATGCTTTCCTAATAATAGTCTACAGGCTGTAACTCTGTATCCAGGAAATGCCTCTATGTCACCTTCAGGTGCTCATGTCCCCTCCTGTGGATTTTGCATTTTGCCTGCTGTTCTTATTGACTGAAGACCAGAAATCTAGTCTGTGAATAACTGGGGAAGAACTGTATCCTATTCTATCACTCTCAGCTTATCAGGCAAATGGTCTGTGGCGAACTCTCTGCTACATAAGGTCACTAGAAAAACCAAATCATAATTCATTCCCTTTGAAATGGCAAAACTTATTGAGGCAATACTGCTATGGATAAAATAGAGGGATTTTAGATAGAAAAGTCAAAGAAGAGTAAGCCTTTAGTATTTCATTGTCAAGTAGTTTACTATAAATAAGCAAGTACAAAAACGTGTCTGGGGCTCTGTGTGCACAGGACACTTCAGGTTTACCTTGTGCTATAGGAGCACAAAAGAAAACAGCTGGTGAAGGACCAGAGCAAAAAGCAAAAGTAACAGAGTGAAAACATGTACAAAAAAAGGAAAGAGGAGAAAAAAGAATACATGCAAGAAATTAGATGAATAAAAAGATGAAAAAGCTTATAAGTCAGGAATAGGTAGAGCAAAGTATGAGAAGAGATATAAGAAGCCAGAGAGAGAAAGACAAAGAGAAATGGAGAGAAGAGGGGGTAGAAAAAATAAGAAGAAAGAAAAAGCAAAGGAAAGCTCATTTTCCTCTCTTTGGTTTATCAAATTTTTCTTTCTAACAAAGGTTCCAAAATGCCCAGACTAATTGCATGACACCCACCTCTATGAGTTAATTTGCATTTACAGCCGGAATTTCCTAGAGGAGAGAAGAGGGATGTTGACCCTAGGACAAGGAACAATGAACACTGTGAGAGGTAAACGAATCATGGGAGCCCGATGATGATCTTCACCCTAGGCTCTAAAATTATCTACATCTGAGAAAATGTTGTTCAGCAACCACTCATCCATGCCTCCAATCTTCCAAATCCGCATGTCTGAGCCCTGTGGCTCAAGTTTTCATTTGCTGAAAACTCTGATGTGGGCCTTTGGGCATGGTCTTCATCAGGCTGGAAAGCCAGTGAAGTGGTCTATGTGCTTCTCCACTAGGATGGCCCTGAGCCGGCTGGAGAAAGCACAAAAGAAGATAAGCCTTCTACATTCCAAATGGTAACTGGGAGAGCACAGGCTCTGGAGAAATAGTCTTGGGTTTGATTCCTTGACCACTTATATGCCCCTGGACTTTGGAGAGCTGTATAGCCTCTGTTTCTTGTCTTTAAAAGAGGGGGAATGATGGATTCCACCTCCTAAGAGTTGGTTTGAGAATTAAATGAGATAATCGTATGTGAAGTGTTTACCATAACTCCTGGTATAGCGTGAGAGCTCAGTGATCATTAATGATTATTACTGCCTCCCAATTTAAGACAATAGTTTATATTTATACAATTCATAAGCTCAGTCATAAATCCTTAATGACTACAGTACAAACATCCTTATTTACAGGTAATTCAATACTGAGGGAGCTAATACTCGACCCTGACTTTAAATTCAGACACAGGCATACCATTGAGGTCAGATAAGCTATAACACGCTCACTAATCCAGGAAACACATGTAATCAAACACAGCTGATTTTTATGGCAAAAAAAAAAAAAGTTTGAGTGGGAGAAATAAAGACTAAACATAGGCTCACAGCATTTCCGTTCAAGTTTTGTTATCAAATGACCACGGAAATTTGGGGATTTGAAAACGGCAGATAAGGCAGTAAAGACCTATACATTCTATCCTAAGTGGCCTTTGCTCCTCCTTTATCAGAAGGGCAAAGACCTAGCACCTAGGTTATCAACCACATTTAAAAAGCCAAGCAAATTTATTTCGTTTAAGAGAGAGAAAAGCAGCTGCTGGGGCTAGGCACTGGCCTGACCCCATTATGCCCTGGTGCCCCTAGGAGCTGGCCCAGCCCCCACAGCTAGACCTTGGCCTTTTTCCTGATAAACGTAATTATTTTCACACCTCACCAACACCAGACAAGACTGTTCTGTGACCTTGATGAATCAGGACAAAAACGAAATCCCTCTGTAATCATATCTGAACTCAGACCAAAGCAATGTTGCCCAAAACACAAAAATGACCAAATGCCATCTCCCTATTCTGACTAATGTGGATGGTTGCTGCTTTTTTTTCCCCTTGCTTTGTTTCCCTACTTCCTTGATCTGATTTAGTAAGATAAACAATCCATGGAATTGTCTATGCTTCTTTATAGGAGCAGATTCAGAGCAAAGCACTGCTTCCTTGAGCCCTCCTCCCAAAACACCTACCACAAGCCCAAATGCTGTAAGATTTTTCTAATATCCTCTTACTGAGATGCCCATAGTTCTCCACGGTATGTGTTGCAACAAATCAATAAACTCAATTTTGTTTCAGCTACTGGTGTAACCTGTGCTCTTTGGCTAGAAGACATGGGCAATTTCTTTTCTTCCAGTATAAAAATAAGATGATCAACTTTGACAATGTTCTCCCTTGAAGACTTTATCATAGTTCTCAAGATTTATTACCTGAAACAAAAATCTCAATTGCTATATTATAACCTTCTTTAATGGTTAAAATATTGGGTGGGATTCTTACTCCATATCTTAAAATTTTGACATTGATTTATACAACAGCCTTCTGCTATTAGATTTGTTGTCTCAATTTCTAGTCAACAGAAGCCAAGTTTCAATAAAGGAGAATGCTGCTGACCTAAACCAGGAAATAGCAAATAATCTGTTGCATCACATGACAAGCCATATACTTCCTAATGACCCTGAAGGTTAAAGTATGAGAAATCGTGTGGTTTAATGCTACTTGGGGAAAAGAGGAGTGAACTGAAAGTCAGCAGACCCAGAATCTACTACTAACTTGCCATGAACTAGTTGTATAACCCTAAACAAATCTCTAAACATATCGGATTTAATTTCCTCATATGCCAAAGAAGAAATGTTTCTTTTTCAGATCTAAAATTTTAAATCCCTATGATACGGTGAGGTCACAGGCCCACCAAAGGTCACCACAATACATTATATAATATTGAGTATAAATCAATATGCAATAGGATTTTTAATATCTCTACTCTTTTCTTAAAATAAAATTTGATACTTTTGAAAAAGTGTGGACATAAGACCTACTCAACAAAGTACAATTAGTGCACAAAGGCAACCCAGATTAACGGTGCCCCTAAAATCTGGAACAAAAGTAGAAAATATCATGCTCTAAAACAAAAACTACTATGATTTAATACAAAAGGACAAAATTAGCAACTATGGAAACCCACTAATTTAAAAAAAGCCCAATTAACAAGGAACATGGAATATCTCTTAAAAACTCACGATAATTTATCTTTTTAAATTTTTTACACGTCATATAAATGACAACCTCAAGATGTATTAATTAAATTTATTCAGAAGAGAGATATGCCACAGTAGAAGAAGAATACACAAATATCATGATTTCATAGTAATGGTAACACTGAAAAATATCATTGAACCATATGCTTTTCCCTGGCAAGGGATAAGAGGAGGAGGAATCTGACTTTAATGTAACCTGAACTCATCTAACCACTTGCAGATATCAAGATAAAATATCTCTAGAAGAGAAAAGTAAAACACAGCAAATATTAGCTTGATTTGGGAGTTCTTTTGGTAATATCAAATTTCTGATTGCCAAGGAGCAACCTAACCTATAAATTTAGTCTTCTCCCGAGTGTACCAGCTCACCAAGATGTGCATCAGTTTCCATTGCCATATAGGTTATTCTCCTAGCCTTTTTCTCATGATGAATTGGTTCTTTGGCTTATAAAATCAGCAGAGTGCAATTTCAGTTGACATGTGACAATTCCTAAGAAGTTGCTTAAAGTAATACAGCAGAGCTTCTGAAATCACAAAGATGAAGATCAAAGTACCCAGAGTGAACTGCTATAAAAAAGTTCATAAAGTTCAGCCTAAAACAATATTTTACCTTACTCTTGCCTCGCTCATACATTCTCATGTAATAAACAAAAAAACAGGCATTCTTCTAAAGTGAGAGTCAGAAAAGTAGTTGAAAAAATATTTATGGAGTATCCAGATCTAGTACAGATGACAGGCACTGTGTTAGATATTTTCCATTTGCAATCTCAGTTGAAGCTCCCCACATATAAAACCATTATTATTATTATTATTACTTCTCGGGATATAAAATTAGGACTTAAGATTATTATTTCTAATTTGGATACAACAAAATCAAGACTTAGGGATCCTAAACTTTCTCATCCCGGTTTTCTCTTTATTGGTTCCTCGTTCCTATTGATAACAATGTTTAAGACTATTGAAACAATAAAAATATGTATAAATATGTATGTATTTTCAACATAGCCCCACCCAAAAGCCAAAAGAATATGGACTGTCTTGCATATCCATCTTGACAAAGAATCTGAATTCAAATGCTTCCACTCATTTATGGAGAATGTTCGGTTAAGATATTCTGATACCAGTTACCTCTCATGGAGAATTCATAAGACCTTTTTTTTTTTTTTAACATAGGCAATGCTTATCCTTGAAAATAACTGAGAGTTCAGAAAGAATTTTACACCTAATCTTTTAGTAACGTTACTCTACATTGCTTATATTTTACTATAAAAATAATTGCTTGCATTTCAGATATAATTTTGTGTTGAGCAACTTCTTGCATTCTAAGACATTTCATTAATATATACCTCTAAGCATTATCTTCCAGGACAAATAGCCTAGTTAAATTTAAGTCACTGGAGATCTTTAGTTTTAGTGATATTGATCCGAATCTTCATATGGTGACACTAATCAGGCCTCTGGTGACTCCCGGAAACCTCATCAAGTGGAGGGAGACTATTCTCAACTGAGGATCACTGGAATTCATTTTCTTACTGCTGATATTCAGGGTAGTCTAGGCAACACAAAATCCAATATGATATGCTTTAGCCAAATCGACTTCTACCTTTCAGAAAAGTTCAGAAATCAATCGGCTTTAGCTGTCTCTCCAATGACTAAGTCATTACTGAGCCTCACCATGGCAGCAAATGCATTCACTAGGCATTTTCATTGTTTTCTTTGTCCCAGCAAGTAATACATGGACTGAATTTTGTAAAGTATATTCCCTAAGTATAAACTCTAATATATAATACAGTGCCTAAGAGCACTAGTCAAAGATTTAAGTTCAAATTCTAGCTCTAGAACCTACTAGGTGGGTCACCCTGAATAAATGACCAAGCTCGGAGGTCTGGTCATGGCTCAGCAGTTAACAAATCTGACTAGCATCCATGAGGACGTGGGTTCGATCCCTGGCCTCGTTCAGTGCGTTAAGGATCTGGTGTTGCCATGAGCTGTGGTATAGGTTGCAGATGCAGCTTGGATCCCGCGTTGCTGTGGCTGTGGCGTAGGCTGGCAGCTATAGCTCCGACTAGACTCCTAGCCTGGGAACTTCCATATGCTGCGGATGCTTATGAAACAAGTAAATTAACCAAATTAAAGCCAGTATTCTGTAACTGATTTTCTCTGGAAGAGTATAACTTAGGGGCATGATATAACATTTTGGCTCCTACGGTGAGAAAGAAATAAGGAAAGAAAATGTAATACGCCATCCTGAGATCAGCATCATATTTTAAGTGAGGAACAGTCAGAGACACATGGGATGATCACAGAATCCTGGGAAAAATTTATTGCAGTTTCCAGGGAAAGTGTAGGTGGTGGTCTGGCAAAGAGAAAGTCCTGGTTTTACGCCTCAAGAAAGGCAACTGGAGGTGCTCCAAAGTTAACGATCCTAATGCTGATAACAAATACTTTGCTGCTTCAGGAACACTACCGATCTAGCAAATTCCGTGGCTGACCTAAGGATGAGCTGGCACTATTGTGCCTCTGGTAGCAAGCTGGCATTATGCAAGCATGCTTCTGGAAAAATAGACTTAAATGATTTTCCTGAAAACCTCTTGCCTTGAGCAAAAACCATATCAGGTGGAAAATGAACTCCTGTTTAAGAAAAACAGAAAGAAGCAGAGATGGGCTAAAGAGCTATGGTGAAATCACTTGGCTGTCATAGAAGTTGTCAGCTTGTAAAACTGCCTCTGTGGTGATTGGGATTTAGAAATTTGGGTGGCAACATCATGACCGGGATAAAATCAGGTTAGTGAATAAGGTCACCTTTGCGCAAGAGTGAAAAGTAGTCAGAAGAAGATAAGGTGTAACTTTTTAGCTCAAACTGCTGAAATTTGAAAATGAACATATTCTGCATTTAACTCATTTCACACATGCCTCTCTCCTGCTAGGCAGTTAGGTATGGCAAGTATGACTGGATCTGTTTTGCGCTGGAAGAAACACACTCTAAGAAGTTCTTGTAACTTGTCGAGGGGCAAACAGCTAGGACTGCGGAAGCTGGCCTTCAAACTTCATATTTCCTTGGTTTGCCAGCACCCTTCTGAGAGTGTGAAAGGAGCAAATCAGGGCCAGACTATAGAGTCCGGAAAATTCTTCTCTCCACAGGAGAAAGGGAGCCCTCCCTAAGGCCTGTGGTTACACAGAAGCACAGTAGGTTAGAACCTGCGGGGTCGGGCGCACCTTGGGGCTCGGAGTGGTGGACTGGGGAATGGAGAAGCCCTGCGGTGGCTGAGGTGAGCCAGGGCGAGCAGCTCGAGCCTCCCCCAACCACCTTCCACAGGCGCCGCGCCCCAGGCCCCGCGCCCCGCTCGCCCTCGGTCAGCTCTCCCCAGGCTGTGTCACTCACTCACGGTCTGGGACACCTTCAACTCCTGGTTGAGCCAGTGGCACAGGATCTCCGACATGGTTCGGCCTGCGCCTCCCGCCGCAAGCAGGCACTAGGAAGGCGCGGGAAACCCGGCCAGCCTGCCCGCGTCCTCCTGTTGCCAAGGGCAACCCGTTGCCAAGGAAGCGTATCCAGACCAGAGTCCGCTGAACGGCTGGGAGAAGAGGGGCGCCAGAGCCTGGCCAGGAGGACAGAAAACCGTGACTTGCCCCCTGCTGGCGGGTATGACTGGGATGTGCGCAGGCGCAGTGGGCTTCAAAGGGCTGGAGGCGGCAGTGCGGCTGGAGTCCTCAGTAGTCAGCAAAGAAAGAGAGGGGGCGAGGAAACTTCTGGACTGAGCAGGGAATTCTTGGGTGAGCAGAAAGAGAAAGACTCTTGTTTGAAGGGGAAATGTTTTCTTCCTGTTTGTCTTTTAAAGAAACGTTTGGAAGTTTTTGCTCTCATGACAGCAGTTTTGTCATTAACTTATAAATTGCTAGTTTTAATTGCTATATAGTATAGACTACTCCTCAGGCAGGGCCGGAATGTGTCTTATTCATCTTTTAGTCCCAGAACTGGTATAGGTCCTGACCCGCAGCAAGTATTCAATAAGTTTTGTTTGTGTTGGTGGCAGAAATAACATTTAGGGTAATTCGTGTAATCCTAAATACGATATTGCTTCGAGATGGTTTTGGTATTGTTTCGAGAGGTGAATATTTAATGTACTTCTTTTCTGGTCAGTTTTCCCTTCCAGGTAATTCTTTAAAATTGTAGTTTGAGAAAGACTCTCACCTTGACCAAACCTAAGTCCTCTGAGCCCCCTTCTCCCACAGGCTTTGCCTTGAACTCTGTTCTTGGCCTTTGTCAAGTTTTAGCAAAAATCCTACTGGGCCAGCTGAGTGAAAAACCCCCCACCAGCCATACCTGGTCCAGTGCCTCACCCCTCACCCTTGATATCTGATCATCCTGGCTTGTCTTCAGCAGGAACCCTTCAAACCAGTTTAGCCCCTTTCCCTGATGCTTCCTCTTGGTAGTTATCCTTCCACTGATCCCTCCACTCTTGCTCCTTTGCTATAAATCCCTGCTTCTCTTTGTGCATTTAGAATTGAGCCCCAACCCTCTCTGTTACTGCAAAAGCCCCTTATAGTAATTCCTTGAATGAAGTCTTCCTTCTGCTTTAACAAGGATAAGAGCATTTTTCCTTTAATAATTTCTAAAAGTTTAGATGGAATAATAGGAAAAACTATACGCATATAATAGTGTATATATGCATGTCACAAATATAAGAAAATCCCATCCCCCAAATCCTGGACACATCAAATTATGATTCTTTTAAACTCTAAGAAATATGTGGAATCTAAAATATGGCACAAATGAACCTATCTACAGAACAGAAACAGATCCACAGACATGGAGAACAGACTTGTGGTTACCAAGGGGGAGGGAGTGAGCGGCACTGGGAATTTGGGATTAGTAGATGCAAAATGTTACATTTAGAATGGATAAGCAATGAGGTCCTACTATATAGCACAGGGTACTATATCCAGTCTCCTGGGATAGACCATGATGGAAGATAAAAATGAGAAAAATAGTATATATATGTATGACTGAGTTGCTATATTGTGCAGCGGAAACTGGCACAACATTGTAAACCAACTATACTTTAATAATTTTTAAAATAAATAAATAAACTAAGCATAATAACAGTAATGTCTTAATAGAAGAAATATCTGTTAAGATTAATCTGAAATTGATCTGTGTGTCCTGATTGGATAAAAGTTCGGTCCCACTTTACTGTTGGCCTATCCCATCCCATGAGTTTCCCCACACCCAACACAGCAGGGGTAACTACAGTGGGACTTCTGAGGGAGATTTATTGTCAATATCATATATATTTGATATGTTTTACCTTAGAGTTAGCCAGATGTGTAAGAGTTTAAGATTCTGAACATCCTCTGCAGCTTGGGGCATAGATCTAATAAACCTTTATCCATTGGGAATATGTCATCCCTGAAAATGCTTCTAAGGGATGAATACCTGCCTAGAAGTAGCTTCCAAGACACTCCTCCTTGTTGTCATCCCAGCTACATTTAAATTGATGACTAGTGCTATGTCTAGTAAGAGGTTCCAAGCTTTAATTTCAGTCGGTAGAGCCTGGGGGATAGAAACCAATGTTTTCTAGATTGCTGAGAAAATTGCTTTTTGAGGAGGGCTGTAGCTGAGAGTGCATCAGATTCCACAGCTGTACCAGAAGAGAATGCCTAAGCTCGTAAGCCACCCATAGATGCGTATTGTTATCCCCACATCAAAGCACAATATTTCTGTGCCTGTCCATAGGAAATGTTTGGTTATTTGTTGTTTGTTTCAAAGGGATATTTGTAGTATTTATCTTTGGAGCCCAACTCCAAATAATATAATCTGCCAAAGCAGTGTTTTGAAAAGGAAGTGTATATAGAGGATTTAGATAAATGAAGATACACAAAATTAAGTCTTTCATGTCACGAGAAAATCATGATGATTCCTTCACTTCTCAAACATCCAATTTAAAAGATTAATGACAGTTTTGAGCTATTACTGAAATACATGCATTTTACTGTGTGTTTTTTCTTGAAATTACTAGTTTATATATTAGCCCAAGTTTACCATTAGATTCATTGCCTTCCCATTGAAATCTCAGCTCTGGGTAGGGTTTCTAGCATGGTCCATATTGGCATTTTATGTTAATATGATACAAATATTTGTTCCACCATGTGGAATCATTTGAAAGAGGAGGCAATTAAATAAATGGATAGTGTCCCATCTGTTCCTGAGATGGCATCCTTATTGTTTTTTAATTAAAATGTTTATGGGAGTTCCCATCGTGGCACAGTGGAAACGAATCCAACTAGGAACCATCATGTTGAGGGTTCGATACCTGGCCTCGCCCAGTGGGTTGAGAATCTGGCGTTACCATGAGCTGTTGTATCGGTTGCAGACGTGGCTCGGATCCTGCATTGCTGTTGGCTGTGGCGTAGGCTGGCAGCTGCGGCTCCGATTGGACCCCTAGCCTGGGAACCTCCATATGCCTCTGGTGTGGCCTAAAAAAAGGAAAAAAAAAAAAATCAAATGTTTAGAGTAGGTGGGTGCTGTATTTAGTTGTAACCATCACAGCAATTTTATAATGAAATTAAAAAATTAGTTCTTAAAACATTACCTGTCATTTAATTATAAATCTTTATTTCTCCTTTGTAAATAGTCCAGGGTGGATTGTAAAGAGTTATTTTGAGATCACAAGTTGGATTGAAAAGTTTTGCCATGTACTGAAATGAAATATACCTTATTCTTTTAAAAAAAATTGTAACTTTTTTTTCATAAATGTAATTTTACATTATCAACCAAGCCCAGGCTTTGGAACCAGACACACCCGGGTCCAGACACCTGCTTTTGATCCAGCTAGCTCTTCGACTTTGGCAAAACTATTTAACCTCTCTGAAGCTCAGTTCCTTATCTGTAGAATAAAGACAGGAATATTTGTTTGACAGAGTTGCGAGGATTAAATGAGAAATTGCACATATTGGTGCCTGGCTCACAGTAGACATCAAATAAATGTTTCTTTCCTTTTCTCCTGAGGCTATATAAATTTTTCCATTGCATGCTGGTAGGCTTAGTTTTGAGGTGCTTTGATTTGCTCAAAATATTTCAAAAAGTTTTGGGATACTTATTTCATAAATATGCCTTTATTTTACTTATGAATATTTTAATATTTATACATACATAATTATACTTACATAGATCTTTAAAAAATCTTATTTGGTCCCCTGCATATGTCTTACATGCATTTCTTCATTTCCCCCTCACGTCATCTTTGATCATACGCGCCTTTCCTCTCCTCAGCATTTTTTGCAATAGCCTTGCAAGCTTTATATTGATTTATATTGGTTAATTCAACAAATATTTCCAATAAGCATCCAAGCTGGGTTTCCCTGTCTCTATCCCTCTAGTCACTCTGTGCAGCCAGTCCAGTTCATATTCCTTAACTCAGACACTTGCATGAAGTTCACTAGAGCAGCATTTACTGACTGTGGATTTTAACCTCTTAACAGAACATGTAATTCCTATAGTGAATCATGCCAGAATTCTTTATAAATGAAACAGTGAAGAATAAAATGGAATAGAAAATATCAGAGGGCATCTCAAGTAGGAAGGGTAAATGTGGAGTGAGCGTGGGAACATGTTTGAAGCCACTGTCCTGGAGGATAAAGACCCCACTGGAGGTTCTTCGCAATCTAGCTTCAGTCTAGCCTTCACTGTAAGCCGCACATCCCTTTGCACAACTTGCTCACGTTTCTTTCCTGGGTCCCACTCTTCCCACCTCTACATCTTCCCTTTGCAAAAAAGGCAATGACAACATCCTATCTCAGCCAGTACTGTCTTCAGGATTCAGTCCATCTGTTACCACTTTCATGGAACCTCCTATTTTATCTTCTCAATCCCTTCTCTCTTCTGAAACCTCAGAATAAGCCCTTTCCTTTCAACTTTCATCCAAGACGCCTAACTCCTTCCAACAACACACAGGTGGGCCAATATCTTAGTGATACACTCTTCTAGTGTCTTTCTCAGCACATTTTCAAATAAGTGTTGATTCAGTTTCTTTGATGAGTTCGAAAATCACATGGAGAAAGTTGCTTTTTCTTCCTGCTATGAATCTCTATTGTCTTCGTAATGCATTAGGTTCTGCACAGTTAAGCTGTCACTGTTTTTTTTTTTTCAAACTTTGTCTATTCACATTTTTACTGGTACCTTTTCAAATATGTCATCAAAAAAGCACTATTTCATAATCATTTACCTAGATTACTACAGGAAAATTTTATTGAATTATGTGACACTTTTACTTCAAGGGAAATCAAGACACAAACTTTATAGGAAATATGAGATCAGAGGGGAAGAAATATGTTATTTGGTAGCATTTCAGTCCTTTATGTACTTCATAAAATAGGATATAACGGTACTATAGTTACATTCCCTCTTGATTATTTATTTACTTTTTAGCTTGTTTTTGGTTGTTTTTTGGTTTTTGCGGATGAGTTCTGGAGGGAAATTCTCTGGCCAGAGCAATAACATAAAACTAAATTTATTTGGAATGGTTTAGAAAACCAGAAAATTCCCTTTCATTCTGCAAGAATGAATGAAATATGTGTGCTCCATGCTCCAAGTTTGATAGCAATTTCCAGATTCTTGGATTTACCAGCTGGTCACATTTCAAAAGCAAATTTGAAAGCCAATGTAAGGTTGCCAGTTTTCTCTCTCTTTTTTAAAAGTAAGAACATAAAAACAAAACAAACACCATATTGTCTCTGGCCATCATTTCACATAGGAAAGAACATTTTATACCAGAAGAAGCAGGAATCACAAGATTTGAGAATTAAGAACCATACTTTAAAGTGAATATGCTTTATGAAAAGCCCACAATATGTCATAAAAGACTTGTGAAAGTCTTTCTAGATTGGACCTGTTGTTGCCAAACTCTGTCCCAGAATCTGATACGAGGTACCACTTGAATATGGTTTCCCAATCTCCGCAGTGTTTGCAACCTTTCCACATTGGAATGTTGGAGAGTTTGAAAGGGTGTGAGTGTGTGCGTGTGTGTGTGTACATGTTAAAGGCAAAATGTGGGTACTTTTTTCAGCCTAAAAATAGCTTTTTTATTATTTTTATTTAGCTCTGCTAGCTTTTTTCTTTTTTAGACTATTGTCTATCTTTCTATATCCTCTGAAAGAAGAAATACATTATAAGATGTTGGAGGAATATTTTTAAGACCTACATGGAGATTACAAACTGTCATAGAATTTGGACATCTTCTATTGGTTCTGTAGACTCCACACCCACAATCTTTACCTGAGAATTCCACAGTATAGGAGACAATTGCTTTAATAAGTCAAATCCCCAATGAGAAAAAGTTTGCCTTCAGATTGTGTGCCCCCTGTGGGACTGCTGAATTCTTGTGGTACTAATCTGGAGGCTTTGAAGCATGCTATTTTGAATTGCATAAGGTAGTCCAATCCAAAGTAAGGTCTATATGTGCTCTGGCTACTAGCAATTTTCATACCATATTCTTACATATCTGATCTAAGCATGGATTAAATTGTCAAATCCTCTAAAAGTTTGAGAAGACTGTACCAAAGAGACACAGATATTTAAATGAAGCATGAAGTTAACTTCACTTTTCTTCTTAGTTATTATCTATGGTATTTCACCAAGTTAATAACAGGTCTTCAAAAACTGTGTTTATTCCAGACCACTCAGTTGTGAGGAAAGCAACTTGTGATGAGACTGTAATGAAAATGCGTCTATATTTGTTAAGAAATTGAATTTTTATGCCCTATTAGCTTTTGAAAAGTGGAATTCATTGTTCAAGTACTGTTAATTTGGTATATTTACCCGAAGGCTATCTTCTTATGTTAAATTCCTACTGACTCACCAACTAATTCTTTTTAATGATACCTAGGGCATCTCTAAAGATAACACAGGGTTTTAACAGCTATCAGGAAATTAATGATTGTAATGTATGCTAAAATAGTGATTATGTGATGACCAATAATTATATTAAGTTCTGTTGCTTTGAAAGTCTCATTTCATTAGTGAAAGATGGAATTTTTCTGCTGACAAAAGGTTCATGAGAACAAATCTACTGCATGTGAATTTAAATTATTTGTCAATTGAAAATGGAAATATCCTGTATCAGATAGTCATATCCAAAGAACAGATTCTATCTTTGTCTTTTCATACTAATCACTAACAATTTCCATGCTATATTCTTTGATATACATATAAATACACGATGCATACATTTATATATACATGCATGTATATACGCGTGTATAAAAGCCTGCATGAAAAAAAGTGGTAAGAAAGGAAATCACTGTGCTTACTTCTAGTACAGTTTGAAAAGCCATGAGTATTTTTACATATGGGATAGGCTACAATTACATAAGAAGCCTTTTAAATTGTAAACCCAATGTCTGTCATATAATTCTAAAATCTTAAAGTATTTCAAGTTTTTGCAAATCAAGAGCCCTCTATTAACCTGAAGACCGTTGGAGATTTAAGGGATCACATCTTATACCTTATTCCATTACATCATAGTTTTTTGTTAGTTTCTTAAAAGAGATTTGCAGGAAGTGGGATGCAGGAAGCTGTGGAGGACCTGAATATAACGAAAGGGATTACAGTCCTGGAAATGGAAGGGGGTCTGATGAAGGGAAGAAGAAGAGTACAGACAAACTTTTATTCATTGTTAAATTTATTTATTTATTTATTTATTTTTTGCCTTTTGTCATTTTATGGCCGCGGGTTTATGGCCGCACCCGCTGCATGTGGAGGTTCCCAGGCTAGGAGTCTAATCGGAGCTGTGGCAACTGGCCTGCGCCGCAGCCACAGCAACGCAGGATCCGAGCCACGTCTGCAACCTACACCACAGCTCACGGCAACGCCGGATCGTTAACCCACTGAGCAAGGGCAGGGATCGAACCCGCAACCTCATGGTTCCTAGTCGGATTCGTTAACCACTGCGCCACGACGGGAACTCCTATTCATTGTTAAATTTAAAAGGTTAAGTCTGTTCTTTAGGATGAAACCTGGGGTCAAGAGATGTTATATAATGGAAAAATCAAAGAAGTTTTGAGTGAGATATAATACTAAGGCTCCCAGAATTGATATCCATTCTGAACTGTCATGAATGACCCCATGGAGTGTGGGGGGAGGGGGCGAAAGATGTGGCAAGAGACGTTAAAGTCAAGAATCAGGTGGAGCAAAAATGCTGTTTTTTTTTTTTTAATTCACCCAATTACAATTTGATGTTGACTTGCTATTTTTCTCAGTTGTTTTACTGATATTACGGAAATTGCTAATGAGCGAAAAAAAGCAAAGATAGAAAATTATTGATATGATGATTTCCTTTTGCTAATCATGTGATTATTATCAACAAAAGAAAATGACAGGTGACTGAATTCCTTTATGTAATATGCATTCTTGCAACTCCTCAATTTTTCTTAGTTAATGTATCACCTGCCCATGCCTTCCCCATCAAACCTATAAATCCATTGGCAGTTTAGCAACCAGAGGTGACTAAGTTGGTTTCATGTCTGGGTTTAACAAAATTTGGGGTTCTAAAGCTTCTGCTAAGTGAAAGAACTGAATTGAGCCCCTGACATAAAGCTATGAGCATCAAGGTACACCCTCATAGGTTAAAAAACTCCACTAACCACCTCAGAAATGATGATAAAACTTATGTGGTTTTGTGTGTTTTTAACCTTTCACAGAGCTGGAGGTATGGGCAAAGTCATCCAAAAAAAAAAAAAAAAACCACAAAGAACAATCAAAAAAATCCCAAGCTTAACAGTAATACTATGTGTCAGATTTTAATTTATACAACCTGTGTGGTGCTATAACTGACACAAAGAGCTTAACATAAAAACAAATGAAAGGCGCCAAAACACTATATGATACATATAAATGACATCCTGAAAAAGGCAAAACTATGGAGACAGTATAAAGATAGTGATTGCCAGGGATTTTGGGGAGGGAAGACTGAATATGTGGAACACAGGGGATTTTAGAGGCAGTGAAAATACTCTACATGTTACTATAATGATGGATACATGTCAGTATTTATTTATCAAAACTCATAGAATGTACAAGACACACAAAAATGAACGCTAATGTAAGCTATGGACTTTGGGTGATAAAAAACAAAAAGTATACTTGAAAATTAATCAGAGGTGCACAAGTACACCTCACACACCCACACACACTCACAGGCACTTCTGTATAATCAATGCATCGGAGACAAAGTCACAACAGAAATTACAAAATATTTGGAACTGAGCAACAGTTAAAGAACTACACATAAAAAAATGTAAGCTACATGTAAAAAACTACATATAAAATACTTAAGCAGTATTTACCAGAAAATTTATTGCCATAAATATATTAGCAAATAAAACATTGAAAATCAACTAGCCTAGGTCTTTCTCAAGAAATTAGAAATATGTTTTTAAAAAAGAAAAAAAATGTATTAGCATTGAAATAAATTATTTTTAAATGGAACTGATCAAATCAGAAGTGTGCATGCATATAGTAAGGTGTGACTGTGAGCTATTAATATAGTTACTTAAGTGTAGGAAGTTAATGGAAACATCTTTTATCTACTTAGGGTCTGGAGATCTTTAAATGACCAGATGTTGTGTCTTTTGTGGTGAGTCACTTCGCTCTTCTGGACCTTGATTACTTAGTAATGTAAAATGAAGCGTTTGCAGGAAAAGTCACACCCAACTCTTTTGGGATTCTACTTTTCCAGGGCCTTTGTGGAGGCAATAGTTCTAATGTAAAATTCAACTTATAGACAATTGTTTTCATATAGACCACTCGCAGCTGTTTGGGAACCTGGAAACTATGAAACAGTGAGTTATGTCTATACAGTGCACAGCATTAGTGTTACGATTAGTAATAATAGTAGTGGTAACAGTGGTTGTAGTGTCTAATTTATGGGAAACCTGACTCTCTTGCTACTGTTATTTCCTTTGTGTGTAGTTCTAACTAAGTTTTCTAAATTAGTCTATGAACTTAATTATTCTTAACTAAATTTCGGCACTAAAACTAAAAACCTCTCTTAACAATATTTCTGGTAAAATTTATAACTCTCTTCCAAGGCGTGTTATAGAAGTTCCAAGCTGCTGCTAAGTGTTCCTAGGGCAAACTGACTGACAATTTTCTCGTTAAATCAGTATCATGTTCACTTATTCAAAGAGATTCTGGTCTTGAAAAAAAAAATCAGGCAGGCTCTTTCATTTCTCTTACAAGAAGAATAAAATAAAAATCTTTCTTTTTCAAAGTTAGGGAAAAAAAATCACCGTGCATTTTTGCTCATAGTGTAGGAAAGTCTTCCTTCACTTTCTCTTGCTCTTTCCATTTTGCCACATTGTAAAAAGGATGAATGACAGCTGGGAACAGAATACCAGAAGATCCACTTTTTCTCTCTCTAAACCAGTGGTTCTGAAAGTGTTGTCAGAAACCTTTCCAGGGGATCTGTAAAGTCAGGACTATTTCCCTAATAATGCTAAGACATTATTTTCCTCTTTCACTCTCAGTCTTCCATGAGTGTACCACAGAGTTTTCCAGAACTTTATGGCATGTGATGTCACAGCATATTGAATACAGAAGCAGATATTAGAATCTTGCTATCTAACCTCTGTTTAATACCAAAGGTTAAAGGCATTTACAACAATGGCAAACAATGTCATTCTTCCCACAAAATATTTCTGGTTCTGAACATATATTGTTCATAAAGACATGTTATTTATGTTAGTATGTCAAGGGTTTATTATTATATTATGCATTAATGTATTATACATAATTTTAATATATTCATCTATTTATTATATAATTATATTTAAAGTAAATAATAGCTATAATTATTGTACAGTTATGTATTATATATTTATATATATATACATGCTGAAATACATTAATAACTAATATATATGTTAAGTGAATACTTTAAAATTCTCTATTTTAATTCTGAAAGTGGTAAATATTAATAGATATAAGCCATGTGAACAAAAGCTCTTTACAGAGAGTGTGAAGAGTTCCTGAGATCAAAAATTTGAGAACCACTGCTTTGAGTAGTCCCTTCTGTAAGCAAAGAGGAAAAATAGGAAATAAGTGAACCTAAAATCCAGAGAAAGGGATAAGAGGCACTTAGATGCTGAGCTAACCCCAAAGTTGAGACTAAAACACTTGGAAAATCTTTCCCAGCCTCCATAATGGTTTAGACTCAATACAGGTAACAAATGATTCTTCAAAAGCATGCATGAGATTAGACTGGGAAGAATAAGACAAAGGAACAGTTAAGGATAAATGGGCAAAGAATCAAACTGGATTCTAGATTTTTAATTCTTCAAAAAGTGTTCTTACTGTTTATCTTAAACTATAGTATTTGTTGTGTAGTCCATGAATCTACATGTCTTAAATGTTTGGGTTGTCATATATCTGGCATCATGTGTATGGCTTAAACTTTACTGTTTGGAACATGTCCTGTCCTCCAGTACTGGATGGGACTGTAAATGTTCAGAGCAGAGATTCTGGATCAGGCTGCCTAGGTTGAATCCTAATCTCTCAAGTTGCTTAATGTCTTCATCTATAATATGGGCTCGATAGCAACAGCAGCTCTGCCAGAGGGTTGCCATCGTGATAAAATGAGTTAATATCTGTTGGTACTTGATGAGTGCTTAGCACAGTGCCTAGCTCACAGTGTGTGTCACGTACATGTTGAGTTAGCAAATAAGTAAAACCAGGGCTTCCCAGGTGAGAATCCAGGAAAAAGCAAGGGCCTGGTTTGTGAAGCAAACACAAAATTGGGAGCGGGTCAGGGTGAGGTGCTAAGTAGGAAAAACAGACAGCAGCCTTCGGGATTAGAATGAGTATGTGTGGACAGATCCCACAGCAAGTTGTAAGGGGGTGGGGGGTGGGGAGGGGTTGTTAGGGTTGGTCCAAATACGCTTTCATGAGAAATGTTTCACAGACATTGAACATCCTGTGCAGGGCTGAAGGAGGCTTTGCGTGCTCTAGCCGACTTCCTCAAGGCCAAAGGCACAACCCCCTGGACCCAAACAGCTACTCCTCTGGTTATAAACAGTTGGCACTACCGCTTGATGGCAGTAAATTCAAATCACACACAATTCCATTTTCTGTTACTAGATCATTTCCAAATGCTGTCCCAATGCACTGAAAAAAAAAAAATGTGATTGAAATATTTTGAGATCGAAAGAAGGCAGAGAATTTTTTTTAAAAAGTCATGCCAAATTTTTTTCCAGGGGAAATTTAATTAAGTTTTGAGAAAAAAGGGAACCTTTATTTACTCTGGCATTTATATTAATCTATTCTAATCTCATTAAGTAGTCCAAATGCTTTTGAAATCACCCTTGTTGAGTACTTTATACTAGTTGAATTTTAATTAAATGTACTAACTAATCTTTTTCAGAAAATAGTGCCGTGCTAACATATGTTAAATGTGTAATTCACAGTTTGACACATATGGTGGTAATTTAAAAAAAAAACAAAACAGAGACTTTAAACCATTGCATATTTAAAAATAAATAATGAGCTTAATGTTTTAAGTCAGTCACAATTTAATTTCCTATAATTAAATGTCACAATAGCTAAACTTTGGAGTTGCAATGGAAAATCCTTTGTCTCTATGAAGCTTTAGATAGTTGAAGTAAAAGGAATTATTTTCTGAATGCAAAGTGCATATTGTCTTTTCCACCCAAATACAAGATCAAGTCACCATTTTAAAGCTTATTATGAGAGTTCCCATTGTGGCTCAGCAGTAATGAACCTGACAAGCATCCAAGAGGACGTGAGTTTGATCCCCTGGCCTTGCTCAGTGGGTTAAGGATCCAGCATTGTCATGAGCTGTGGTGTAGGTCACAGATGTGGCTGGGATGCTGCATCGACCCCTAGCCTGGAAAGTTCATATGTCGCAGATGCAGATTTTTTTTTTTTTAAAAGAGCTTATTATATAACTCTAGAGTTTCAGGAGTAAACTTTTGGAGAAAGATTAACTTTCTAGTCATGTAGTAGGAACCCAGGAAATGTACAGATAATGATTTATAATAGGCACTCTTCCTCTGGAAGCAAAGTAGAGGAGCACAGCCTTTCAAAAGTTCCAAACCAATTTCTTCTCAATGGTATTATATAAAGGAACACTGATGCCAGGTACTAGGGTGTGACTTGTCTTCCTTTTTGTCCTCTTTTAAGAACAATGTGGGAGAGTAAACAGACACATTTGCTTTTGTTGGGAGATTAACTTGAATTGAATACTTGTACTTTTAAGGTGGCATCTCTGCTGAGAGCTTGTGAAGCATTTTGCGTGTATAAATATTTAAGCAGCCTCTGGGATAAAATATAAGAAATACAAGGATTATGCAGATTATGGATATGCCCCTGACTCTTTCAAGAGAAAACTTTCATAGAGAGCTTAATAATGAATTCATAACCCCTGAGGACAAAGTTAGTTTTTTTTTTCTTATTTTTAATTTTATTTTTCATTTTATGCCATATGGAAGTTCCCAGGCCAGAGACTGAAGCCCAGCCACAACTATGACAATGCAGGATCCTTTAACTCACTGCACTGAAGATCGAACCAGGGCCTCT
Source organism: Catagonus wagneri (assembly GCA_004024745.2). Taxonomy (NCBI): domain Eukaryota; kingdom Metazoa; phylum Chordata; class Mammalia; order Artiodactyla; family Tayassuidae; genus Catagonus; species Catagonus wagneri. The sequence goes on along the minus strand of PVHT020000009.1, from coordinate 9,688,701 downwards.
GCAGTAACCAGATCTGCTGCAGTTGGATTCTTAACCCCACTGCATCATGGTGGGAACTCCAGAGTCAATTTTACTTTTAAAGGAAGCTTTGAAAAAGGAAGTTTCTGAGGAGAACATAGTAAGTCTTCCTTCCCATTCCTTTCTGTTCTTGCTTGCCCTTTCACCTCCCTCCTTACCTAAGGGGTATTAATTCATTTATTTAACAAACATTTATTGGGTGCCTGTTCTATGGCCGCCACCCTTATCAACACGGGCTGACAGTGTTGAACTTTGCCTGGGCCTGGAAAACAGGCTTCTCCCTGTCAACCTAAAAATGTGCACAAGATTATAAGTTGAGAGGTAAGTTTTGTTGGGGGAAAATGAGGACCATAGCCTGGGAGGCAGCATTTCACATAGGTCTGAGATACCGCTCCTAAGAGGCAAGGGGGGAATTCAGTGTGTATGTGATTTTGGGGAAGTGGGGAAGTGCATGCAACCAAGCACACATTTTACAGGTCACTGCTAGTCTCCTGAAGGTTATACTAGTCACGAGGAGCAGACGTCACTGTGAAGGGTTTTAGTGCTTTTCTCGTCACGAAGAGATGCAGTAATTGGGCTCATAAAATCTTCTCCTGAAAATATCTCTCCGAAGACCTGCTCTGCCAGTTTTCCCAGAGCACAGAGGGCCTCCCTTCTGGTGTCCACCCTGAGCTCCTGGTGTTGAGAGTCAGCAGCTGCAGTGGCTCATGATTCAGTCTGCATCGAGACAGATGGCTAAGTGCCAATCACCTGTTCATATCCTGGACAGCAGTGTGGATTACTGAAGAAGAGGCCCTGACACATGTGGTGAGACCTAAGAAATTCTTGTCTTCAGGCCCAGGAGTAGTGCAATGAGTCCTCCTGAAACTGAGCTCCTCTGCCAAGTTTTTGACTAAGCTCTCTATCCGAAACTATTCCCTTTCTTGTCTAACGCTTGTACCTCTCACGATTGAAGCGTATTAAGGAAAAGGGAGAATAGACACTTAGTAGGACTCTGTGGGACCTTCCTGGTATAAAGTGCCTTTGTATCTCCCATTTCATATTTGTAGAAAAAGACACAAGTCTCCCAGGGCTTGCTTGACTTCCAAAGAGCAGACTCAAGCAGTTACTAACTAGGGAAGTAGACGAATGCAGAAAGAAAGGAAAAGCAGTCGAGCAAGTGAGAAATAAAATATTGCCTGCCATATCAGTAAACAGAGGATGTCACAGTCATCAGCAATTGCAGCCACCTCCAACAGTGAGCTCTGAGGAAACTCAGGCTGTGAAAACGGAGGATACTGGCCACATACAGCTGAGGTTCATATCAGTGGAATGATTTCAGTGAGCCCAGCTTCTTGTGCCTTCTCATATAGAATTGTGCTAAATGCCTTAACCTGAGATATGTAGTTTTCTTTCATTAACAGTAATCTTTAGGCTTTGACTACCCGCCCTTGGTTGCAAAACTCCTGTATATCCTAGTTTCCCCCTCACTTTCTGGGAGCAGTTTTCTAAGGGTTACTTGAGATGCTGCCTCCCCAGCTTGAAGCCCTAAGAATATCCATCGAATAAAACATAACTCTCAACATCTAGGCTTTGCATATTTCTTTTTTAGTTGACACTGGTGTCAGTGGATTGGCTTTGCTGAGTGGCGGGCAAGCAGACCCAAATTCGGTTCGGTGATGTTGCAGCCCTTACGAGCGGGCTCTTGTCCGACACTGGGAAGTGAACTGTCCGAGGAGACACACCTGCTGACAAAGCAAAAGACTTTATTGGGAAAGGGTGCCTGGGTGCCGAGCAGTAGGGTAAGGGAACCCAGGAGAACTGCTCTGCTGAGTGGTTTACAGTCTCAGATTTTAAGGGAATGGGGTCAGCTTCTTGGTTGTCTCTGGCCAGTTGTCTTGCTCAGCCTATGTTTGCTCCAACTCAGGGTCCTTGGTGGCGAGTGCACCTCTTAGCCAAGATGGATTCTAGTGCCACGGATCCTGGGAGGTTGGTTGTTTCCTCCCTCCTATTGGTCCCTCCCAAACAGAGACCTCCTGTTGTGAGACAACTCATGCAAAGTCTATTATCATGCCTGGCCAAGGTGGGCAGTTTCGGTCAGTGCTCCCCTAACAGTAACAATAATTCAAAGCAAGGCTTTTAATTTGCAAGGGCCTGAAATGTATACAACTTGACCTCAAATGGCAGGCTGGAAAGAAAACAGATGAGAAGATAGATGGTCTTGCCACCACGGTCTAGATAAAGCCCTACTAGCTTGGGGGAAGATGGCAAATGAATAAGGGAACACACACAGAAGAGTCCCTGTACCCTGCCCCTCTTTCTCTCGGCTGGAGTTGAGGCCCTGTGTGTGAGTGTGAGAGCTGATACAGCCTTTACATGGGTTTGGGGATCTGTGATCAGAGGCTACGTCATCTCTTGTGTGAAGCCTAGAGAGATTCTGGACTTTTTGGAGTTAGCCTCTTGTTGTAGCAAATCCTGATTTCACTGAGTTCGTTCTAGAAACAGTGGAAGCAAAATCCATTTACCCTGAATCAGTCAGACTAGATTTTTATGCTATCAGATGAAACACAATCTTAAACAGAGATTAAGCTGTGTTTGTGGTATGAAATACCAAGTAGTTCCACTGTTTCACAGTATTGTTATTCTTAGTATTAATAAGTAGTGAAGCCAACCCAGGGTGTAGTGCTGTTTCTCTGATTCTGGCTTTTGTTTCTCAGTATCTAGCTCTTTATTTTGGGCATTCAGTAAACATCTTCTTGTTTGGCCATTAGTCTTTTTGTTTCTTCCTCCTGAAAATTCCCTTTGGGTATCTCCTCATTTAGCCTGTGTCTGCTAGTCAAGGAGAATGAAAAATTCAATAATCTCACCAGTGTCATGTCACTACACAACTCCAGGGGGTGACACTTACATTGATGCTATGTAAATGTCCTTTTAGGAGTTGTACAGTGAGATTTGCACCACTCTTTAATGACCAGGGGTATATTCCTTTTCACCCAGCCTTTTTATATGCATACTTTACACTGTTTGTAAATATTTATTTTAATCCTTGTCTAATAATTTGAATATAGATGCCTTAATTAACAATTTATTTTTAGACAATTATTTTGTTTATTGGATTTTGCTTTTAAAAATACATGGATAATCATTCTCATGTACCATTATTTCTTCACATGTTGAGTTGTTCCTTTATAGGATAAATTCTCAGAAATAGGTCAAAGGGTATAGACATCCTCAAGGCTCTTAACACGCAACCAAAAATTGTTTTCCAAGAATATTGTTCTGATTTACTCTTCCATTAACTGTGTACAAGAATGGCTTTTTCACAGCAACTTTGCCAGCATGAGAAGTACTCACTTACCAAATGGCAAATTGGCAGAAGTTAAGATAGTGACCTACCAGGAGTAAAATTTTGTACATTTCAGGAGAATAATTTGTCATTATCTTTCTGAGAGGATGTGTGCAAGGAGGTTAAAAACATATACACCATTCGAAGTACTTATGCCAATCACCAAAGTTTTTCCTAAGAAAAAATGGAAAGCATGTGAAAAAAAATGAATATTTAAAATATTAATTGTGCCTGTTGGCCATTAAAGGCACAGGCTTCTCTAAAAACAAGTAAATAAAATAAAATGTTGACTGTGATGTTATAAAATAGTGAAAAATAAAAGCAACTTATGCAGTGACTTTTTTTTTTTTTTTTTTGCTTTTTAGGGCTGCACCTAAGGCATATGAAAGTTCCCAGGCTAGGGGTCAAATTGGAGCTACAGCTGGCAGCCTACACACAGCCACAACAACACAAGATCCAAGCTACCCCTGTGACCTACACCACTGCTCATGGCCACGCTGGATCCTTAAACCCACTGAGCAAGGCCAGGGATTGAACCTGAATCCTCATGGATCGTAGTCGGGTTCGTTCCTGCTGAAGCACAATGGGAACTCCTATAGTGATTATTGAATAAATTATGAAATAACTGCATAATAGAACATTATAAAGCTACTAACATGTAGAAAAATATTTAACATGGAATGCTAATGGGGTACTAAGCAGAGAAATGATCATCTAACCTATCATTAAAAAGCATTTAAAAGTTTTTAAAAATGCATACACTGACTATTTTTAAAAAGTATGGAAAGAGATACCAAAATGTTAACAATGGTTTTGGGGGTGTTTTTATTTTTTTCACTTTGTTTGTCTCTTTCATTATGCCTTATTTTACGTCTCCTCTTTGTAGAAAACATATTTTAAAGGAAAGGCATATAAAGGCAAAATCCTTATTTCTATGTCTATAAAACAAACATTGGTCCAGGAACTTGCCAAAATCCACTGTAATTAATACTAGCATTTTAAATACTGTTATTTTCAATATCGATCAAAGCCAGGTATTATAATCAGGTTTGTTTTTATTGTCAGGAAAATGGATTTTCTTCCTCAGAGCTACTAATGTGTTGAATTATTTTTTATTGTGCATTTAACTGTAATTATGAGTGAATGCAATGCTTTATATTTCACCTAATTTGTTTCATTAAAATTCATTAAGGGAGTTCCTGTTGCCGCGCAGCCGAAACGAGTCTGACTAGTATCCATGAGGGTGCAGGTTCGATCTCTGGCCTCACTCAGTGGGTTGGGGGTCCGGCAATGCGGTGAGTTGTGGTGTAGGTCAGACGCAGCTCACATTCCGCATTGATCCCGAGTTACTGTGGCTGTGGTGTAGGCCAGCAGCTGTAGCTGTGATTTGACCCCCTAGCCTGGGAACTTCCATATGCTGTGAATACAGCACTACAAAGCAAGCAAACAAACAAACCGAAATCTCATTAAGGCTGACAGTATTTCCATATGTGAGTATTTACACATATTTTACCATTAATAAAGATTAATTGGCTCTTTTAGAATCAAAAAGTTTGAGTGTTTTTTTTTCTTTTTAGGGCCGAACCCACTGCATATGGAGGTTCCCAGGCTAGGGATTGAATCAGAGCTGTAGCTACTGGCCGGCACCACAGCCACAGCCACACCAGATCCGAGCCACATCTGCAAACTACACCACAGCTCATGGCAACGCTGGATCCTTAACCCACTGAGCAAGGCCAGGGATTGAACCTGCAACCTCATGATTCCTAGTCAGATTCGTTTCCACTGTGCCACAGTGGGAACTCCGAGATTTTTAAATATTTTAAAATGTGTTGCTCTTGGCAATCCATCTAAACAAGGAACAAGTCTCTACCAGTTCTTTTTCCCAATGTCTCTCTCCCAGTCAAATCTAATTATTGCTATTTTAGTGTACCCCTGTGATACTCCGAATGTGGTTTCTTAACCAGTAGCATGAACGTTTCCTGGGAGTTTTTGAAAATGCAAAATTTCGAGCCCCATACTAATTGAGAATCTATGGGTTAAGTTCTCCAAATGATTCATATGGATGTTAACACCTGAGAAGTAACTGGCCTGGAATGATGAGAATAAACTCTTTCAGTCTTCTCTGCTTTTTGTTTTGTTTTTGACTTGTTGAATCCTGTTTAAGCCTGACTTTGAAGGTAAAAACAAATATTAGGTACTTTTCTGCCCAGCTTGAAACAATCCCTTTTTTTTTCTTTCTTTGACTAACCTGGGGCAAATGCCACAAACCAAACAAATCAAGACGAAGCTGAAGTTTTCCTGGAAAATTCGAATGTGGGGAAAAATTGCAAATAGACAATTTTTTTAAGTCTACCTGTCAAAACTAGATATATTTTTGAAGCGATAAGATTCCTTCTTTCTATCCGCAGACCTTATCAAGCAAAAAATAGAGTCCTATCTGTGAGCAACTATTATAACACAACTTATGGATGACAATTTCTGCTACCAGACTTCTTTTGATGAAGGTGAGTTCTTTCAAAAATATGCCTTAAAAGCATGAATATTTGAACCAAAACAGTTCAGAAAAACAACATGACACTACTTGAACACTTACAGTAAACACATCTGGTAGAAAATAATATCCCTGGTTTAAAAGAGCAGATGGAAAATTTTCTCCTGGAAAGCAATGTGAATAAAACAATCTTTTCAAACTTTCCAAGAATTTCACTATGTGTACACCTATAAACAGAGTAACAAGGAGAAAAAGGATTATCTTTTTTTCCTATGATCCCAGTGAAAATAATCATTCTACTCAAGCTATAAGGAGTAGATAGGTAAACAAAAGTCTGAAACAAATTCTTCCAAAGATTGTATCTTTCCTGAAGGGGATTCTTCTGAGCATTCTGAGAGGCTGGATTTTAGGTAGCTAATTGACCAATTGGGGGCAGATTAAGATGCCATAAATTTTTTGACACTCCTTTTTTCAAGCAGTGAGGCCTAATGTCTCTCTCTGTGCAGCTGGGGTGACCTTGTAACCAATAGAATTGAGGGAAAATGACACTGTTCCATCCAGTGCTAGATCAGAAGAAACCGTCCAGCTCCTGCCTTGCCCTTTGGAACCCGGCTGTCTAGATGCTTCCCAAGGGGTCTCCCCTCTCAAGACTCAGAGCCCATACTGCAAGAAGCCCAGGTATACAGAAAGGTCTTATTCCATTGCTCTGGGTGACAGCCCCAGCAGAGACCTGTGATTCGGTCATTTTGACATCCATAACCATCAGATGTTCAATGACCAGAACCCCAGCCAGCATCTGACCATAACAGCATGCGTGGCCACAAGGGAGAACCACCCGCTGAGCTCTTCCTGAATTTCTTGACCACAGAATTTTGGGCAAAATGAAATGTTTGTTATGAGATGCTAAATTTTGAGGTAACGTCTTTTATAGCAATAGGTGGAAATATTAACAAATGGTCACAGTCCTTGTATGCAGAGACCATGTTTTCCTTTGATTGCTCCATATTTCTTACAACATTGACTATTTCTTTAGCACTAATATTAACCCTAGCTTTGCCTAGTCATGAATAATTTGATGATCTCAGGTTGCTAAAATATCATGTGCCTAATTTCATTTTGTGTTTCAAAACTTAATAAACCGATTGAGTTAAATGATGGCAAAAGTAACTTTAGAGAACATTGTTGCTGTTGCTAGGATTGGATGGTAGACTGAAGGTAGTAACTATGGGTACCTGGACCCATGAGAAGTCTAGGTACAGGCTAAAGAGGATTATCTAAGAGGTAAGCAAAAACTGGTGAATGAAAGAATAAAAACACCGTTGGCTACTTTTGCAGAAGACCTTTCTAAATATGACATTGTTCCATAATTTTTTCCCCCTGCCTGTATCTCTCCTCATTAAAATGAGAAGTAAAAAGCTCATCATTCCAAAAATATTTATCTAAGAATTATTGCAATATTTCAGTTAGACCATCTGAGGCAGGTTCAGTGTCAGGATGCTGAAAAGGTGGTATATTTGTCTTAGAATCTATGTTGCTAGCAAAGATATGCAGACAAAAATATGTTGCTCTCAAAATTCCATGCAGGGAAATACAATGTAATGAAGAATTTCTTCCTTGTTATGTATTTTAATACAAATTTTCTTATGGTGAAGAATAGCTGTCATATTTTATAATTGGTATGCATTTATTTTGTTTACCTGCTTATTCATTCTCTGTTTAATTATTAGCCCATTCTACATCTGAAAAGAACTTAAAGTTTTTTAAAATAAAAGAAAACACACAATAGGAGAATACCAAATAAAAACCGAAAGACCAGAATCCACACAGTGGTAAGAAACTTAGTTTTAGTTAAAAGTTGAAGAAATCACATAAACACTGGGTGAAACTGAATCATTGTATGGTAGAATCAACAAAACTTACCCAAATATTTACAGTCCATGTCTTAATAGCAGATGACCTCGCTTTTTTATCTCACTGAAAAAAACGGAAACCATCAGAAGAAAATGTCCCTGTCTGCCCAGATTATATCTGATCCCATAATCTACTTTTCTTTGTGTTTCCATGGGCAATTTGTTCCTCTCATTTATGGGCACTCGCTCTTCTAGTTCCCTGGGTTCCATATATTCCTTTCATTTAGTGAAGGGCTTGGTCTCTGCAATTATCAAGGAGAGCCGAGTTTCTAAATTTCAAGGGAGGATGGAAGGAAGCCCTGGCAGTAGGGGGAGATGGCCGCATTTCCCAGAAGGAAATGTCATCACAGTTCTTACCTGTGCTGAGAGCAGAACATGAGCCAGACACACTGGAGCAACATCTTTAGCAGGGACAGAGGCCAGTGCTCAAGGGCCAGCTAGAGAGAAAGCAGAGAGCTGACACCTCCTCCAGAGCAGATAATATATATTCTCTCTATACCAAGAAACCACTTTATGAAAAAGGCAGGGTGGTCACTTCTTGAGACAGGCAACAATAGTCTTCATAAGGAGTCTGAACTTTGAATGAACTTCGTAAGGACTTTAAACATTTACCTGAAAAATGGCTTTAAACTATAAGAGATTGAATTACCACGGTTTATTATATTAAAGTCTGTTCAACTATTATAGAATAATAGGTATTCAAGAACAAGTCAGCTCATTTATATGATGTAATACTACTCTTCTGTACATTTTGTAGAAATATATTCTGAGCCCTCTGTAACTGTACATACCTCCTAAGTGGATGCTGAGCTGAAATTATTCTCCTCTATGTGAAGTTCTGTTTCAGAAAATAATGCTATCATTTGCTAATCACACTGCTTCACTTTTATATCCAGTTTTTACAGCTGAGAAGTTATAACATCTCAAACATAACCACAGGTTTAATTAATGATGAAAAGCGCAGGAAATACAACTTTTAGCAGAAATTGATTCACACATGAAAGTGTGGTACCCCTGAAATTTGTTCCACAAATGACATTTTTAGTATCATAGCTTCAGCTCTTTATTTAGGAATCTAATAAGAGCACATGGGGACTTTGACAGGAATTTAGACACGTCCTCATTATGACTAACAGGATCAGACATCTCCCATTAAGGGGGAGAGACTTGTTATGGACCTGGTGTAAGTAGGAAGAAGAATTTCCAGACTCATAGTGAGGTGAAGAGAAAGAAGAGTTTACTGAACTAAGAAATGCTGTAAACAGAGCAGGACAACTTCCTGAAGGTCAGGGAAAGTCAACCCCAATGGAAGTTGGCTGCTTCTTTTTATAGCCAGAGAGTAAAGGAAAGGGTGGTGGGGCTTTGCTGGGGGTCTGAAACTCTCCTCATCCTAAGGAGCATTCTCTTTATGGAGAGACAGAGAGCTTCCTCATCAGAAGAGAGCCAGGCCTGTCGTGAGCGTCAGTTCCTGGTTTTGTGTTTGAGCTGATATGCTGCTATTTGAATTCCACACTTACTTGTGAACCTCTTTTCCCACATGGACAGATATTCTGGATTTTTGCCACATGGGAACAACTGATAAGTGCTTACTGTACCCTTGATGTTGGGGGAGAAGTGTTGATTTTCTCGTGAACAATCCTGCTGCATTGCCTCGGATTGGCCTTGGGAAATTGGATTGTATCGCACGGGAGAATTGTTCAAAGTAAAGGCATTGCCCTGTAGGGCACTGAAGGCAAAGGTCTCCCAGAAGCATAACTTATAGCAATGTGCTATAATTACTAATTACTAGGAAATTGCAGCACTTATGAACAAAGGCAAGGAAAAGGATATACTCAATTAAGATACCATCTTTGTGTCAATTATTCAGAGCTAGAATTGCAGAGTGAACTCAAAATATAGGTAATAAGGGTATTGAACACGTAACAAAAACTTTCCATTTACAGTTACCTTAAGTTTAGATGCCAAGTCACTTGTTTTTGAATATGACTACCCATAAAATAATGCAAAGAAATGCAAGAAGCAATGCAATAGAATGCTAAAATAATTCAGTTGTCTATACTTGTTTTAGTTCCCTGATATTCATAATACAAATAGTAATCTCTGAACATTCTATTTTATGTTGTCATAAAATAAAACTCAGATTTTGGCAATTGATGAAGTAGCACTGTGATGTTAAATGCTGCAAATGGGTAAGATCTATGATAATGTAGACTTTAGAGGAGCAAAGTAATGCATTTTTCCTCTCTTTTAGGGACACAATTATATCTGCTTCCTTTTAGATGACTCATATGTTCTCTACTGCTTAGAATCAATTTGTCCATTTGATCTTGACAACTTTTCTAACTGTTCCTTGTAAGCACTCCTGTTTGAGCTTATTCATTGAACCATTCCATTCTTCAGTACATCTATGACTTGATCCTGCCTGTAGCATGTTCAGAGAATGAACATCTTCACCTGAAACGGGGGAGAATTTGTCTTCAATAATCACATCATTCGCATTTGACAACCTGGCTGCCTCTTTTGTCAGTGAAGCTGTTGAGTGGTATCTTGGTTCACAGAAAGCCGCTGTAGAAGGTAATTTGAACATATCTCCTGAATTTCTATCACAAATTAGAGGTGGCAGCATCATGCCCCTGGAAGTTTACTATGTACCCAACCACAGAAAAACTGAGGGGAAGGGAAGTATGGACAGTAAGTTTGTTTGTTTTTTCTAATGCAGTGCTGGGGGTTGAGATGGGAAAAGGCCAGGAGTCCAAGCAGATGGGACAAATGTAATTCAGTTTGTCTGCATTTATGATTTGGAGGACTCCCTAAAATGTATCCTGCAAATGATTTAGATTTTTTTTATAAAATTCTTATTTAAGAACAAGATACAATATGATACAGGGAAAGATTTCATAAAACATTAGGGTGTGTGTTTTTTAGATCCAGGTTTAAGTTCTGGCTCTGCCATTCATACGCTCTGACTTTGGGTGAAGCCATTTGTTTTCAAACTCCTGTTTGTTCACTTGTTAAGATGTGACCAGGGCTCTTCCCTGACTTCTATTCAGCTACTTTCAAGCTATGCTTTTTGGAGGTGGCTGAGCTTCTCCTTTGCTCCAAAGATCAGCTGGATTTGTTTTGATGAGATCATGGTAATTGAATGCCTCTTGCTGGAGATCATTTTGGAAATGGACATGTTATCCATTTCTGACCAGCAAGATATAAAGGTCAGTACGGGAGAATTATGAGGACATTTTTCTTGCTCTTGAGACCTATGGGCATAAATAACCCCTCTCGCTAATGCTTATCACTCTAATAGGTGTGATTTTTCAAACAGTGGAAATCATCTTGTGGGCAGAGGGTCAAGTTAGAACAATCAAATTGTACAGGCAAAGGATGGCAGAAGAAAGTGATGTCAACACCACGGCCTCTGGGGGCCCTTTAATTACTGTATTAACAGAGCCTGAGACTTCTTCTAGGAAAAAACTCCTCTTAAAATACATATCAGTTGAATAAATATAAATATAACAGTCGTATAAATATATCAGTTGTATAAATCGGTTGAACTAGGTTTTCTGTGGAGCTTGATATACCAGTTCTGTAAAATGGAAATTTGAATACCTGTATCAGTTTTTCAAGAAAAGAATATGAAATATATGTGTAGCATTTCACACAGTGTTTGTCATGTGCTTGGTAAATGTCACCATCCTTATAATAAATAGCATTATTATTATTATCTCAATGTTTTGTAGTTGTGGAAAATGTTTTCCTTCTTTCCTTCTAGGTTTCTTGGGTGCCCTCACACAGACATTCCTTGGAGATACGCAGGTTTGGTTCCAGACCACCACAATAAAGCAAATTTGCCATAAGGTGAGTCACACAAATTTTTGGTTTCCCAGTGCATATAAAAGTTGTGTTTACACTATACTGTAGTCTACTAAGTGTGCAATAGCATGATGTCCGAAAAAACAATGTACACTCCTTAATTTGAAAATGCTTTATTACAGAAAATGCTAGCCATCACCTAAGTCTTCTGTGACTTGTAATCTTTTTCTTGGTGGCGGATCTTGCCTCAATGTTGATGGTCGCTGACTGATGAGGGTGGTGGGTGTTGAAGGCTGAGGTTGCTGGGGCAGTATCTTAGTATAATACAACAGTGAAGTTTTATGCATCAATTAATGTTTCTTGAACAGTTTCTGTGGAACAGAAGGTGCTATTTGATATTTACCCACGTAGAACTTCTGTAAAAATTGGAGTCGATCTTCTCAAACTGTGCTTCGCTTTATCAACTAAGTTCATGTAATATTCCAAACCCTTTGTTGTCATTTCAACAATCTTCATAGCACCTTCACCCAGAGTAGATTCCACCTTATGAAACCACTTTCTTTGCTCATCTGTAAGAAGCAACTCCTCATCCATTAAGCATTATCTTCAGATCGCAGCAATTCAGTCATATCTTCAGGCTCCACTTCTAACTCTAGTTCTCTTGCTATTTTCACCACATCTGTAGTTATTTCCTTTGTTTCTAGCTTTTGATTTAAAGTGAGAGGCATGCAGCTCTTCCTTTTACTTGAACACTCAGAGATTGTTATACAATTATTAATTGGCCTGCTTTCAATAGTCTGTGTCTTGGGGAATAGGGAGGCTTGAATAGAGGGAGAAAGATGGGCAAATGGTTGTCAATGAAGCAGTCAGAACACTATCAGTTGTACTGATTAAGTTTGTCATCTTATATGTGTGCAGTTCATGGCACCCCCAAAACAATTACAATGGTAATATCAAAGATCACCATAACAATTAGAATAATAATTTGACATTTTGAAATACTCTGAGGAGTACCAAATGCAACACAGAAATAGGAAGTGAGCAAATGCTGTTGGAGAAATCATGTCACTAGACTTGCTGGATATAGGGTTGCCATAAACCCTCAATTGGTAAAAACAAGCCAATATTTACAAAGTGCAAGAAAGCAAAGCACAATAGAATGAGCTATCCCTATAATTAAATTGACATAAGATGGAGTAACAGAAGAAAAACAATTCAATTCCATATGTATGGGAACCTTACAAAAAATATGAGACTCAAAGTAATGAGCAAAGCAGGAAGTTTTCATACCTTTTAGACAAAGAAACATTTGTGAAAAATTGATAAGATGAAGACATTAGTGAAGAATGTCTGTTATACAGCCTTCCTGGCCCTAAATTACCTGTTTCTGGTGATTAGGAAGCTTGGTACAGGAAGAGTTCCTTTCACATCGGACAGTTACTTCCTACTCTCAGGGGAAAGCAAAAGAGGACCAGAGTATTCCTCTTGCACTGCATGTTTCTTAAGTAACTAATTCCAAATAATCAATATGCCAAAATATCTGATTTTGGAGGTGGAAGATTTTGCCTCCCTCAGTGTCAAGTTAAGAAAGTTCAAACTGGAGAGGTTAAGTGACTTGCCAAATGTCACACAGTGAACCAGTAGTAAGGCAAGAAACAGATTCAAATTGCTAATCTCCCACCAGACGTTATGCTTTTCACCTCCTCGTGAAGACGCCTGTGTCGGATAAGTATTTCTGTCAAGTCACCATCACCTCCAAGAACCCTACATTTTATAGAGTCCCTTTTCCACTCTCTAAAATAAGGGACCATCAGCCAGTATTTTGTTGTGCTTTTCAAATCCTCACATTAATCTTTGTCATTGCTCCTGAGGAAGTGATAACACAAAACAACCCCCCCCCAAAAAAAACCCTCTATTTTAAGAGCTGGAAAATTGAAAGCAAAAAAGAGTGAAGCCTGTGTATTTTGTTTTTTCAGATAATAAATATTCTATCTTTCTAGCTGTCAGTTCACTTCCTTTTTCATTTCACTGTATCTTCTTACAATGAGAAGAGAACCAGGACGCGTGGAGCTATTCCCTAAGAGTAGAGCTTGGAAAATGGGGAGAGATAATTCAGAAAATATTAGGGAAGAAACCATCCCATTTTCACCCCCAATTGCTCCAATTTCTTAACGTCTCCACAAATTGAAACACAAGATACTTTTTATTATTCCTGATGATGTCATAGATGTCTGGAAAAACTTATTTCACAGGAGTTTTGCTCATAATAGATTGAGTTGCTTTGATTTTTATGTTTTGTCCTGACCTTTTCATTTCAGGACAAGGCTTGTTAAATCTCACAGCATTTCCTAGCAGATCTGTGCTCTGCAAAGAAGTGAAGCTTTCTTTGTCAACTCTGTGCCATTGCGCAGTGGAAATCATAAAATGTAGTAGTATTCTTTGGTAGAGTCATCTCCCAGAGAAGTCATATTCTCCCATTAAAATTTGAAAAATTACTTTTGAGACTTAGGGTATTGGAACTGCCTGAGAATTAGAGGAGCTGGAAAAATACTGTTTCTCTAAGATTACCAAGAGATTTTCAGTTAAATAAGTTAATGTGTCCTCATCCTCATTTCCGGCAATTTCAGATTCAGGGTGGGGGAATCAACACGGAAACTGACTTGCCAGGAAAATATGGGAAGAATAAATCCTCCTACAGAGCTGACTGCACCCATTGATTTTTTGCAGTGGTTTGAATGATTGATTCTTACAAATCATTCCATCTCAGATATACAGGCTAAGGTAATATTAGTCATGCTATTTCCCTTACTGGTGGTTGGTCTAGACATGGGTACATGAGGCAATTGTTGCTAATCAGACAAGAGGGGAAGTCAGGGGGAGGTGAGGGAGGGGGTTCTGGGATGCATGAGATACAGAGATTGGACCTTAGGCTGAGTTCTCTAAAGAAGAGTCTGAGATGTGGATTTACTGACACAGGTTAAGGTATTTATGGACAGTGTGGTCTCCGGAGAAAAGGTACGAGGGATACAGAGGAGACTGTAGAAAGCAGCGAGGTAAGAATGTGTTCTCCATTGGTGGAGGGTTTCAGTCTGGTCCTTGGGTAAAATCTGGAGCAATATTGCACCGTGGAGTTGGTCCTGCTTTGAGGCGAAGGCTGAAGGGAGACAAGCTTGGAGAGGTAGGCAGGGGTCAGACCTGGAAGGCTTTGCTTGCCCCGCCAAAGAGTTTGTGTGTTATTTTGTAGCTGATTTAAACCAGTAAAGGTTTACACAGGTCAGATATAGCTACTAAGTAACTTACTCTGTTGCAGATAGAATGGATTTCAGGGGACGTGTGCAGAGTCAGGCAGATACAGTTAGAAGACATTTTATTGTACAGGTTTGAACTGATGAAACACTGACTCAGAACATGATGTCAAGAGTAATGAGGGAAAGAAAGATTTGAGGCACAGCTCAGAGGCAAAATCAGAAAAACATAGTGATTGCCTAGAATGGGCTTAAGTGAAAAAGAAGAAACAAGTAACATCCCAAGTTTTCTAGCTGGAGACCACTGTGACCACCGTTGAGCCAATACCAAGTAAGAGGTGGAAGTGACAAGCACAAGTGATGCGTTCAATTTGGGATACCTGATTTATGGTATCTGTGGGGCATTTAAGAAGAAACAGACACCAAAACATTTCACTATGGAAGTCTGAAGATTCATGAGGATAAACTTGTGCCAAAGATGCCTGTGCAGTTGTCATCAGAGTATTTATTGTTGGTGGCAGGCAAAACCACAGGAGATTCTAGAAGAATTTGTGTACCTATTGTAGACAAAGAATTGTCCCCTAAAAGTGTCCATGTCATAACCCCTGGCATGCGTGAATATGTTACCTCACATGGCAAAGAGACTTTGTAGTCATGATTAGATTAAGAATCTTGAGATGGGGAGGAAATCAGGAAGGTCAGAATCATGGGAAGGATAGAGATCAGAGAGAAAGAGAGAGCCTGGAAAATGTTACCCTATTGGCTTTGAGAGTGGCGTCTGGGAAAACTAGCCAAGGAAGGCAGGCAGTAACTAGAAGCTGAGCAAGACGAGAAAACAAATCCTCCCCTCAGGCCCTCCAGAAGACATCAGCCCTGCCAATGCCTTGTTTTGAGCTCTTTGGGACCGATTCTGGATTTCTGCCCTCTAGGACTGTAAGACAATAA
This sequence comes from Catagonus wagneri, assembly GCA_004024745.2. Classification (NCBI taxonomy): domain Eukaryota; kingdom Metazoa; phylum Chordata; class Mammalia; order Artiodactyla; family Tayassuidae; genus Catagonus; species Catagonus wagneri. The sequence continues at coordinate 9,672,957 of PVHT020000009.1, read as the reverse complement.
ATTTGTGGTGACTTAAGCCACTCCATTTGTGGTAATTTGTTATAGCAGCAACAGGAGATTATGACAGTGACCTTATGTGAGTCGGTTGACCTCTAGAGACTGCAGTTAATTCTACTCTTCTAAAAATACATACCAAAAGCTACTCTGTGCCAATATGTAGTCTTTGGAAACCGATGTACTAGTGGAAGAGAAACAGAAACAAATAATTGTAAATACGGTGTGAGAGGGGCTGAGATAAATGGAGCTTTGTAAGGGAACCATGAGGTCGGAAAAGTGGATCAAGTCTCTTAAAGTTAAGGAAGGCTCCACCAAGGTGGTGAAGCTTGGCTGACTCCCCAGGGGTGCCTTCAAAATTACAAGATCTCTGAGACTCTTTTTTGCCAAAAAGGCAAAATTCTGAACTCCTTTTAAATAGAGTGGTTAATTGCAAGACATCTTGGGAGGTGGGCAACCATTGTGGACTGAATAATTGATTTCCTCGGTTACTTTTTCTGAACTTCTCTGATGAGCATGACTCACACTTCTGTTCTCCAGGTGATCCCTTTGGATGGTGACATTTGATATAGACTGGCATTCCTAAAAACCCAAATAAGTAGAATTTATTGTACTTCTAGTTGTTTGTGTTTATTTATTAATGTATTCGTTTCCTACCAGAAAAATGGGATGCCTCAAAACAACAGTATTTATTTTTTTTGTCTCACAATTCTGGAGGCCAGGAAATCCCAGTCAAGGTGTTGTGAGGGTTGTGCTCCCTCTGAAGGCGTCCTTGCCTCCTCCAGCTTCTGATGCTTGCTGGGAAAATGTGGCATTGCTGGGCTTGTAGATGCACTGTTTTCTCACACAAACAACTTTTTCCTTCACGTTGTCTTTTCTCTGTCTGTGTCTATCTCTGTGTCCAAATTTCCCTTTTAATAAGGACCCAGTCATATGGGAATGGAACCCACTTTAGTGACCTTCTTTAAAAAAATTGATTATTTCTGTAAAGATCTACTCTCCAAATAAGGCACATTTTGTGGAACTAGGGCTTAGGACTCAACATATTTTTGAGAGGGGACACAATCCATCCCATCACAATTGATGACTTTAATTCATTTTATACTTATGAATGGATTAGGAAGAGCTAGAATATTAAAAAACCACTTTGTCATTTCCTATGCAGAGGAGAAAACTTAGGATAGAAATTTGGTATATTAAATAAGAGTAAGAAGAAGAAAACAAGAGTCAGGAAAAAATATGCAAATAGTGACAAAATAATTGTTTTGTCTTTAAATTCATATTAAATTTTCTGTTTAGATATTAAATATCAATTTCTATTTAAATGGAATTTTAAAGTTCTATTTAAATATTAAATTTTCTATTTAAATAGTAAAACAATTTTTAAACTCTTTTAGAAAATTATTTGTGATATCACCAAAATTGTTATAAGTAGGAGTTATTTCATAAAATAATCTGAATATGAAATCAAACACTCTGGAAATTTCCACATGCTGTGGGCATGGCCAAAAATAAAATAAAATAAAAACTTCTTGAATCTCAGAAAAAGGAAGCGATCAGCTGAGTAGTTTTACTCTAAGGAAAAGACATTAAATTAACATTTATAAAATAATGAAGTCAATATATTGGGAGCAAGAAGTGCCATGAACTGAAATACTGAATACAGTCAAATGGGAACTTTGATCTAAATCATTTGCTTCATAGCAATACAAATGCAGAATCAATTTTCAAGAAAAAGTACAAAGCAAACAGCAGAACAGCTTTGCGACTGGTAGACATTAATTGCTTACATGACGACTAAAGGAGAAGCCATAATTTTAGATTTAAATAGATTGAAATGGATATGATTATTAGTCTAAGCAGCAGTTTTTAGTGCCCGCAGTCACTGTTTTTTAAAAAAACGACTTAAAAAATACTGCGATGGGAGATAAAGATCCTGTAGAATTCTTTTTTTTAAGACGGCAATTTATGAAGCCACACAGGATGGCGAATGTTCTCATCAGCAGGAAGAAGTGTGTGCTGTTTTCATTCTTGTGTAATGTCTTGTTCTTTACTTTTAATTTAGAGTTGCAGAAAAATCTGAGAGAAAATGGTCCAACTCTATTTCACATAAGCTGTAAATGTGATTTTGGAGAAGAGGGGGTGGGTAAAGTTTTGGGTAAATTATAAATGAGATCTATTTTAGGGGGAAATTTCTCCAGGACCACAAGGTGACCAAATCAGCTGAGGATCTCTCCCAGTCAACTTTACATACAAAGTGGTTGCATTCAACAAAGTCCCGTTTTTCTTCCTGAAATGATGTGTGAATAGCAAAGTTTTAGTGGGAACTTGATCTATACGTGAAGCTTTACTTCCCCCTTGCTTATGTAAGAAGGAATACTTTAGCAATCCTTTTACAGCCTTAACTTTAGCAGTTCTTATCAATTTCCTTATTATTCTATCACACCCATTTCTCTGACACCAAATTTTAATAGGATTCTTCTTGTTGCTTCCCTCTGCCTGAATTACAAAACCCCTCTGGTTCTGACCATCAGCACACCTTTTTATTATAGTCCACATTATTATTCATTCTAACAGAGGAAGCCAGGTTGTGAAAAACTCTGTAATAATTTCCCATGGTGGTTGAATCTGACTCACTAAGTTTTTCCTAGGCTTGGGAATGTGGATTTCTTAAAATCTCTTCAGTAGCTTTATTTATATGATGTTTTCTGGTCATTTAAGTAAATCAGTGCACAGGTTAGTTAAGTACCTTCTGTCTAGAAGCATGACATGAGCTATTCTTTATAGAAACACTATAATTTTGCTCCTTGTGGCTTCTGGTGCCCTAGACAATGGTAATATTTATACCATATGTGTGTGTGCGTGTGTGCATGTGTGTGTATTTTAGAATGTATGTATAAATAATGCTTATTTATTTCCAAACTTTTGGAGAGATCTTGATTTAGACTATTAGTGGAAATGAGAAAGCAAAAAATTAGCCCTAAATTACTTGAAAATAGATTATAATTCCAATGACAAAGGTAAATACTAAAGATGCAATCAAAATGTGAGTGATTAGTCTAGAATGACAAGACTATCCATATTCTTTTATTTATTTTATTTTTCATATTTTTAGGGCTGCACCTGAGGCATGTGGAGGTTCCCAGGCTAGGGGTCGAATTGGAACTGTAGCCGCCAGCCTACGCCAGAGCTCACAGCAATGCCAGACCCTTAACCCATGAGCAAGGCGAGGAATCAAACCTGCGTCCTCCTGGATGCTAGTCATATTTGTTTCCGCTGAGCCACAGCAGGAACTCCCACTATCCATATTCTTAATCTTTTTCATTTCCTTCTAATTATGACTATTATGTTATGAACTTCATGCATCTTTGCAGCACTTTTACATATTTTTGAGCAAATTTGTCAATAACTAACAATAACAATAATGACAATTCTAGCAACAACCAACATTCATTTACAATTTGTTTTAACTTTCAGGCAAATTAGCAAGCACTTTGCATGTAATTTAAGTTCACAACTACCTTATCAGAAGGATATTATTACTCTTCCTGTTTTACAGTTGAGGAAAAAGTTAAGTCACATAAATGGAAAGTAGACGACCGAGGATGACCCAAGAAATCTGATTCCAAAACTTAGCACTTCATTAAATAAATGAAGCCATTCATATTTAGGGAAGTGGCATTTTAGAGCACGGCTTTATTTGCAACTTTGCAAAGTTTTATCTCAGGACGTAAGGCACTGAGACTAGATTTTCATTGCTTCTTTCATTGTTCATACTCTGTCTGCTTCCCAAGAGGATCTGAGTTGTCTTACAAGAGTAAACACATATACACGGGACCGAAACAATCCAGGAGCCAGAAGCTTTAACGACAGAAGGGAGTAGGAAGAGTTCCCACCAGAAGACTTAGTTGAAAAGAAGCCACTGATTCCAAACAAAGTCTTGCAACTGAGGCACAGAAATGAACAGCATGGGTTTGCAGATCAACTTTCTTTTTTGTTTTTTTTTTCCTGAGGGTAGTGGGAAGAGTTCTAGAGATAGTAATCCTAGAGATTTTTCTTTTTTTCTGCCTTTCCAATTTTTTTTCCTTGTCAGTCTGAGGTATGCTTCCACCCGTGGCTTTGAGGAGTATGGGTGTTGTTGCAGTATAAATGTAAAGATATAAAATTATTTTCAGTAATTATTTAAATTCCCACATTGGGCTTCTGAGAATCAAGAGGGAAGTCTGACGGGAGAATTTTTGCTACTGAAAATGATTAGGAAGGGAAGAGAATTTCCCCCTGTCTCTGGGAAATTCCCCAATGGCCTTTGTCTGGGAAGGGGCATCATGATCTTAGCGGAGGCCAGGAGTCTAAGGGGATGGAGCCTGGTGGCAGCCTGGCCACTTGCCTCTGCTCCTGAGCAAAGGAGCCACATACACTCTCTTCACAACCCTTTGGGTGAGGGTCTTCCATCCATATATGGCGGCCTGCTTGTCTTCTATGGCCCATCTAGAAGAAGGACCCCTGCCTGTGCCACAGGAGACTTGCCCCGTGAAAACAACACCTCCTCAACAGCCTAGGGCAAGATGGATCCTCAGTCCTTAGAGCGGGTGGGAGTGCTATGGGATTAAAAGCCTTAGCATAAGAACTAAGGGAAGAGTTCCCTTCATAGCTCAGTGGTTAACAAACCCGACTAGGATCCATGAGGATACCGGTTTGATCCCTGGCCTCACTCAATGGGTTAAGGATCCGGTGTTGCCTTAAGATGTGCTGTAGGTCCCAGAAGCGGTGCAGCTCCTATTCAACCCCTAGCCTTGGAACTTCCATATGCTGCAAGTGTGGCTCTAAAAAGTCAAAAAAAAAAAAAAGAACTAAAGGAAACCAGTCCTACACTATCACTGACACAGGAGGAACTTAGTGTTTCATCACACACACACACACACACCCACACACACTAGTGATGTTTTTTAAAAGACATTGAATGTTGCCATAAAATACTTCCTTTTATGTTTCATTTTTCACTTAAAAATACTTTCCTGTAGAGCTTGAACAGTGTAATAGAAGGCTTAAAGATACAGAAACATTTTTTTAGTAAATAAGTTATCAGTCCCCGTTGTGTACTGTAGTTCACTGGAGGCCTTTGTATAATAAGTTAAATCAGTGCAGTTCAGATATGTTTCTTCCAAGCTACTGAATTTAATAAGAAGTTATTGCTTAGGGCAGCGACTGCACATCGGAATCTCCTGGAAGGCTTGTGGAAACACTGATTGGCGGGGCCCACCTCCAGATCCAGTAGGTCTGGAATAAGACTGGAAACTTTACATTTCTAACAAGCACCCTGGTGTTATTGCTGCTGCTGGTAGTCTGTAGTCATACTTTGGACTTGGGGGACTTAGAAACTTGCATATTTAGCATTTCCTTTAAGGTTTATCTCAAATACCAATGGCCTCACTTTGAGTGGGTATTTTACAAGGGTTGGGATTAAGCAAATATTTAAGTACTTCCTCTGGGTCAGGCAATGATAGCCCATAACTAGCCAATATTTAGGTTGGCCAGGATTTTTCTTCCGCAGAACAATGTGCAAGAAAATTCTAGGGCAATTACGGAAATGTGGCCAATCATATTGTCCCAGGACAAACTGGATATCATGTACAAAGGCAATTAAAACTCACACTCATGTTTTGGAGGGCTCATGGGGATACCATTTATTCACTCACCATTCTTCAATAACTTGAGGACATATATCCAATAGTCTAGAAATAAGGTGAGATCAAACTCATAACCAAAGAATGAGCACTTTTAGAGGAAGGGTATAAAACTCTAAAACTAATGTTTTATTTAAAAATCTGATTTTTTTCTGCCATTTGCAACAACATGGATGGACTTGGAGGGCATTATGCTAAGTGAAATAAGTCAGGCAGAGAAAGACAAAAACTGTATGATGTCACTTACATATGGAATCTAAAAAAAATGCAACAAACATGAATACAACAAAAAAGAAGACTCATAGATACAGAGGACAAACTAGTGGTTACCAGTGAGGAGAGGGAAGGGAGGAGGGGCAATATACTGGTAGAGTACTAAGAGATGCAAACTCCTAAGTATAAAATAAATAAGCTACAAGGATATGGTGTATAATACAGCTAATATAGCTAATATTTTGTAATAACAATAAATGGAGTATAACTTTTAAAAGTTGTGAATCACTATGTCTGTGCATATAATACTGCACATCAACTATACTTCAACAAAAAGTAAAGAATTGAATTATTTTAATATGTATGCACAGTTCAATGGAAATTGCAAAATTTATTAATAAAGGAAATGTGACAATTGCTCTATAAGTAACATATTCCAAAGAAATGAATGTGCATTTGTGCAAATACATAGCTAACAAAATGTTAATTAAAGATCTATATATTATGTTAAAAAATTAAAATACCTATACACCCACCAGCAGGAAAAATAATTAAATCCATGATAATGTATGGCACTATGATATGATAAAGTTCTTAAGAGAGTTGACTAGAGAAATATTCGACAGCATGGGGAAATGTGCAAAATATATTTTAGTGAAAAAAAGCTAATTTAAAACAGCAGGCATAAAGGAACCAGTTTTGTGGAGACAATGCCTATTTGTGAGTGAAAAGATACTGATTTTCCACCGATATGCTTTTCTTCTAAGTCTTCAGAAAATCCTTTGTTTTTCTTTTTCTCCTCCATGAGACCAAGGATAAGGATTTTTCTTGCTTTTTTCTTTTTTTGATTTTTGTAGGGGTCAAATTCCATTCTCAGATTTGTATCTAGTGGCCAGGATTTAGACAGGTTCCAGCACAGCTACCAACTTTTGTCTGACAATCATTTTTTTTTCAATTTTTGTCTTATTCTGTTTTTTTTTTTCACAAATGATTATTTGATAGTCTAAACAATTGAAATAGATGAAACATTATGTAGAGTTACTGGCTGTTTTTCCTGTCTTTACCCGAATGTATCAGTTTTTATGCCCGGGAACTATGCTAAATTTTAAGTTGCTGCACTTCAGTGGATCTATAATAAAGGAGTGGAGGCAAGACACATTTCTCTCTTGGTCTCTTAACGTGGAAGAGGAACTAATGCCATCCCGGTCATGGTGTTATCCTACAGTGGAATGAATGGCTTGATTATCTTAAATAATGGATGACACATAGTACATATTTCTCCTTCTCTAATTTTTCTTTCTCTTTCTTTGAATAATGCAATACAGACAGTCTCCAACTTAGATGGTTCAGTTTATGATATTTTGACTTTACAATACTGCAAAAACAATATGCATTCAGTAGAAACTGTACTTTGAATTTTGAATTTGATCTTTCCCAGGCCTAGTGACATGCAGTGTGACACTTATGATGCTGGACAGCTGAGCTCCCAGTCACCCATGCCATCACGAGGGCAAACAACTGATACACTTACAACCATTCTGAACTCATACTACCACTCTGTTTTCACTTCCAGTGCAGTGTTCAATACACTACATTAGATATTTGAGGAGTTCCCGTCGTGGCTCAGTGGTTAACAAACCCACTCCATGAAGATGTGGGTTCGATCCCTGGCATTGCTTAGTGGGTTAAGGATCTGGCATTGCAGCTCCAATTTGACCACTAACCTGGGAACCCCCATGTGCTGCAGGTGCGGCCCTAAAAGAAAAAAAATTAGATATTTGACACTCTATTGTAAAATAGGCTTTGTGTTAGATGATTTGCCCAACTGTATGTGAATATAAGTGTTCTTAGCATGTCTAAGGTGGGCTAGGCTAAGTTGTGATGTTCAATATGTTAGGTGTGTGCATGAAATGCACCTTAACTCTCAATATTTTCAATTTATGATGGGTTTACTGGGCTGTAACACCATCATTAATTAAAGAATATCTGCACAACATGGAGATATTTTTTTATCATTAAAATGAAAATCTAAATTTCAGCACACAATTTTTTTCCAATGGATTAATGTACGTTCTGACCTGAAGAATTTCTGTGCCCATCCACCAAAGAAAATCTGTCAGTAATAATTAATATTGTTTACTCACTGTGTTAGTTCTACCAGGTAGGTTCCTCATCTTAGAAAAATGTAATTCTGACATTTAAAGACAGCTTATTACGTCTGTTTATACACCATTTCCTTTTATTATTAAGGAAATAAAACAGTACACTAGGAAGGAAACAGCTATTGGAAGTTTGAAAATGGAACCATAAAATCACAGACACACTCACCCAGTTGAAGTCAGGGGTGAAATTTAATCTCTGAAGAGATTAAAGGGAAGTGAGACAACGTGGTAATTGTAAATGTTCTTAATTCTAAATGTGAGTAAAATGAATCTTACATCAGAGCTATTGGTTGAAAGTTTGAGGAGAAGAATGACATGCTTTAAATTTAAGGAGAAAACTACTACTTGAAAATAGAGGCACTTAAAATTGGTAAGGAAGTCGGTGCATTGGCAAAAAGGTCATGTATCTATATTCTGAGTTTAAGAACTTTTGCAGGTTTTTTTCCTTTTTAATGGAAAGGTTTAGTCTGTTCCTATATTCTGCTTATTATCTCCTTGAATTATTCAGGCCACACTCACCTCCAGGCACAGGGCGGTCAGTACCTTAGGAATAAAATGACTCCGTAATAATACATTGCTTCCATAAAGCCAAACATTTTACCCTCTGACTGTTATAGTTCTCGTTGCCCTGTTGGGTCCTAAATATACATCTCTAGAGAATGGAGTCTTCTGACCTAATTTGAGTCAGCTATTTTCTCTTCAGCTAATCTACTGTGGCTACATGAGTGGGGCGCTAAGGGTAGGGATGAGGGGGTCACACCATACTAAAATGGGTGCCATCAACTATGTAAATGAAATGAGGAGGAGGAGGAAGGGGGGAAATTCACGAAAGGGGATCTCAGAACCCAGAAAAAGAGGTGTTTGGATATAAAACCAAAATTTCCACTATAGCCTAATGTTCTTTGAAATACCTGAAGGTAATTATCAGGCTTCCTAGGAGTCTTCCTTTTCCCAATTTTTACACCTTGAGATGTTTTTTAACATCCCTGCACAATTTTTGAGCCCCTTACCTTTTTTAATCCTCTTCAGAATTTGTGAATATTAGATATAATGTACAGTAAAATCAACAATTAGCACAACGCATAATTCTAGGTTAGCACATCTACCTAACCACTGCTCAAGGCAAGAAGCCTTATTTTGCTTTAGAAGATGGCTTGATCTTATCTAGTAAAGCTAAAGATATGTATACCCTATGACAACCACTCACTTTGGTCTTAAGAATGTAGCCTGGAGAAATACTTCTGGTTTATACCCCCTGGCCCTGGCAGGACCTGAGAGTTCCTCTTGCTTCACATTCTCAGTGTGACTTAGTTATCATCACATTTTCAGCCTCTTCTTTGTGGTTATAATGTACAGGGGTGCCCCAACTTAAGTTATGATTCTTAAAATTATGCCCAGTGTTTTAGTTGTGATCTAATCACACCAATTGTGAACTTATCTAAACCTTGAAGTCATTTGCTGGTAAATCATGCCTATCTCATATTATATATTTTGCAGGTAATTTTTTTCGGTCTTACTTCAACACTTCATACTATCAGACATGAACTCTGATTCTAATTATAAAAATTATTTAAGATAATGGCTCTGTCACCAAAAATACTAGCTGTCTGTCTTGAAGTTTCAAGCAAGTTATGTGTAACTTTTTAGTCTGTCTTGATGCAAGTCAGTGGTATGTTGAGAAGAACAGGGTCTAGAAGAGAGTCCTAGAAAATGCACAGAAAATTTTCCCCAGGTTACGTCCTACCCACTATTCAGCACTCTCATGATTCGCCTCATCAGCCAGTAGCAAAAACACCCCTATTATTTTATTACCCAGGAGATTGCACTTTATACCTATAACTCATTAACTTTGGGCTTCAATCCTTTTCTTGTTCTTGTTGTCTTATAAGTAAAAACTAGCAATTTGTTTGTGTGTGTGTGTGTGTGTGTGTGTGTGTGTGTGTGTAAACTTTTCTTTCCAAGACTCAGATCACTCTAAGCTTTGACCATCTTGGTGTTTTTCTGTACTACTATAATATCTTCTGACATTTCCCTTTGGATGTAGGTTCCTATTTTTATCTTACACACAAGTCCTTTACAATTTGAAATCGTCAGAGAGTTCTCCTGTGGTGCAGCAGGTTAAAGATCTGGAACTGTCACTGCAGAAGCTTGGGTCTCTGCTGTGGAGCAGGTTCAGTTCCTGGCCCAGGAACTTCCACATGCTGTGGGCACACCAAAAAAAAAAATTTTTTTTGAACCCATCTGGGCAGGGTGGTTTATCATATAGCCATCCTCATTTTCTTACTTCTAATTATGAAATCAGAATTAAATTTTCAAGAACTTTCCGATTTTCTAAAATTGACTTTGTGTGGTTTCATAGATTCATGTCATAAAATCATATCTACTTTTTCTCTGATTTTTTTTTATTGCCCATTTTTCTAAAATCTAACACGTACCTTTCATCCGCTCTCATGAACTGTGAAATGAATGAATGTCTTTTCTCAGGCCTCATCATTTCTTTTTTGGTAAATAAATAAATTATTCTTCGTTGGCAGGACCAGTTTCATGGGGCATGTGACTGTGTTTTTGCACAGAATTCAGTGCTCAGAAGGGCCCCACACTTTTCCTAATGCTCTGCTGTCATCATCTTGAAATTCTTAGTAAGTTCTGAACAAAGGGCCCACATTTTCATTTTGTGTAAGACTCTGAAAATTGGATAGCTGGTCCTGCTATTGATCTGCATTCATGATAGGAAATCATCTATCTTCTGTCTGCATTTCTTAGACGATAAAGCTAACTACAAGCCAAGTTAGGACATTTTCAGGTTTTTGTCGCTTAACAATACTCCCAGAGACATTCGCTCTCTTTAACAGCTTACTCACAAAACCATACTTCAGAGCTCTTGATCAAGAACAATGTCCAAAATATTTCCTTACAGAAAAAAATAAAAATTCCTTCCAACATATTTTTTTGAGCGGTGGGGGGAATGGAAAATACAAAGAAGACATTTCTACAATCTATAAACAAACAGGTCTAGGTATTTTATTAATTTTCTAATGATGCAGCTTCTAATGTAATTATGATTATTCAGCTCTACCAAATATTGTAAATTAATAATTTCAGTGATTATCATTTTATTATAAATATACATATGCTAGATTAAAAAAAAAACAACTAAATCCAGACTACCATACAAAAGATATTTTAAAAAGTTGAAAGATTTCCCTAAGACTCTTCCACTCAGAAATAGAATCTCTGGCATTTTGAAAGTTTTTCCTAAATTCTTTTTTAAAAAATCTCTGCAGATTTTTAAATAGATGAAATCATATTGTGTAACTGATTTCTAAGCAAATAAATATTCACAAGTAATAAATCTAAAAGCATTGGAAAGGGGCTCAGTAATGAATTATAACCTTCACAGAAAACTTACCCTTCAGGATTCAGCTTCCTAAGCTATTCCTGTCTGCTTTGCTTTCTTGCTAATTTACCCCTAACTCACTTTTTTGACCACATGCTGTTGCTACTTGCATCTAGTGGGTAGAAACCATGGAAGTTGCTAAATATTCTACAATACATGGAACAGCCCTTTCCTCCTTCCATGATAAAGACTATCCAAACCAAAATATCAATAGTGCTAAAGTTGAAAAACTAAGGTTCAATATAATTCTGGGTGCACTGCTCATTAGAATTTGAAAGGAGAAAGAGACAAGTGTAACTATTGGAAAGAAGACACTTATTTTTGCAGGTGATATGATTATATGCTAGTCAACCCAAGGAAGTCTTCTAAAACACTATTGTTTATAATACATGGTAGAAAAATAAATCCTACTGAAATAGCTCTAAAAAGTAATGTGCATTATAATGTGATATTTTAAGGTATCAACTGCAAACTAGATGTGTATAAACAATGAGAAAATATAAACATTTTATTTTTTTATAACTTGTTACTTTTGTGATTGCAAAATTTAATTTTTAATCAACTGTGTTTTGTTGTTAACAAATATGATTTGAAATTTAAGTTTTCTGTAAGAATATTCTCTCATGATGAAGCTGCAATAATAGGAAAATGTTCTGAAGTAATTACCCATATTAAGAACCTTTGCTGGAATGTAAATCAACATACTGCTTCCTTTATGAAGAAAGTCTTGCTATGAAAAACATTAGCTGACATAAATATTATGCCAACTGAAGCACTAAAAACTATGAATTACATAAGGGCTAGTGCATTAACATTGAGTTTATTCTCTTTATTTACCATATGAGTTGGCCATAAACAGCTGTTACTGCACACTCACTTCACATTCAAGGTTTATAAGGGAGACAATTCTGTCAAAAATATCTGAGCTATGGAAAAATATCATAGTGGTTTTGGTCCTAACATTTTCAAGAGCAAAAGAGACATCAGGCTTACTTTGTTTTTAAAACCTTCTGTACCTTCTGCATTTTAACGACTTTAATACTTTATGCAAGAAAAGAAGGCAACATGGTTTTCAATGACAGTTAAAATAACAGAGCACAAATGAAAACTAAAAGCTTGGAAGAATAGTTTCTGCAGACCATTGTGACATTTTCCACAGTTTAACAATTAACCATGAAATAGGTGATGATTTGAATATTGCTCACTTACAAGAAATAATCACTGAAAACTTCAAATTTAATAGGATGTTTTCAATTTTTTCTGTTCAAAGAAGATTCATCCTAGGGAATTCATAGTTTTTAATTCATTTCTGTCATCATAAGACATTATCAATTTATAACCTTAAAGAATAGTTGTTGGAACTTTATACTGATGAAGAATTGACAATAGATTTTGAAATACAGCTTCTTTTTCTTCATTTTGGGAAAAAGTTATAAATTAATATGGAGAAGTTGATGAAATTCCATTCCCATCAACATACCTCTGAGGGTTGTGCTTCTCTACTATGAATGTTATAAAGTTTAGATATATCTGTCCCTCTGTGAGTAACATTATTATCGATCCAACTAGAGAAGATACAAGGAATAAGCAAGTTGATTGGTCATATTCAGAACTTTAGGAATTGATATATACAGTGTTCATTTAAAGTTTGTGTATAGTTATTTCACGTGGAATATAAACTATGGTGAATGACTAGATTTTTTTCTATTTTAACGAAGCACTGATCTAGTAATTCTCTAAAAGAATAAAAGTTAAGAAAGTTATTCAGGAGGTTTTCTCTCAAAATGTACTAGGACCAAGTGGTTTTCAGATGAGTTCCTTTCAGTTCTTAAAGCACATTATAAAAATTGATATAATATTTAAATAGTTCCAGAGCATAGAGAGAAAGAAATCATGCCAGTTCTTCTTATGAGGTCATCATAATGTTGACATAAAAACCTAACAAGACAAAATAGAAAATTTCATCTGAAAATTATGCAAAAAATCTCACATCATATGGATTATAGGCACATATTAAAACAACTTCACTAAGTAAGGATAATTCAGTAATAAGAAAACTATTAATATAAATGATATAATTAGTATATCATATTACTAGGCTAAAGGAAAAAATAAGAATTAGAGTAGATGCCAAAAAGGCATTTGACAATGTTGAACATCCAAACATCCATTATTGATGTTTAAAAATGATAAAATAAGGATAAATGAATAAATTTAAGTATATGTATTAACAGGGAAATCAGACTCACAACACATACACCTACACACACACACACACACACACACACACACACACTCAAATGCCAGCATCATGCTGAAGAATGAAATGCTAGAATTATTCTCATAGACCTGAACAAATAAATCAAGATTTTCTATCACCATTATTGTTTTAATGTTTCCATAAATATCTCTTAGATGTATTTGAAACTCTAATATAGATTAGACTGTGGTACACTGAATAATGAGACCCCAAAGTTTTCTTGGCTTTAATCCCTAGAAGCTGTGAAGATGTTATATTTCATGGCAAAGGGGAATTTTGCAGATGCGATTAAGATTACAGACTGTAAATCGGGAGATTATTTTAGATTATATGGGTGGTTCAATCTAATCACATAATCCCCTAAAACACAGAACAAGAAGTCAGAGAGATTTCAAGTGTGAGAAGGATTTGAAGCACCATCGCTGTCTCTAAAACAGAAGGGCCCACATGCAAGATGTTAGGGTGGCCCCCAAATGACAGCCGCTAGGAAACAGGGAACTCCCAACTGCAGGAACTGGATTCTGCCAACAAGACAAATAAACTGGGAAGCAAATACTTCCCAGAGATTCTCAATAAAACCCCAGAGAATGAAACCATGATTTCGTCTTTGTGAAACCTGGAGCCGAGAAACCAACCAAGACTTCTGACCCACAGACCTATGAGATGATTAGTTTGTGTTGTTTTAAACTGATAACAGAAACAGATTCAAAGACTTCGGAAACAAACTTTGGTTACCAAAGGATGGGAGGGATGGATGGACTGGGGATTTGAGATTGGCCTATGCACGCTGAGGTATATGGAATGACTGGCCAATGAGGACCCGCTACAGAACACAGGGAAATCTATCCAGTCAGTATTCTGGGATAACCTACATGGGAAAAGAATCTGTACACTTATAGGTGTAGAAAGATCATAAGTCAATTCAATAGATTTTGTGTCCCAAACCCACAGTGCATCACCCCACTCCCCAGATTGTCTTATTTGAAAAACCAAGGTTTTCCAAAATCTGTGAGTCATTATCTGTTCTTCAAAGAAGTTCATTGTGTCTCTTTAGTTTCCACATGTAAGCGGTAGCATTGGGTGTTGCTGTCTAATTGTCTGACTGGTTCCACTTCATATGATAATTTCTAGGTTCATCCATGTTGCTATAAATGTTGTTATTCCGTTCCTTTTAATGGCTGAGTAATATTCCATTATGTGTATGTACCATATCTTCCCTATCCACTCCTCTGTCGATGGGCCTTTAGGTTGTTTCCATGATCTGGCTTCTTCCCTCTCTAGCTGCTTTAGATGTAAAGTTAGGTTGTTTATATGAGCTTTTTCTTGTGTCCTGAGGTAGGCTTGTATTGCTATATACTTTCCTCTTAGCACTGCTTTTGCTGAATCCCAGAGGTTTTGCAGTGTCGTGTCTTTGTTGTCGTTTACTTCTAGGTATTTTTTAATTTCCTCTTTGATTTCTTCAGTGATCCATTGGTTGTTTTCTTGATTTGGATCCATTCAGCTAGTCTATGTCTTTTGGTTGGGGCATTCAGTCCAGTAACATTTAAGGTAATTACTGATATATGTGTTCTTATTGCCATTGTATTAACTGTTTGGGGTTTTTGTTGCTTTTTTTTTTTAACCCTGAAGTTTTGATTTAGGAGTCTATATACAAATGAGATTGTTTGAAGTTGTTGGTTTCTTAATTGCACATGCGTCTCCAGTGACCTGCATTTGTGCTCTCTTCTCACGATTTCTGATTTTGGTAGCATAGTTGTGCATGGATGATTTAGTATCTTTATTGTATATATGCCTTTACTGGTGAGCCTTGTCATTTGTGGTGTTTTTGTTTCTGGTTGTAGCCTTTTCTTTTCTGCCTAGAGAAGTTCCTTTAAGATTTGTTGTAAAGCTGGTTTAGTGTTGCAGAAATCTCTTAGCTTTTGCTTCTCTGTAAAGGTTCTGATCTCTCCTTCAAATCTGAATGGAGCCTTGCAGGGTGAAGCAATCTTGGTTGGAAGTTTTTCCCTTTCATCACATTAAGTATATCCTGCCACTCCCTTCTGGCCTGCAGAGTTTCAGCTGAAAAATCTGCTGATAAACTTATTGGGGTTCCCTTGTATGTCATTTGTTTCTTTTCCCTAGCCGCTTTCAAAATTTTCTCTTTGTCTTTAATTTTGGTCATTTTGATTAATATGTGTCTGGGGGTGTTCCTCCTTGGGTTTTTTTTATCTGGTACTTGTTGCACTTCCTGAATTTGACTGAGTGGTTCCTTTCCCATATTAGGGAAGTTCTCGGCTATTATCTCTTCAAATAGTTTTTCTGTCCCCTTCTCTCTCACTTCTCCCTCTGGCACCCCTATAATACGGATATTGGTGCGTTTAACATTATCCCAGAGTTCTCTGAGACTCTGCTCATTTCCTTTCAATCTTTTATCTCTTTTCTCTTCTGCATTAGTGATTTCCACTAATCTGTCCTCCACCTCGCTGATTCGTTCTTCTGCCTCCTGTATTCTATTTTTGGCTGCTTCTAATGAATTTTTTATTTCAGTTATTGTATTTTGCATCTCTTCTTGTTTAATTTTTACAGCTTGTATTTCTCTGCTCAGTGTTTCCTGTAAATGATCAATCTTTGCCTCCAGTCTATTTCCAATGCCTTGCATCATCTTCAGCATCAACAGTCTAAAGTCTTTTTTTGGGAGGCTGATAATCTCCTCATCACTGAGCTGTTTTTCTGTGCTTTTCTCTTTCTCCCTTATCTGTGTTATAGTTTTCTGTCTTTTCATTTTTATAGGTTTTTGGTGTGGTGACCTTTTTGCCAACAATAGAGTGGTAGCCTCTCTTAGTTCTGGCGTTTGCCTCCCCTGTGACTAAAGCTGGTATGGGCAGAGCTTCCTGTAGGCTTCCCGATGGGAGGGAGTGATGCCTGCCCACTGGTAGGTGGGGTTGATTCCTCTCCCTCTGATGGGTGGGGCTTTGCCTCTGGATGAGATTAGAGGCTGACTGTGTGCCTAAGGGGTCTTTAGGCAGCCTGTTTACTGATGGGTAGGGCTGTGATATCACCTGGATTATTGTTTGGCCTGGGGCTTCTCAGCGCTGATGGGGGGGACCAGGTTTTCCCAGAAATGGCCCCTCCAGAGAAATGCAGGCTGATGAATCTTCCCAAGAGCTTCGCCTCCAATGCCCTTCCCCCACAACAAACCACAGTCATCCCTATTTTCCCAGGAGATCCTCCAAGAAGTGCAGTCAGGTTCCACCCGGATTCTTAAGGAGACTGCTTTGCCCTGGGACCCAGTGCACGTGAAAGTCTGTGTGTGCCTTTCAAGGATGGGGTCTCTGTTTCTCCCAGTCCTGTGGAGCTCCTGTACACAAGCCCCGCTGGCCTTCAATACCAGATGCTCCGGGGGCTCTTTCTCCCTGTGCCCGATCCCCAGGCATGGGGTTTTGACATGGGGCTCAGAACTCAGTCCTGTAGCTGAGTCTCTGTGATGCAGTTACTTTCCAGTCTGTAGGGCTTCCCACCCGGAGGTATGGGGTTGTTTCTATCGCATAATCGCCCCTCCTACCTCTTAATGTGGTCTCCTCTTTGTCTTCTGGAGTAGAATATCTTTTTTGGAAGTTTACAGTCCTTTTGGTTGAAGGCTGCTTGGCATTTGGTTGTAGTTTTGCTGTTTTTCAGGAGAGAAGTTGAGCTCCAGTCCTTCTATTCTGCGATCTTAATCCAATCTTCTATCAGTCTTTTCTTTTATGGCTTCTGGATTTTGCATCTTGCTTAGAAAGGACTTCAAATCTCTCTACCCACCCTCACTCTCTCCCTGACTCTCTCTAGAATACATTTTTTTTTGGACGCCCTGTGACATTTGGAGCTCCCAGGCCAAGGATCAGATCTGAGCTGCAGTCACAACCTATGCCGCAGCTGTGGCAATGCCAGATCCTCAACCCACTATGCCGGGCCAGAGATCAAACATGTATCCCAACGTTCCCAAGATGCCACCAATCCATTTTTCCATAGCATCCTTCTCTCCTTCCCAATCTTGCTTTGCTTTTCAAAAATCTCTTCTCCTAATTTCCCCTTTCCTGTTTACAGTTTCCCTGAATACCTAGACACAGCCCATGATATATGATAGGCATAAAATAAATTTGTCTTGATGAAATAGTTATTTTTGAGAGGTGCTCTTGTCTAATTGCTCTGTCACAGTTTTTGATGATTTCTTTGTAGGTTGTTTCTTCTCCCCACTGATTGCTATAGGCAAGAAGAAGGGAAATTTCACCGTGTACTTCTTTCTACCATAACTTAAGATTATTATATTAATAGATCATTGACATTTACCTGTTGAGTAGACAGTTCAACCGCTCAGGTACTATGTATCCAGTGGCTGATTAAAACAAATATTAAAGCACTACCCAAGACATCTCACTTCTCCTTACCTTTGAGTATTATTTAGGATTTTGAATGTCCTTTCTCTTTCTTTTTTTTTTTTTTAATTAGCACTCATTCCTGGTTATTTTGACAACTTTCCATGCAGTCACATGGGTACTGTCTTACCTCAGACCCCAGGCAATGTATTGAGCCATTTTGCAGCCATTCATAAGAGCTAATTGTCTGCATCTTTTCCCAGCACTGTGTTCAGTGAGGTCAAGTTGGTCACTTGAAATTAGCCTTGGTGGGAGTATGAGCACCAAAGAAATTTTGCAAATGCTACAAATCAGAGTCTTTTTTTCCCCAGAAAGCACTGGCTCTAGGATCCAAATTGCAACACTCATTAGTCTTCATGCCTCAGCAAGTCCTACCTGCCCCTATGAGGGATGGGGAGACAAGAAGCCAAGACAATCTACTTGCCCTCTGGATCCTGACCTCAAGCAGCTTAGAGTCTAGTGACTGACATTAGATAGGTCCTTAGGAAACCATAACACAACATGGTAAGTGGTAAAATGAGAAGGCAAAAGGGATTACTTTCAGCATGGGTCTGGAAGCATTCTTTTTTACTCTGACATTGTTAAGGTTTAAAGTTAACTCTGGATTAACATTTTAAATCTTCAATGTCTAGACTGGTAAAGAGACATATTATACTTTTTGATCCCCTTCAGGTGCATCAATTATGAATGCATTTTTGATTAGACAGGCAGCACTGGGCTAGGAGTCTGTAATTTGCATTTTCATTCTTCCTACTAGCCCTGACTTTAAGTTTGGGGGGAATATCTTTACTCTCTAAATCCTAAACAATTCAGCACCAACCTCTGGCTATTTGGAAACTTCTGCAAACTCCACTGTTGGTCAAATCCAAATCTGTGGAGAGGATACCATAGAATTTATATCCACTCCAAATTCTAGCTAAACTCCTAGGCTTATACGTGTGGAGCAAGACTGCAGAGAAAAGAGGTCCTTTGGCGTCCTTAACGGCGAGAATGAAACCAGCTGTAAAAATTTAAGGGGCGAGCTATTGCCCATCAAACTCTTTTATCTTTGAGGATCACTGAGAGAAGGCAAGGGGTGGCCAAGTAACCCTTCTTTATGGGGAGAAGGATGCAAAGCTCTGGTCCCAGCTAAAGATTCAGAATATAGACAATATTTCCTTAGGCATGAAAAAGAGTGTGTCAGGAAAAACAAGAACCGTCGGTGTCTTAGTCATTCTGTCACCTCCCTTCTGTCCAAAAAAATGTTTGTGGGGAGATGGGAGATTGAGCTCTGAAGGTCTGAATTCTCATCTCCCTGGTTTTCATGTGTGGCTGGATGACTGTCATTTACCAGAAAATGTGTGCCCCGCTCAGAGGAGGCATGAGCTGCTGTTCTATCACTGAGCGTGCAGCTGCATCTGGACCTGGGACTCTAAGCTTCTTCCCCCATCTGAGTCAGGTCACTTGTTAACAGGAACCATGGGAAGATGATGGTTAGCATAGTATGGTAAGTGAAAAGTTGAGTATTCTCACTGCATTGACTATAGTTTCTTCTTCCCACTGCCCTCCTTTCCATGTTGACTCAACCTTTGACTTTGGTCAAAGTCTCTAGATCTCTTGATCACTTTAATCTGTGCCCCCCCCCCAAGCTCCCCATTTTACTTCAGGCAAACTTTCTTGATTACTACTTTAATCTGTGTCTCCCACCCAAACCCCCCATTTTTACTTCAGGCTTTCCTTCTCATCTAACTGTTCAATCCTCCTTCAGCTTATTAAACCATCGGTTTTTAGTCCTTCTTATCTTTCCTTAAAGTCAAGCTGTTCACCTTCTCATTTACACTAACCACCTGAAGTTCAATTAGGAGACTTCATAGAAGTTTTGTGCAGTTCTTCAAAACTTTCACTTCAGTATCAAAAGTCTCAAACTTGAAGATTTGAGAGTGAAAATTTAATAGTCAAGAATTATGGTTTTTCAATGAAACTTGACCAAAATATACATTATAAATGTTTATATACAGTGCTCATGGACATTTGCAAGTTCCATATTATCTCTTATTTGTTTTTTAAATGGTACCATTTTATAAAAACAGTAACTCTGCAGTAGCAAAAATCTCATTTGAAACTTTACTTCTTCCCTTACTTAGTTCTGTTCAGTTAGAAGGGCTGCTTACTGGTCTTAGAGTTCATTTCTTTATACATAAAATGAGGTTGTAATACCCACTTTAAAGACTTGTTTTGAGAATCAAGTGAAATAACATATGTAAAATACCTGGCATGCTATAGATGCTAAATAAATGTTAGTTTCCTTATTCAGCCTTTGCCCCAGAATATTTTTGCCTAAATCACTTCCAAAGTGAAATAAATAGTTAACAGATGGCCGTGTATATTTCTGAGTACCTCACTCATACTTGTCATTGTCATATATTTTTATCAGTAAGATGACTTGCCCAAAATTAGGCTTCACATGGTGACTGAAATTGTTGCCAGAATTCAGGCCTCTGCTTACTGGTGCCTTGGAGACAGTTTTGTGCAAAGGAGAAAAAATAAAGCTTTTTTTTATTATTAAATAGAAAAATAAAGCAATAAAGCTTTGCAAAGGCAAAGGAGGGTCACAGCAGGCTAATGCCTTAAAAACTGTGCCACCCTTTGGGGGAACTGGGAGGTGGCTTTATAGTTTGGGAGTAGAAAATAGGGCCATAGGTAAGGATCAGAGTAGAGGCAAGCTTGCATTGTTTTCAAAGCTGGTGTTCATTGGTCTGGTGGTCTTTTTTCTTGAATAAGGAATGCTTATTAACATCTTCCATTTGTCAAGGGTTTTAGTTCTGCAGAAGAACTCAAAGATATTGTTATCTGTATTCCTCGAGGAGGAACCAGGACCCTGGCCCAAAGCTGCACTATTGTTTCTCGACTGTTCCTCTCGGGTCTCTGCATCCCTTCCCTTCCCTGATTAGCAATGGTTTGAACCTGCCCTTTGGAACTCAGGGAATGTCAAGGAGGCTGAATGAGACCTATTTCCTAAAAATGGGGGACACAGAAAGGCTTTTGTGCCCAGGAGTCCCCCCCGCCCCAGGGCCCAGCGTGGTTTTAGTACTAAATGGAAATATCTTCAAAGGTTTCAGAGGGAGGAAAAGAGGTTTCAGAGCAAGGAGATTGGGAGAAGGAGAGGAAGAACAAAAAAGGTGGCCTGATTGTGTTTAGGGTGCGATTAAGCCAGGGAGAGGCACAAGGAATATGTTTGGTTCTTAGGTGTATGAGGTGTCTGCATCAAGTTCATTGGAATCCATTGTTTCATCTTCTCTCCTTGATCTCAGCTTAATAACATTTTCTAGGCATCAGTTCATCCTTGTGACCTGAAACTCTCAATTATCAGAGTTTCATTCACTGCTCTTTAGCACATAACAGAAAAAGTGTTTTTATAAAAAGTGTTTTTTTCTTGATTTTTTTTCTCAAAATTGGGAGTGAAAGGAATATTGGGGGTATAAGTACAATAAGAATAAGCCTGAAACTCATTTTAAATGCAAATAAGAAAATGTTAAAAATAATTACAGCCTCAAAGCATTGTAAGCAGAGTAAAAATTGACAGTCTCATTTTATTGATTAAATCAACTTTAAATTTTTCTTCCTGTTTATCTCTGTAGTTCACAGCTGAAGAGAACGAAATAGAGTACCAGGAAAGCTCTGCATTGATAACTGTAATATGTACAATCAGCATTTAAATGCATCAAATACTACTGTTTTTAAAAAAATATTTTAAAGTAAGGCACATGGATACAGCCAAATGTTCTGATTTTTATTCTTGTCATTTTTTTCTCCTTTTCCTGACATCTAAATGTATTCGGTATCACGTCTCCATACTCAAACCATACCATTTCCTTTGCTAGCCTTGTGAGACTCTATTTTTATACCATCTTTTCGGACAAGAATTCTAATACCAACTTTCTAATAAGTACATGTGTGAGAAGTGAATTAATAAGACATGCAGTTCTCAAAAGTTTACAGATCACCCGTCACCCAGAGATGTCTCCGGTCAGGTTCGACTGAGGCTGGAGGAGGTTAAGTGTTCGCATATCAAAGATCTGATGGCCTTCCAGAAGCTCCACAAGAGAGATTCAGCTATCTTCTTTATCCTCAGAATCCAAATGTCCCCCCTCATCCGCCCAAGTCTAGAAACTGAGTAGGAGCCAGCTAGAGAGCAGCCTAACTCAGATGAAACAGGACTCCAGACTTACAGCTACTACTCAGTTTAGGCATGTTGAATGAATAAATGCATACATTTTAAAGTAACTTTTTGATTTTGCAAAGAGCAGAGAGCCAGCTTCCTCATTTTGTAATGAGAGGAGTCAGGCTTCCATATCTCTGCTTAAGTTCTCTGAACTTTAATTACATTTGTTAGTTGTTCTCAGCCCCGAGGAGAATGTAAGGTCTCTGATCAACAATGGCTTGTGGATAGGATGAATTTAGGCTGAAGTGCACACAAATTGGGGTCTTCTCTGAAAAAAAAAAAAAAAAAAAAAAAGCCCAATGATAATACCTGGTACATAATATAAGCTTTTGTTAGTTTCTTTTTCACCAATTGAATTGTTGATATTTTACTTTTTCAAATGTTACAAAAACACATGACCGTGTAGTATATTGCTGTGAGTGTTGGTTGCTAACTGATTCCTTTTCCATATCTGCTGTGTGATCCAGGAGGACTTAAAGGTTGGGCTCGACCGGCACTGTCACCTGAAAAGCATTCATATACCTCTTCATGAATCCCAGGCTTTTGCACAGCCTGGTGGCCTCAGGTTATCTGGCTCCATAAAGTAAGCTCAGTAGTCCAGAGGGAGCATGCCTTTGAACAAGGCAGAAAAAAAGGTTCTTTTATAACCTAGCCTCAGAAGTCTTGTGAGTGTCACTTTCTTCATGTTTTGTTGGCCAAAACAGGCACATGCCCAGCCAGATTCAAGGGGAGAAAACACAGACCCAACTTCTCAAGGGTAGTATCAACAAACATGTGGTCATGTGTTCAGACAGCCACAGAGGGATAATTAGAAACAAATCATAATAAGCAGTAAGCAGACTGTGGAAAATATTTTTGTTGTTGTTGATGGTGTATAACCTGGTTTGAATATTCATTATGTAGCTCCTTGCAAATCTTGCTTGTCTGTGGGATCATCTTTAATTTACTGATGCTATTTTCAAGATGCTGAAGTTATTTCATGGTTGTGGAAGTGCACTGGAAATAGAGTAAATGAGAAATCATTAAAGGGTTTGACTCAGCAGCGCTTGGACAGTGGTCAAGTCGATTTTTCTATAAGCAATGTTGAAAACATAAATGGCTAAAATAATAATACCAAAGTGATCTACTCTTACTAATAATAAGATGAATCTGGTAAAAGATTCCTTTAATGCAGATATTTGCTTCCCTAGAGAAATAGAGAAGTTGTTACACTCAAATGTCCAGTCTGTTAGTAGAAGATTTTTTGGAGTAGGGAGCAGTTCCACGAAGGCAGTTTATGATTATTGCTCCATTAATATTTTTTTAAATAGGTAGGCAGATAGAAAAATAGGGAAATATAAACGGAGAGAAAGAGATACAAAGGGAGACTGTATAATGTGTACATATATTTGTGCATATGCCAAAAGCATTAAAAATGAATATTTTACACATGCAAGGGTTCTTATTTTCCATTTCATTCATTGACTGGTGGACATTTAGGTTGCTTACACCTCTTGGCTATTATGAATAATGCTGAAATAAACATCAGTGTGCAAATACCTCTTTGAGATTCTGGTTTCAATCCATTTGGCTATATACTCATAATTTGGATTGCTGTTCTTTACGGTGATTTTTATTTTTAATTTTTTGATCAATCTTATACCATTTTCCATAGCAGTTACACCATTTTACATTCCCACCAGTTGTATACAAGGGCTCCCATTTCTTCACATCATTGCCAATACTTTTTATTTTTATTTTTTGAAAATGGCTGTCTTAATGAGTGTGGTTTTGATTTGTGTTTCCCCAATAATTAGTGATGTTGAACATCTTTTCATATGCTTATTGGTAACTTGTATATTTCCTTTGGAGAATTATCTATTCAGTACCTCTGCCCGATTTTTAATGGATTATTTGGGGTTTTGCTGTTGAGTTGTAGAAGGGTTTTTATGTTGGTTGGTTTGTTTTCTAATGGCTAATAGTCCTTTTTTAGATATATAGTTTGCAAATGTTTTCTCTCATTCTGTAGGTTGCCTTTTCATTGTTAATTGTTTCCTTTGTGGTGAAAAAGTTTTTTAATTTGATGTGCAACCCCACCCACCTATTTTTGGTTTTGAGGCCTTTGCTTCTGGCTTTATATCCAAGAAATCACTGGCAAATCCAATATCATGAAGCTTTCCCTCTGTGTTTTCTTCTGAGTAGGGTCCATTAACTCAATCCATTTTGAGTTAATGTTTGTATATGGTGTAAGGCAAGTTCCAGCTTCATTCTTTTGCTTGTGGATATCTAGTTTTCTTAACACCAAATCTCTACATTAAATCTCTTGTTGAAGAGATTATCTTTCCCCCTTGTGTAGTCATGACATCCTTGTCAAGGATTGACAATTTACATGAGGGCTTATTTCTGGCCTCTCTGTTCTGTTTTGCAGTTTATATATCTGTCTATATGCCATTACCATACTGTTATGATTACTGTAGCTTTGTAATATGTTTTGAAATCAGGAAGCTTAAGTTCTCCAACTATTTTTTAGTCTCAAGTTTTTGTTTGTTTGTTTGTTTTTTGGTTATTTGGGTTCTGTTGAGAACCCAGTGCCACACATTGCTGTTTATTGGGGTATAACCAAAGGATCATCTCACCTGGGTAATTAAAAACATAGATTCTGGGACCTAATCCTAAACTTATTGTATCAGCTTCTCCCTGGGTGACTCTGAAGTAAGCTGAATCTTATATATATCTTGGCTTTTGAAAGTTAAAAAAAATGTGTTTTTGGACATTTCCTTCAGAAAATGGCTTCAAGGAAACAGAAAGAGTCTTGTGTAAAAATTATGAACCAAATTATCCAATTGTTCAGTGTGGAGGAAGATATCAATCACACTTGACAAAGAATAAAGATGACTATAAATTAGGTTTTCAAAAACCCTAGCTCCATAAATCAAAATCGAATCTTTTCAATAAGTGGATTTACTAAATAAAAATGGTTTATAAAGTGGATACTTTTGCTTCTTGGTACTTATTAGGATAAGCAGGGTCATTTGTTCCTTTGTGGTGTTCTCATCATTGATTTCTAAAGTTCTGAGAAAAAGTGAAAGAAAAAGAAACTAATATTTATCGAGTTCCTAAAATATGCCATGCTTTATATTAGGTACAACCCCTTATGTTATTGCTGACTGATCCTCACAAAAGCCCAATGGAATATGGGAACTCTGGAATATGATTTTATTATACTCTCCATGAGGAGACAAGCACAAAGATTTCACTCTGCTTGTCCAAAACCACACAGGTAGTAAGTTACTGAATTTAATCCAAGATCATCTAACATAAGCCTCTTGTTCTTTAGGTACTGTATCTTGTTGATCCCTTAGATTAAGGCACAAGCCAGTCTGAGGAACATTTGTGGAGATACTTAATCCAAAAACACAGTTCTTTTCATGTAAGGAGAATTCTTCAAATTGATAAATATGTGGAAACTCCTGTGTGTTGTGAAACATGTCATTTGGGTTATTTCTGTAGAAATCTAATATGAGTTAATTATCCTTTGTCTTTAAAGGCACATAGATGAAAATCTGTGAGAACCACTGTCCTAAACTATTCCCTGCATTGTCGTGCAAAACCCAGATATGCTAAGAAAGTATGGAAAGAGTCTGGAGGGGGCCATTGTAATAGATTTTAGTCCTCCTGGAAGGAATCGGAAGTACAAATGAGTAACTCTGACACAATTGCATGTGAGCTGGCTTATACTAGTTGTCCATCTCTAATTAGACGTGTACTTCTATTTAATGGGAGTTGGAATGAAGGATTAATATATGGTGAGAATTGCCCTCAGGAATAAAGCAGGCAGTCTTCAGCTGCCCGCATGCAAGAAGTAAAAATAATTAACCACAGCTTATGAAGAGTGTAAAATGTATGAAGTTCTATAACTTCTTATTCTATGAGAATTTGCTGTTCTTTAGATATTTCTCCATGATGATTAGTAGGAAAATTCATAAAAGACAAAAGACCTGTGTACTTGTATAGTCTATTCTATGGTAGCTTCAGAAAAATTTTGACTTATAATGCCCTGAACTTCTATTCCAAAGAAATAACTAATTTTCTCTCCTGGGAAATAGCTCCCTTGTGGTTTCTGCCAAAACACTCAAGATGAACCCCATACTATACTCTTTTTACACAAAGGAGAATAACTTTGAACAAGTGCATAAGCAAAGCCTAAGAACTTTTTGCAGGTCATTACAAAGGCCCTAAGTAAGGACCAACATACTGTTGCAGATTGGTGAGACTGGAAAATAGTGCAGGACCCAAAAGAAGGTGAGTGAAACTCAGGGGAAAAAACTTGGACCAGAAAAATCACAAGCACTGCCTTATTAATGGTTAAGTGTCTTACATGAGAGAGAATTGGAAATTAATATCAGAAGTTCCTGATATGGCTCAGCAGGATAAGAACGTGACAGTGTCCATGAGGATGTGGGTGTGATCCCTGGCCTCACTCAGTGGCTTAAGGAACCATCCTTGCCACAAGCTGCAGTGTAGGTCACAGATACAGCCTGGATCCTGTGTTGCCGTGGCTGTGGCATAGGCCTGCAGCTACAGCTCCGATTCAGCCCCTAGCCTGGGCATGTACATATGCCACAGGTGCAGCCCTGAAAAGAAAAAAAAATTTAAAAATGAAATTAATATCAAATGAGCACTATATTGAATTTATGCTAAATATAATTATTCAGCATTAGTTTACCATGAAGATAAAAAATATACAGAGTTCTATTTTTTTGTTGTCTTTAAAATGTCTTGCGTTAAAACACCCCTCCAGGTGTTCCTATAGATTATTTGACCTTCTTCCTATGCTTGTTTAAAAAAAAAAATCTTTAAAGCAGTAACTCTTCAAAATGTTGCTTTAATGGGTTGATTTCTGCTTGCATATACTGCAAGATAGAAAGAAAATCAAGAGCTGCAGAAAGTGTGCTTATAGCCAAATTTCAGAATAGAGTTGGAATAAGAATCCTGAGAGATAGAATGGCTCAGGTCAGCATTAAAGGAAGTAGAAAAGCAAACTCTGTCTCTGGGGTAACATTTCAGGGTGGAAAATAAATCTCAGGAAGTGGTCCTTGATCTCAAAAGTGGCCTCAAGGACTTAACAATAAAATGGTCATTGGGGATTTTAGCCGCTTTACAGCCAACCAAATAAACACTGGAGGACTTTGAGGCAAATTTGGCTAAGTAAAATATTTTGATACTTATTACAGTGCTGAAATCAGTGGACTATTCAGATATTCTTAGAGATCATCATATGTAGATTCTCACCAAAGAGTACAGTTGTTTTTTTTTTTTTCCTTTCATGTCCCACTGACAAAAGATGGGAGCAGATCAAGTATTCATTCATTCAACAAACTTTGGATAAGAAGCTCATACTCAACTAGCTCAGCCTGGGTCAAGCGCCCATCGCTAAATTGGTCAGTTGTAATCAAGGAAGTGAGGGTTACGGTGTAGGAGCTTGGCTTTGACCTCTTACAAAGAGGATGAGAGGAAGAAGGGGCATTTCCTACATGGTGCTAAGAAGGTTACTCCATAAGTATCTGATATAGCACATATGATTTTTTTCTGCAGTCCAAGCGGTTGAATTTTCTACTTTTGCTCTATTTACTTTGTAAATCTAGTTCCTAAGGCCATGCAAATAACCTGTTAAATGCTCAGGAAGTGTTGGTTCAGTGAGTTAATGAAAAGTCCTTCATCTTTTCTTTTGCCATTTTCATAATCTGAACTTCTAAGATAACACGAATCTTTTATCTGACCCTGCATTTAGAGTGAATTCTAAAGAAAAAAAAGAGCATTTTGTCTTCTCTCTACACTTTCCTTCTCTTAATAATTTGATCTCTTTCCATGACTATAAATATGTTGACCAATTCTTAGATGATTATCTCTAGTAGAGACCTCTTCCCTAAACATAAAAGCATGATGAATGATAGTTGAATAAGGCTAAGTGATCAGTAGAAGAAGAGAAGATTGGCAAAGGGCAAAGTTTTGAGGGAAAACATTTGGGGCACCTTATACCAACTGGTAGTAGCCCCAGATCACTGTCCCATAAAAGATTCTAATTCTGATTCTGATTCTACATCTGGACTCTGGAGGAAAGCATGCCCATTGTAGGGGGTAGGGCAAGAGGTTGGGCTCAATGTTGCCATATGTTTGAACCATTCAGTAGTTATCTCCAATGAAAAAGCTGTACAGAGGAAGACAAGCCAGCAAAAGAGACAGAATAATTAGGTAGGAAGAGAATTAGGATGAAGTCTGCTCAAGAAAAAGCACATTTATGGCAGGACGGGTGGCTAAAATATGAAACACCCAGTACTGATCAAGTATTATAAGGTCAAAAGTGATGTCTCCTCATTTGGTAGTAAGTCACTGAGAATAGCTGTTTCAGTGGACAGTTCATTACGCGAACTTATTATAAGTGGATTGAGAAGTGAGTGGAAGGTGAGAAAAAGTGAACAATGGTGGCATAGTCAAGGAGCTGCCTAAGAGTGAGAAGGGGAGGTGGTGGCTGAACTGGGTTACAGGGTTGAGAGAAAAGTTGTATTTTTTAACAGGATAGAAGTGTTCATGTTTGAAGCCTGTGTAGGAGCAAGGGAGTAGAGTATTACTGGAAAGTTACTTCGGGTCTTTTAAAAAGATTTCCCTAGGAGTTCCCATCATGGTTCAGAGGAAATGCATCTGACTAGTATCTGTGAGGTTGCGGGTTCAATCCCTGGCCTCGCTCAGGTGGTTAAGGATCCGACGTTGCCGTGAGCTGTGGTGTAGTTTGCAGATGAAGCTTAGATCTGGCGTTGCTGAGGCCGTGGTGTAGGCCAGAGGCTATAGCTCCAATTAGACCCCTAGCCCAGGAACTTCCATATGCTGTGAGTGCAGCCCTAAAATAAATAAATAAATTTTAAAAAGACAAAAAATAAAAAGATTTCCCTTCTAAATTAGGAGTGGAAAAGCCTGGCTTCCTGAATGCGTTACTCTCTGTTCAAATCTTGAGGCCCAAACTATCTATAAAGGGTAAGAAAGATTTGGGGTAAGGAACCCTAAGAGTTGACTGCACATTTGAGGAAATTGCACTGGCTGGAAAACCAGGTGCTCAACCACTGATATCTGTTTGTGTCAGCATCTGCAGAAAACACCAAGGAAGAAGGGTTATTCAGTAAGTAGAACTTTAGTGGTAGAAATAGTTGGCTGAGGTGATGGCAGGGGGTAGAAAAAACAGCTAGAAGCAAAAATACATAACACAAATAAAGATGTATTCAAATTATGAGCAGTTTGTTTGGAGTTGAGAATGAATGCCCAGGATTGATGGGCAATAAGCCTGGGCATATTTAGGAAAGCTTGAATCAATGCTGGCTTACAGGCTCTTCCACCTTGGAATGTGCCCAAGCATCTCTGCTTAGGACCAGTGACTCCAGAAGTTCCTTATGCCAATACCAGTAACAAACATAGGGAGATCATGATAAAATTCTAGGTATAAGTAAAGTTGATTTCCAATTCAGATACACTGAATTTAAGGTAACAGTGAGACATCTAGTTAGAAACATTAACAAAAATTTGGAAATGAGAGATTGAGCTCATAAAAGGGGTTAAATTCTAATATTAATGAAGATGATCTACAACTTAGGTGATAAATGAAGCTGAAGCCCTATGAGTGATTATGGTGATATAATTAAGAGGATGATTAGGACAGCATTGTTTAGATACACAGAATAATGTCCATAGAATTCAGGCCAACTAAAACCAGAGACAGTCATACAGTGGAGTACAATGAAGCTATTGGACATGGTAAGTGATCCATAATACATGAAGTTGCAAAACTAAGTTGCAGAATACCTATAGCATGATCATAGTTTTGTAAACACCGACACACATAAACACAAAAAAGTTAACATTCGTTTGTATGTGGATAAAAGTCTAGAAAATATACAAACAATGATAACTTACATTCGTTCAACAAAGACTTAACCACCTACCCTGTGCCAGGCATTGTGCCACATGGAAGGAATGCGATGATAAATAAGACACAGTTTCTGCTCTTGCAGAGCCTGTGACCCGGGGAGAGAGAAAGAGATTGTAAGCAAACAGATGAGTAGGTGATTAAACACTGTGATACAATTAGGCACTGTTCTGAGCACTTCAGATTTATTATCTCATTTACGCTCTTCAGCGATCATAAGTGTTACTCTTAATAGTTTCATTTTATCCATGAGAAATGGTGAAGGAACTCATTCAAAGCCTTGCTTCTGTAAGTATAAGCGATAAGCACAAATATAGGAGAACAGCAGATAGTGAAAAGATTAAAAATTATGGATTTTTGCAGTAATTTTCACATTATTTACTGTCAAGATAAGTGATAGAAAGAGGAAGCCAATAAAAATATATGTTTCTTAACCTGATAGGTAATTATAGAAATGCAGATTTAAATTATGGTAAGCTAGTACTTCATAGTCAGTAGATTGACGATATTTTCTTACATAATAGAACCAAATTTTTTATTATTACTCAATGAATTTTATTTATAGTTATACAACGATCATTGCAACCCAGTTTTATAGCATTTCCATCTCAAACCCCCAGCCCATCCCCGCCATCCCCCCAGCGTGGCTCCTTTGGAAACCGTAAGTTTTCCAAAATCTGTGAGTCAGTATCTGTTCTGCAAAGAAGTTCATGGTATACTTTCCTTAGATTCCACATATAAGTGATAGCATATGATGTTGGTGTCTCACTGTCTGACTAATTTCACTTAACGTAATTTCTAGGTCCATCTATGTTGCTGCAAATGCTATTATTTCTTTCCTTTTAATGGCTGAGTAATATTCCATTATGTGTATATACCACATCTTCTTATCCACTCCTCTATCGATGGACATTGTTGTTACTGTCTTGGCTATTGTATATAGTGCTGCAATGAACATTGGAGTACATGTATCTTTTTGAGTCACGGTTTTCTCTGGATAGATGCCCAGGAGTGGAATTGCTGGATCAAATGGGATAGAACCAATTGTTGATAAGTTTTGGTGCAATAGGTACTCTTATGCACTGCTTGGAGGGAATGTAATCAGTACATCCTCATGGAGAGCAATCGGCCATATGTGTTAATGTTGGAGATGCACGTGATCCAGAAATTTCATTCTTACGCATTTACTGTAGAGAAACCTTCACATCTTCTAAAAGGGAAAATGTACTAGAATCTTCATTGCAGCATGGTTTTATAATGACAAAAAATGGAAATGATAAATACCCGTCAATAAAAAAGATAATTTTTATATAATCATCTATACAGACACGCACACAAACACATGCACATTCACACATGGTTGAATGGTGAGTTTCTAACCTAGAATAGTATTCTGTAATTATTTATTAAGTAAAATAACTGTACACTAAAAGATCAGTTTCTGCTAACCTAGATTATATTTAATGTCTGTCTCCACCTATTAGACTGTAAGCTCAGTAAGGGAAAAGATCCTGTTTGTTTTGTTCGCTGTGATAACTCTAGTACCTAGAACAAAGAGTACCTGACTCATAGTAGGTGCTCAGTAAATGTTGAATTATTAATATGAAAATCAACAAACCAGAGCTACGCAAGTGAATATGAATATGGACAGATTACATAAATATAATTTTAAATGAAAAGAATGTCTCAAAAGAAATATATAAATGATGCCATTTATATAAAAGTTAAACATGTATAAAGCACATTGTTTTGCACATTGTTTTGAGATATATACATGCCAAATGTGAGATATGAGTATACGATATATGTAGGATAGACATATACAAATAAGTGTGTACAGATACATGCATATCTACATACTTATCTGTGTGTATACATATACATGTATATATATGTCATTTTTGTCATTTTTCATCATTTATAGTAATCATGTTGTATAAAGTTATCACAAATACTGATGTAGCAAAGTCTCAACCATTTTTTGCGGGGGAAATTCAGGGTTAGGCACCTGTGAGTCTCTGGTCACAACATTTCTGTCAACTGATTAATACATAACCTTCTTTTATATGTGCTTCCATTTAAAGACCACTTATTTATTATACGTTATTGATTCATTAACATTGAACTCACAGCCAACAGTACAATAATGCATGCCTGAATGAAGCTTAGCTAATACAAGTGTTTGCTCTGTAAGCTATCTCAGCCTGCTTCACCCTAGGAATCCTAGACCACACTTGAGCACTAGATTTGGAGTCCCGTTGTAAACAGATCACTAACAAAAAGCACAAAAATGCAAAAAGCCTGGTGCTAAATAGGCCACAAAAAGGTCTCTTGTTTATAGTTTGAGAACTAAAATGAGAAAGCAGAGTATTGCCTGGCTCAGCAGCAGCTGAGAGAGTGAGTCAAATGACTCAGAAATTACGGTGTTCTCTGCATGTCCATGAGTGACCAAAAAAGCGCTGGGGTTATATTGATTTGTACTTACAAATCAGTTTTGGCAAGTAGACAAATTTGCAAATATAGTAGATTCTGTAAACAATGGGAATCAACTATATATTCATATATTTTACTGGATTATTAATTATATTATTAATTCACGCATATACACATATGCATATACATTTATACTATATATTGTTATTTATATAGTATGGTATATATTTATATGCAGTATAAATAAATATGTGAAAATGATAAAAAGCAAATTAAGGCAAAGTGGGAGTGACCTTGAACTATGGGAAAGAATTAAAAAAAGGGATTGATTACAGAAGTAGATTAAGAACATTTTTGTTTGAGCCAAGCAGGAGATACAGCTATACCCTGTGCCATATAAACCTTTGTTTCTTTTGTTTATCTGAAATAGTTTATAATATATTTTAAATCAGTATTTTTAAAATAAGAGAAAATAAGTCAAGTATTGATAATTCTCATAACAAAACAAGCAATGTCCATCCCCACTCAGAATCCTACTTCCTAGAGGTAATTGTATTCAAGTTACCTTTTTTTTTTAAGAATTTAACCCCATTAAAAAAATGCCTAGTTCTCAATCCTATATGGAATTTAGAATTGCACATAATGAATGCATTATCAAAGGAAGAGTGTAGATGCTCCTTTAGAGAAATGGAATCCTGGAGCTCCCATCATGGCTCAGCAGAGATGAATCTGACTAGCATCCATAAGGGTGAGGATTCGATCCCTGGCCTTGCTCAGTAGGTTAAGGATCCTGCATTGCCGTGGTGTAGGTTCAGATCTGGCTTTGCTGTGGCTGCGGCATATGCTGGCAGCTACAGCTCTGATTCAACCCCTAGCCTGGGAACCTCCATATGCCACAAGTGTGGCCCTAAAAAGACCAAAAGAAAGAAAGAAAGAAATGGAATCCAATGCCAGTGTAGAGTCGTGTCTCAGGTTCATCACCAGTTAAGTTTCAGATGAGTGTCACCCTTGGGAATTTAAACTGAGTGGCATATGCAACAAAATTCCTACCGCATTTCAAAAATTGTATGTTCAAAGACTGCTATTCAAAGCCTATGTATGGAAGTGAGGAGGAAGGAAGCTGGAGATTTGATAGTGGAGGGAAGGATGGAGAGCATGTTGATGTTTAAGAAGCACTAAAGGGAGTCAGAGAGCAATTGTTATGGTGAAGGGGGTAACGATGAAATACATGTGAAAAGGGGGCCTAGAGAGACTATTACCAAAATATATTCCATATGTTTGTCTGTCTCCACCTACTTAGTGAACATGGATTTGTCTGTTATATTCATTCATTCCCACCACAGAGTAGGCACTTCAGTATTTGTTGATTTAACAAGTGAATGAATATAAAAGTAGATGGAGCTTGGCAAATGTAATGAGTACGACAGCCTGGTGTTATGGATGGTTTCCCCTGAAGCATTCTTCCGTGAATATAACTTGAAAATATTTCTCATCCAGGTTGGAGAGCTATAAAGAAAAATGAACTTTGTGCTTCTAGCACCCTTACGCTGCTCGAGTCCCAGTGGAAATCTGACAGTGTGTGTCAGCAGCATGGCTCTTCCTCTCTCAGGAAGTTACAGTCAGAAGAACTCATTCCCAAAAGTGCTTATTGATAAGAATTCATTGAAAACTGGAGGGTGAGGGGGACTTCATTTGTAAAGAATGAAGAGATTCTTTTGTATACTCAATTTTAGAAGCTCGTACTCAGTTCTCCTGTTTATCCTTCCTGGAGAGTCTGTTTGCTTTGTCTCTTCCTTTTCCCTGACTTCCGCACACACTTGGGCTGATATTTTCATACTTGAGATACTGTAATTATTTACAGAAGGATCTTTTGCTGAAGAACCGATTTAGCTGTTCATGACTTTTTCATTAGTATGTTGGTTTTCCTTTTTTTTTTTTATGTGCTACATTCTAGGATTCTCACTGTATTTTGCCAACTTATTTATCACCCATCTTTCACTGCCAGAATGGGAATTAGCAAATGTATTTTTCTGTTTAATCTTGTTTTTTTTTTCCTTTTCTTTCTCTGTACTTAATTCTGAGTAGAAAATTCATCGTAGTGGTTTATTCTTCTGGTTCTAATTGGTTGATAACATGACCATAAAGACCCATGAATTCCCTGTTCATGCTTGTTTTGGTGATGATCAGTGTTCCATTTTTTTCATGATATGCTGCAGCCTGTTGTGGAAAGAGTAGGGATTAGAAGTCCTGACTTTCATCCAGGTTCTGAAATGTGCCAGCTCTGTGAATTTAAGCTAATCACTCAGATTCTCTTTGCCTTAATTTCTTTATCTGTCCAATGAGTTTAAGAATCCTATTCTTGTAGGATAGTTATTGAATCAACTGAACAAAATGCTGGTAATAGCTTCGAGAACCAGCAAAGCACTTTATCAATCTACAACACTGTTGCCAGATGTGTTGCTGACCCAGAAATATCAGGACAGGCCGAATCATGACCAGCCCCTTGGTAGAACCCAAATATTCAGTCATTCTTTAAAACATTATTGAACACTTACTATATGCCTGACAGTTTTCAAGGCGTTGCAAACATAATGGTTAATGTTACAGAAGTTTTTACTTCCATGAGTTTGTATTCGAGATAGCACAAGATAATAGAAAAAGAATAATTACTGTAGAGTGGATATGTACAGTTATATTTATATTATACTGCAGAAGTGATATTACATCATTAATGTCATAACTTATGCATTTTTATAAGAATTAAATGAATAATGCAAGGAATGTGCTTTATGATGCAAAATGGTCACCCAATCAATAGTAGATGGCAGTGTTATTTCTAGACAGGGTAATTCATCTTAGTTTTACCATAATCTTCTAACAGAGAGCCTGTGGCTTTGAGAATGAAAAAGTTTTGCTAGGTAAATATAAGCTCAGATTGGATCATGATGACTATAGGAAGCTGTATAATAGATGAACTGTTTTAGACCCTGGTATGTGTGACCCCAGATAATGTATTTGATTTCTCAGGGGAATCATTTCTTTGCTCACCAATTACACAAAAGGGTTCATTTCAAGTTCTGAATGTGATCTGGGAAGGAAGAGTTACAGAAAGGAAGAAAAAAGCTATAATGAGGACACAAAATTATTCAGAGGTGAAACATGAATGAGAATCAAATGGAAAAGGTTTTAAGTTGATGGAAGAGAAGAACAGGGAAGAGCAGCTCAAGTCATATCACTTGATACAGCCCATGAGCCAGGCAGACAAGGTAGTGTGAAAGGCTTCTGGATCATGAAAACCCATGAAAGAACAATCAGCTCTAAGTGTCAATTTCCTGAATTTTTGAATGGATGAAATGACAATTTAAAGTGCTTTGAAAATGATAAAACTGCTTCTTTAAAAATGAGAGGCCATTTTAAAAATAGGCAGATATGCCCCTTCAATAATAGATATTTAGGGCCCCAAACCAGGATCTTGTATTGTGCTCTTTCCATCAGCATCCTCTTGGCTTTTAAGGTATGGAGTGTGTAATCCATCATTCCTTATCTGCCACCAGTTCAGTATTTGAAATAATTTATTTTGTGTGTGTATTCTTCCTCCTCTTCTTCAGACAGAATTTTTGACCCTTGCTATTGTTATAGAATTAAAAGAAATGTTTTTCAGTGCAGCCTAGAATATGACTGCTCTGTACTCTAAAGTCATTTTGATAGAGATGGAATAGGACACAGGTAGTTGTACAAGTCCCAATAAGGGACCGTAGATAGAGAGGGAAATCTAGGAAATTTCGGGAGACCACTGTAAGTTAATAATTGCTCGAGAAGGCCATCAGAATGAGGCAGGCTTGCTTGACTAGTGGAGGCATGAGACATGCCTCAGGTCATTGGGTGGGGAATGGGGTGAGGCCTGCATTCACGTTCAGAATGGCAGGGACCACCCTTATGCTGATTTGAATAAGCACTATGACAGTCCTAGTTTGATTTTATCAGGTCAAATACTCTCTTACGGGATACTAAGGAGGGCCACAACTCAGAAAAGAGGAAGAGGTGATTTTTTTCCCACACCCATTCCCTTGGATTATAAAACTGGATTATTTGGATTATTAGCCAACCTAATCCTCAGGGCAGAACCTCCTTGTCTGCCCGCTTGCCTCTCTCACAAGTGTCTTATCTTAATAAATTTATTTCTTGCCTATCACTTTGTCTCTTGCCGAATTCCTTCTGTACTGAGGCACAAAGACACTGGGTGAGTGATTCTAATTTAAAAACTGTGGGTTCAAGTCCCAGTCTGGGTTTTGGCTGGGTTTGAGTCCTGGCATGTGGGGTCAAGTCCCAACCTGTGTTCTGTCTAGGTTCAAGTCATAAATGCTGTCCGATTCAATTCTGCAGGTTTAGGAAAACTTGGATTTATATTTGAAATAAATCTTCATAATGGGACAAGGAAGGAGTTGGAGAGGGCAATGAAGGCAAATGCCTCAGGACCCTAGAAAATCCCAGACAGTTCATTAGCTAAAAAGAACTTGATCAGTATTTTGTTTGACAGTTGTGCATTTATCAGTTGAGGTCAGACTCACTTTTACGTCTTAAAATAATTCCTAAAAGTGTCAACCCTCAGTGTTCACTGAGGGTTTGGTTATAACCAAGGATGATGATCTGATTATGCTGTTCTTGCAAAAGAACATTTTCAGTTCCTAGGGCGCTATTCTCCCCCAGAGGCGCTACGCATGCATTTTTAGCAAACAATAATAATTTTTCGGTATGTTTAAAGCTGGCCTGGAAGGGAGATTTTCTCAAGATGTGAAAAAAGGCATCTAACAAGAAATAAATATCTTATTTATTATTGTGTCAAAACACCCATTATAGTAGTATTCCTTGAAAAATATTTTTGAATCTGAATTATCCTTTTGATTACCCTTTCATGTTTCAACCCTCTGTCCTATTTCATTCTAATACACCTGGGATCAGAGACTTTGCTTTTCCCTCTACATTAAAATTATGTTGATACGGAAGGAACCAAGAGAGAATGAATGAAAATTTTCCATAATGTTTAAATCATTTAGGGGACAAAACAATGAAAGGATCATATGACTTGAGACATGCTCTTGAACAACTAACAATCTAAATGGTTAAGATGAGCACTAAGGATTCCTTTTATTTCTTTTTCTTCTCTGATTGCTGTAGCTAGGACTTCCAGAACTATGTTGAATAGTAGTGGCGAGAGTGGACATCCCTGTCTTGTTCCTGATCTCAACAGGAATTCTTTCAGCTTTTCACCATTGAGAATGATGTTAGCTCTGGGTTTGTCATAGATGGCCTTGATTATGTTGAGGTAGGTTCCCCCTATGCCCACTTTCTGAAGTGTTTTTATCAGAAATGGGTGTTGGATTTTGTCAAAGGCTTTTTCTGCATCTATGGAGAGGATCATATGGTTTTTATTTTTTGTTAACGTGGTGTATCACACTGATTGATTTGCGGATATTGAAGAATCCTTGCATCCCTGGGATAAATCCCACTTGATCGTGGTGTACAATCTTTTTAATGTATTGTTGGATTCGGTTGGCTAGTATTTTGTTGAGAATTTTTGCATCTATGTTCATCAGTGAGATTGGCCTGTAATTTTCTTTTTTTGTGGTATCT
>PVHT020000009.1:9596333-9633640 GCA_004024745.2 Catagonus wagneri | reverse complement strand
TCTTTTTTTCTTGATAAGTCTGGCTAAGGGTTTATCAATTTTGTTGATCTTTTCAAAGAACCAGCTTTTAGTTTCATTGATCTTTTCTATGGTTTTCTTTGTTTCTATTTCGTTGATTTCTGCTCTGATCTTTATGATTTCTTTTCTTCTACTAACTTTAGGCCTTGAACCTTCTTACAGAACAGACAATGACTCACAGACTTTGGAAAACCTTGGTTTTTCAAATAAGAGAATCTGGGGGGTGGGGGGATGCACTGGGGATTTGGGATACAAAATCTGTAAAATTGACTTGTGATGATTTATGTACACTTATAATTGAAATAAAATCCATTAATTAAAATAAAATAAAATAAAATAAAATTTTGCAGTGAAACAGTCAAAAAAAAAAAAAAAAGATGAGCACTAAGGGTCAAATGGCAGTTGGAAGGCACAACCGAGGTGGTCCCAATGACCCCCCTCCTCCTGGTAGTT
The DNA here is from genome assembly GCA_004024745.2 of Catagonus wagneri. NCBI lineage: Eukaryota > Metazoa > Chordata > Mammalia > Artiodactyla > Tayassuidae > Catagonus > Catagonus wagneri. The sequence goes on along the minus strand of PVHT020000009.1, from coordinate 9,633,169 downwards.
ACACCCTCCCCTCGGTATCAGGATCAGTCTGTATAACCAATAGGATATAATGGGGTGATGATGCATGAGGTCTGAAATTCAGTTATGAAAGATAAACTCCTATTTCTGTGGCTTCCTTTTTCTACCTCTTAGATAACCCCATAGAAGGAAAGTCAGATGCCACATGGGAGCCACCTTATGGAGAGGCTTACAGGTGAGACACTGGAGCCTCTGGGCAAAGGCTGGCGAGAACCTGAAGCCCAAAGCTAATAGCCCCATGAATGAACTTGGAGAAAGAAGGATCCCATAGACCAGTCAAGCCTTCAGAAGGGTGGAGCCTAGTCAGCGTCTTGACTGAAACTTCCTGAGAGTCTCTGTGCCAGATCTACCTAGCCCTTAGAGACCAAGGTAATACATGTTTATGGTTTTAAGCCTCTAAGTTTAGAGGTAGTATCTTATGCAGCAATATACAACAAATGTAGGGTTCTTCCAGACTAAAACTGCTCTCAGAATTAGGAAGAGGCACGGAGTCAGCTCATGTGGATAGGCACCTTGGAGGAAGCGTGGCAATAATGAAAGACATTTCAAAATGAGACTAGATCTTTCTTCCTCTCACTCCCAGTCGTGCAGTTCTTCTCTCCAGGAGAAGCACTGTTACTAAGGTTTTGTGTCTTTCTAGTGTGCTCTGGGCATTTCTGATGTTCATTTTGAATATATTTGATCTATATAAATACTAAGAAGTTCTCCTTAATATATGTGGAGGAGAGAAGCATGTGAACTTGTGAAAACTTTATACTGTGTTTTTAAGCCTACCTGCAAAGCGGGTTTGTTTTTCAGTCCTATTTTTTCACACCTGTTGTCTGAACATGCTTCCTTTTATTCTGCTTGTCTATGTTGTTCAGATCCATAGAACAGATTATTCAAAGTTGCACTTGTACTTGGGACTGTTTCAAAATCACTTGAATAATTAGCTTTTTCTAAATGATCACTTTCCTTCATGAAACAGATTTCTTTCCATTAGTCTTTTTTTTTTTTTTTTCTGGAGCTGTGTAGTTGTCATTAATAATTCATTGTCAGTTTTTAATAAAGGTGATGTTAGTTCTCATTAATAATTCATTATTTGTTTTAACAGTGTGCTCAGCTGAGGGTCCCTGGGTATCGAATTTATATCCTCTTAGAATTGTGATGCTATCTTGTTGTTATAAAATTCACATAGCGATTATTAGAATTTTACTCTGTCAAGCTTCTGAGACTTTCCAAACACAGGCTGTCCAATAATTTCTGCTTTTCTTTTGGGGAACTTAATTTGTGTTTTATGTCAGCTTTTGGAATCATGTTGCCTGCATTCTGCTTCTTTTTTATGCCTAACTTTTTAAAAAATGTTAAAGACTATCTGAATCACCATTTGAAGATTCAATTATTTATTACAGTCTTTGGCCCATGAAAGTTCTCTATTTTCCTTTGCTAACAATTTTTTCTTTCAAACATGACATTTCTATGTTTCTTTATCACTGTTTCCATGGTTATGCTTTAGGTCTTCTTTGTAATCCCAGTTTACTTTTTAACGTGCTTCAGTTCATTTTAAAAGTGGCTACACACTTTATTTTAACCCAAGACCTCGCAGTGTATTTGTATGATTTAAAACACACATTTACACACACAATAAGTAACATATTTTAAAGTCATAAAAACCATAGCAGTCATGCTGTTTTACTTGGTCAACAGAGTGTACTTGTTTTTATTTTTATTTTTTAGAAGGTTCATGTTTGTCCTCAGCCATGTGTTTCTGGAATTTGTTCCCTACTTTAGTTAATTTTAACACAGCTTTACGGAATACACAGTAGTGATACAATTCACAGAACATTTCTCCAGCTTGCCCTCATTTACTTTGTGATGCCGTAAGAATAAATATTTGCTCCCAGGCTCTCTTAATTTTCTCCATTCAAACTTTAACTGATTATTTTCTGTTTCTGGTCCCTGCCCATGAAGCCAGTCCCTAACAGTTTACTAGGACTGATTTTCCAGATGTTCCAACTTTATTTTTTCTGTCTTCATATTCATCACTGTTCAATATCAATTCCCCTATCTACTAACACACAGTTCAAATCTATCTTCCTCTGTGAAAACTTACTAGATGGAGTGTACTTTGGGGCTTGATGAACTACTATCTTTAAAACATAGTAAGCAGCCAAGAAACGGCCAAGCTTCTGATAAGGCATATTGCATCAGTACAAACCCACAGAAACAGGCCTTGCTTTTGATTCTTGGAGGTTATGACAAAGATGGCAGCACATGGAAAGAGAGCCTGCAGATCAGTTGTTCTCCACGTTTAGTGTGTTTAGATAAGCACACCCTAGGATGTTTGTAAGAGTTAGGATGTCTGGGCCCCACTCCCAGAGATTCTGATTCATGAGTCGAGGTGGGAACCAAGAAGCTACATCCTACAAGATTGCTACAAAGCCAGGTTTACTCTTATGCTTTGAGGACCATTTCAATGAGTAACATGGAAAGCTCTCACAGATCAATATGTGTATGCTTGTAGTATTGAAGCAAGGAGCAACATGAATTAAGTGTCTCTCGTGTATGGGACATAATCATCCCTTTTATCAGATTTTCTAGAAAGTTCGTTAAAGAAGGTGGAATTAAAGGAAACTCCTAAGGAATTCAAGAGAAAAATATCTTTATGGGAAACTGTCTTGCAAGGGGAATAATACGCTTTGAAACATGAAAAGACAGAAAGATCTAAGAGAAAGTAGGCATTGTTGACAAGGTAGAAAAATTTGAAATAACTAAGATGGAGGTGAATTTAAACCTTCCAAGGTCCATTAATTGGGATTCAGTCTTCTTTATTAGAATATTTTGGACATACAGCCAGCTCCCATTTAATCTAGAAAAGATATTTGAATTAGGTCTTTGCCTAGAGAGAAATGATTCTCATTGTTGGCTGAAAGATAGAATTATCTGGGAGCTTTAATAAATATTTATTCCTGGTTCTCACACCCTACACATTGGGCTTTAATTGGTTTTAGGCATGGCATGGGCATCAGGATTTCTGAAAACTTTTAAGTGATTTTACTGTGCAGCCAAGGTTAACAACTACTGTTCTAGTCAACCAGTGAGTAATGCAGCAGAATTAAAGTAACCTAAGACTGATCCTAGAGCAATTTACGCACAACAAATAGGGCTTTGTAGTTATGATCTCTGTATCTTTTGACTCTTTCTCTCTTGAGACTTACTGTTGTCTAAAGTAAAAAACTTGGTAATGTTACTCAGCACTGTACACCAGGAGAGAGAGAAGGAGAGAGACTAGATTTAGGAGAGAATAAACATCTGATCACTAGAGGAAACTTTTATTCTCTGAGTAGCAATGAGTTGCCAGGTTTCACCATGAACAGGAAGAAGTATTCTCAAGACTATCTTAAGGCTCTTGTCTCTGGGTCCATAATCACTGCTCAGTTTTCTCACTCTAATTTCAAGTCCCTGGAGATGTGAGTACAGAGTGCACTGGCCAGAAAACCTGTGTATCTCAGTGCCTTCAGTGTGTCTTTTTCTCATTGTAACCTCATATGTTGACCTGAGGTTTCTAATATTTTCTACATTAATTCTGGAGAGTATTAGTTGAGACCCCGACTCCAACAGCCCCTCTAGTTATGGTGTTAAAATAGTTTCTTGACTGCAAACTTGATCATTAAGACTGTGCAAATCAACTTAATTGAGCAGCTGGACTCTTTCAAAACACTTCTGGGTTGTTTCTCAACAATCGTAAAATATATCGTAAAAACAGCTTTTTGGAGCTGTTAGGAGTTGATGTTTTCCTACAAAGAAGGAACAGGTCCAGAGAGGTAAAGTGATAAGCCAAGGATACAGGGCAAGAACATGGGTGAACAGAGATGGAACACTTCTTTTTCTTTTTCTTTTTTTTCATTTTTCAAAGTGTTATTGAAGTCCAGGTGATTTACAAGGTTGTGATAATTTCTGCTGTAGAACAGAGTGATTCAGTTATACGTGTACACACGTTCATTCTTTTTCAGATTCTTTTCCCACATAGATTATCGCAGAATACTGGAATGCGAATCTTTTGAATCTAAGGGCAACACTGCTTCCACGGCATTACAGCATCTCTCACAAATGATCTCTGTCTTGCCGTAATGATTTGTTTTCATGAGCATATAAGACCATTGGGCTTTTAATGACAGTACACCTTTGTTAGAAAGCAAATCCTTCCATGGATAAAATGACTTAATAATTACAGAAGTTTCACTTGGGATAGTTTTTCCCAAGGACTTACAGCTTCCAAAACCAATTTGTCTTGATATGTGATGACATTCTTCTCAAGCCTGGGTATGGATTTCTTCCTTTCTTCTCAGTCATCCAAAAGCACCCCTGCCTAAAGTGGGCTAAAAACCAGGCAGAAAAAGAAAAACAAACCCACTTGCTTGAAAATTTGATCTTTCTTACTTTGAAAATAACTCTCGAGCTTTGACAAAAATGCTTATATTCTAACAAACAAAGCCATCATCCATTAAACTTGGTTTCATACTTAAGAAACCGCCACCAAGAATTAAAAAGGGAAGGTCACAATGCTCCACGGATGGGATGTGATTTACTTCCTTCAGTGTGTTTAGACAGACCTCCTACAGAGTTTCTTTCCAATGTTACAGCCATATAAAATTTATTTTATCTGCTTTGCTTCAAGTTTGTTACACTGTGTTTGCGCAGTTCTTATGGGGCTAGAGAATAACAGAAACCAGACCAGAAATTGCTGTATTTTTGCTGGCCTCTAAATCTCATGCATCAAAAAAGTCACTGGACTCCCACCGGTCTGCTGTTTGGATTCAGATTATGACCTCCCCACTCATTCCATTTGAATTACCCTGAAGGCATGAGCTCACCAGGGCTCTGAGACAGTGTTGGCACAGGCTGAGTCAACAGCCTATGCTCAGAACTCAGGAACATATCACCAATAGCCTGAGAAAATCTCTATTATAAAGCAGCTTCTGGGTCTGATGTAAATTATGCTTTCAATCACTTTGGGAAAAGCATCTACATGATGTATTGTAGTTTGTGTGAATGGACAGAAAAAAAATAGGTTTTAAATGATTGTCCAAAACCCCTTTTAAACCAATGGTGTCTCCAAAACAGTGTATTAGAGTAAACAACTCTTAAGAACTTTGAAATGTAGCCTGTCCCTACTTCTTCCTTTCATATCAGTTTTTTGGGTAGTTGCAAACCTCTCAGACTAACAGCTTTCTTTTGTAAAACTGATATGACAATGGGTGTCTCTGTGTACCTGGATTATGCATTTGCAGTGAAATGTATTACTGGAGTCAAAATCAGAGAGGAAAAAAGGGAGTTATAGAAGATACAGAGTTCAGGATTCTACAAAAATGCTCCCTTAGATTACAAGATAGTTACATAACTTCCTACCTGTCAAATGTCCAGAAAGCCAGAACACAGAAAGGCTAACAACAGTTGGTCATATTACCCAACATTTGCATATGTTAGAAAATGTATGCAAAATCTGGTTGAGGTCTCAACTGCAAAAAGACCATCCCAACTAATAATAGGTATGACCAGAATTCTACTGTCTAGGTTCTACGTAAGTGGGCTTCAGACCAGAGAAAGCAAAGTTCCTTTATATAAGAGAGAAAAAAATCAGTCTGCAAAGTAAATTAGCATGTTAACAGGAGTTGTAACTATTAAGAACTGCACCTAGTACTCACATCTTTGTTCCTAATAGCATTAGGAAGGAAGGAAGGGATGGGGAAGGAAGGAAGGAAGGAAAAAAAAGAAAGGAAGGAAGAAAAAGAAGAAATAAACCAGAGTGCCTTGGAAAAAATGGCTTATCCTGGGCAATAAATATAAGAAGATGAACTTGGAACATTTTTAGTGCCAAAAAGTAAGGAAGTACCCCAAAATCTCAAACATATTGATGGAGATATGTCAAAGGGACACAGGGGCCAATAGAAAGAGCTCCTGGTGGCCATATCTGGAAAAATTTGACCCCAAAATATAAAGCCGTAGTATTTAGCCAAAGTAGAAAATAAATATCCATCAGATCATAGCAATATAAATATGAATATGAATTCCAAATGATGTATGTTGAAACTCCACCCTCAAGAAAGAGGATCATAACTTTCCACTGTAAAATGATGCCCTTCCCCCCATATTTTCATTAGCAGAGCATGCTGAACATAGTAACTCTCTTCTACCACAATAGAAATTTAGGGGGAAGGGCATCATTTTACAGTGGAGAAACCTGACAAACACGGCCTCAGCTAGGAGACCAAATTTGATATCACCAGTGTGAATAATATGAACCCTTGATGTGATATGATGAAAATGGCATTTTATTTCTGTGGCCCTCCTCCCCCAAACCCACCATCGTGAAAAAAACAACAGATGTCACAAAATACCTGACTGGTATTTCTCAAATAAATCAAGGTCATCAAAAACAAGCCAGGAATTTCATTGTGGCTCAACAGTATTGAACGCAACTAATTAATATCCATGAGGACGTGGGTTTGATCCCTGGCCTCACACAGTGGGTTAAGGATCTGGCATTGCCATGAGCTGCATTATAGGTCACAGACACAGCTTGGATCTGGCATTGCTGTGGCTATGGCACTGGCTGGCAGCTGCAGCCCTGATTTGACTCCTAGCCAGGGAACTTCCATATGCTGTGGGTGTGGCCCGAAATTTAAAAATTAAAAAAAAAAAAAAGTACGAGAAATGGTCAAAGCCAAGAGGAGTATATGGGGGCTAATGACTAAGTGCAATGAAGTCTTCTACATGAGGTCCTAGAACAGAATAAGAACATTAGTTTAAAAAAAAAAAAAAACTAAAGAAATACAAATAAAGTGTGGACATTATTTAATAACTATGTATCAATATTTGTTCATTGGGGAGTCCCATCGTGGCTCAGCAGAAACCAATCTGACTAGCATCCATGATGATGCAGGTTCCATCTCTGGCCTCACTCACTTGAACAAGGATCTGGCATTGCTGTGGCTGTGGTGTAGGCCGGCAACTATAGCTCCGATCGGACCCCTAGCCTGGGAACCTCCATATACTGACAGTGTGGCCCTAAGAAAACCAAAAAAAAAAAAAATTGGTTCATTAATTGTGACAAATAGACCATGTAATAGAAGAGGTTAAAAATAAGGGAAATTGGGTGTGGGGGTATGTAAGGACTCTATTATCTTAATAACTTTTCTGTAACTTTAAAACTATTTTAAAATTACAATGTTATTAAAAATAGTAATTTTTAAAAACCCAGAGTCTTGGAGTTCCCTGGTGCTCAGTAGGTTAAGGACCTGGTGTTGTCACTGCTGGAGCTCAGGTCACTCTTGTGGCGCAGGTTTGATCCCTGGCCCAGGAACTTCCACATGTCCTGGGTGTAGCCAAAAACCCAGAGGGATAAGATGGCTGGTTAAGGAAAAGAAGGAATAAAAGAACAGACTTAGGTAATGTGATTGAGTTTGTTGTGAGGGTCTAGAAACTTGGAGAATATTTCTAGGGACAGGGCCTGTCCTGGGTGTGACACTCAAGTTCCACGTAAGATAGTTCCTGAAATAGAACCTCTGCCTCGGAGTTCTTGAGGGGGGAGACTTGCATTTACTAATCCTTAGATTATGGGAAGAGGGTTTCTCTTGAACCCAATTATGGAAAATGTAAATCTCCATGGTTCTCATTTCTGCAGGCGTGTCCTGTTCTAGAGCTGTGAGCCTAATTCTGGAAGGGAGCTTCTTGGGCCGTTTTCATGATCAAGGAGCATCTGTTGAGCATCTGCTATGTGTCAGGAATCAAAAATGCAGAGATGAAGAGGATGAGGTCTGAGGTCCTTGGTGCTGGAAATCTCACTGAATAGTGGGGACAGGTCCACAGCGCCACATAAGACTCACTGAAATAGAATGTATGGTGCTAAGGGGGCAAAGAAAAGAAAAATCTAGATTACCCTTGGGGTCGGTGAAGACTTGAGCTGAGTGTGGAAGGATAATTTAAAAACAAGCCACGTGAAGGGCTGGAGACAAGAGCGAGCAGCTGAGCAATGTCAGGGAGGTAAAAAACAACAGCGGAGGGAAGGCAGAGGTCGGATGGTGGCAAGAAATGAGGCCACGAGGCTAAAGGATGGGCAGGATAATAAGGGCTTGAGGAATGACTTATGGACATAAACTTTTTCTGGAATATTACAGTCAAGCTCCTCAGTCTCTCATATACCACTTCCAGGTATCCGCAGATGCTTTGTAATAACCTGTCAAATAATCCTACCAGGCCCATGGAGAGATGAACATAATAACGAAGGTTGTGAGACGGCAGGCTGCAGGTTGATGCGTCACTGCCATTTTTGTTGTACTGTATATCTCGGTTCAATCATAAGGAACATATTTTAGAGGAAATAAAAACTCACGTGATGAGTGTGCAAAATCTCTACCTCATGAAGATGATAAAGGAATGTGAGGGGGGCGTTCCCATTGTGGCTCAGGGGGTTAAGAACCTGACATAGTCTCCGTGAGGACGTGGGTTCTATCTTTGGCCTAGCTCGGAGGGTTAAGGATCCAGTGTTGCTGTGGATAGGACCTAGATTCTACCCCTAGCCTGGAACTCCCATATGCAGCAGGTGCAGGTCTAAAAAGAGAGAAAAAAAAATAGAATGTGAGGGGAAGTCCTAAACCAGCACATACCTACCTGACATTCTCAGGATGAAGAGCTTGTTATTCACCTAACCATAGATTTAATTTTTCCATGATCTCACATATTCTTTGAAGGCCTTCAGGGCGCAGAAAACCTTACTTCAGCAAGAATGGAAATGGCCTGAGAACTGGGAATATTTCACTCGGAGAAGAGAAGGCTAAAGGGCGCACGTTTAAAGAAGAGCTTATTACCAGGGTGGCATTCCATTGGCCAAGGGAATATGAAGATCCCAAGAGCCCTGCCTTGTTTGCCCTGTGTCCCCAGGGCCTAGCAGACAGCCTGTGAGAGGAGACGCTCAGAACTGCCGGGCAGAGGGCAGGGTGGAGGGATGGAGGAGGGTGGGTGGAAACGTCTGTGGGGATGCTGCCAGCCACACAAGGCTGGCACTCTTGGGAGAGCGGGTGGGAGTTGGCTGCTGAAAACTGAAATGGGCACAGTGTCACCTGGTTCTGAGGGCGCAGGTGCTGAGACCAGGGCCCCTGGTGCCGCTTCCTGTCCTTGCCACTTTCCGGCCTGAAATGGACAAGAAACATCCACCTCTCTGTCCTTGGTTTCCTCATCAGTAAATGAAGGACATTAAAAGATATTAAATTATGTTTCTATCACACAGTTATTGTGAGGAATAAGAACATACATCATAGCACAATATAAATGAGATTGTAATTTATGTGTAAATTTAATTTTATATAGTATATATACTAGATATTACATATGTAATTATATACAGTATGTGTATATATATAGTGTGTGTACATATATATATATATATATACACACACACAATATATATACACACACATATATATAACATATATACATATATAAAATCAGCCTCTAACAGTTCTCAGTTCTAACAGACCCTAACACCCAGAAATCATTACAATACCATTTATCTATTCAATTTCAGGTGTGTTTTCTCTTTGGTACTTAAATTCTTAAACACTAATGACAAGAAGAAAGGAGAGACAAGATAGGAAATAGTATATATACCACGTTCCATCTTTTTAAAAATCTTATTCTGAATTTTTAAAAAATGGAATGAGAACAATGGAGAATGATCATCGTGGAAGGAGTCCAGTAAGTCCAAATGAACCTACACAAATTCCCACAGTGTAGCAGGATTAACCTAATTAAGGAGCTTTTCAGTTTGGTCAGCCGGGTTGACCTAAAGTTGAATTCACAGGGACGGGAACGTGCAAGGAAAATAAAGAGGTGGAAGATTTTTCAGCGCAGACCGGGGCATGGAAAATGCATTCCCACCTAACGGTGAATCTTTTCTCTGCTTTAATCCTCGAGGAGAAAGAGGGAAGCGAGCGCTGAGGGTTGAGTCCCAGTGCTGCGGCTGCTCTGCGCTTTCCTCTGGGCGGCTGAGTTTCTGCCTGGCTTACTCATCCTGCTGCGGATCGTCCTCGCGTGGCAAGGATTCCAGGAACATCTCATGGTCACTAGTCACTAGTCGGGGAGCAAATTATCTGCAGCGGGTGGTGGTGATGGGCTCTGCAATGACACTGGGCTCTGGGCCATCCCAGAGGACGCCCCGCCCCCACTTCTCTGCGCCCCTCAGTCTCCCGCTCTCATCACACCCGCCGGACTGACATTACCTGTGTCGAGCGGATTCAAGTGAGAAGATGGTGATTAGGCTTTGGTGACAAATTTCTGATTCTTGGAATTGTTTGCCAGGTGGATTTGCCGAACAGATCTCCCTGACTTGAAAACAAAATGAGACTAGAGGAAGAGCTGAGATGCCTGATGTTGCCTGGGTTTGAGAGGAAGGCTCTTCTCGGGGGATGGGGCCTGGTGCCTTGGGAAGGGGCTGCGGTGCCCGGTGCCGCCTGACTGTCAAAGCGCCGTTAGTCCACTTGGGTATTCGTTAGGTACGCGTTGCTTTGTCTCCCAAATAATGCGATCCGTCCTCGTCCACTGAGTAGTAAAATTCATTTGGGAAAATTGGGAAATTGACCATTTTTAAAGGGGTCCGATCGGTTTATAAGGTTTTTCTCATCCCCTTAACCGAGCTATTGATGTAGAAATAAACATGTGACCCTATCTAGCAGAAGAAGCTTTTGCTGGATGCTGTGGCTTCACCAGACATAAAGTCCAGCATCCTGTAACTCCCAGGGGGATCGGTGATGCTGTGAATGGATGGCGGCAGGGAGGAAGCTGAGTCTGGTAGCGTGCTGTTAAACCGCTGGCGTAAACCCAAAGGGGGTCCTACCTTAGGACCTCCTCCTATGAGACCTAATAAAGGTCTTTGCTTTTCCAACCATTTTCAGTTTTCTTACTTGCTGCTAAAACATCCCAAAATACAGAAACCAACTTAAAATATATAATATGTCTTTTAAATTGCTACATTTTTATGTCAGCTTATAGGGTCAGCTTTCTAAGGAACACAGGATTTCTGAATGATTAAATGAATTAAAACAAGTCTAATCATCAAATGTTATTTGTTAATTTTATAGGTCTTAGTTGAGTGCCCACTTTGGATCTAGCACTATACATGACAGTGAAGGCAGGTGGATAAATAAGACCCTGCCCTCAAATTGCTCATATCCACTAGAAGATACAGACACAGCAAAGGAACATGGAAATACAATGTGATAAGTGTGATAAAAGAGCTATGCAAATATTCCTGGGTTCGTGACATGTGATGATGTCAGAACTGTCTTATAAAATAATTGGAGCTAAATCAGGGAGAGAGGAAGCAGATACGCATTCCAGGCATTGGGGACATGAACAAAGGCAGGGCATCCATCGCTCAGACTGTAATATAAATGGTAACCATTAGACTTGTGCAGTGTACAGCCTGCCCTACTCTAGGCAACAACCCACAATGAAGACAAAGGAAATGAAAAACAGTGAAAATTCACAGAACTGTCATTCTTGCTGCAACAGCAGACAGGAGACAAGGCTAGAAAGGCATTCAGAAACATGCATTCTTCTTATAGAATCACCTTGTAAAGCATGTTAAGGAAATGGAACTTTGTCCCATAGGTTAGTATTTCTCTCAAAGTGTTTGCATTAGCGGCACCAGGTGAATATTTTTCAAATACAGGCTTACATGCCCAACTCCTGCAGACCGATTTCATAAGTCCAGGAGAGGGCTAGGGTTCTGCATCTTTAACTAGATCTCCGATTGATTCTTCTACCTCCTAAAATTGGGGGAAAAAAAAAAAGTAGTGAAAGCAGGAGTTCCCCTTGTGGCTCAGCAGTAACGAACCCAGCTAGTATCCATGAGGATTCAGGTTTGATCCCCTGCCTGGCTCACTGGGTTAACGATCAGGCGTTGCTGTGAGCTGTAGTGAAGGTCACAGATGTGACTTGGATCCCGTGTTGCTGTGGCTGTAGCGTAGGCTGGCAGCAGTAACTCAAATTCGATCCATAGCCCAGGAACTGCCATATGCTGCAGGCTTGGCCCCAAAAAGCAAAAAAGAAAAGAAAAGTGGTGGGGGCAATGTGATGTCACTGAAGGAGATTCATCAATAGAGTGGCATAAATTTGTTTCAGAGAAGACCATTTTGGCTGCTAGCTGAGGAGTCGGTTGGGAGCTGGGAGAGTGGAGGCAGTGAGGAAGACATGTAGTTCTTCAGATGAAACATGAGACTGGGCAAGGACAGTAGGGCTGGAGAGGAGGCCGAAGATTATGCAGCTTCTCAGCTGTGCCCGATGGCCTCCATGCCAGGGGACCCTCACTCCTTTTCCAAATGAAGAACCTTTTTAGGAAATTCCTTGGATGTGGCAGACAGGGACAGAAGCCTGTATGTCATCTCCTGAAATTGTTGCAGGCTTTGTGGTTCCTGCTGAGAAGGTGCCAGTTCCAGGAGCTGAGGCTCTAGGAGACTGAAGTGCTGCAGTTCCGGGCGCTGTAATGCTCCTCAGGGACCACGAACAGACAAATCGCATACATGCCCCCCCAGTAGTTGCAAAATCCCCCTCCAGCTGCCAGTTAGAATAGTACGAACTGAGCGGTTAAGTCTTAGGAAGACCGGAGGCACCAAGCAAAGGAAGAAAGGGGAATGGGGAGATAGGAAGAGCTGTGAAACCCAAAGTTTTCATCAGGCCTTTTATGCCCCGTGAATCTAGTCAACTGCTTGAGGAGATGAACATGCTCATTCAGTGATCCTACACCCAGTGTTTAACCACAACTCCAGACGCCATCGGTCATACGCTAACTTTATGACCATAGGTGACTTATCTAATCTTTCTCTTCTTCAGTTTCCTCGTGTATAAAATGGGGATAATAATTACATTGCTTCAGAAGTTTGCTCTCAGGGAGTTCACATTGTAAAACTCTTATAAGAGTGTAAGCACATTGTGTAACAACAGTGCAACACTTAGCCTGCCCTTGCAAGTGCTTATTTAAATTTAACTTCGGAGTTCCCGTCATGGCTGAGCAGAAACAATGATGACTAGCATCCATGAGGACACAGGTTTGATCCCTGGCCTTGCTGAGTTGGTTAAGAATCTGGTGTTGCCATGAGCTGTGATGTAGGTCGCAGACATGGCTTGGATCCCCAGTTGCTGTGGCTGGCAGCTACAGCTCTGATTTGACCCCCTAGCCTGGGAAACACCATGAGCTGCGGGTGCGGCCCTAAAAAGACGAAAGACAAAATAAATATATAAATAAATAAGTAAATAAGTAAATAAATAAATAAATAAATTTAGCTTCAGTGGAATTATATGTAATAAATCATATTTGAGATACCTTAAATTCAAATTTGAGTAAAATGCGCCCAGCATATCTGCAAAGACTGGCCGGGGTCTGTGTTAAGCCCTGGTCTCTGCATTCGAGGCTTCGCTTCCTATTGGGACTGATGCAGTGTCTCATGTTCTACAGCCACAGAGAGCTGTGACAGTAACTGTAGAGAAATCCATGGCTACATTCACAGTACCACTTTGAAGCCTCTTACAGAGGCTCCTATGTCATCATTGTTTGCTTAATATTGTTGAAAGCTTCTGACACTTTCATTTTCCCCTGGGAATCTGTCCTCTTCTATTTTAACCTGTGGCTTCCAGCCTTTTTTTTACCCCACTGATTTAATGTCTAAACATACAGGAAAAAATATTGGTTAGTGCGCTTATTTCAACCTCCCAATGAGATTCTTTTCATTCTTCTTCCACAGTGATATTTCTACAGAAAACTATTATTATCTCTGTTTATGGTTCTCCCCAAAGGTTAATAGAGTTGTTTATATACACGAGGCTTGGCAATACCCTTAGAAGAAAAAGCTGCCTGGTAGACAAAAGGAGAATCCTAATTTAATAGCTTAATTCTTGGAGTTCCCATTGTGGCTCAGTGGATTAAGGACCTGACTTTGTGAGGATGCAGGTTTGATCCCTAGCCTTGCTCAGGTGGTTAAGGATCCAGTGTTGTTGAAAGTTACAGGTGTGGCTCTGATCTGGTGTTGCCGTGGGTGCGGCTCGGATCTCGTGTTGCTGTGGCTGAGGTGTAGGTCTTCAGCTACAGCTCCAATTTGACCGCAACCCTGAAACTTCCATATGTGAAAGGTGTGGCCAAAAAATAAAAAAAAGTTAATTCTTAATTCTTCCCCAAAGAACTGTGAGCTGGATCAGAGTTAATACCCACATTTCTCAGAGTTAGATGTTAAGACACGGTCTGGCAAAACTACCCTTGACTTTATGAATGTATTGTATTGCAAGGAAGAAACAGCAGCAAAACATCTAACTCCTTTTCCAGGCTGAAAGACATTTGCCACACTTGGAGGGAGCATTCTATAATATAAAGTTCCTCAAAGTGTGGTCTTCAGATTATGACCATCAGACACTCCTAAGGTATTTATTAAAATTTCCAAGGCTCTTGCATAAGCCTAAGAAAGCAATTTCCTAGGACAGATCCCAAATCCCCAGTCTCCAGAATCCTGCTTAAATTTTGTGCACACTAAAGTTTTTGAACATGCTCACCAAGTAACAGATGTTACCTTAGTGGTTCTGATACTTAAACTGAGGAAAGTTGTGAGTGAGAGCCAAAGTTTCAGAAATTAAGGTAATCTTGGGACAAATAAACATCAATACCTAGGATATTGATAATGTAAGCAAGCATCAAACTTATTATAACCTAACAAAATTATAACTTAACAAAAGGGACGCATAATCAATTATTAGAAGACAGGTCCATAACAAGTTATGGAAAGTCTGAGGGCTTTCAGGCACCGGGTCTCCACGAAATCTCCCTTGGAGATGCTGTCAGAAATTGACCCTGAGGAGGCTTGTATTTGATATTTGGAGGCTACAGCAGACTTGATACTATACTGCCCATGCCCCCATTAGGTATTTTGTCCCCTAGCACTGAAACTGTGCCTCTTGTATTCTTTGTGTCTCTGGGACTAACAGAAGTCTTGCTAATTATAAATAATAAGCCTCAGCAAATGTTGAGCATATATTTTCTGCTCAGAGATGTTGGCTGAAATGAGCTGGTGGGAGGGATCACTTTGTTGGGAAGAGTCCACCGTAAAGGAAAAATCCAGCCTAGTTTGATGAGATCTGAGAGTGAATTCGCCAAAGTCGCATGCATTGCTATTCAACTTATTCTTGACATTTCACTGAAAGTATCTGTCAATGTCACGTTTTTCTGTCCTGTCCCAACAGTACTGCATACAATTTGTGTCCAGTGATTCATCACATTTCTCCCTGTGTTCTTGGCTACCCAGAATTTTACTAACCTTGAACTAATTTAGTAATACAATACTAAATTGTATTACTAATTTAGTAATACAATACTAAATTGTATTACTAATTTAGTAATACAATACATTGAATTTTCATAATACTTAACTCTGTTTTATAAATTAATTCCCCTGTAAATAAATCTCTCTTTGGATGCATTTGGATCTCTAGGGTTGTTTCTTAGGATATTTCAAAATTACTATGCCTTAAAAATCTTCCTTTAAAACAAGCTTTCTCTTTTTATCAGTTCTGCTGCAATACCAAGGTACAAAACGAGGTCTTCCATTGGTTATGACATCCGCAGGAATCAGGCATGATGACATAGGCCACGGGGAAAATTGTGACCCCAAGAGCAGCCTCTTTGATGTGTGAAAACCACATGTGTTAAGCAAAAGAGAAAACAGATTTTTTTCAAGTTTTATCTCCCATAGTACATGATCCCTTTGGGGGAGTGCAGGGGTCAGAGCAAAGATTTGAGTTTAATTATTTTTGCAAAATCCTTATTTCTATTTCTGAAATAAAAGTTGGTGAAAGGAGTTCCTGTCATAACTCAGCGGAAACAAATTTGACTAGCATCCATGAAGACACAGGTTCAATCCCTGTCCTCACTCAGTTGGTTAAGGATCCAGCATTGCCGTGAGCTATGGTGTAGGTTGCTGATGCTACTTGGATCTGGCGTTGCTGTGGCTGTGGTATAGGCTGGCGGCTACAGCTCTGACTTGACCCTTAGCCTGGAAACTTTCATATGCAATGGGTGTGGCCCTAAAAAAGACACACACACACAAAAAAAGTTGGTGAAAGCAGCTTTTACACATTGAGAGGACTTTTAACTTTGTTATGAATTACATAATAATATGAGCTAAGGGCAAATGAATGAAAAACACATAGGCTAATATACTTTTCGATCATATATATGTGTTTAAAAATTAAGAGAAATATGTTGTAATGCATACATGGAGAACTTTTCTGAACCAAAACTGTACTTGGGATGTAACTGACAGTATTCAGGAAGCCCCTGGGATAAAGGCTTTCAGTGCCTTTTCCGCAGCTGTAGTTTTTAGACAAGCACAATACAGGCCTTGCTATGTCAAGAATGCAAAATACACTTTGTGTGTGTGTGTGTGTGTGTGTGCAGAAAGAATAATCTAAAGAAGTCAACTTTACTTAGAGTCACTTTATTGTGTCGGCCTGCCAAAGAGAAATGGATAACGGCATCCTAAAATGCCATGCTAGAAAAGCCCCTAGAGGTTATTGGTGACCCTCTAATATTGATTTGGGGCCAAAGATGAAAAATTACTTGCTTGAGATTATATAGTAGGTGAAAGTCACAATTAGGACAGGTTCGAAACTCTTGATGTTAATTCTTGACAGAAAAGAAGAACTATTAGGCAATAAAAATATCAGAAATCCTTGCTATTATTCAAAGTTATTTGTCCATGAACCAAAGATTTCACTCTGTTTATAAACTCTGCAGCAGATATTTAACAAAAGTAATATGTGAAGTAGCTATATGATGCAAATATATATATATATATATATATATATATATATATATATATATATATATATATATATATATATAAAATTTTGCTCGCAGCATGTGGAAGTTCCTGGGCCAGAAACCAAACCCGCATCATAGCTGCAACGTGCACCACGGCCATGGCAATGCCAGATCCTTAACCCACTGCACCACAGGGGAACTTCCACAAATATATATTTTGTAATTTACAGTACTATAAGAGAGCTCTGAATAGTTAGTATTTCAGAATTTTTATTCTATGATTAAACCAATCTTGCTATAATAAAATTTTAAATATAGAATTTTAAGTATATAATCCATTTATATTATATATAAATAGAATCTGTTTTAAAATATACGTTATGCATGTGAGAGATCTACCTTATTGGTAGCTATGATTGAATGGAGAATTGATTCCTAGGTGCTTAAGCTCTTTGGTTAATGACCATAATATCACATTCTCAAAGATAAATTAGGTTTGAACCATGTATAAGCATTATCATTCCTATTGTTTAATTTTTAAAAATTATTTTCATAGAAAGGGAGAAATGACCTGGTATGATTTTTATCCTCTAAAATCAAAATGCTGCACTTATGAAATAAAATAAAGAATGTAGAAAACATTTAAAAGTGAAAAAGTTTGCAAGATTTGTAGGCAGTAGGAGAAAATCTTGAAAGGAGAAGTGAATTTGTTGTTAGTCTTCGATTTATTCAACTCGAACTGATCCTTCTTAATGTTATGTCCCAAAATTATTGTAAATTTATAAGACCTCTTTCACTCATCCCTTCATATCATTTTTTTATTACCACTAACTATGCTTTTTTTAGTGCTTTTATGATTCCCTCCAAGTTGTTGAATAAATATGTGTCTTTTCTCTGTGGCAATTTTTCTATTGTGACAAGGTCGGCACTTAACTAAGATGATTTATCCTCTAGACAGATCATTAATGATGTGTCAGGGCTGTGTGTGCTCAGCATACCCATGTGGCCAGGTATCTTACTGTTGAATTTTCATGCGAAACTTCATGTTTAAGTCTCTAATCAGATAAACAGTTCTCGGGGCCATTCGGTTTGCATATTTGTGTCCCAGGTGTATATACTTGTCACACATTCCAGATTCTTCTATTTCAAGGCCATTATAATTTTTCACCATGAGTATCTGAAGCATGAGATTACAAAAATTTTGTTCCAGGAACACTGTCAGCCTAAGAATTAATTATAGACAAAACAGAACAACTCCACTTATTATTGTACATGTATATTGAATCCAATCTAACATTGTCAAAAGAGTATCTCAACTTGGGAAATTAATCTTTCTCCATAATTTATTTTGAGGTTTGAATTTTATTTTTATAAAGTTTTTAAAAATTATTTATTAGCATATTAAGGGATAATAATAAGACTGCACCTAACTAAAAAGCAAAAGATGATCAACAAAATAAAAAGGCAACCTACAGAATGGGAGAAAATAAGTACAAATTACATTTTTGTTAAAGGGTTAACATCCAAAATATATAAAGAATTCATATAATTCAATAGCCAAAAAACAAAAAATTCCATTAAAAATGGGTAAAGATCTGAATAGATATTTTTTCCAAAAAAGACATACAAGGAAGATGGCCAACAGATACACAAATAGATGTTCGACATCACTAATGATCAGGGAAATGTAAATCAAAGCAGAGTGAAGTACCACTTCACACCTGAATAACTATTATCAAAATGACAAGAAGTAACAAGTGTTAGGATGTGCATTTACGCTGTTGGTAAGGATGTAAACTGGTATAATCACTATGGAAAACATTACGGAGATTCTTCAAAAAATTAAAACAAGACCTACCATATGATCCAGAAAATCCACTTCTGGGTATTTATTCAAAGAAAACAAAAATATTAACTCAAAAAATATATGTGCCCCCATGTTCATTGCAGCACTATTTACAGTAGCCAAAATATGAAGACAGCCAGATGCCCATCTACAGATAAATGGATAAAGATAAAGAGCCCTACTGAAAATAGTCTGTTGCTTTAAACAGTAGACATTTATTTTCTCACAGTTTTGGTGGCTGGAAGTCTGAGATCAGGGTACTGGCATGATTGGTTTCTGGTGAGACTTGTCTTCCTGGCTGGTAGACAGCTACCTCTTTTGCTATGTGCTCACGTGGTTTCTTCTTTGTAAGAGCTCCTCCAGAGGGAGAGGAGGTGGGGGGGTGAGCTTGGGTGTCTCTTCCTATAAAGACACTCTTATCATCAGGCGGGACACATACACACACCCTCTACCCCCCACAACCCACACGAGATCCTCTGAACCTAATTACCTTCCAAAGACAACACCTCCAAACATCATCACATTGAGGGTTAGGGCTTCAACATATGGACTCGGGGGTGGGGGGTCATAACTCAGTTTATATCGCTGAACCTGAACAATATTTATTCTCTCTAAGCAGAGTTTCTCAATTTGTAAAATGTGGATTAGAACACAACAGAGTCATGGTGAAATTTAAATGGTTATTTTCTTCTGCTGCTGTTTGTATTGTTTGTGTTGTTTTGGGATGATCTCCTCCTATACAGACATGTGTTATTACTTTTGTTAAAGAAAAATTAAAGGACACAACCTCCTAGGAAGAGAGGCAGTTCTCCTCTGTTCTTACAGGCTTTTGGTTCTGCTTTTGGCCTTCAAAATCCTTCCTGACGTATCCTCAGACTCTCTTCCAGCCACAGTTTGCTTCTACCTCCCCAGGTAGCAGATCTTCTGGCTACTCCTCACTTCCATGCTCCAGGCCTGTTTGCCTAGTCTATGCTACTTCACCAAATCCGTCAGATGAAATTTTACCTCCACAAAACATTTCTAAATCTCTCTCTGAAACAAAGTCTCTCCTTTGAGCATCAGCAGTCCTTTGGGCCATTCCTATAAATATTTTTTATTCATCTGCTTCGTATTATAGTTAGTTACATGCAACCATCTTTTACGTCCCTAAGGGTGAAAACTCTCTGAATGAAAGAAGAACCAGATTCTCGCCCATGGAATTTAGCACACAGTAACCTTACACTTCCTAAATGAATTGAAACAATTGTAGGGAGAGGTGCTAGATTGAAATTTCCCTTTTTACTTTTAATGCAAAAAAGAGACCGTTTTATTTATTATAATAAGGAAAAGACCTTGGAGGAGACAGTCTTGTTGCTCAAGAGAAACAACTTTTGAGCACCCAAGAAGCAGTCATTATATACACAAAGTTGTTGTGTTAATATCAATCATAGTCAAGTATTGATTAAAGGAAATTCCCTGAAGATCAATATCTGCCAACTCTTTATTAGCTTAGGTTGCTACTGCATATACTTGAATACAACAAAAATATATTTATTCAGCATTTCATGGTTTATGAAGTATTTCCATGTATATAGATCATCACATCAGACATGAAATAGACAAAAGAATCATGTTTACTCAGGTCTATAGACAAAAATTCAGTCTGAAAGGATGTGACTTGTCCACGGTCACAAGCTATTACACACAGAAACCAGAACTAAACTGCAAATCTTGCTCCTGACCCACTTTCTATAAAACAATATGTTATCTCCCCCTGTACAGACTGTCTTAAAAAACACTCCATAATCTGTACATTTTAATAAATCAGATGAGTGGTTTCTACCTCCTTCCTGCTCTTAATCAGTATCTGAATTTTTGCTACAGTCCAAATTTTCATTTGATTAAGTCTTCAGTGGAACAGATTTCATCTGATTATGAAATTGTCAAGGAAAGCCCTAATATAATTAGGCCAATTCTTTTTTTCTTGTACGGTTTTCTATTACTTTAGTAAACTGCTGTACTGCATTTACCTAATGTATTCAATTTATAAAATCTATCATATTCCTATTAATTCTTTCTGTTTTTATAAAATATCTGAAATCCAACTAAATAGCTTTAATTTTACAAAATTCTAGCATTGCTTCCCTGCAGAATGCATCAGTCAAAACGAACTCAATGTATGACATACCACATACTAGTTTGTTTCTTATTAAAACTGGACAATGTTTGATCAAAGCAATTAAAGTCCATAGACGTTAATCATTTCTCATTGGTGTATTTGCAAATAATTGACTTGCTTGGATCTGGATTACTATTTCCCTTTATTTTTTTTTTCCTTATAAAATGTTGTTCTCAAGCTTTGTTACAAAAATTAATGCTCATGTAGTAAGTCATACTAATATAATTTCCACTGAGTAATAAATTTGATTACACTTCTCCAAGGAAAACTAACCAGCATTTAGGATTTTTTTTTAAACAACCCTAATTAAATATACACATATGTAATTCATTAGGTGATTTCCTCTGGAAGACAATGTTCATTTACATTGTGTTGTAGTGGACACAGTGTTTGATTCCTTTTCATGTGACTCTCAGTCATTTGAGTATGACCCTCTTTGTTTGGAAGGTCTGTGCTAAGCTTTTAGACTTGCACTGGGCCCAACGACCTCATCCTAGTGTTCTGTACTTACAAGCCTTTGGCTTGGCTTCTCACCAAGATGTCAATTAGGGCTTGTTTCTTGGGTGTTGTTGTCAGGTCAGGGTGCCAGTTTATAACAGGGATAGAAAGCCCTTCAGATTATAAGTGGTGCTTCATTTAGATTCCAAGATCATAGCTTTCCACTGAGTTCCTAAGAAGTTGTGTCTGCCAGAGCCATACCTCTTAGAGAGACAGAGTTCAAAGAAGTATTGTGCAAAAGCAGTATCATGGTAAATGAAAATAGGTGCTCCTTAACTTCAAGATATCCTGAATGCTTTGTGGTGGCTGAAGCACTTTAGAGATAAATGCTTTGTAAGAGCAGTGTGTTGTGGAAAGATTGAAAACTTATGTTCTCGTGATGTGGAAGAGTCAGGGCATCTGGGAAATACAGTAGAAGACCAGCCAGCCCGGCAAGGAGGTGGTCAGGATGACACTGAGCTAAAGAAGCTGAATGTCAACCGGTGTCTAATTCTGTAACTACAAGGTACATTCTTTCCCATTTGGCTCATTCCTCCTGACGGCTGCACCTGAACCACATATGTTATTAAAATGTTACACTGGGTGTCACACTTTAGTAGAATATGGAAAAGGTCCTTTGCAAACCAATTGTACTTGGAATGTTATGGCCTTAGAAATCCCATGTTTACCTAGAACGCCATTCTAAAAGGCAAATGAATACAGGATTTTGATGAAATATAAATTGCATCTAATTTTTGGTATGAACACATACAGACTGAGAGGTGATAAGGTCCGGATGTGCAACTGGAAATGCAGGTTGTGTGTACTGGGTCATGTAAACAAACTAATGTCAACAAACATAAAAAATATGGACAGAATCACAGCTGCTGTATGAGCTGCTTCCTAAGAAGAACCAATCCGTATCTATATTTACAGTGCTTTTTGTAAGAGGAAAATGTTCTTAATCTTCAAAGATGTTAGAGAACATCAATGTAAGATTGACCCACAAGCACATGTCCCAGTTTCAGGGTTATGTGACTGAGGATCAGTTATCTACATGAGAAAAAGGAAATTACAGGAACGCATGGAGTTTGGTTAGATGTTGGTATAGCCTCACAAGCTTTGGAGAAGTTAGTAATGACAATTCAGTTCTTTAAAAGTCATACTTAGGTATTCCAGGATGGTTTTCATTACTGAGATGTGTATTGATTGCTAAATTATACATATGTTTTATTGAAAATCTTGAATGCCGTTTGACATGGCAAGTGTCTAGTGAGCTTCCAGATGTCATCTAGGATAGCCTCCAATGAATTTCACCTCCTGGAATTCATGGATATGGTGGGAATGACAGTGTGTGACTTCCAAGGCTAAATCATTCAAGGCATTCCAGCATCTGTCTTGCTCTCTTGGCTGACTCTGGGGAAAGCCAGGTGCCAAGGTATGAAGACATTCAAGCAACCCTCTGAAGATGTCCACATGAGGAGGCCCGAGGTCTCCTGCCAAAAACCAGCATTAACTTCACAGCTGTATAAGTGAGCTGGCTACCTTAGAAGTGGATCCTACAGCCCCAGTCGCCTTCAGGCATCTTGATCACAAACTCAGGAGATACCCTAGGCCAGATGCACTCAGCAAAGCTTCTCCCTAATTCCTGAGTCAGAAACTGTGTAAGATAATATGTTTATTGTTTTAAAACACCATTGGTGAAATCACTGTGGGGAGGGAAGAATCAGGAGGGTGAGGATAACACATATACCACTGCATAAAAGCGATGATTAACGAGAACCACTGTACAGCACAAGAAAATCTACTCAATTGTTTGTAATAACCCATATGGAAAAAAAAGAAATGAATATATGTATACGTATAACTGATTTACTTTGCTGTAAACCTGAAACTACAACATTGTAAACCAACTATATTGCAATAAGATTAAATAAAAACAAATTTTAAAAACCCACTAAGTTTGGGGGAAATAGTTTATAGAGCCATGGATATGTAATATAAATGTGTAATGTATTGTTCTCCACAACCCAGTTCATCAAAAATTTGCTTCTGGCCAAGGCGCTTTCAGATCTTTTTTCAAAATGCTAGTCTAGGTCATAGATAAACAATGGCAAAATGGGGATAATGAAGCATTGTTCCACTCTGCTTTAGTAACTTGGTCCTAATGATTAGAGGAATCGGAAACATCTGGTTATTCTGCTTTTCTCACTGTCTGAGATTATGATGCCTAAATTGGAAGGACTCTAGAAATAAACATAATGTGTTCCAGACATTTTTGCTTGAGTGCCCTAAATTTCTAGCTACATCACTGGGTAGTTCAGAGGTGAAAGAACCAGTGAGGTGGTAAATATGTAAAGATATTGCACTGAAAATGGATGAGGAGAGCAACATGAAAAAGGTTCATTTAGAATCCAAGATTCAAGGACGCTGACCCATTCGAAGTTCTCTTTAAAATACTTGACCTCGTGTGCTAGACAGCCTGCTTGCAAAGTTGCAATGCCTGGAACAAAAGCTGGACCAGATCAGGGCTGCAGCTACAATGGGCCATATAGGAAGCATAGGGGACGTGCAGTGAAAAATCAAGGAGAAGATACTGCAAAAGCAAACTTGAAAATTGAGAAACTCTTCTCTTGGGTTTGAATAGTTTACTAAAAGAAGCACAGATTAGAGAAGACCTTCAAGAGCTTGCAGAAGAAGGTACCATTACTTGGAACATAGGAAGTTGATATTAGATGCAGTAGCCTGGAATAGAGGCTTTCAGAGTACAAGGAAAGAACCAGAGAATGATCAGGATCGTATGAGGGGAGGTGACACCAGCGGGATGCTATGCACATCAGCAGAACTTGTAAAACATCTGAGAGGAGACCACATGGACGGTAGCCACAGAAAACCAAAGAGAATATCCCAACAGCCAGCAGGCTTAGACCCTCCTAGCCTATGAGCCTAGGCTCAAGGCTCATAATCCCCAATGGAAAGGTTAGTCTTCTAGGCTAAGATGCCAGTTTGAAGGGGTCCTGGACAGATGGTTGTTGGATGGCAGATTCTCAGTGATCCAGCATGTTAAATCAATTAAACACAAATAAAATAGAAACGCTTTTGATAGCATTCATGAAGACAACAACTAACTCTTTCACACGGCTGAGAACCGCCTCAAGAAAGAGAGTTTGTCCGTGACATCTCTGGGTGCTCAGATGCCTGGCATAATCCTTGGCGTATTGTCGATACTCAGCAATACTTATTCAAACAGAAAAATCAAATTTTCATAATTTTTTTGGTCAAGTTGGGCAGATCATCTTTTTGACCCCCTGAAAGTCTTGGCAGCTAACAAGGTTTTGGCTTTGGCTTTGAGGTCGGTTTGATCTGCTCTTCCATAGTTGCTTGAATGTTCCAGTTGGACTAAACAATAGTTACGTTTCATCCCTCAGGATCTCATGTTTTTTCACATAGTAGTAGAGGAGCTCTCCTGTCCCACACAGCTCTGTGATTAGTTCTCTGAGATTGCTCCATTTTGTAAATGGAAAATCTGAGGATTTCCCCAGGGCACACAGCTAGTGAAGAGTGGAATCACGTCTTCAGTCCTCTTTCCATGCTACATCAATAGACCCATGTCAACCACATTCCTGATTCCTGCCTCAGAATCAGAAGTAGGTGATCATGAGCCACGAGCTCTTTTTGTCAATTATAGATCTGGAATATCACTTTGGATTCTACTTAGAATTACTAAGTGTGATGATGACTTGGAAGATGAGTTGACTACGCTGGGAAATAGTACCTTCCTTCTCACTCAAATGTTGGCACTGTGGATTCTAGTCCTCATTGCCATGTCTTTCACTAGCTACAGCTATCTGAGAAACATGCTAAGGGAAAAATAAGAAAGGTGACTCTGACAGTTATTCTGCATTTGCCATTCATCCACCCAACTCCCATCTCTGCAGATGCATCACAAATAAGGTCTTACTGCTTCTCTGTCTTGCTCTGTGCCCTGGGTGTCATCAGCTGCAGTTCCTGGGCGTCTTGTCCTCTGGCTTCCCATTGGATTTGGTGGGAGATCTTGGAGAGGAGGGGGATAGATTGAAGTCATTCTCTCTTTGCTCTCTCCAGGCTTCAGCACCAAGTTCAGGCAGAATCTGAGACCATAGCTCCCATCAAGTCATGCCCTCCCTCCATAGCTCCAACTCCCCCTGGCTCTAGAAACACTACGTCTATACCCTGACTCTTCATACCTCAGGAAGCCACACTTTTCTTCTGTTGCCAAACCCTGGGAGCCTCTGTATCACTTGCTCATCTCCTCAAGTTGCCCATAGCTGTGTAAGACATCTCTTCATTCATTCCCTTCTAAGACTCCAGCTGAATGAGCCTTTTTGCTTCCTCCCAGTACCCTGCTTGATAGAGTCAGCCTAAGAGAAACACCCTTCAACATCTTAAAAAGGCTTTATAACCAGGGTTTCCCAAACTTAACAGTACTGATTGGGCTGGATAATTCTTTACTGTTGAGGAACCGGCCCTATGTTTTATAAGATGCGTAGCAGCATCTCTGGTCTTTATGCACCAGATACCAGTAGCACCCCTGCTGGTGTTATCATAACTGAAAATGCCTTCAGACATTGCCAAATGTCCCCTGGGTGGCAAAATCACCCCAGTTAAGAATTACTTTTTAAAATATGGATGGACATAGAGGTTCTCACGCTAAGTGGAGAAAGTCAAGACAAAGACAAACATCATATGCTATCACTTACACATGGAATCTAAAAAATAATGCAAATGAACTTAATTACAAAATAGAAGAAGACTCACACACATAGAAAACACAATTTTGGTTACCAAAGGGGAAAGGTTGGGGGAGGAATAAATTAGGTGTTTGGGATAAATATATATATATTTGATTTATATATAAATATATATATAAATCAAAAATCAATAATATATGTATACTACAACACATAAAACAGATAAACAACAAAGACCTACTGTGTAGCACAGGGAACTATATTTGATATTTTGCAATAAATTATAATAGGAAAGAATCCTAAAGAATCTATCCATCTACTTATCTGTTTATGTGTGTGTGTATAACTGAGTCATTTTGCTGTACACCAGTAACTAAAACAACATTGCAAGTCAACTATACTTCCATAAAAACAGTTTAAAAAAAAAGAATCACTGTTTTATATTGGTCATACCTTTTATAGAGCTTCATCTCTTTACGTCTCTCTTCCAATCCACAGTTGACCTTTGTGTCACTCGTGATACACTTTACAATTCATATTTCAAATATATTAACTGATTTGAATTCCATAGAGTAGACTCAGCCACTTGATTTGTTTGGGGGCATTCAGCTACCAAGAGGAGGAAGCTGAACTGAACCCTAAGCTTGGCCTACAAGTCCCTTGCTACATCCCAGTGGTTCTCAAGCTGGGGCGATCTTGCCCTCCGGGGACATTTGGCAACATCTGGAGACACACTTGTTTGTCACAGGTGTGCAAGAGATGCAACTAGAATCCGTGGGGCAGAGGCCAGAGATGCTGCTAACCATCCTGCAGTGCACAGGACAGCCCCTCATAACAAAGAATTATCCCCCCAAACACCTACGCTGCTGAGCCTGAGAAACCCACTACAGACTGTGCTGCCCACTATGCTACATTGTCTCCTTAATCAGCAAGTCCTTTTCTTTGACTTTTCCATCAATCAATAGTTGTTCATATTTCAAGGAGCTTAAATCATGCTGTTTAATTTTTAATATGTAATATTCCTGCCTCTCCTTTGGTTTTAATATACCTTCTTCCCTATAGGCTATGTTGGTAAAAAAGAGTTTAGAGAGAAATTTTTATTTTCCTAGTTAGAATTGGAAGCAATTTTGGAACATGGGAATGATAAAAGGGAAAGGAAAACTGGTAAATCCTTTGAAATCTAAATAGAGTTTTCTTTCTTTCTTTCCTATTTTTGGGGGGGCGGGGCGCTGCACCTGCAGCATATGGAAGTTCCCACGCTAGGGGTCTAACTGGAGCTGCAGCTGCTGGCCTGCACCACAGTCATAGCAGCACCAGATCCAAGCCATGTCTGTGAGCTACACCACAATTTACAGCAGCACCTGATCCTTAACCCGCTGAGCGAGGCCAGGGATTGAACCGACATCTCCTCATGGATACTAGTCAGTTCTTAACTTGCTGAGCCACAAGAGGAACTCCTAAACAGAATTTTTATAACTTTATTATGAATGAAATATTTATAAAATATCTTAGGATAGGTATAAAAGTTCTAATATTTTTCAACCTTGACCTAGAAATATTGTAAACAGGGGAATAAGGAGAAGAAGCTTTAGGTGATGTTTGAACAAGAAAAAATGGTATAAGAAATGTGATTTAGGAGTTCCCAGTTGTAGCTCAAAGATGACAAACCCAGCTAGTATCCATGAGTATGTGGATTCAATTCCTAGCCCCCCCTCAGTGGGTTAAGGATCCCCTGTTCCTGTGACTGTGGTGTAGGCTGGCAGCTGCAGCTCTGATTTGACCCCTAGCCTGGGAACTTCCATATACTGCAGGTACAGCCCTATCGAAAAAAAAAAATGTGATTTAGAGTCTGGTGAGTTATTTTTTAGTTGTCCTGGATTGGCTCTAAACTCTGCTGCTTTCAGTTTCTATCACATTTTAAAAATTGTTACATAGGCAGACTATTTTAATGTATTTTAAAGCCTATATTTTATGCTTTTTAATACGTGTATATATGAATTTGTGTAAATACCACCACAATCAGAATAAGAGTTTCATTACCCTAAAATTCTCACTCTTTACCCTATTGTGGTCATACCCTCACCAACACTTAACCTCTTGGTAACCACAACCCTGCTCTTTGTTACTATTGGCTTTGTCTTTTCAAGAAAGTCATCTGAGTTGAATCACAGAGCGTAGAACCTTTTGAGGCTGCTTATGATGGTGCCTTTGAAATTTCGTTTAGTTGTGTGGATCAATAGCTTATTAATTTCTTTTGCTGAATACTTTCCATTGCATGGTATATTCTAGTTTATTTATTTACCTCTTAAAGGATATTTGGTTTCCAATTTGGGGGATATCGTAAATGGAGCCGCTATAAATATTTATTTATTTTATTATTTATTTATTTATTTATTTATTTATTTATTTTTGTATTTTAGGGCTGTACCCATGACATTAGGAGGTTCCCAGGCTAGGGATCGAACCAGAGCTGTAGCCGCCGGCCTACACCACAGCCACAGCAATGCTGGATCCGAGCCGCATCTATGACCTACACCACAGCTCATGGCAATGCCGGATCCTTAACCCACTGAGCGAAGCCAGGGATCGAACCTGTGTCTTCATGGATACTGGTCAGATTCATTTCTGCCAAGCCATAAGGGGAACTCCTGCCATAAATTTTTAGTGCACGTGTTTTTGTAGGAACATAAGTTTTCATTTCTCTTGGTAAATACTCAGGTGTGAGATCACTAGGTCATATGGTAAATGTGAGCTTACCTTTATAGGAAACTGCCAAACTGATTTCCAGATTGGCTGTTAACATTTCACATTCCCATAAGCACTTAGATGAGGGTTCCAGCTAATCTGTATCTTCACCAGCTCCGGGGTATTGTCAGAATTTTTTCAAGTTTTAACCATACTAGTAGAGATGAAGTAGTATTTCATTGTAGGTTTCATTAGATTTTTTTTTTCTAAATACTGCTTCATTTTAGAATAGTTTTAAATTTACAGAGAAGTATGACTATAGGCTTGAGAGGGGCCCTATACCCTCCCATCCAGTTTCCACAATTATTATCTTACATTAATAAGGTATATTTGTTACAACTGATGAACTAAGGCATTAAGTAAAGTTCAGATTCTATTAAATTTTCCTCAGTTTTTCCCCAATGTCTTTTGTCTGTTCCGGGAGCCCCCCAAGATACCACATTACACTTAGTCATCATGACTATGTACCTCATCTTGGCTCTGAGAGTTGTCTAACCTTTTTGTTTGTTTGTTTGTTTTCGATGAGCTGGAAAGTTTTAAAAAGTACTGGTCAGATGTTTTGTAGAAGATTCCTCTGTTGGAATTTGTTTGCTGTGTTCTCCTTATCAGACTGAGATTGTAAAGTTTGGGGAGAAAGACTGCAGAGGTTAAATGCCATTCTCATCACATTCTATCAAGAGCAAATACTATCAGTCTGACTTCTTATTGTTGACGTTGACCTTGGTCACCTGGCTCGGTGGTATTTGTTAAATTTTTCTGTTGTAGAATTAATAATTTTTCCTTGTCCATACTGTGCTTTTTGGAAGGGATTTCCTTTGTCCACCTTCTACTTAAGGAATAAGGGGTTATGCCCCAGAGCTTCACCTCCTTGAGGGCTGAGTGACTGCATAAATTATTTGGAATTCTTCTGCACGGGAAATTTGTCTGTTATTCCTCATTTATTTATTTAATAATTTCTATAAGTATTAACCGGTGGATATTTGATATTTATTCTATACTTTGGGTTACAATTCATTGCTACCTACTTTATTTTTTGCTTAAAAATTGTTACAGCTTTGGCCATTGGGAGCTCTTTCCAGGTGGCTCATTCTGTGTCATCTGATGGTTTGTTTCTTTTGTTTAGTACTTCCTTACTTTCTGTCACCATCAGATGTTCAAGGCCCTTATATATTTCCTGCCCCAGCTCTAGAATCAGCAGTTTGTTCAAGGAGACCTGGATCCTTTTATTGGGGAGGACATTAGAAATCAAATTCTAAGTGCTAGGTATGCTCTTTGCTGCTAGGGTAGCATTGCTTCTAGGAGCTCTCAGCTGGTAGAGCAAGGAAATGTTTGTGCATATACTAACTCATGCATAGACACATATTCATAAGCAGTTCTGCATGTAACCATCTGTATCTTTATTAAGCTCAGCCTGAGTTTATACTGATGTCTCCCACTCTAATCCATTGCCACATGGATCATTCTAGTTTCCTGCTCCCTGATTGTAACCTCCTACTCTAACAATGAGAAGACTGCCTCCCACCATCTGCCATCTATATTGTTTACTTCTAGTTTACCTGGACAGTGGTTTCAGAATTGTAAATCCATACTCCCATGGGATACAACTTTACCAGCTGGAGCACAGTTCTTACGTACCGTTTTGCTTTGTTTTGTTTTGCCTTTTGCCTTACATACTCCACTCATTTCTAAAATCACATAGGTTAGCACCTTTTCTCCCCATCTTCTTCAGTGAGCTTGTCTCATGTATTTGTCATAAGGTGAAATTTATTTAGTCACACTACTCACTCCATCCTGAGATCCTCTGATTCCCTAAAGTTAGGGTTTTTTTTTTCTTTTTGCATCACTGTGCACAGTGTCATGTATCTCTCACTCCAGGACCAAACAGAAAAGTTTCACTGTCCTAGAAAAACCCTTGAGCTATTAATCTCACCTCTACTCTGGCAAACACTGATTTATTTACCATCTCCATAGTTTTACCTTTTCCCAGATTTTCACAGAAATGGAATCAAGAATATGTACGCTTTTTGTTTTGTTTTGTTTTGTTTTGTTTTTTAGGGCCCCACCTGCAGCCCATGGAAGTTCCCAGGCTAGGGGCTGGGAATTAGAGCTGAAACTGCCAGTCTACACTATAGCCACAGCAACTCGGGATACGAGCCACCACGTCTGCAACCTAAACCACAGCTCACAGCAATGCCAGATCCCCCACCCACTGAGCGGGGCCAGGGATTGAACCCACATCCTGATACTAGTCAGATTCGCTTCTACTGCACCACAACAGGAACTCCCAAGAATATGTAGTCTTTAAGACTGCCTTATTTCATTTATCAGTATGCATTTAAAATTCATGAGTAAAGCTACTATAAACATTGAAATGCAGATTTCTATGTCTAACTTAAGTTTTAAAGTCAGTTGAGTAAATACCTAAGACAAGAATTGCTGTATTATATTAAAGGTTTTATTTAGCTTTGTAAGAAATTGTCAAAAGGTCTTCCAAAATGACTTTACCATTTTGCATTCCACCAACAATGAATGAGGGTTCCTGTTGCTCCATATCTTCACCTGCAATTGAAATTGTTGGCATTTGGATTTTAACTCTCCCAGCAAGTGGGTATTATTCCTAATTCCTCTCCCCTGTCCATTGGGACATTGTTATCGTTCATTTCACTTCTCTATATGCTTTAATCACCCAATACATTGTTACTATTACTGATTTAAACAA
The DNA here is from genome assembly GCA_004024745.2 of Catagonus wagneri. Classification (NCBI taxonomy): domain Eukaryota; kingdom Metazoa; phylum Chordata; class Mammalia; order Artiodactyla; family Tayassuidae; genus Catagonus; species Catagonus wagneri. The sequence continues at coordinate 9,601,639 of PVHT020000009.1, read as the reverse complement.
ACACATATTTCAAATCCATTAAAAATATGGAAGTTCCCGTGTTGTGCAGTGGGTTAAGGACCCAGCATTGCCGCAGCTGTGGCACAGGTCAAAACTGCAGCACAGTTTCCATCCCTGGTCCTGGAACCTCCGCATACCACAGGGGTGGCCGATTTTTGTTTTTTATTAAGATTTTACTTAACCTTCATTTATTACTTTACTGATGTTCTTCCTTTGTTTAGGTTGATCCAAGTCATATATATCATTTTCCTTCTGCATGGAGAATGTCTTCTGACATTTCTTATAGGGCAAGTCTGCTAGTGATGAATCCTGTTTTCTTGATCTGAAAAATTCTTCATTTCTTCTTTACTTCTGAAGGACAATATTGCAAGGTATAGAATTCCAACTTGGTGAATTTTTTTTTCAACGCTTTAAATGTTTCACTCCTTCTCTTCTTGCTTTCAAATATATTTGTTCTGTTTGGTATCATCTGAGCTTCTTGGATTTGTGGGTTGAGGTATGCTATTCGTTTTGAAAAGTTCTTGGCCATTATTATCTCAAGTGTTTCCTCTCCTCTATCCCTTCCTTCTCCTCCTTCTGATATTCAAATTATGTGCATGCCATAGCTTTAGAAATTGTCCTGCTGTTCTTGGATGTTCTGTTCTGCTTGTTATGCTTTTATTTCTTTTTTTTTTTTCATTTTTTTTCCTTTACATTTCAGCTTGGGAAGTTTCTTTTGACCTGACTTTAAATTCACTGATTTTTCCCTCCATGTCCCCTGGTAAGTATACCGATGAGCCCAATGAAAACACTTTTCGTTCTGTACTGCATTTTTTTGCTTTCTAGCATTTTCTTTGATTCTTTCCTGGAGTGTACATCTTTTGGCTGAAATTACTCACTCACTCTTCCATGTTGTCTACCTTTTCCACTGCAGCCCTTAACATATTCATCATAGGTATTTTAAATTTATTATCTCATAATTCCAAAATCTGTCATATCTGTGGTTGGGTTTCATGATTGTTCTGTCTCTTTAGACTACTTTTTTCTTGACTTTTAGAATGCATTGTAATTTTTTCTTGAAAGCTAGTAAACTCTAATGCTTCTTAGCTGTAAGATCTTAGATACCTTATTCAGCCACTCTGAACTCTAGGCACTTCTAAAATGAAGAAATAATGCCTACTTATGAATTTGTTGTGATGATTGCTTAAAAACAAGGTCTATACAAAAGTGAGACTTGTGACAACAAATGTGAGGTGAATGATTCGACATTTCTTGCAGGTCAGGCCCTCTGATCTTAGGCAGTAGCAAGTTTTCTTTCTTCTTTGGATTTTCATGGCAGCTCTCTCTGATTGGGGATGACAGAAATAGGGGAGTGCTGAGAATGGAGAATCAAATCTATGTACCTGTGGAAAGTAACTAAGCCTAAGGATTACATAGGAAATATTCAATCAGCCATCATTCCTGAATATGGAAATCTATTTTATTACACCAAGTGCCAGGTCATTTATAAGAGTTGTCAGAATGCATTTATATCTGCACAACCTGAGGTTTTCCGTACTAAAGACACATGGGATGGTAGTCATGTGGCACATTTAGAGTCAGGAGAAAAGGAAATCAGTTACCACTATTTAGCCTACAACAACTTAAAACAGACCCATCTAAGGAAGTATGTACTTACAGGGAAAAATATTTCACAAAAGAAGAGATTAAAAATAGCCTCTCAGAAAACACAGACAGATCACTTGCACACACACATACACATGCACCCATGTGTGCATACACACCAATCACAGTTATTTTAATTTCAAACTCCTTAATCTGAATAGAAGTAACTTTTTTCTTCTGTCTTTTTAGGACCACACCTGTGGCCTATGGAAGTTCCCAGGCTAGGGGTCAAATTGGAGCTACAGCTGCCAACCTGTGCCACAGCCACAGCAACACCAGATCTGAGCTATATCCACAACCACAGTTTGTGGCAACGCCAGATCCTTAACCCACTGAGCAAGGCCAGAGATCAGACCTGCATTCACATGGATACTAGTTGGGTTCTTAACTTGCTAAGCCACAATGGGAACTCCTTAATAGGAGCAATTTTAATAGGCAGTTCTGTTCCTCTGTATTTCCATGGAAAGAAAGCTATGGAGCTGCAGGTTTGGGGAAAGTCTATAGACATAGTAAGCTATTTACCGTTAGAGATACAGTGAGTATACCTTGTGTGTCAGCATTTCTTAGTGTTGACAATTGTACCTGCGAAAGGCAGAATAATGGCTCCCCAGGTCTTAAACCCTGGATCCTGTAAATGTGTTGTAGGGCAAAAAGGATTTTGCATATATGATTAGGTTAAGGAGATGGTTCCACTGAGGGGGAAATTGAGATGGAAACTGAGATTATCCAGATTCCAAAGTGGGCCAAATCTAACCACGGGTTGGTAAGAACAAAGAACTTTTCCTGGCTGTGGTTGGCGGTCAGTGGTCAGCATTCAGAGGAAGATACGACCATCAGGGATGATCAGAGAGATCCAATATTGCTGACTTTTAAGATGATGAAAGGGGGTCATGAGCCAATAAATGGGGTAGGACCCAGAAAAGAAAAGAATGGATTTTCCTCTAGAGCCTCTGGAAAGAAACAACCCTGTTGACACCTTGATTTTTAGCCCAGAGGGAATAGTGTCAGATTTCTAACCAACAGAATGGTAAGATCAAATATATGTTTTTTAAGCCACTAAGTTTGTGGTAGTTTGTCCCAGTAACAGTAGAAAACTAATGCAGCACTGTTTTAGAAACTAATTGTATTGTTTGCAGTAGTTCTACCACTCTTCCAAAGGAAAAACTTTTGTAGAAGTTCTCCCTGCAAACATCCAGATCCCAGGACTACATTTTATAGATTATCAACATGGCATTCATGTCCTACAAGGAATTTTGACCAGATTTTAATTTTGAGTATTAAAAATCCGTATGAAAAATATCAATCCTCCACTTCATGACAACCTGTCTCTTCACAGATGTAGCAACAGCTACTGCTGAAATGATTTCCAACTTTTAGGAGACGACGCAGATAACTGAGACCTCAGATTGGCAGAAATGTGTATGTTCCACTCTAGCTGGGAGTTTTTTATATGCTCTTATTGGATTGCTGTATGAGTCAATGCATTTCCACCTCTTATAAGTCTCACGGCCCATTGAAAAAGTACGAAGAGAACATGCAGTGCATTTTCTAAAGTTAAAAACAGCAAACAAATGGGCCCATGATTCTATTAATCACAGCAGAGATGAGAAAAGGATAATATTTCAGTGTAATTGGAAAAACAGCACATAGTAATAAGGAAAATGAAATTCTAGGTTTGTATACCAAATAAAAGGGAAACTGTCCAACATCTAGCAGCCCAAAGAACTAAAAGTTAAAGACTACGAGTCATCCAAAACCTTCCTTACTTAGCTCTTGGTGTGTCTGTGAGGGGTGGGATGGGGAGGGGGGCAATAAAAACCTGCTCCAGGGAAAACTCAGCCAATTTTAATGAGAAGTAAGCGCATGTGCCTACACATCAAATGAGTGACAGTTTCCTTTGTTGTGAATCCCCAAGAAGCTGATGTGTTTAAGAATGTGTTTCTCCTTTACAAAGATTTCTTCATGAAGACAGTAATAGAAGGGCCCTAAGATTAGTGCCAGAATTATGGTAATTGAAATCTTGTACTATGAAAAATATTCCATTGGACAATTCAGCATGTGGGTTCCTTAGTATCGCTGCTCCAGTTATGGCAATTGAGTGATGTTTGCTTTAAAATAATAGATAAAAGCACATTGAACTCAACAGGAAATGTGACAAAATAACCAGCAATTATTTTCTTCCAAATGCAGTAACTGAAACCATGAAAGCTTAAGTTTTTACAGCAAGTGAAAAAAGCAGATTCTTTGTTGAGGACACTTAGGCAGTTCGGTCTCAACTTTGTCTTGTATATTTTGGCAAATATAACTTTTTCTCTGATTTTTAGCATAATATTGAGTCTAGATGCATGTAATGTTTCTCAGTATTGTTATGTAATTGCATGTTAAACAGTATGAATTCAGAGACTCTTTTACTGGAGTTTCCTCCTTTTACTGGATAATAAAAAGTAAAGTATTTTAGAGAATTCATGATAACAATAAATAGAATCCAGTAAATACAGTACTCCTTATTTAGTTTTCGCCATGCTGCCTGGCTTAATCCAAAATGGATTGTGTGGACACACTTTGGAAAAATAGAAGGAAATACAGTTCAGAGAATGACACCTATCAGAAATTGCATTATCTGGCCTGTAGTGGGCAGCAGAGAGAGCTTGTGTGTCAACAAAAATACCAATTGGGAAATTTTAAACCACCTCTTTTCTCAGTGAAATCATGTGGTTGATTCAAATAAAATCACCAGATATTGACTGAAATTACTATGAATCCTAAGGAAAAACTGTCCACTTTCTTAGCCACCGTTAACAACATACAGAACTTTGCAGTTATATTTCCTTTCAAGAATCTACAACTGGGCTACAGAGATTTGCAGTTATTGATAATTACACATAAGTACACAAAGAAAAACTCCAGAAGAAAATTCCTCTTGATATTTAGTAATTGCAAAATGAACACTTTTTCAGATAAATGTAAACCTTTTTTTCATACCTGGCTAACATTAATGAGCACTAATTATGTGTAAGATTGTGTTCTAAACTCTTAATAAGTACTAACTCCTTATCACTCACAGCAGCATTGTGAGGTAACTATTGTTATCTCATTTTATGGATGCAGTAACTGTTGCTCAAAATGATTGTCATTTGCCCAAGGTCATACATCTAATATATGGTAGGACCAGTAGCTGTGACTAATTATTCTGTGTCTCAGTTACAAGAGGAAACTGCCTCGGTGAGTTGAGGTGAAGACTGGGGGCCCATTGGCCTATATTTACGCTGTATCCGTTTTTTTCTCAGGGCTGCAATCCTATGTTTGCAGTCAGAAACCCACTCACTTTAAAGATGAGTTGTGTGAAAGGTTGTGTCTCAAATGTTTCTTTAGCTCTTCATATTAACAAGTCAACATGGAACTCCTGGGAGTTGAGTGGATCCACAGAGAGTCAAACTTCCCACATGTCTTGCTTTTAATAGCAGCTTAGAGGTGAGCAGTTTATTTTTTTTTTTTCATATTAACAATGAATTTTATTTCAGTTATAGGTGTACAAAGATCATAAGTCAATACGATAGATTTTGTGTCCCAAACCCACAGTGCATCCCCCCACCCCCCAGATTGTCTTATTTGAAAAACCAAGGTTTTCCAAAATCTGTGAGTCATTGTCTGTTCTTCAAAGA
>PVHT020000009.1:9561680-9595333 GCA_004024745.2 Catagonus wagneri | reverse complement strand
TGGGGTTGCTTCTATCGCGTAATCGCCCCTCCTACCTCTTGATATGGTCTCCTCTTTGTCTTCTGGAGTAGAATATCTTTTTTGGAAGTTTACAGTCCATTTGGTTGAAGGCTGCTCGGCATTTGTTTGTAGTTTTGCTGTTTTTCGGGAGAGAAGTTTAGCTCCAGTCCTTCTATTCCGCCATCTTAATCCAATCTCCAGCAGTGAGCAGTTTAATGGAGAAACAAATGGAGGCTTTTCCTTTCCTTCCTTTGCTTATGCAATAATTTGATAAACATTTATAGAGCCTTACTACGTACCAGGAAATGTTCTCGGTTCTGAAGATCCAGCGATGGCTGAGAAACACATCCTGCCTTCCCAAGGCTCAGGGTCTAGTGAGGAAGCCAGTGAGTTTACAAAGCCAGTTTACAGCTTTGGGCAGTAAGTACTCTGCTTTATTAAAGCAGAATGCTCTGTGTACAAGAAGGAGGAATGTCTAACTCAGTCTGGAGGACAAGAAAGGTGTCTTAACAGAGAGAAAGTGATGGTAACTTCTGCTGTTTTAAATTCCTCCGTGAAAACAGACAAAAACTAGCAGTGAATTTAAACAACTCAGATTTTTGGAGATTACTTATGTGTGTTTCACAGGCATGGATAAAATCTTGGATTACTGAAATCAACAAACAGATTGAGCTCCGTGAGCTCAAGAGAAGGGACTGTGTCTTAGACAAATTTATATCATCAGTACCTGACACAGCACCTAGCACCCCGTAGGTCCCCAACAAATGGTGATTAAACTGAACCTGACAGAGGGTGGGTGGTCTAATTTCATTGAAGCACCATGTTTAAGAGTAATACTAGGAAAGATGAAAAGAACAGTGAAAGATGATTGAAGTCTACATATGAAGTTTTGACTCGCAATTAAAATTCCTGAGTTTTCTGCAGACCTGCTTCTGAGAAAGAGGGCTTGTTCTTAAACCTGATCTGCTTTATCCAAAGCTCTCTTGGGGAATATTAAAAAACATGAGTTGTGAGTAACGACTGATCCAATCTATGTTTTTCACTTCAGGGAAAGAATGCAGGATGGGATCGGGACAAGATTGCAGAGGAGAAGGACTTAAGCTCAGCTTCTCTCATGAAAACACTAAAATTACAACTAACTGCTGAACAGCCATCAATAAAATAGACTGGAAACTATCAAGAATGCAGGATAAAATCATCATAGCTCTAAAAAGTTAAGAATCACCTGCCTCCAAGTCCTGTTTAAGGATGAAAATTTAAGTCAGACAGTAGAATTACATTTGAAATTAACTAAATATAATAATAATAATAGTAATAGAATTGTATCCAGGATTCTACTTGATCTCTATCTCATGTCTCTTCCTTTTCTCCAGTTCTTCTACTACTGGAAGATTTGGGAGTGGGAATAGAAAAACAAGGAAGAGGTCAAGTTCAAAAGGTGAGATGGTACCACGGGAAAAGTCTGTATAGACTTGCTGCAGAACCTAATCCCCACCAAAGCGCAGAAATACTAGGTCACTGCCCCACAACCCCTCCCTATTACCTACCACCAACAGACTTAAACACACATAAGAAGAAAGCTAGTGGAGTTCCCATCGTGGCTCGGCAGGAACAAATCTGACTAGTATCCATGAGGATGCAGGTTCGATCCCTGGCCTCCATCAGTGGGTTAAGGATCCAGCATTGCCGTGAACTGTGGTGTAGGTGGCAGTTGTGGCTCAGATCCTGCGTTGCTGTGGCTGTGCCGTAGGCAACCTGAGCCACTGCAGTCGGGTTCCTAACCCACTGCACCATGGCGGGAACTCCTGGTTGTAGTAGCTTGACCAAATAAGAACATGGGCACATTTTTCCATCTCAAGTCAAATAGCACATACACTTGAGATTCCAAATGGAAAAAAAAAAGAAAAGCAGTTACTCTAACATACAAATGAGGAAACAGATAATTTTATTTTTACAATAAATTTAAATGCCGCTAAAATCTTCTTAGGAGGAAGTAGTGATGGTGGCTCCAAAAAAAAAAAAAAAAAGAAAAGGGACTCCAGTAGGAAAAGAGTGGTTTCTATTCACACATGAAATCACATAAGTAAAATAAAAGTGAAGTTGAGATAGTAAGAATGAGGGTCATAAAACCTCTTAACCTCTCAGCCTTTTAACCAGGGCATCGAAAAGACAGCATTGATTTCCTGAGCTTGGGTCAGGCTTGGGTCAGTGGAATGAAATGATACACATGCTTCACAGGAGGACAGTTTTAGATACTGGTTGCATTATTTACAGTAATTCTAGTTCCTATGGCAAATAAAGCTGGAAATGTATAATGACCTGAAAACAATAAAAGAAATCTTTAATTTTTTTACTTTCATATACTTTTTAAAAGTTACTTTCCATTTACAGTTGTTGGAAAATATTGGCTATTTTCCCGTGTTGTTCAATATAGCCTTAAGCCTATCTTAGACCCAATAGTTCGTGCCTCACATTCCCCCTACCCCTATGTTGTCCCGCTGCCCTTCACTTTCCCCCCTGGGAACTACTAGTCTGTTCTCTATGTCTATGCCATTGCTTCTCTTTTGTTATATTCACTAGTTGGTTATAATTTTTAGATTCCACATATAAGTGGTATCCTATAGTATCTGCCTTTCTTTGTCTGACTTATTTTAGCATAATGCCTTCCAAGTCCTTCCGTGTTGCTACAAATGGCAAAATCTTGTTCCTTTTTATTTATTTATTTATTTTTATTTTTTTCCTTTTGGGGTCTCACCTGCAGCATATGGAAATTCCCCGGGTAGGGGTCAAATCAGAGCTTCAGCTGCTACCCTACACCACGGCCACAGCAATGCCAGACCTGAGCCACATCTGTGACCTTTGCCACAGTTTGCCACAATGCCAGAGCCATAAGCCACCGAGCGAGGCCAGGGACAGCACCTACATCCTCATGGATACTAGTCAGGTTCTTAACCCACTGAGCCACAACAGGAACTCCAGTTTTGTTCCTTTTTATGACTGAGTAGTATTCCATTGTCTCCATGTACCACATCTTCTTAATCCATTCATGTGTTGATGGACATTTGGAAATATATCTCTTACTCATCTAGAACATGTGGGTGAACAGGGGTAGCTTGAGAGTCTTCCCCGCAATCATCTGGAATTACAGAATGAGGGAAGTTTCATCACCATCAACAGGTTGTTTCCAGGGCCATCCTGGGCTCTGTTCCATCCTAACCAGAAGGAAGAGGAGGAGTATGGAGGTGCACTCATGAAGAGTCTACATGGTCCAGGCTGTGGGTGATACTGGTTTCCAACCCTGTTCCCTGACTCAAGGTCAGTCACAAGGACGTACCTAATTGCAAGGAAAAGTGAAACATACACTCTTGCCCCCGAAGAACCAGAGGACATGGATCTGATAACCAGCCAGCATCAACAAGTGTAAAAAACCTCTGTAGGTTGTTCAAAACAGAATCGCTCTTCATCTGCCTGCAATAGGATGTGTGTAGCGTGGCCTCCAGTGCAAGCATACACTTCACCAAATAGTCTCTGAAGAATCCTTCAAGTTCTCTAATTTTCTGAAAGATACTTGTATTTTTGTTTAAGAAAAAAGAATTCAAGGAAGAAGTGCATGTGAAAAGGGGTATTAATGGAGCATTTGGGAAATTATGTAAAGTTTTATGCTGATAAAGAATGTGGAAGAAGGAACGTTAGAGGGGAAATTACAGAAAATGAGAGAGAGGACACAGGGAGAAGGGAGAGGACAAAGGATGGCGAGAAGAAGGGGAGAACACTCTTCTTTTTCTATGGATGCTGAGAAAAGCATCAAAACAAAAATGAACAATGTTCTTAAAAGTTAAGGGAAAATGTCACAGTCTCTTCAGTGTCACTTATCCCTAAGTCTATAAACTTCATGGGTGTAAAGAGTTGCAAATATGAACATGCAGACTCAGGCTGGGGAAGCCTCTATTGTGTTGACCTTGGGGCTGCTTTGGGCAGCCAGTAAATTAGAGCCAATAAGATTTGAACACAACATTTACACTTGGTTAATCACCCGCTTATAGTGACAATTTTTGAATCTCTTCTTAACAATACTTTGATTTGATTTCGATTACTTGTTTCCTTTCTCTCTTTCCTCCTCTTGGGAACCCCGGCCAAATAAGACATTCTGTAGTTCCTCTTAAAAGCTTAGCTGTATTAAAGAGCTTGAGGTTTTTTAACTTAAAAACAAAAACATAAATCTTGTGGGTGGGAGCAGTTTAAATCTTGCATGAGACCTCCAAGCCTCCCTGCCCATGTTCTTGTTTGATTGAAATTTTTAAATGAGGATGCCAAGGCCACACATGCCCTCAAAAACCAAAGTCAAGCAAAGATGCTGATGCAAGCTTTTTGATTTATTCTAAATCCAGGTGTTTATTATGTCTCCAGCAGCCCAGATGGAAAAGTATTGCAGTATTTTATCTGCTACTTTGTGTTAGGTTGGCATCAAAATGGCTTGTTCCAAAGGGATCAGGAAGGACCTTGAAAAATTCACCATCAGTTAGAAAACTGTTCACGAGCATTTTGCATCCTTGCTTTTTATGATAGCAGCCAATGCCAGCTGATTGCTTTCTGGCCTGAAGATCGTCTGAAATCTGCGGGACCCATGAAACTTGTTTTGATTTCTTGTCTAAGAAGAAAGCAAAATGTAGATGCAAGATACAAATTTCAGTATGATACTTCTCTCCATCTCCGTTGTCTCAAAGTAGCTGACCTACACTTTGCCTTTTGTTTTGGACAATAGCAGCCACTGAAGCCAGAGTTATTGTCTTAGTGTCATGACTTGGCTAGACTTCAGGTAACTTTTGCCCCAATTTTTTATAATAATGGCTCAAATTCTCTTGTCCACTGAAGACATATAGCATGGAAAGGACTATATGATTTGGAAAGCAAGGTATTTATCTTATTGATTTGAGTTTTATAAAGATAGGAATTTAAGGATTGCTTTTCCTTGTTTAATGTACTTTCCATGATATTAGAATAAATTGCCATTAGAGGATGATGTGGTAGGCAAAATAATGGCCTCTCCAAGTTGTCCATGTCCTAATCCTCAGAATCAATTAACGTGTTAGGTTTTATGGCAAAGAAGAATTAAAGATGCAGATGGGATTATAGACGCTAATCAGCTAACCTTAAAATAGATTATCCTGGACTACTTGGATGGGTTCACTGTACACAGGGGTCCTTAAAAGTGGAAAAGGGAGGCAAAAAAGGAAGAGTTTTGCCACATTGAAACTGCTCAACCCACTGTTGTTGGCCCTAAACACAGAGGAAGCAGACCTGAGTCAAGAACATGGGCAGCCTCTGGCAGCTGTAAACAGGCTTCCCAAGGGCCTCCGGAAGTGACTGTCTCTCTACCGACACATTTATTTTAGTCTATTAAGACCAAGGTGAGACATCCAATCTGAAAAATAATAAATTTGTGTTGAGCCATGAATTTTGACAGAATTTGTTATGGCAGAAATAGGAATCAAATAGAAAGGTTATCGGGGTGTTATAGAATATCAATACTTGGGGAACAAATAGTTTCCAGCCACAGAGTAGATGGAGGGAACACGGCTAAACTTAGCATGCCACTCACTTTCCATACTGCATTAAATATCACAGCCCTTTACAACCATATATAACTAAGCTTTAATGGAAGGAGAATACAATCTGCCAAGGGGAGAAATAGAGAGAATTTAAAACTAGGGGTAAAAACTCATGACCTGTGGAATGTTGAACCAGATGCGAATATTCTACTGGTGGTGGAAATAAGAGGTTCCAGAAAAGAAGGGAGAAGGCAGTTATACTTGAGGATGCCAGGGAGACTTACAAACGTCCTTGACATACAAATTGGAAAGGGGAGGAGTGGAATTTCACCAGGTTAAAGAGGGAAAGCCAAAGGGCATCGAGACCAGAGACACTTGGCATGAGAATATAAGGTGCCTTCCAGAGACTATTGGGTGATTTGTGCAGGATGGCCTACAAGTTTAAAGAGAAAAGGAAGTGGGGTCCAGATTACACAAAATCTTGGATATCTTCCCCAAAAGTTTTGACCCTTTTATAGGCCAAAGTTCACAAACTAGAGGCCTGCAGACGTCTTTTAGTTGGCTCTCATAGTATTTGTGTGTATGTTGAGGTTTTCTTGGCTTTACTTCATTTTGTTTGTAACTTGAATTACAAAATTAAAAACATTTTAAAAAGTGGGAGAACTAACATAAAATTCTAGACTCCCAGCTTCTCTTGGGCAGGCGACAACAATAACAGAAACTAAAACAGATGATTTGACCACACTGGGCCTCGCTTGACCACAAATGGTTAGAGCTGAGTAGCATCTGACGCTGTAGTCTAGGCCTGATCTAGCCAGTCCACCACAATTGCCAAACTCCATCACTTGCTATCATATGATACCTGCCCACTTCAGAAACATTTGTACCTGCTAAACTAGAGCAGGGTTTTGTGTTTGCAACCTCTGTTGTAAGCAGGTGGCAACCCACAGAAGGATTTTAAGATCAAATCTGTGATTTGGAAAGAAAATCCTGGTAACCATTTTAAGCCACCCTCTGCCTTCTGATGGCCCATTATGTGTATTTCTGCCATCGCACTTATAACATTGGCTTAAAATGATCTTTTTCTGTGTTTATCTTCCCTGCCAGACACCAAAATCTTCTAACGGGTCAGAGATGTTTCTTACTCACTGGTGACTCTGTTACCTAGTGTCCTATTTGATAAGTAGTAGATAGTGTGTGAAAAACCAGGATGGGTGAGACCTAGAGGCAGAGATGGGTAGGAAGATGATTAACCTCATCCCAGGGAAATGTAAGGAAGGCTGAATTAGGATGGACCAATGAACATGGTAAGAAGGGTGTAATTGTCAAAGATTGCAAAGAAGAATTCATTGGATTTGGCAACTGATTGGGTGTGGAGGGTGAATAAAAATAGCTCCAAATAACCCAGAAATAAACCCACACACCTACAGTCAGTTAATCTTTGACAAAGCAGGCAAGAATATATGATGGAGAAAAGACAGTCTCTGAAGCGAGTGGTGTTAAGAAATCTGGACAGTTGTGTGTAAATCAATGAAGTTCTAGCAACCCTCACACCATATACAAAAACAAACTCAAAATGGCTTAAAGACTTAAATATAAGACATGACACCACAAAACTCTTAGAAGAGAACACAGGCAAAATATTTCCTGGCATAAATTATAGCAATGTTTTCTTAGGTCAGTCTCTCAAGGGCATAGAAATAAAAACAAAATTAAACAAATAGGACCTAATCAGATTTATAAGCTTTTGCACAGCAAAGGAAACCATAAACAAAACAAAAAGACAACTTAAGGAACAGGAGAAAATATTTGCAGACTATGTGACCAACAAGGGTTTAATTTCCAAAATACTCAGACAGCTCATACAACTCAATAACAACAACAACAAAAAGCAATCCCAATCAAAAAATGGGCAGAAGACTTAAATAGACATTTCTTCAAAGAAGACATACACATAGCCAAAAAACTCATGAAAAGATGCTCAAGGTTGCTAATTATTAAAGAAGTGCAAATCAAAACTATGAGGTATCACCTCACACCAGTCAGAATGGCCATCATTAAAAAACCTGCAAATAACAAATGCTGGAGAGGGTGTGGAGAAAAGGGAACCCTCCTACACTTTTGGTGGGAATGTAAACTGATGCAGCCGTTATGGAAAACAGTATGGAGGTTCCTCAAAAAGTTAAAAATAGAACTACCATATGATCCAGCAATTCCACTCCTGGGCATATATTTGGACAGAACTTTAATCCGAAAAGTTACATGAACCACCATGTTAATAGCAGCACTCTATTCAATAGCCAAGACAAGGAAACAACCTAAATGTCCGCTGATAGAGGAATGGATAAAGATGTAGTATATACATACATGTATATGACTATTATTCAGCATAAGAAGAATGAAATAATGCCATTTGCAGCTACATGGATGGACCTAGAGATTATCATACTAAGTGAAATGAAGTAAGTCAGAAAGAGAAAGACAAATACCATATGATATCACTTATATTTAGAATCTAAAATATAATGCAAATGAACCCATTTATGAAAGAGAAACAGACTCACACACGTAGAGAACAAACTTATGGTTACCAAAGGGGAAAGGAGGTGGGGGAGGGATAAATTAGGAGTTTGAGATTGCCGATACAAACTACTGTATATGAAATAGTCACTAAGGATGCAAGGATGAATAAGGCAAAGAGGTGAATACTCAGTTTTAAAGAGGTTGAGATTTTTTAAATGTGGTTAAATAAAATGTAATGACAATTAATTTGACATGGAGATGAACGCAAAGATATTTAACCCTGTTTTTATTTAACACTGTCTTGAAATTCTTTCCGGAAGATGAATATTGCCCGTACTGCTAATAAAATTAATATTTTGCTGCTGAAGACTATGAGTTGCAGTCTAGTTCAGGTTCCTTGGCAGATGTTTGTATTTCCCCATCTTTGAGCTACTGCTTTTGCTGTGTTAACTGAGGTAAAAATTGCTAATGATATTACTTGATGATTGTGTAATTATTTTAAATATTTTAAAGCATGAGAGGAATATTTAATAAACATGAATACATGAATACATTTTCCGGATCCTTCAAACCACAAAGAGATCCTCTCCTGTGACAGCCTAATATTAGGCTACATATCTGGCAGTTCCACAGCACTGGAAAATTCCAGTAGAAAAAAAGGTTAAAATAATCCGTAATAATCAAGTTCATTCTGAATAAATGTAGGTACTTAGCTCCTTTCCCTGGCCATCTCTCTGCCCTCTTCCAGAGATAATACACAAATACATTAAAATCCACTTAGAACCTCTCTGGCAATAGTGTGTTAAATTGCTTCAGCAATTATGTAAGGCGTGAGAGTAGCTTAATTTCAAGTCACTGGCCCATTTGAAGCTGCAAAATAGAAATGACATCAAGTGAAAGAGGGGTCATAGTGCTAACAGATCATGAATACCTCCACTCAGATAAATAAACCAAGCTGCCTTTTAATTTATAATAGAAAAATAAATTTTAGATTATTCAATCACAGAGAAGTTCACCTGACTTGGGGATAAAATTGAAAACAAACCTAGAAAAGTTTGAAATTCACATTGGAAGGATTAACTGGCCATTTCCCAAATACTAATATGCAATTCAGCTATGTTTCTAATAAGTAGAGCAGGGAGTTCGCTGGGGGTCTAGTGGTTAGGACTCAGTACTTTCACCACCACGGCCCGGGTTCAATCCCTTGTCTGGGAACTGAGATACCATATCAAGCCACTGCATGCTGGTGCCTATATATATATATATGTATATATATAGATATATAGTCACGTATTTTAAAATAAAACAAACATTCTAGAGGCACTAAAGAAAGAGAATCTTTTGTTAAGGCAAAAGCGAGTACTTTTGGTTTGGGAATACAAAACACTTTGCATAGTTATGGACTAGGAGGACCACCAATTTGAAGTGATAAAAGTAACTAGGAACCTACTGGTTTAAAAAGTTTAGCAAAAGGTATGTGAACACTGTCGCAGAAGAATATAGGGCTGTGGGAGGAGTGGTCACTAGATACAAACTATTGTATTTGGAGCGGATAAACAATGAGGTCCTGCTGTACAGCACAGGGAACTATATCCAATCACTTGTGGTGGAACATGGTGGAGGATAATGTGAGAAAAAGAATGCATATATATGTATAACTGGGTCACTTTGCTATACAGCAGAAATTGACAAAACATTGTAAATCAACCATAATAATTTTTTTAAAAAAATCTAAATAGAATGAATCCTGTTTTACAGAAGTAGTCCACCATCTAGGAAGTAAATTTCTTATCCAAGATGTTTTGAAGGCATACTAAATATTAGGAAAAGCTACTGTAAACCCTGAAAACCAATAAATAACATGCCAAAAAACAATACCAGTGACACAGATGCTACCTGCTTCTTTGTCCCTTCACTCATTCCTTTATTTATTCCTTTCCTCTTTGATTAACGAGTGCCTTTTGTGTTTAGACATGTGAGAAAATATGGAAGAAAGAAGAGAAAGGGAAGAAATGTATTTAATTCAAACAACTTCTAGCAAAGGATGACAGAGACTGGTATTAGAAGAAGCAGACCAGTCAAATGTACCGCAGAAAAGATACAGGGATACAGAACGAGGCAATGCGAGCCACTGCAGTTGTGGGAATGATCCAGGGAATATTCTCTGTGGGAGCGGAGTTAGATAGAATTGGGGAAGACCAGGAGTTCCTGTCGTGGCTCAGTGGTTAACGAATCCAACTAGGAACCATGAGGTTGCGGGTTCAATCCCTGGCCTCGCTCAGTGGGTTAAGGATCCAGCGTTGCCCTGAGCTGTGGTGTAGGTTGCAGACATGGCTCAGATCCTGCGTTTCTGTGGCTGAGGCGTAGGCCGGCAGATACAACTCCGATTAGACCCCTAGCCTGGGAACTTCCATATGCCATGGGTGTGGCTCCAGAAAAGGCAGAAAGACAAAAAAAAGAAAAAGAAAAAATAAGAATTGGGGGAGACAATTTCTGTGATTATGCGAATGGCCCTACCCAGTAGGGACCAAAATTTGTAGGACTCAGTGCAAATGAAAACAGGACTCCTTGTTCAAAAGAGCAGGACAAAAGGTATATTCCTTTCTTCTGCAGTTCTCTGCCTCCACCTGTCATGGTGCTTTTTGTCCGCTGTTGATGGGCTTTCTCAGGCACAGGGCACCCCTGTTCCTAGGGTGACCACGGATCATCACGGGTGCCCAAAGACTGTCTAGCGACACAGCCGACAAAGTACCTGCACCCAACCCACCCACCCCAACCTGGAGCCCAGGATCCCACAAGGGCAGGGGCGACAGCAGCCTTGGGGAGGGCCATGGAAGTGTGAGACAGAACCCACGCGATGCAGTGGCAAAGCTGTAAGAGGCAGGACCATTGGTGCATGTGCCATTGACCCAGGGTACTTCGCTTGCAAAACAAAAATTCCAGGATTCAGGTATTAAGAATGTCCAGACCCAGGCTAAACCCCTATGTGCAAGTCCTCTTCCACGCACAGGGCCCAGTGCAGCAGGCTGGCCGCAGGGTTACACACCAGAAAGCCAGCCCTGTGGCAGATCCGCCAGTCCTAAAAGACCACTAACCAAATCCTCAGTAAAAGGGAAATAAATATATCACTGCCCCATTGAAGAGAAGAACAGGGAGCTGGCGGGGGGAAAGGGAGAGGGAGCAGGTATAGGTTTTTATTGTGTGGACTTCACTGTCCACACAAAAAACTTTTTTAAGACTAGAAAAGAAAACCAAAGAACACCAAAAGATGGAAAATTATTCCAGAACGTGGTTAATAGATGCTTGTGGGGGAAATGTGGGGGCCTCTACCTCTGGATAAATTGTCTACCAAAGCAAGAAAAGTCCACTCAAACACCCTCACGTAACAAAAAAAGAAACATGCTACTCATATATTCTTTGGGGGTTGAGCAAGGGGGTAAATAACGATTTGACATGTATTCCATCTGGCTAAGAAATTAACCAAAGTCAAGGCATCAAGAAAATTGTTTTATTTAAAGTCTACCAATTAAAAATGTAGAGTAGAATGGGGAAGACAATTCTTCCCCATTGACAGATGTAGAGTCAAGTAAAAATAATTTTTAAAAACTAGATACAGTTCCCCAGAAGTAGAGCCCAAAATATGGATTTGAGAGCAAGTGTTTTGTTCAGGATGTTGGGAAACATGTGGAGGAAGGAGAAAGCAACCAATTGAGAATGAGTAATCATGCCAGTTACCATGAGGGTGACCGCAGTTTAATGCACAGAGAAATTTTGACAAACTGTGCAAGCTGCATGCCCAAGAGTTCTAGAACCGGGGGGGCAAGAGAGCTTTCCATATCAATGTCCTTCTGTCACTGTTTGAGAAATGCAGGAGGGGGTTATTCAGACACATCTCCAGCTGGGATGCGGGGCAGCTTTGGGGACATAGTGTGTGGGAGTGGGCAGTGGGGGTACAGGAACACACTGTGATGGTTAAAGCTGAAGCACCATCAGTGGCCATGGACACAGTGCTCTGCAGGCTGGTTAGGATATTGAATGCAAGCAGCCAAATCAATTCTTAAAGAAGACTTTATGGTGAAAAAAAAAATGCTGAGTGTAAGTGGACTCATGGCTCTGGTCTGAATAAATAATACTAGGAAATGAAAAAGAGTAGAAAAAACAGAGCAGGATAAATGCACGCCAAACTTATCACTTATAAATGAAGAAAAACTTCCTGTCAGTTGAGAATTACAGAAATATAGGTTACTTTTAACTTCATATTTGGCAAAATTCAGAGCAACTACAAGAGAATAAAATACTAGTTATTTTCCATGCCTATAGCCACTCGAAAGATGAGGAAACGAAAGAAAAGCAAAGAGAAGAAGAACAGAGGTAACATCAAGGGTTTCTATTGTAACTGTAAGTTTATGTGAGTAAATTGCTCTATCAAAATGCAAGTTGTCATTTATGTATTTTAAATTCCCATATACACTGCTGATGAATAATATGTGCAGTTGGAAAATTGACAGAAATCTGTAAACCAACTATAATGAAAAAATAAAATAAAATAATGCACTGATTAAAAAAAAAAGATAGGTCCAGATCTAAACAACACAAAGTTTAAAAGTTTTAATAAGATACGTGTCTAGACACAATGCCAGGTCAAAGAGGAAATGTTTCTCTGTAAGCAAGGTATTCAATAATGCAGAGTATGCAATCATAAAGTAATCATTTATTGTGTTTGCTTATTTATGGGTTTTACTGATTTGACATGAAGTACTGTCTTAGATGAAGACAATATAAAACTTATATTACCCTACTAAAATGAGGTCATTGACAAGGAACTGTCTATGAATGTTACCAATTCAGATTATTTCAGAAGTTTAATATAAAGAAAACTTGAAATGCCCTGAAATCTTACAACACTTGTAAGAGAGGCTTTCCCAAATTTAACATTCACCTCACATTACCAATAAAGAGTTGTGAAGATGAAACAATATTAATTGTCTTTCTTCCCTTTATAGAAAGTACTTAAAAATCTATTCTTGCTATAGAAAAATATTACGAAAGGAAGTAATAAAGGAGTACACAGGAAAGAGAATGGAAATAAAGTAAGTGTATATCTGACAGCTAATTAATAAAAATATCATGTGAATTTTTCTGGATTTTGTGATGTGTGTGATATTACGCATTTTTGAAAATGGATAAATTGCTGTGCTTTTCTCATTCTAAACACCTTTGGTGTTTCCTGGTGTGTGAGGTACCTGTTTAAACCTCTTGCAAAAATGGTCTTCAAACTGGAAACACCAAAACTTTACCTGAACAACCCTTGATCACAGAGTAAATGCATACTAAAATTACAGAATTTTTAGAAAACAGTCAATTTGTGGAAAGCAAGAAAATCAATACCAAAAGAAAAATAAAGTCTTAAATACTTAAGTCAACAGAAGAAGAAATTTAAGAATTAACTTATAACTACTATGATCAGAAAAGCATAATAAAGTACACTGTAAAAGTAAAAACACTTTAAAAGTGAAGGCAGAAATTAATCAATTAGAAGGCAAAAAAAAAAGAGTGGAACTAAAAATAATATTCCAACACTGGTTCTTTGAGAAATTCAATAAAATAAGCATAAGCTACCTTAAGAAAAAAGAGAAAAAGTACAACTGTACCAAACAGAAAATATGTTGAAAAAAAGGAAATTTAAAGAATCATAAGAAGACTTTATACAAGTTTAGACAAATACATGGAAAATTTGGATTAAACAAATAATTTTCTAGAAAAAAGTATAACTTAAAATTTACTCCAAATGAAATACACAATCTTAAAAGGCAATTTTACGTAGGAAAAGAAATTTTTCTAAGAAAACAACCTCCCAAGCATAAGACCTGGAGAGTTTGTATGAAATCACTAAGATTTATAGTTCTATTAAATTTCTTGAAGCATTGGAAGAAAAGGAAAACTTCCAAAAGTGTTTTATTGATACTTAAGTTACTACATGTAACATTAATAACATAATAATACAGGGAAAACAAAACTACAAACAAAAATTCTTAAGAAATATTAGCAGCAACAACAACAAAAAGTTCCACAGCAATTTACAGGAATAACACATTATGATCAAGTGCAATTTAACCCTGGGTATGTGATAATGTCTCAATGTTAGGAAATTAATTGGTGTAATATTTCACATTATTAGATTTAAGGATATAAGTCATGTGATCATCTACAAGTAAACCAAGAAAAAGCATATGACAATATTCAAACAATTATTCTTGAGACATAAAAAAGAGACAATAAAATAAGGGTAGCGGGATAGCTTATATAACAAACTATTCTGTGTCAATCCCACCGTCATGATTAGTGAGAAAACACTGCATTCAGGAACAAGATGAAGAATTCCACTACTGTTATTAGTATTTAACATCTTATTGTAGGTAAACAGCCAAAACAATTAGACAACAGAAAGAAATCAGAGGTACGAAATTTGGAAAGGAGAAAATGAATCTCTCCCTACTGTAGATGGTGTTATTATATAAACAAAACTCAAAATTATAAGATAAAAAATATTGAAGTAATAAGATGGTGCATAAGTTTTGAGATACAAAATCAATTATCTTCATGTACATAAACAATAACCAGTTGAAAGATATTATACAGAATTATATATATAATATTAAATTATTTTAAAAATAAAATAATTACAGTGTAATTAACATAATTATAACTTATATTGATTTTATAATTACAATAGAATAATTTATTGTAATATTTATATGTAATAATAAAAATAGATTAGAATCAAGATAAAATTCTTAGAAATAATCTTAAAAATTAATGTGCAGGCTATATATAGAGAAAACTCTAAAAGGTTACTAAAAGTCACCAAGAACACCAAAAAAGTCTTAAAATTTCATAAATTAAAGATAAAATGATTCAGCATTATAAAAACCTCAGTTCTCCCTATGTTAGCATATAAATGTGGTATAATCTTAATAAATATGCTAACAATTTTTAAAATAGAGCCGTGTTTAACATTATTGTAAAAAATAAAGACCTAGTAATAGCCATTAAAACTCTGGGAAAACAAAACAATAATGATGAGAATAGCCTTACCAGATATTAAAGTATATTAAATTAAATGTATTTTATTTATAAATATAAATATTTATTTATAAATAAAACCATACCATATAAGTACATAAATAGATAGGACAGTGGAACAGAAAATAACTTTGGGAAAAGGCCAAAATCTAGAGATTTAGTATATAATTAGGAAATATTTCAAATCATTAAGGAAAAGTTAGATGATTCAATAAATGGTGCTGAGACAACTAGGTAGCCACCTGGAAAAAAACAATTATTAGGACTAATCCCCCGCCATTCATGAGAATAAATGCCAAATGAATCAGAGATGTAATTATAAAAAAAAATAAAACCATAGAATACCAAATTTAAAAATGAGAACACTTCTTTATAATGCTTAAGGAAGGATTGCCTTTCTATGATTCAAAACCTATCAGACAAAGTTTGAAGTTTAACCATAAAAGTTTTTTTAACTGCATTAAAAAATAATCCAAGTCAAAACACAAAAGGTAAAGTGAGAAAAATAAAACAATGATCAAGTGAGAAAAATACTTTAACCTCAACCCTTTAATTTTAAAATACTTTAACCTTTTAACAAGAAGCGTATACTGTCTTAATACATTTTTTTTCCTTAAGAAAAAAACTCAAAAAAAAAAAAAACTCAGTAGGAAAGAAAATGAGTAGAAGACAAAGAGTTCTCAGAAAAAGAAATCACAAAAAGTTCTCTATCAACAAAAGCTCAACCTCACCTATTTAAAACAAGAGATGGGAGTTCCCTTGTGGCACAATGGGTTAAGGATCTGACATTATCACTGTAGCAGCTCAAGTCAGTGCTATGGTGTGGGTTCGATCCCTGGCCTGGGAGCTTCTGCATGCCTTGGGTGTGGCCAAAAAAAAAAAAAAAAAAAAGGAAGAAGAAGAAGAAAAGAAATGAAGAGTCAAACTCTCACAGGTATGTCAGACTTGTGGATTTCTGCCAGCCTGATAAGAGAAATGGTATTTTTGGCGAGACTGGCAAAAGAAGCATTCTCACCCACTTCTGCAGGATTGTCAGTGGCACAACGCATGGACGGTGATTTGGCAATATCTGTCAAAATCACAAATGCATATTTCCTTTTACCCAGCAGCTCTACTTATGAGAATATCTTTGTATATTTATGAACAGGCTTATTCATTGAGTATTCCATCTCACCTTGCTATAGTCAGTTTACCAAAATAACAACAACAAAAATTCAAGGATCCATCAACAGGGGTACTAAGATACATACTGGTGCATTCACGAAGTTATGCAGCCATGAAGAACAAGGAAGATCTTAGTACTAAATATGAAAGTATCTCCAAAATATATTGGTGCCGGATAGTGCAACCTCATTTGCCCAGGTCTGAGAAGTTTCCCAAGACACAGGAATTTTAGTGCTAAAATTGAAAAAGTTCTGGGCTAACAGACAATGGTGGTCCCCCTCATTCTGGCCCTTTTTTTTTTCTTTAAAAGATATGAGAATTAGAATATAAGTTCATATTCATCCGTATGTGTGTACAAAGCCCTCAGGACAGTATGCAGAATGTGACAATATTGCTTGCCTCTTTTATCATTGATGAGGATGTCGGGGAACCAAATAGACAAAGGACCAGGACTTGAGAGTGATTTCATGCGTGCTTCAAATTTTTTGACCTGTATGAATTTGATAGCTATTCTGAAAGTAAATAAGCAAATAAATAAACACGAACAAATGCAACGGAAAAGAAAAAGGCAAAATGATTTGTGGGGGGAAACATGTTCTTTTCCTAAGTAGAGAGCAAGTATCTAGCTAATTTATACAGTTGAAGGGCTTGGAAATTTTCTGGCAAAATATAGTTCCTTATAACCTCTGCCAGCCAGCTTTGGGAGAATGAAAACAGTGCAATGTACTGCCTTTTGAGAACAAAGAGTTGCAGGTTGTCTTGCCCTGGTCAAAAAGAGCAAGTCTGAGCTGCTCTTAGACTTCTGAATTGCCCAGTCTCAGTACAGGCCCATAAACTTACTGTCTAAAAGAAAACAGATGATACTCAAACCAAATCAGTCTGTGAGCAACTGCATATTTTCCCTCAATTTGAACATGCAATCTGTCTCACAGATTTTACTCTTCCTGAGAGCATTCAGGCTCGTTGCATTAAGACTGCAAAACATTTGATGACTTAGAAATATTCTCTATAGAATTCAGGTTTATTTGAAAATTTGTTTTATTAAAATATAGCTGATTTACAATGTTTCTTCAGTCTCTGTTATACAGCCAAGTGACTCAGTCACACACAGCCCCCTGTGCTGTAGAGTAGGACCCCACTGCCCAGCTATTCCAAATGTAACAATTTGCACCCACCAACCCCAAACTCCCCATCCAACCCATTCCCTCATGCCTCCCCCCTGCAACCACAAGTCTGCTCTCCTTGTCCATGAGCTGTTTCTATTTAGCAGATAAGATCATCTGTGCCATATTTTAAATTCCACATATATGCGATATCATACAATATTTGTCTTTCTTTTTCTGACTCATATTTTTTCCGAAATCTGTGTTTTTCCACTCTTTGGGGACAGTAGAGAGAGAGAGGCAATAGAATAGAAAAAGTTCAAAGGGCAATGCATGTATGAATGTGGACATACATTCTTGCTTTGGAACCGAGAGTGCTGATGGTGTAAGTCTTAGTTCCGTGTCGCAGTTCAGATAGTCAAGCAGAGGGAGAGAAGGAGAGGGAGAAAGGGAATTATTCCTTCCTTCCGCTTTTTGTTCTATGCAACCCCTCAAGAGATTGGATAATGCATACCCATACTCAGGAGGGCAATCTGCTTTATTCAATCTATAGTTTCTCGGAGTTCCTGTCGTGGCTCAGTGGTTAACGAATCCGACTAGAAACCATGAGGTTGCAGTTTCGATCCCTGGCCTTGCTCAGTGGGTTAAGGATCCGGCGTTGCCGTGAGCTGTTGTGTAGTTTGCAGACGCGGCTCGGATCCCACGTTGCTGTGGCTGTGGTGTAGGCCGGCAGCTACAGCACCTGTTGGATCCCTAGCCTGGGAACCTCCATATGTTGCGGGTGTGGCCCTAATAAGGCAAAAAGACAAAAAAAAATCTATAGTTTCAAATGCTAATCTCATCCAGAGCCCTCCTCCCAGACACACCTCAAAACAATGTTTAACCCAATATCAGGGCACCTTGTGATCCAGTCAAGTTGAAACATAAAATTAACCACAACTGGGGAGATCAGAGATATATGGAATTGGATCAGACATAACCTAAGACGTGGCAATCACACACGTGCATAAAGAACCAGTGTCAGAACCCTAGATATGGCTGGGTACAGTTATAGTTCAATTGCCCAAATGGCAGAGAATGGAAGGTGCCAGGCTTGAAGGCTGTAGGTGGGAAGGCTGTGTAGCGGTGTTTTGAGGCCATTCAGTGCAGCTGGAGAAGACAGTGGATCATGGGGTTGGTGCAGTGTTGCAAGTAGCAGCAAAAACATGGAACATGCAGTGGCAGGGTCTGCTGAGAGGAAGGAATGAGCGTGTGGGCCAAGGAATCAAGGAGCAGGCTCTCTCTGGAGATAAGCCAACAGCCCCAGGAAATCTGTAGGTAGAATGGGGTTGGGCAGGACTCCATCTCCAGAAATCTGTTCCAAGGTGGGAGAGGGATGTATGGGCCAAAGTAAATGGGTGCCCGTTCTAGAGTGCCTAACAGCATTAGACAAATTTTCCAACTGGGCCTCAGGCACAAGGTCAGGTAGAAATTTGTTACCTCACATAATACAGAAAAACAATTTAAAAAGGATCATAACCTAACATACAAACTAAAACTATAAAATTTTCCGAAAATTAATAGGAGGGAAAATTTCATAATCCTGAGGTAAAGGAAAAATTATTAGACAAAACATGAAAATTATTCATCATAAAAGAAAAAAATGATAAACTTGATTTCACCGTAACTTAAAAGTACAGCTCTTCAAAACTGCCATTAGGAAAATGACACTGCAAGGCACAACGCACAATATGTATATTTGAGAAAAGAATTGCATTCAGAATATAAACAGAACCCTTACAACTCAATAAGACAAACAACCCAATAAAAATTTACAGAGCTTGAACTAAAACCTCAGAATATAAAAATGGCCAGTAAGCACATGAAAGGATCTACATTATTAGTCATCACAGAGATGCAATTTAAAAACAATAAAATATTACTACACATCCACTAGAAACAGCCAACATTTTAAGACTAATGGTTTTGTGTGTGTGTGTGTGTGTGTGTGTGTGTGTGTCTGTGTGAGTGTTTAGGGGAATTTAATGATAACGTTTAAAGTTCATACAGAAGAAAGTCCAAAAACGGTCAAGAAATTTTTTTAAAAAAGTAGGGCTGGGGGGATTGCATTACTGTATATTTATTTGCACTTACTACAAAATTACTGTAATCAAAATAGTATGGCAGTGGTACAAGAAAAAGAAAAATATGGGTAGGATAGACTAAAATATTCCAGAAACAAATCCAAGGACATAAATGAAAGAATGTATGAAGAGGAAAATGCTAAAGGGACAGGAAAAGGATGATTTACTAAATAAGTGTTTCTAGCAAGTTGACTCCATCCAACAAATCAAAAAAAAAAAAAAAAGGAAATTTGGATTGTGTTTTCTGTCACTTAGAAAAAAAAATCCTTATTGATACATTTACATATTTTGGTAACATGAACATAGAGAAAGACGGGCAGGTATTTTTACTGATTACTTAAAAGTGTGGAAATGGAGAGAGTTTAGAGAGGATTATCATATTGTTCCTAATTATACTGTTAGTATAATATTACTAGATATAGTATTATTACTATATTATTGTTATTATTAATATACTTTTGGAATTCATTTGCTATTGTTAGCTATTTAATATATGAAAATTTAAACAAGCACAAAAGACCCAGTCTTTTGCCTATTCTATCAATAATTCTACATTTCTGCTTTAAAAAAAATGGAAAGTGAAATCTAAATGTATCTGTGAAAATTCAAGCCTGAATTTGCCTTTCTCCCTTTTTGTTCTCCCTCTCTTCTTTCCCTCCTCCTTCCCTTCCTTTCATTCTATTAAAAATAGGGAAACATATTACAGTTAAAATTTATCTTTGATGACAAGGTCGTAATCAAAATATTCTAATAATTATTTTTGCTAATATTTTCCTCCATAGTGAATATATATAAAATAACCAAAGTCAACAGATCACAGCCTAGGTGAAGAAGTTTGGAGTTTCAAGAGGACAGAAGATGGTAGCACTTTAAACTGAAGAAATAGCCAGGGCCCGGTGATCTAGAACTCTGCAATGTGTGCTAGGGAGTCTGCACTTTATTCTGAGCTTGAGGGCAAGCTGGAAGATTTTGAGCATTTCACGGACATGGTGAGACAGATAACTCTCTTGCTGTGTGAGAATGAACCTGGCAAAACTAAGCTAAATGCCCTGATGTGTGGACCTGAAAAATCCCTGCTCCTGGTGCACTCAGCTCTGCTTTAATTCCAGAATGATGTAAGTGTGATTCTGAAACAGTTGCACACGCCAGCAAAGTATTTCTACAGTGACTCAAAGATTCAAATAATTTAATGCTCCTATGTCCAAAAAATTAGGGTTTTGTAACCCTAAAACACTGTAAATTGTTGAGAGCATTTGCCTTCCTAAATGGAATTATGTTACCAAAGATATATGATAGTGCTTCCTGCCTTGCGTGCACTTAAGTATTTCTTAGCTCACAAGTACAAATGCTATTGGGAAACCAAATTCCAAAAGCTCCACAATCAAGTTCTATATCCTTTACATGTTTATGTATCAGTCATATGTAGGTAATGTTGCCTCTGTCCTTCAGAGTCCCAGCTACCAAATGGAGGCATTAATTTTGATAAAACTATTTGATAAGCCTCTCATATAATCCAGGTCCCCTTAAGATCCACAGTAGAACTTTCTCTTGCAAAATCAGTATCTGATTTTCTCTCTTTTTTTTTTCAGACATACAAAAGTTTTATATTTCTCAGCCTGATTGCAGTTAGGTGAGGTCACATGACTGGCTGTTGCCAGGGGACTAAAATAAGTGGAAGCCATCCCCCACGGAAGGGGGGTGGGAGATCCCCAAGCTGTCTTTCCCCTGCCACAGTGACCAAGAAGGCCACGATCCATGTGATGCAGGTGTACGATGGTGGAGCTTCTATTAGCCAGGATCACTGAATGACTATGTGAAAAACAGCATTTTACCCTTCCCCTCCCCATCAAACAGCACCGCATATATACTCAAGAGCCAGAAATAAAACCTGGGTAAGCAAAGTCACTGACATCCCAGGTTTCATTTGTGGCAGCAGCATTCCTGGCTTATCCTGTCTAATCAAGTGTCAAATACCCCTCTGAGAACTGGATGACTACTCTGTATCCTCTCCCCAACAAGCTGCATAGTCAAACATTTTAAATAAAGACTATGAATAAGCCTCTCCTTGAATTCCCACCACAAATGGATATTAAAGATTAAAGATTATTTAGCTCTTTCCCAGCATACAAAATGATATTCCGCGTGTACCTGTGTATGTATGAGTATGTGTACGTAGAAATATTACTGTTGTATGTTATAATGCCTTAGAAGTTATCTAATTCTATAGCTAAAATTTTGTGAGTTGATAAGGGAAAATCCGTTGCATCAGTCTCTAAACACACTAACTGATTAAACTGAAAGAGTCCCTTACTTACTTCTCAGGGACAAGAAGAAAGAGCTGAGTGTTTGCTGAATGGGTCAGCTTTGTACAGTGGAGACAGAGTCAAGAGTGTCTGCTTTACCTGGAGGTTATGTGAACGGACAACAAAAACCCTTTACCATCCTGATTTGTTTTACTTCAGAGGAAATGAAAACTTTGTTTCTCAGAAAGAAAAAAAAAGAAAGAAAAGAAAAGGAATATTCTCTAGAGTCCCATAGAAAGACCTCCTTCACATCAAAGGGCTCTTCTGAGAAGCTGTGTGGGTGAGGAAAATAAAAAAGTATCAAAACCTTCCAGAAATATTAAACCCTGAGAGGTAGAAATGTTTTGTTAGAATTTTTCAATTTCCCAAACAAAATCCCTCATATTTAAATCATTGTGTTTGAAGTGTTCACTTAATAAATCATTTATCACATTTTTTTTCAGGGTAGCTCTGTGTATTGAGGCTGGTCCCTGGCCGATATGCAAAGGTATCATCTGTCCTCTGTGCCTGGCCTCATTCCAGTGTCTTTATTCTTTGAGGCTCCCACTATATCTTCCTTTCCAGCTTTCCCCTTCTCCACCCTGTCTTCCCATTATAGCCCCTACTCCTGCTAACTGTACTGCCTGTAGGTGTAGGCTAATCCTTGGCTCGCCTTGGCAAATCAAAGCTTCAGACTTTCTACCATTCTTCCCAGCACCCACTGAACTATTTACAATATATAGCTTAATTTTTAGCCCTTCTGGGCTAGGCTACTTGTAAATGTCAGGGGCGAGAAACTCTTCATCTAAGAAAATGGCAATTTCTTGAATCAAGAACATAAGGCCACGGGGGTTCTTTTGCATTCAACAGGGAAAATACGTGTATGCAATGTGTATTGTCCCAGGTGATCAGCATGGAAGATAGAGTTCACCACTTCTGCTAGCAAAGATAGTGACAGAACAGAGGTGGAATGTTTCTTGGAGAAATAAGAGAGGTGAAATGAAAACATTTAGTTTACATATGAGCCCACTCACAGGGGACAAAACAGTTGTCATCAGGAGGGCTTACATGTGGAAAATGAAACGGCTCTGTTTTCTGAAGTCTTAAAGGGCAGAACTAGTGCCACCAGTGGAAGGCATGCGTGGGGCAGAAATGCATCAATATAAGAAAGATTTGGTTGTTGCTGTTAAAATCAGCCCAAGATTGGAAATATCCCTAAACTTAAATGTGAAGGGAGTAAAGAAAAGGCATCGAATAAAACCATAAATTAGGACATCAAAAAAGAAGAAATAACAAATAAGGAATGTTAGCATTGGTGTTACCATTTGTTCAGCACAAATAATTGAACCCCATTAATACTAACTCAAACAAAATCCCCTAAATCCCAAATAATGGCAGATACTATTGTATTCGTTTTCTCTTTACAGGTGATGCTACTTACAAGTTAAGAAAGGTTAAAAAAAATATCCATGGTTACCCAGCAGTTACTGGAGCTGGGATTCTGAAGCAAGACAGCAGAGCTTCAAGGTCCATATTTTATGTACAACTGACAGAAAGAAATATATTGAAATTTATAGGAAAAACATACGGAAAGATGGATAAGAACGAGATGATGTGTCCATAAACTATAGATAATAAGTAAAATAAAATACAAATATCAACAAATAAACACAAACAGAGGCTCATAACTGATCATAGACCTGATGGAGTGGAATGGTAACAGGTCTTGGGAAAGATATTTATTCCTGGTCCAAAAGAAACAGATTGAATCGAAAGAGGAGAAAAAACAGAAACAAGTAAAACATGCTCACTCCTTAGATCGCCAAAGTGGAGAGGAAGCATAGCATGCTAATGTAAGAATAAAAGGACATGGCTGCACATTGGCTGGCCAGAAAAAAGGTTTTAATGGTGGATATTATGGAGACAAGCTATTAAAAATATGATGGGTGTATGTATAGACACTGGTTGGCAACCTTGTTCTTCTAAAAGACAATGGACCAACAAATTCTTGACTTGCTGCTGAATGTGTTTATTGTTCAAAGGTAGAGGAAATAATGAGATTTAGGTCTACTCTGGTCCTAATTTCGGTCAAGGAAAATTTACTGAGGATATGGAAGTGGGAAGATCCTTGCAAGAAAGTGGCAATGAGCTCAGGGATTTTTAATAGCAAAGGAAGCTAACACTGGAGACAGCCATTGCCTTGGCTTTAGGAAAACACAAATTTGGAGTTGACCTCAGGCATTCTTGACAACGATACAAAGTATGTTTTTAACCACTTGGCTCCTAAGGCTACTGCCTTAGAATACTTTAAATCTACTGACCATCTTCTTGCCTTCTGTGTTATTATTTTCATGCATTTTAGCACAATAGATATTTTAACTCCATGACATATTATAATGCAGACTATCCCAGTTTAATAATAATTATTATTAATAATAATAATATCCCAGACTATGATTTTTTGATTTTGCAACTGCCCGAAAGCAATATGCATCCAATACAAACCTTACTTTAAATTTTAAATTTTGATGTTCTCCCAGACTAGCGAAATGATACATTGTGTGATAGTCCTGTGATGCTGGGCAGCTGGAGCTCCCAGTCAGCCATGCAATTGCTAGGGCAAACAACTAATACACAAACAACCATTCTGTACCCATACAACCATTCTGTTTTTCACTTTCAGCAGTGTTTAATAAATTCCATGAGATATTCAGCACTTTATTATAAAATAGGTTTGTGTTATGTGATTTTTCCCCTCCTATAGTCTAATGCAAGTTCTGAGCACATTTAAGAGAGGTGATACTCAGTAGGTTAAGTGTATTAAATGCTCTTTGACTTACCATATTTTCAACTTATGATAGATTTGTAGGGAAGTAAGCCTCATTTTAAGTCAAGAAAGATCTGTATCAATTTCCTTGATACTATATATTTACCCATATATTTACTGTTTCTCATGTTCTTTCTTTCCACTGATATTTCTGTTTTCATCTAGGCTCATTTTCCCTCTGCCTAGAGATTTCCTTTCAGTGTTTTTGTTTAGGTAGTCTATTGATGACAGAATAACTCAAAGTCACTACCAGGATGTTTTCTTTGGGTATAGAAATCAAATGTGGCGGTTATTTTCTTTCGGCACTTTAAATAAGTCATTCTGTCTTATTATCACTTCTGATGGGAAGGCAACTGGCAGTGTGGTTTCTTTGAAGGTCAAGTGTCTTTTTTCTCTGTCACTTTTAAGATTTTATCTGGATGGTTGATTTTCAGCCATTTTGACTATGATGTGCCTAGTATGATTTTTTCAATTTTTGCTGGTCTCTCTAAGCTCCATGACTCTATGGTTTGAGGTTTTCCTTTGGTTATGGGAAATCCTTTACCACTATCTGTTCAAAATTGTTTCTGTCTCAATCTATATCATTTTTCCTTTTTTGAATCCAATTATACAAATGTTAGAACGTTTTAGCATGCTTCACACAACTCTTACATTTTTTATTCATTTTTATTCTTCATATTTCCTCTCTCTGTGTACTTCATTGGGTATTTTCTATGTATCTGTAATCCAGGTTACCAGTGTTTCAGTGTATCTGATCTGTTATTAATAAATGCATTCACTAAATTCTTAATTCGAGATATTGCATTTTTTTAGTTCTATCATATGCATTTAGTTCTCTTTCATACACTTCAATTCTGTAAAATCTTTTATCTTTTCATGTATTTTCTTCATCTTCTTCCCTATTTTTTGTGTGTGTCTTTTTGCGCTTGTGGCATATGGAGGTTCTCAGGCTAGGGGTCTAACAGGAGCTGTAACCATCGGCCGACGCCACAGCCACAGCAACGCAGGATCCGAGCCACATCTGCAACCTACACCACAGCTCATGGCAACACCAGATCCTTAACCCATTGAGCGAGACCAGGGATCGAACCCGCAACTTCATGATTCCTAGTCGGATTCGTTGACCACTGAGCCACGACAGGAACTCCCTTCCCTATTTTTTAAAATGTATTAATCAGTTATTTTCAAAGTCATGTCTGCTAACCTCATGTTCTGAATCACTTTTGGGTAAGTCCCCATTGTTTATTTTTTCTTTCTATTGGTTATTATCCAAAAGGTCTTGACTTATGTCAGTTATTTGAAGTTTATTAGGCACAAAAGAACTGTAGATTTTCCAGATGAGATTATCTTCTCCAGATAGGTTTAACCTTTTTTCTGGTAGGCAGAGGCATAGATCATAAATCAGGAACTGAGCCAGATCAGGGCTGAGTCACAGTTTTGGTAAGCTTCAGCCTACTTCGCTATTTCACTATTCACTACTTCACTACTTTCCTATTCCTAGGGTACCAGCCTCCAGGATAGTACCCAGTAGAAACTGACGGTCTGGTGGTTTTTGACTCTTTGGCCTTGAAATTCTGCAGGTGACTTAGTTTCAAGCATCCTCTCACAGAGATCATTGTACCCTGAGTATGTTGGAGATTTCACTCTGTTTTCCAGGGGCTTTGGGGTTTAGCATCCCCTGCAGCTTCAAAATTAAATATCTTGTGTAGGCAACCAGCCATATGTTTGAGACCTTTCATTTTTCCCAGTATTGCCATAGTAACCCTGTGCAATTGCCTAAAGCTTTGTTTCTTTTTCTTCCTCCATGACCCTTTGGCTGGACGAAGCCCCAGTATTCAGCCTATGCCTGGCACCTAGAGACAGCAAATATTTGCAATTAAAAAATAAACTCTGCTGATCCTCAGATAAAAGTTGAATGGTCTGTCCTAAGCCAGTAGCCACCTTTTACTTTGGCTTTAGCGACACTGTAAATATCTGAATTTCCTCCCAACCCTCTGCCTACTCTGGCTTTTCTACTTATAGTCTGCTTTGCCCCACTGCTCTTTTAATGTTCATATTCCTATGTGTTTGTTACTCATATCTCCAGTATTTAGCACAAAACCTTTCACCTACGGCTTTAATATATGTCTATTTGACTAGAAAAATAATGAACATTTTTTAAAAGTGGAAGGAAAACTATAAAACCAACAGTGTATAAAGGAGTGGCATAACCCTGTGCTAAAAACAGAAGCAGGCAGGCTGACATTGAAACTACAAGAGCCTTTTTTCAGAGAAAGAAATAAAGACGAATAGAATCAGTGCCTGGGGCAGAAAAGTAGCATGTGAAGAGATTCTGAATGGTGGGAGCTCAGAAACCCACAAATGAACTGATGAATTTTTCCCACCTTCTTCAGTGATCTTCAATCAGTTAATGGTAAGATAATTATAATCAACAAGGACTTGAAGTGCCAGATAGGTGTTTAAAAGGGTCCGTGATCTGTGCACTAATAGAAAAGCTGTTAAATGGAGCTTAAAGTTATGGGATTGAAAAAGATCCATGCTTAATTTTTCTTATTTCAAAATACTTCAAAACTTTTGATAAACAAAATCTCTTTTTCATTGATGTCTATTCCGTCATCAAGTGTAGATATATAACATTGCTTTAAGGACCTTCAAGATATACTTTTAAAAGGAGATAAGCACTGCTCTCTTGATACCTTGGATAAAACTGCCCTGTACCAATATCACATATTCCCTAAACACACATCAACCAGAGAGGGGGCAATGCCACATGAAGCAGTTCAGTGTAAGAGTAAGATTACATCATGGATAACCCAAAAAAAAATAAAAACAAAAAAAGTAGGAGTTCCCATCGTGGCTTCAGCGGTTAATGAACCTGACTAGCATCCATGAGATTGTAGGTTCCATCCCTGGCCTCACTCAGTGGGTTAAGGATCCAGCATTGCCATGAGCTGTGGCGTAGCTTGCAGATGTGGCTCAGATCCGGCGTCACTGTGCCTGTGGCATAGGCCAGCGGCTTCAGCTTGGATTGGACCCCTAGCTTGGGAATTGCCATAAAAATACCAAAAAAAAAAGCCAAAAAAAAGGTAATACTCACATGGATAACTGGTATTTGAGTATGCCATTAATAATCTTTTAAAGCACAAATCTTATGAATGACTAATTATAGCAACCAGCATTGAATGAAAAGTTGTTCTGTGAGGACCCTGTGCTAAGAATTTTACATACATTTTCTCACTTAAATCTTAACACTCTTATAAGATATGTATCATTGTTAACTGTTTTAAAGAAGAAGCCAAAGCTTAGAGACTATGCATAAAAGCAAGGTGTAGAAACCAGACTGCTGGAGTTAGAATCTTGGCTACACCACTTATTGGCTCTGTGATCTTGGGCAAGTTACTTAACCTCTCTGCCTCAGTTTCCCGTATGAAAAATGGGGATAATAATGGTATTTACTTCAGGGAAAGGAGATGGCCTACAGTAAGTGCTTACATGTGCATTGTATTTGGTAAATTATTCTGTTATAACTTCTCCAGGATCACAAAACTAGTAGATGGCAGAGCCAGAATTTCGGTTCAGATTCCAAAGCTTGTATCTTCATTAAAATGCTTCATCGTTACCCCAAATGAGACCGCAGTCTTCCTGGTACATTTAGGTAACAATTAACATGTATTTGATTTTGTTTCACGAAACTCCTCTAAAATAGCATCAAATGTCCCCATGACTTACTGTTTTTACTGCGTGCTTATGACACAGAACTAAATACTTTACAGACAATGAAGATCTGACAGAGCCAAGAAAAGAAGTATCAGGCCGTGCTTGCTGACCATAGAGTAAAATCCCTGACCCACAGTCCCACAGGGGACATGATTTATAAGGAAAGATATGTTTAGAGGCCAGACAACTGCCAATTAACAGTTTTCTTCAAAGAAGAAAGAGAGGAAAAAAGAGGCTGCATACTGAGTCTGTCGCCTTAAACCATTTGGCCATCCTGACACGCTAGGAGGCCACATACTGAGAAACACAGCCTTCCTCCCTCAGCTTCCACTCCTCATTTGCGCTGTCATCTATGATTCTGGTGTTCGGAGCAGCTGACACTTATAAGATGATACTGAATTTTTTCTTTTCTTTAAATAGAAAACAAGGGAAATGATACTGGTTTGGATTTATCTCTGGTTTGGTTCCCCATGCCAAATCAGACATGTGCCCAAAGGGGGCTGTGTATCTTTTAGGGCACTTCCTGCAATTATTTTTCAAATGGTCTTTCCTGTTCCAGAGCAAGTTGGCAGAAAAATCACAGTGGCATTGGGAGAACCAAACATTGCATAACTGTGTTGTCAGGTAATGCTGGCTGATTTATCAATCACATTATGGAGAAACACTGGATTGGAAATATTGTTATAAGCAACTCTGCATTTATAAGCACCAAGAGCAGTGACTCTGGAAAGATGACACTGTAATAGAGATAAGACAATGGGACACGGTGTGCTGGGCTGGGCTGCCCTCAGTTCCAACAGGAAACAGTGGGAATGGGCTCCATGTAGACACTGTCACACCCTAGCTCAGGGTCCTACATAGGCTCCCCATGTCTAATCAATCATATATAAATGCCTCAGTCTTACTTGGAAATTTCAGAAAAATATAACCCCAAACTTATCTCCCACTCTTTCATGAACCCTATACTTGATGCAACCTAAATAACTTGTCCCTCCCCAGACAAGCTTCACATTTTTTCATTCATTTAACACATATTTA
This sequence comes from Catagonus wagneri, assembly GCA_004024745.2. Lineage (NCBI taxonomy): Eukaryota > Metazoa > Chordata > Mammalia > Artiodactyla > Tayassuidae > Catagonus > Catagonus wagneri. The sequence continues at coordinate 9,565,924 of PVHT020000009.1, read as the reverse complement.
TTGGGCACAGCTATGGCCACTGTGTTGGGTGATGGAGTTATAACAGATTTGCACTTTGTAGGTTCTGGAAGGAAAGGCTGGTTTTCATTATGAGCGTGTCTAGTTCTATGAAAAATAACAGAGCACTCTAGGAGTATATAAACAGAAAGCAATCTGGTATGGGTATCAAGAAAGGTGTCCAGAAATAACCTTCAGTTATAAGACTAAGAAATTTGGGAGAGCTAGGGTATGGCATGGTGACTACAGTTAATATTGTATGTACACTTGAATTTTTCTAAAAGAATAAATCATGAGTGTTCTCACCACACACACACACACACACACACACACACACACACACACACACACGTTAATTAGATTGATTAGAGATATGATTTAACAATGTACACAGATATCAAAACATTGCATTGTGCGCCTTAAATATATACAACGATGATTTGTCAATCATACCTCAATAAAGCAGGAATAGAAAACAAAAAAGAGCTGTCACTGCTAGCTACTCTAGAGGCAAGATTGTAGATGAGTTGCCCCTTCTGGTACATTCTTTGAATCTCTGTTTTCTGCTTTGCAACATTGAGTTGGCTGCTGTGGTTGGCCAACGTAAAAAATTTACAGATTTGTGAGGTTATTTTAAAACTCTCCATGAATTTTAAATCTACATTTAGAAAATGGAAAGTAAAGCAATATTTTAATACTGATTGTGCACATTTTTCTCCCTTCCACTCAATTTATTTCTCTGTTGGACTCTAATCAAAAGAAATGGATTTGTTTCCAATCATTTACTCCCACTTTGAAGAACAGCCTTATGTCTACATGGAAAAGTATAGGAAACCATGTTTACCTGGAGTTCCTTTGGCTCTGTACCACTATTCAAAGACTTCTAGAAAAGAGAAAGTAATAGCTTTTGTTGCTGGGCCACCCAGAAGCCTTGACATCAGTTGAGCCTGTGGATGCCGTAGCAACTGTAGCTTTGTAGTCATGGTAACAGCCTTGTGCTCCAGAGGCAAAACCAATGAGCTTTAAGCATTTCTACATTCTAGCTAAGCTTCTCTGACCTTATCAGGGAGGAACAAGATCTGTCTGTTCTTCCAAATGCACGTGCCCCTCAGCAGGAAGGGAAAACTGCATAATGTACCTGATTTAAATGTCATACTTGGATTAATCAAACAAGAGAATCCTTATTCTAGTTTGATGGATTAAAGGACAAGTTTTTTTTAAAAGCTAGATTTTGATTTCACTTACCCAGGACCATTGTTATGCAAGCAGAGCATATAACACATATGTTGTGAATGCTAATTACTAAACATTTTGAAGGAGTGAAATAGGTAGATTTCCCTTAAATAACACAAATTAGAAAATCCTAAGGAACCTGGAAAATAATTTTCTTCTGTTTTGTTGATGTTTTCCTCTCGTGCCGAATGGTAATGAGGAAAAATATCACCTTTCAAATTAATATGTCACGCTAAGATTGCAGTAGAAAGAAAACAATCATAAGTCAATCTACTCCTGACCTACAATAGCTTTGAAAGGCTTATGACTTCCCCAGAGAAATACTTCCTTCCTAAAACTGTACTAGAAAACCGTAGCCCTAAAAGCTGCATGTTCAACTTTCTCAAGCTCAAAAGCCTGAAAGAGAGAACCAGAGCTAAGCAATCCATTCATAAAAACGATGTCAGTAATCCCACTTTCACCTAAACTTTAATATGGGTGATGTTAATGTTCATAGGTATATTACATACGATTGCATAATCTCATATGCAAATGTGAAGCAAACCAAATGCATTTCGCCACTCTATTTATTTAACTTCTGTAGTTTACCTGAACTGTTTTACCCTTCACAGCATATTCCATATCAAAAGACAGTTCAAAATATTGTTTTAATGCTTTTTGAATTACATTTTTCTGTTTTTTTCAAGTCCACTTTTAATTCATTCTGGTCTACTGCTGTTTCCATTCCAAGGCAGTGTAAGGCAAGAACTTCTCAAGGAAAATTATCCTTGATAAATCAGCTCCAGTTACATAAATTTCTAATGCTTCTAACCTGTCTGAATTCACAAGAGTAACTTTTTTTTTGTCTTTTTGCCTTTTCTAGGGCTACACCCATGGCATATGGAGGTTCCCAGGGGTCTAACTGGAGCTGTAGTCGCCGGCCTACACCACAGCCACAGCAACGCTGGATCCTTAATCCACTGAGCAAGGCCAGGGATCGAACCCTCAACCTCATGGTCCTAACTGGATTTGGTCCTAATTGGATTCCACGATGGGAACTACCAAGAGTAACTCTTTATTCCATGTACTCAGCTAAAATATATATAAATGTCTGTTCATGTATTATGTAAAGTGCCATTGAAGAAACAAAGATGGCAAGAAAGGGTTCCTGCTCTCAAGAAACTTGCAAACTAGGCTTGACTGAAATGACTCTTCATCGTTGGTGCTGTGCAGTCACCTTAAGCAATAATTTAAAGACAGAAACTCTCTCATTTCCAACAGAACACAATGAGAACTGTAGCTTTACTCTTCATTGACTTTCGTGGATTCACATTTTTTTTTTGCTTTTATTTTGTTAACTCTAAAATCTGAAGCATTTTTTAAAAATTTTAAGCAAGGTATTGTGTTTGAGATCTATTTTATTACAGCCTTTTTGCAGTCATGTCTGTGCTATTGCTGAGACATTATTTTTATCACCAGTTCACAAAATAGGATCTAAGATATTTTACTGGATCGGAATTTTTTCTGTCAGAGGATCACAGCTGTTTCCTTCACGACATCCTTGGTTCCATTGCACATAGATGAAGAAAGCGGTGTTGGTGAATATGTTGGAACTGTCATAAAATGGGCAACAAAAAGACAATTTTAAATGAAATTCAGATTTGATGTACTAAACTTAAGTCATTGTCCAAGAAATGGCTTCACACCTTAATTTTGGGCTAGTTTTAGGAAAAATAAAATTCAAATAGAGAACATTGAATTTCTTATTTGGAAAGTAATCTGATTTAGCACTGTGTCCTTTTGATAATTTATAATTATGGCCTTCATATCATTTACTTTTATCCTCATTTGGCCATTGAAACCTTTGCCAACACCTAATAAGCAGAAAAATTTAAAGACAGGTCCTAGGTTACAGAACCACAAAAACAATATGGCTGAAATAGACATTCAGGTAGAACAACCCCATCATTTTGAAAATGAGGAAATTGCTATCTCTGAATTTTCTTCCAATTTAAAGTTTCATATTTAACTATTTCTTAACAACGCAATCAAACTTACTGACTGGTTGGCCTCATTGTGGACTTGCAGTCAAATGAAAGTTGTCTGCTTTCGATAGGAATCCCTCGATTTATCCATGTGAGTGTTACTTTTTTTTTTCTTTTTTAGATTATTCACGGTAGCATCTTAGTCTTACACTGGCTTTCTTCCTGTAATGAATCTGTAATGAATCTGGGGCAGTGTACCCTGACTTGTTGGGCATATGTTTAGGGAATATTTGATATTGGTACAGTGCAGTGTTATCCAAGGTAGCAAGCACTCAGTAGTAAATAGTTACTTTTCAAACTATATCCTGAAGGTCCTCAAAGCAATGCTCCATATGTCTATGCTTCACAAGGAATAGGCATCAATGAAAAAGGTAATTTTTAAACAAAAATTTTGCAGTGCTCTGAAATAAGCAAAATTAAGCATGTTTCTTTCTTGCAGTCAAATAAAACTTGTCTGCTTTCAATAGAATTCATTTGATTTACTCACTTTAACTTTTTTCCCTCACCCTGTTTTTCACCTTCAGATTTGATTTAGCTTCCTCCAAATAAGAGGATGGTTGAAGTCCATGAAGAGTTATTACAAGAGAGTTATTAACCAGTGTTCTCCAGAATGAGATAATCTTAAATTGCACTGACTGGGATTGAAGTTTTATATAGAGAAGAAATGGAGCACAGTGATAACAGGCTGGTTAAAAAATGTTTTGAGATTTCTGAGTCTCTGATTTCTTCTGCACTGAGGATTTCCTTTTTCCTTCTCTTATGGCTAGTCTTCCTACGACTTCAGTTTTCAATTTATTTATTCCCTCAATCCTTTCTTCACAGTTCTCTTCTTAACTTTCTATAAACTCATCCTCCTTCTCCTCATGAGTGTGCTAAGGTAGCTAAACTTAGACATCATTTAATCTTCAACATCTGAATAGGAATATGGACTCAGGATCCTGTGTAACTGTTCTGATTTTGCAGCGGAAACCTGTATGAGAAAACAGACAC
>PVHT020000009.1:9520831-9560680 GCA_004024745.2 Catagonus wagneri | reverse complement strand
TTTATTTATTCCCTCAATCCTTTCTTCACAGTTCTCTTCTTAACTTTCTATAAACTCATCCTCCTTCTCCTCATGAGTGTGCTAAGGTAGCTAAACTTAGACATCATTTAATCTTCAACATCTGAATAGGAATATGGACTCAGGATCCTGTGTAACTGTTCTGATTTTGCAGCGGAAACCTGTATGAGAAAACAGACACACGCAGTGATGCCGTCTCCTAAGGACAGATCTCGTCTATAGGCAGATGGTGGTTTGAGAAAATCTGTCCTCAGTGTCCCTTTATTTTGGTTGTGTCTTTCTTGAACTTATGGCACCATTTCTTTGTAACTTTTTTGAGATCTCTGTGGAGAAGTTTCCTCACCCACAGTACCCTATGTCCTCATGCTTTCAATCTGTTTCTCCCTTTTGAAAACTTATTTCCTCTGGATAGTATGTTCTCAAAATGCCAGGCTCTAAGATGAGCTACAATCTTCTAAATTATTTTTCTAAAGACATTAATGGCGGATAATGGCTTAATGTGCATCTTAAAAGGGCTCTTTAGTGCTTTAACCTAAGCACTAGAAATTAATTCACTAGTACATTTCCTCTAGTACTGCGGTGTGCTGATTAGGATATTTTAACAGTTCATACTTCTCTCTGTGTGCCCTTTAATTCCTTCAGGAGGTGGTTGCTCATCAACTGCAGCCCTGTTTACCCAGCTTAGATAGGAGTATCTCGGTGGAAAAGCTAACTACAGCAATGCTCATCCATCAGGTGTCCATTATGACCATGAGTTTGTTTCTTTTCTGTAGGTAGGTTCTTTGGGAGTTTGGGGTTAGTAGATGCAAACTATTGCATTCGGAGTGGATAAGCAATGAGATTTTGCTCTATAGCACAGGGACTATATGCAATCACTTGTGATGGAACATGATGGAGAATAATGTAAGAAAAAGAATGTATATATACATATAACTGGGTCAATTTGCAGTAAAGCAGAATTTAACAGAATGCTGTAAGTCAACTATAATAAAAAATTTTTAAAAGAAAACTCAGCTGATGACGAAAAATAAAAAAGTCTCTTATGACCCTGACTTCCTTTATGAGGACTGCTGTAATGAAATACCACAGCCTGGGTGGCTTCAACGACAGAAATTTATTTTTTCACAATTCTGAAGACTAGAAGTTCAATATCAAGGTGTCTGCAGGGTTGGTTTTTTCGGAGGCCTCTCTCCTTTGTTTCCACACTGCAACCTTCTCCCTGTATCCTTAGATGCTCTTGCTTCTGTATGCACCCATATCTGTGCCCTGATCTCCCCTTCTTCTATGGACACCGGTCGTATTGGGTTAGGGCTCATGTTTAAGACCTCATTTTTCCTTAGTCACCTCTTTAAAGGCCTTATCTCCAATATGTGCACATTCTGGGGCCCTGAAGTGCTGCAGCTTCAACAAATGAATTTTGAGAGGATACAGTTCAGCCCATACCAGAGTAGTACATGATTTTCAACCATGTACAGGTATTATCTTTCATGATGAACAAGATCTAGAGAGGTTCATTTTATTGTTTGAATTTTTCTGTTGAAAAAATTGAGGGCCCCGGGAGGATAGGTAACTTATCCAAGATCACGTAACTACTAGGTAGTGAAACTGGAAATTGAATTGAGCCGTAGAGCTCCAAAACCCATATTTTTTTTTTCTGCCTCCAGCTAAGATTTATAGCTAGTCAGCCTGCTCAAAGACACATTGATTATTATTCCTGGAATTTTGTGCTTCATGGAGACTGAAGCTTAACTGATATGTAGGCAAAAATTCCCCTTGAGAGAATGTGTTCAAAAAACAGAAAAATGGACTATTAGAGTCATATTTTGTAGCTTGAACATTAAAGAAGACTTGGATTTTTTTTCAGTAACAAGAAAAGTTTGGAAATTTTTTTTTTACCATAATGATGTTCATTAGCATTTAAAAAATCTATCTAGCATTTATCTAGTCTCTAACCCACCAGGGGGTGCAAGGTGAACTAACTTGGGATCATTAAAATTTTAGGAGATAAGCAAACCACAAAATCCTTAAGTTTTTCTCAATTCAAACATGTTTTTCAAAGGAAAGAGCAATCTGAGTAGAAACCAGGTCCAGACTTCTTTGCTAGTCTCCTTTTATGTCACTGGAAATGTGGACAAGATGTTTTATGATTCACTCAAATTGTTTATTTTGCCCATTTTTCTGCTAGAGCATACTAAAATGAAAGATTTCATGTGAAGAGACAGTCTGTGACGTTAGTTCTTTTCTTTTTTTTTTTTTTTTAGCACAGAAAGATTACATGAGAAGAAATCAAATCAACTTAAATCAAATGATGAAATAGTGACAGTATTCCTAAGGAAGATAATAAGAAAGTGAAATTCTTTTATATTAGCTTATAGCTAAGATTTTTTTTTTATTTAAGCAGTCTAAAGAAAAGAGAATTACTGAGGTAGAAAAGAACAATAAAAGTTAAGGTGTGTACTAAAAAAAACCCAAAAAGACAACCTATGGAGTGGTGCATCCTTTCTGATGCTCAGTTTCTTCATCTTAAAATTAGGAAAATAATAGCAATGCTTTAATATGATTATGTAATTAAAACAGGTAAAAAAAGTTTCAAAGGTTACTGGAACATGTATTTAATAACAGCTATTGCAATTTCTAAAACATATAATTATTATGTACAAGTAATGTCACATATTGCAGACAATGACAAAATGTCAGATGATTAGTATACGTAATAACAGATTCTGTGGAGGAAGATAAAGTTGGATTGGGATAGTTAGAACCTTCAGGGGAAGATGGAACCTAAATTCTACCTTAACATCTGAGTAGGATTTGGTATAGAGAAGAGAAGATCAGACCAGATGGGAAAGTTGTGTGAGTGGGGACTATGGAGACAATGTACATGTTTCATTGGGGACAGTGGGTAGAATAATCTGGCTTATTCAGAGGATTCATGGAAAGTAATAGCATAAGAAATTTTGGAGAAGTAGACCTGGGAAAATGGGGGAAGATGCTGAATCTCCCTGAACAAGCAAGAAATGGAAAGGCATTTCAGCAGAAAATGACACATTGTAGAAAGATCCATCACATCATTATGATATGAGGGATAAATTTCATTTACATAGAGGGGTTTAGGAGATGGAGAAGTAAGGCTGTTTACTGAGGTTATCACAAAAAACAAGCTGATGCTGACATGATCTGTTTGGATAATGGCAATTAGAATGGAATGGAATAAACCAAGGCTAGAAACATCCAAAAAAAAAAAAATAGGAGGGGATTATTGGTTGATTAGAGTTACCTAAAGATGATGGACTCAGCAAGTACATACTGAAAAAAAGCATTGTAGTGAACCTGAGTGTCTTAGAGAAAAGAGGATACAATATATAAAGGAAGTTGGGGAGCAGGCTGGCATATAGAAGTAGGGAGGTATTGTTTTAAGCTTCCTTTTTTTTTTTTATTTTACTCCCTGAAGATGCGAACCATGTCTCATTCATCTTGGAATCCTCAACATTCAGCACAACTATCAGAAAGATGATGGGTTCAAACCATGTGTGAGGAACGAATGTCACGGTTCACTTTGAATTTGGGTAGTATTAACTGCAGTTCAAGATCAGAGCTAGAAATAGAGAATTGAAGGGCTAGAGCACAAGATTAGATACATTCTAAGAAAGAGAGGCAGATGGTGGGTGGCATCCACAGGTAGGAACTGGCAGATGCTCAGCTTGCTCTAGCTCTAGCATTTCCATGCAGTGAACCAACTTCCGCAGTCAGCATCTGAAGCACAAAGACTTCCATTGCCCACCAGTGCCCCTTCAACCTGTTTGTGAGGCAAGCAAAAAGCACTGAAGACTTCTCAGCCTGGAGAACAGCTCTCAAACAATGTCAAACAGTACAACTGTCCCAAGTCCTCTCGATAGGATAACCCTGTGGGCGTGTGCTGCATTCTCTCCAGAGTTCCCCGGTAAAATCCAACCACATTTGTCCTTGGTGGTAATTCACTTGAGGGCTCACTTTTTTGGGAGGGCGGGGGCTTCTTCCCTTTCCCTTATCACTCCCCATTGGTGTCCTCTCCTGTTTTTTCCCAGTAATTCCTCACAAATTGCCTGTGTTCAGAGTCTGCCTCTTAGAATCAACATTAAGTTGGTGAGAATGATATGGAAGGAGCAAGGGAAGTCAACCAGGTGAACCCAATCTCAGTGGGTCAGGGCATGCCTGGAGGGCATAATGGATGGTGATGCAACATCCAGGTAAGACAGCCCAGCTCAGATCTGGGTCCCGTGGAGAAAGGAGACTTGAATGAACCCTGGATCCCAAGGGCCAAGCTGAGGCTAGAATCTAGAGTGTTGATTCTAAGAGAGGTAGCAGGCCATATGTGGAGTCCAAGTAGAAGGACTGGGTTGGTGATCTGAAAAATGTATCAAAAGCAAAAGGGAAAGGGTAGAAATGGACTAATTTCAAAACAGGTGAGAGAAGTTAAGAGAGGGTTTATACTGCTAAATCCTAAAGACTACCCAACAAGCGGGTAGTCCTAGAACTCAGCAGAAAGGAGAGATTTGACTGGGTGGCTGGGAAGGAATTAAACAATAAAGGAATCTGTTTGCTTTGTTCTGTCATTAGAGATAATAGTCATCCACATGCTTTCAGCATGTATTGTCTGTCTGCAAATAGGCAGGTAACTGCTATGGGCTATATCTTTATCATTCTTTCAATATTTACTCTCTTCTCCCCTTTGCCTCAAGATGATGCCATTGGAATCTTTGCAGCATAGATTCTTGTTTGTCCTCCCAGGTACTGTTCTCTTTAGGGTAACATGACACTGTAAGGAAGCGGTTCAGGTCACATCAGGCTGATCCAGTGATTTCAGCAGTTACTCCACCGGTCATCATCCATTTTTGCTCTGTTCCAGCTCCTTAAGCTCAGAGCCAGTTTGCTACTCAGTGAACTGAGCCAGGGTTTCATCTATACCTCCTGCCTGCAGCACTGCCGTTCAGCTCTCTCTTTGCGAAGCCAGTTAAACAGAGTCTTTGCCACCAGATCTAGTCCATATGGTTAACCTGTCTTTCACCCCAGATTTTTGGATGTCTTGTTTTCAGGGTTAGACTCAACATGTTTGCTCGTCCACTTTGGGGGGCAGGATGCTATGCTCTGCTGCTGGATAGTATCCAAGAAGATAGATATTTGAGAGCAGAACCAGGGAATGGCAAAAATTTTGTTGCCACCGCCATTGCTGTTGCTGACACCACAGCAGCCCCCCTTCTCTGTGGCAGCTACCCATTCATTGTACAACCCGGGTTCCTGGCCCCTTGCTGACATTTCCAACATTACAAAGACTGAAAGAGCAACAACCGATGTCATCTTGCTAAATGAAGCTGCTTGTTTTTTAAATGTCAAGGTTTTGCCTCTTCATAGTTCACTTCCTTCCTTCAAAATAGTCTGCACCCAAGTGCCCTGGAAAAAGGCCAAGGTCCCTAATTCAGTCCCAGGGAATGTGAAGCTTTCGAGGTGAGTCTAAAGAGCCTTGACAGTTTCCTGTTGGTTGTAGTAAAAGTTAAAGTTATTATCAGCCCTCTCAGGAAATAATGATGCTGAAAGGGAATGGAACTTGGAATTTAGGTATCCTTGGCTCCTCTGAAATCCACCAGAAACAATCACATGGCATTTAGTGACAACATTCTAATGAGGTCTCAGTGGGTTACACTGATCAGTTGAAAGCTGTTAAAAAAGTATCCGTTAGACAGCTGACTGTTCAACTAAATTTAGGATGACTCTAGAGTCATGTTTCTGCCTACAACACTTAGACTGAAAAAGAATGTACTGGCTGCAAAATACTCAAGCGGGAACACTTAATAGCTCACAGTTTTGTTCGAAATGTTTTTGCCTAAGATCACTTATGATGATGAAAAAGACAAGCAAGAACCCAGCCAAAGAAGTAGCTCATGTAAAGTTTTAAGCGTGTCCGTGTATGTGCTAAATTATGTATAGTGTAAAATACAGTTTTGCTCTCTAGTCTTGTTATCTTATGGCAATCATTGGCTTGAGCCTAAAACATTCCAATGTAAGTGTAAAACAGGTTAATCTGGTAAATTCTTGTTTTATAAAAGGATTAGTTGACAGTGCCCTTTTCCTGTTTCACTTACTAGAAATGCATCATAACAACTGGCCCTACCATCTAAAGAAGGCTGGAAGATCCTGGGTGGTTTGGCGGGAGGCAGAGAAAAGGATATCTTAAATTCTTTAATACCCTTGAAATTGAAAATAAACCTGAACTCATAAAAAGCCATCATATTGCACAATAATGATGAGCATCTTAGTGTGTAAAATATTTACTGTGAATAATATATACTCACATACAGTCATACAGAACCATGGAATATATGGTGCTTATTTTTTTACAGAATGTTATGTACTACATTTGTACTTTCAAGAGGATTCTTCATAATATTCAAATTAGAGTTCAAATCAAGTAAGGTAACAAAGCTATCAATTTTTGGGGTGTTGTTAAGAGAATTACATAGCTATAAACTCAATATTATAACATGTATTTATGTATTTTATTTTATTTTTTGGAAAAAACTTTATTGAGATACAATTCACATGACAATCTACTCATTTAAAGTTACATTTGAATGATTTTTAAATTGCTTTCACTTCTTTATTCATTTATTTGTTTAATATTGTTACACAATATTAATTTAGCTTTTAAAATTGAAGTATTTAATTTACAAGTATAGTTAATTTTGGGTGTGTTAACATAGTGATTCGTTATTTTTAAAAATTATATTCCATTATAGGTTATTAAAGTTGTGATAGTCTCTTTTCTTTTTTGTTCTTTCATTATTGAATGAAAGATCCTTTAAATTTTATAGAGTTAACAATTTTCAAAAGTTTCGCACACGTTTTCATACAGTCTCATAGTAATGCCTTTTTTCTCCCTGACCGTATGTTGCTCCCCACTCCCCACTGATAGTCACTAGTTTGTTCTCTATATCTGTGAGTCAGCTTCTTTTTTTGTTCTATTCACTAGTTTGTTGTATTTTTTTTAGATTCCACATAAGTGGTGTCATGCAGCATTTGTCCCTGTCTGTCTGACTTATTTCATTCAGCATAATGTCCTCCAAATTCATCCATGTTGCTGCAAATGGCAAAATTCTCTTCTTTTCATGACCAAGTAATACACCATTGCATATATATACACCATATATTCTTTATCTATTCATCTGTTTAAGGACATTTAGGTTGCTTTACTACCTTTGCAATTGTAAATAATGCTGCTATGAACATAGGGGCACATGTATATTTTTGAAACAGAGTTTTTTTTTTTTTCTTTTTGGGGGGTTATATATTGAGGAATGGAATTTCTGAGTCCCATGGTAGTTCTATTTTTAGTTTTTTAGAAACCCCCATACTATTTTCTACAGTGGCTGCACCAATTTACAATCCCTTCAACAGCGTATGAGTGTTCCCTTTGCTCCACAATCTTGCCAGCATTTGTTATTTGTGTTCTTTTTGATGATAGCCATCTGAGTGAGATGATTTATCACTGTGGTTTTGATTTAGATGTCCCTGATGATTAGTGATGTGGCATATTTTTTCATGTCCATCTTCATTTTCTCTTTGGAAAGATGTCTGTTCAAATCTTTGTGTTTTGTGGGGTTTTTTTGTTTTTGTTTTTGATGTTGAGTTGTATAAGCTGTTTATATATATATTGGATCCAAGTTGCGCCTGCAACCTGCATCACAGCTCACGGCAGGATATTAACCATTTTAAAAGAGGAATTAAAATAGAAGATAAAGGACCACAAATTTCACAGGTAAAAAAAAAAAGAAACTTTCAATGAGTAGCCTCTGCAATATGAAATTGAAGATGAATGCTTGGTGATTCAGTGGCCTCATGGTGGAGCCAAGGCTGGACAGAACATTGATACATCTGAATTTCTGAAAATAAATTTGTTTTTCTTAAAACAAATTATGCATTAAAACAAATTTGCATGTGTGTATGCAAAATATACCCTCTCCACATAAGATTATACGTTTTCAAGTTCGTGACTCTTAACTCAATACTTAATAACTAATGTGATAATATTTTTAATTTAATAAGCACTTACCTTGTGTTAGATACTATGCCAAACTAAGCAATCTACAAGCATTATATCTTTTAATCCTCATAACTATAAAAAATATGAATTATCATTGTCCGCATTTCACAAAGGAAGAAACCAAGTCTGAGATTAGGTAAATAACATATCTAAGATCACCCAACCAGTAGGAAATAGAACTGAGTTTCAAATCCAGGTATCTGATTCAAGAGCGTGTTCTCCTGAACAGTGAACTGTAATGACTCCTGGGATATTCATCCAATAAGAGTTTGCTGCTACTTATGATGCCACTGATGGACCAAGGCTATGACTTCTTTGTCTAATGACAGAGTCTCTCTTTCCCCAAGCTGAGGCACAAGGAGTGCCAGATCATCTTAGAGCTAATTGATGGGGGAACTGGGGTTGAGGGTACAGGAAAGTGCCCTTCAATTGGGCATTGGTATAAATAAATTTTACAGTTTAAACAACTCTTTTAAGGTGATAGTCATCTCGAGCCCACAGGACTTGGACAATGCTGGCTCTATGATAGGGAATCAATACATGCCTATAGATTATTCAGGAATGCCTACATTTCCTGGTTATTGTGCGGTGTATGTGTGTCTGTGTCTGTGTGTCTACAGACCCTTGCATGTGTGTATGCAAAATATACCCTCTCCACATAAGATTATACCTGTTCAAGTTCATGCACAGTTGATTATGAGTGAAGAAAGAAGTCCAGGACATGATCAAGAAGTAAATTTTACTGGAATACAAGGAAGCTATACATGGGTATCGGTTTGGGGATTAATATTTTGCTGATACATGTTCATGAAAAGAGCTTCCAGGGTATATTAACTCTGTAAGCACGTAATTTCCAGTGTGGATTAGTGATGTGGTCATAATCCATACGTAATTGACAATTCCTTGCAGCAGTCTGGAATTGCAACTCTTATCACTGGTTCTGCCTCATGAGATCAATACTGAAAGATGTGTCAATTTTAAGAGAAGATCAACACTGGGCAAATAGTTAGGACTTCAGCCTCTCTCAGAAATATTTTTCAGAACAGTATCCAAGTAGTTCCCACTTCCAATGAATTAACCTAGGATTTTTTGGCTTTACAATGGTGCAAAATACATATTCAGTAGACACTATACTTCGGATTTTGAATTTGTCCCTTTTCTGGGCTAGCAATATGCAGTACAATACTCTGTCATAATGCTGATCAATGGCAGTGTCCCACAGCTTCCAGTCAGCCACGTGATCATGAGTCTAAGTTACCAATATGCTTACAACCATCCTGTACTCTACAATTATTCTGTTTTTCATGTTCAATACAGTATTCAATAAATTCCATGTAATAGTCAACCCTTTATTATGAAATCAGATTTGTGTTAGATGATTTTGCCCAGTTGTAAGCTACTGTAAGTGTTCTGAGCATATTTAAGCTAGGTGAGGCTAAGCTATGATGTTTTGCAAGTTAAGAATATTAAATGCATTTTTGTCTTACGGTATTTTCAACTTACAATGTGTTTATTAGGATGTAATATAATTGTAAATCAAAGAAGATCTGGGTATGATTGTAGCTCTCAGTCTTCCCAGTGAAAAAACAATCCCTAACTAGTGCTCAGTACAAAAAACCTCCAAAAAATACCAAGCTACTATCTATCTATCTATCTATCTATCTATCTATCTATCTATCTATCTATTTTTGCTTTTTAGGGCATGGAACTTTCCAGGCTAGGGGTCGAATTGGAGCTATAGCTGTTGGCCTATGCCATAGCCACAGCAATGCAGGATCTGAGCCACATTTGCAGCCTACACCACAGCTCCCAGCAACGCCGGATCATTAACCCACTGAACAAGGCCAGGGATTGAACCTGCGTCCTCATGGATGCTAGTCAGACTCGTTAATGGCTGAGCCATGACGGTAACTCCGAAGCTAATATTTATTACATGAACTGAAATATATCTGTGACTGAAAATGTATTGATGACTGAAAATGACTTTAAAATCTTTTTTTTTCATTTAGTCTATAAATGGAAATCTACAATTTTAAAAGTATTGGTAGTTTCCATGTACTGTCTAACAAACATAACAAATATTTATTCAACATGGAAATAGTGTATCTAACTCCACTGGGAAGAAACATATAAATGGGAGATGTCTACAATAAAAAAGAGGAGGAGGAAGAAGAAGAAGAAAAAGAAACCACATTATAGGTGAGTATAGGTAAGAGCTAAACTTATTTGAACACACGGACACTTAACCAAGTAACTTCGCGACTAATCTGCAGAAAAGACTGTGTCTGGGTAAGGAGAGACAATTGTAAATATATGTAAATATATCTGATTAAAATGAATGAGAAAAGACTTTGCAGTTTTGCTCAGATGTTATGACTAACACAGTCTGGCCTTGTGTTGCGTCTTTAATAAAGCTTGGCTGAAAATACTGCTGCTGACTTAATTGGCTAATGTTATGCTAGTAGGACCTGTTATTCTCCTCTTGGTAAAGATGAAACCTGAAGGAGGGTGTGGAAAAAGAAAGAATGCTGATAAGAGAACAAGAGTCCAGAAGCATGAGGATAGAGGGGAGAATTGGCCAAAGATGACATCTGCAATTTCCATGCATGTCACAGAGGCTAACAAAGGGGGCTTTCTATCCCCAAACCCTGCATTTCACCTTTTTCTGCCAACTGCCTGCACCTCAATTTTTGACCAGGAAGAACTTGTGTGTCTTGATGCTGTATCAGTTCTCCATTGTGATTTAGGAACCAGAGTTCACCTCCTAAAATTTGAGTGAAGGACCATACAATATTTAGGGTTGTATTCCACATGACTAGCATGAGCCAGTACTAAAAATACCATATGGCCAAGGAGAGAAGACTTGGGGTTCTCGGGGGAAAGGGGAGGGAGTGGGATGGTCAGGCATCTTGGGGGATTTTTTGGATGCAAAAATTGTTTTTAAAAGAATATAATCACTTAACAAAGTACTTTATACTAAGTAAGAATTTGGCAGATAAAATGTCTTGTATCCATTTTGTTTCATGCTTTATCTTCAATGCCAAGAATAATTCCTAGCACATAGTAGGCACTGTACTTTTTTGGGCCAATGAATGAATTATCTTATTTCATATCAGTTACCAAAGCATAAGTTTTGATGCTAAGATTGACTCTGATCATGAAGATAAATGAGAAAATGAAAAGCTTTTCAGGGGATGGGGCCTGACCAGAACATATAAGGTTATAGAGCAGTAGTTTTATTTTGTTTTTGTTTTTTGTTTTTTCCTTTTTAAGACCGCGCCTATGGCATATGGTCTTTGAACCACTGCTGCCATAATTTGAACCACTGCTCCTGGCGTGCACCACAGCCACAGCAAAGCAGGATCTGAGCCGCATCAGCAACCTAGAGCTCATGACAACCCCGGATCCTTAAACCACTGACTGAGGCCAGGGATTGAACACATATCTTCATGGATACTAGTCAGGCTGGTTACTGCTGAGCCACAATGGGAACTTCTAGAGCTGTAGTTTTTAATCTTTGGGGCACATTGTTTCTTTTGAGAATCCAATGGAAAATTTAGAAAGTCTATCCATAAAATTTTAGACAATTGCATACACAGATAACCAATGATCTACAGGTCTCTCCATGACACTTGTATTAAGAATACCTGCTCAGAAATTTAGGAGGATCAATGAGAGTGAAAGGAGAGACAGGCACTAGAAGGACCTCAAGAAGCTGGATCCTTACCCTTTCCCAAACATAGTTTAAGTTCTAAAACAAGGACTCCGAGTGAGTCCAGAGACTTGAGCTAATGAAAAGACTTCAGAAGCAATAAAGAGCTATGGGTCATTTAATAAAAAGATACAGAAACCCAGATGTTGCATGAGCTTCAGAATTGCGAAATTGGCTCATCTTGTGCCCAGGCTGCATTATTAGGATAGAGACCTGAAGAAAATTTACCCCGAGGATTGGGTTTTCCTGAAGGATTCCAGCCACAGACAGACACTTCTGCTCCTGGTGCTAGTGTTTTAGGTGATTGTGGGGATCCAGGCACAGATGGATATATGGGTTGGAGTTATGGATGCTAGACATGTCATAAGTCCTCATTGCAGTGTTCACGCCCTGTCCTGGTCCTTCCCTAAGACTTTGTGCCCAGCTAAACATTAGAAGAGCATGTTCTCTTCTGGAAATAATAGCAGAGAAGGTCAGTATCTGCCTTCACACTTTCAGGCTAGGGAAGGCTCGGGTCCCACCTCAGGTGAGTCAAATTCTCGGGGCTTGTTGGCTCTTTTCCTATTTTGCTAAGACTTTAAAAAAATTAATGCTTATAATTTCCATCACACTCCCCCAACAATTCCATGAAAAATAATCCCAACTACTAATAATTTTCACATGTTTAAAGATAAGGTTTTATAATTTTTAAAAGTTACATATTAGCAACTATTGAGGGGAATGCCAGAAAGAAAGTCTACCCCCAAAACCAAACAGCACCAACTGAAGATGTGGTTCTTGCCTTCAGAAAAACAATAAATCAAAAAGGTATCTTTTTCCTTCCAGTTTTATTAGGAAATAATTGACATACAGTTTTGTACAAGTTTAAGATGTACAGTATAATTATTTGACATACATACATCATGAAATAACTATCACAGTAATTTTAGGGAACATCCATAATCTCATATATATATAAAATTAAAGAAATAAAAAAATTTCTCCTTGTCGTTAGGACTTTCAGGATTTACTCTCTTAACAGCTTTCTTACATAACGTACAGCGGTGTTAACTATGCTTATCATGTTGTACATTACATCCCTAATACTTATGTATCTTATAAAGGAAAGTTTGTACCTTTTGCCTGCCTTCTTCTAATTCCCCCTCGCTCTCCTCTCCACCTCCGATAACCAAAGTTCCCACCTCTTTTTTCTGTGAGTTTGTTTTTAAAGCATAAGTGACCTCTAACACCGTTAGTTCCTGATACACGACATAGTGCTTCAGTGTTTCCGTAGATTTCAAAATGATCACCATTATAAATTGAATTACTGTCAGCAACACCAAAGGGGGTTTGAAGCAACTGCCATATGTCAGGCAGTAAGGGATACAGTGGTGGTCTTTAGGATACAAAGGTGGACAATATGGATGGCTAGATAGACAGATATCGTAAACAGAGTTCATGGCCCAGGAGGGAAAACCTGCAGGCTGCTATGATGGAAAAGCACAGGATGAAACAGGAGCACATATTTTGGAGGCCTACCCTAAGTTGGAGGTGGAAGGTGTAATTGGAAAAGGCTTTCTTGAGAAAGGGACGTTTAAATTCAAGAAACTTAAGTTCAGGAGCTCCTGTCGTGGCCCAGCGGTTAACGAACCTGACTAGCATCCATGAGGAGGTGGGTTGGATCCCTGGCCTTACTCAGTGGGTTAAGGATCCGGCGTTGCCGTGAGCTGTGGTGTAGGTCACAGTTGAGGCTCGGATCCTGCGTTGCTGTGGCGGTGGTGTAGGCCGGCAGCTGTAGCTCTGATTGGACCCCTAGCCTGGGAACCTCCATATGCCACAAGCGCGGCCCTAAAAAGCCAAAAAAAAAAAAAAAAGATGATGATTTAAATCATGGAAATGGAAATTAAGAGATAAAATCCAGGAAAAAGAGGGTTTCATGATCAACTTGACTGTGTATAAAAAAGCTCATTATAAGACTTTTAGATGCCAGCTAGTTAGAAGTGTGGACTCAACGCAAGAGCCAGATTTTAAAAACTTAAAAAAGGGATTGGGGAGGACATGACAAATTCATTCTGGGGCATTTGGAGTTTGCAGCTTGCTATTATTTGCTTCTTTGTTGTAACCCTCTGATTATTCTTTGACTATTTAATGACAACTTTCCTGAGGCACATTCTTAAGTTGTGGAGCAGGAAAGAGGGCACTTCCGCGTACTGAAATCAATGAAGCTGTAATTCCTCACAAAAGAAAACAAAATTTTGAAAAAATTTTCTGAGTATTTAGAATCTCTCTCGGGGTATGAGGAGTTGATCTCTACTACGTGTGAAATAGTGAATCATTGGAGCTTTTCTACAATTCAGTGCGCAGCTCATGTGTATTACAAATTTCAGCAAATTTAGTTTAACTAATTTTTATTGAACACATACATAGATTGAGCATATATGTACATACAGGTACATAGGTTGGGATCATTTTTGTTTGCTGCACAGCGGTTCTTTGAAAAAAAGACGAGTTTTTCCATTCAAAAAGTTGAATCACCTTTTAATTTTGTTATTCAAATATCTCTGTTCTTAGTGAAAAGACAAACCTAAACTCAGACTTCGTCTGAACCTGTGATGTGAATGATTGAGATTTGGCTGAATAATCTATTTCTTCTCATTAAAAAAATCAACACACAGTTCAAATGCAAAACAGGATTCACATTTAAACCAGACTTATAATGAGATAAGAGGAATCTATGTGAGGGTTTACCCAGAAGCCCCCTCCCTTCGGATAACTCCATAGAGTTCACAAATGGATCACTGCGGATGAATTACTGGACCATAAAGCAAGGTCTTTAGCTCACAAGACGAGCATTAGGACTTCCTATTATCTTCTCACATTTATGCCTGCCTTGAGTTTTGTCATGAAGGAAGACACTGTGGCAGCCTCACCTTTCTGCTGCAAATAACTTCCCTGTGCTCTGCTCACTCCAGAGGGCCCCATGGGCTCACTCTGGGACAGCTGGAGGGCCAGCAGCTCCAAGCGCCTTGCCTCTATTCCTAATACCTTAGCACATAAGTCTTCGCTGAGGAGCATAGATAGTTCTTTCAATCTGAATCGTTTTCTCTTGAGAAAACTTTGAGGAAAGTGTCTGGTGAGTAAATTTTTATCCTGTAAACTTTATTACCTACGCTCATACATAGTATCATGTCTATAAATCAGGTTTCTAAAGACTACTAAGTGAGAGGGTTGACCTAGTTACACTGTTCTCTAACATTGTAAACTTCATGAAAATAAAGTCATGTACATGTCTAGTGGAGGCTCTTCACTACTTTAAATCACGTCTTCCCAATTAACAATTAATGAAGTTTATCTTCCTAGAAAGGACACGGTATTTAATGTCCTCTTGTATTGTAAAAAATGACTTTAAAGATAACTAAGCAATTAAAATCTAAAACATTAATATAAGTAGTGGGCCTGAGGCAAAAAGAAATTATTGAAATTATTTGACATAGAGAAGTAAATAATAATTTAGTGCTTTTTACATTTATGTTTAAGATAACCGTTGAAGAATTCAAAATTAGAAAAATCATGACTCAGTAAATATTTTATGTAAGCAATACTGCAATTGCTCGTGAATTGTCACTGGGTTAAGACGAAAAATGGAAAGTACAAAAGTCACTGGGAAAAAGCTTACAGGCCAAGGATGGGTTAGAGCCAGGAAAATGGAATGGGGAGACACAGTACTGAGAAGGAAAAGGAGAAATATACAGAGAGAATAAAAGAGAAGTTGGACCAGAGCAAGATGATTGATCAGTTTCTTAGATGTTTCTAAACTTTCCCGATCCCCTGCTCTTTGCTCAGGTCATGGATTTGGAAAATGTTTATCCTTTATTTCCTAAGATTTCAAATTGGCAGTGTAACCATTGTTATAGCTCTTTAGCCCTAACCCTTCAGCTGTTCTGTTCTTAGTGATCTAATGTTGGGAAATTATTTGACGTGTCCAAAAACAATGAGCAACATAATACTATCCCTTGGATTCCATTTTAGGTCATCGAGTCCAGGATAGCTCCAAGTCCAGATATAACCAGCAGGCTGACAATTTCCTACCTTGACCTTAGTTAAGTAAACTGCAATAGAGAACACAGTTGCTGACATAACGACATTATCATGCAGTGTGTGCACACACACTCACACCCACACATGCACACACAAACTAAAGAGGCCTTCCTTTTGGCAAAACTGGTAACATGCAGGTGACAGATGCTGAGTTAGCTATATCCCTCCACAATGCAGGATGTGTTCTCATACTCCGTACCAGGTTCAATTTTTGGAGTGGTTCCAAGAAATTATAGAAACAAAATAGAAAGAAAAATTTTTTTCATATTTAGAGACTTAGCTCAAGGTTATAAAGACAGGATTAAGAAAAGACACGTTCAAACAGATCTTTGTGGTTCTAGAAATAGGGATAATACAAAGAGCTAACATATGCTAATGCCTATCATGGATGAGGTTCTGTGCTTGGTAGTTCACAAATCCAGTTTTTCTGTTAGATGAATAAAAATAAGGGTTTTCAAACTTCAAGTGTATTTTTAAAAGTGGCTGTTGTCTCTAATATGTGTTACAAACCTTCAATATTGCAGGTTCTGTGAACAAGGCAGTGTAGTGAGGTAGAAAGATATGATTTTCTATTGCTGCAAAACTTAGTGTCTTAACTCTTTTTGTAATGATGATGATTTTGTGGGTGGATTTCAGGAAGAGCTTGACTGTACAGTTCTTGCTTGCTATCCGTAGCGGATTGAATAGCGTCCCCCAAAATCACATCCACCCAGAATGTTAGTATGTTAACCTTATTAGAAATAGTATATTAATAGGTTAATTGCTTGAGGGTCTCAAGATGAAATCATCCTGGATTTAGTGTGGGCCCTAAAACCAATGACTGGTGTCTCTATTAGAAGAAGTGAGGACCCAGAGAGACACACACAGGAAGAAACTTTTGTGAGGATAAAGGTAGGCAGAGTTTGAAGTTATGCTGCCACAAGCCAAGGAAAACACTGGAATTTAAAAGAGGCTGGGAGAGATTCTTCTCCAAAGACTTCCAAGGAGCCATAACCCCTCTGACACCTTGATTTCATAGCCTCAGCCTCAAGAACTGCAAAAGCACAAATTTCTGCTGTTTTAAGTGGTCTGGTTTGTGGCACTTCATTAGAGCAGCCCTAAAAAATGAACCCAGGGAGTTCCTGTTGTGGTTCAGTGGAAACGAATCGGACTAGTAACCATGGGTATGCAGGTTTGATCCCTGGCCTCACTGAGTGGGTTAAGGATCTGACACTGCCAGTGAGCTATGGTGTAGGTCGCAGATGTGGCTCAGATCCCATGTTGCTGTGGTTGTGTCATAGGCCGGCAGCTATAGCTCCGATTAGACCCCTTGCCTGGCAACTTCCATATGCTGCAAGTGCAGCCCCCACCAAAAAAAAGGGAAAAAAAAGAAGAAGAAGAACCAGATAACCCAGAATCTATCATGCATTTGCAATCAGATATCTGCATTCATCTAAAGGCTTGACTAGTCTGGAGTCGCTAAGGATGAATCAGTGGCATTACTGACAAGTTGCTTCTGACTATTCACCTTGGTTGGTAATTCAGCCAAGACTGTCAGCTGCAGCTGCAATTAATGTCCACGTGAACCTCTCCATGGTGCTGCTTGGGCTTCCTCAGAGCATGGTGGCTGACTTCCAACAGGGAATGTCCTGAGAAGAAATTTCATGAGAGCAAGGTTTCTCAAAGACCAAAGCAGACGCTGCATTTTTATTCATTTCTATTCATCAAGAAAATCACTAAGAGTAGCCCATACTCAAGGAAGGGAAATTAGACTCCATCTCTCAAGAGAAAGAGTTAAAAAGATTTTGTGGCTGTCTTCCATCAATGCCATAGACCTAGGCTCAGATCACTATTCTACTGTTTTCTAGCTGAGAGCAAGTCATCAAACCTCCCAGCCTATATTCCATTTACAAAATGGAGATGACGATAACGTTGATAGAAGGCTAGAGCAGTGATTAAACTAAATTAAATAATGCTGTTTCAGTTCTTGAAAATTACACAGTGTTCATGTTCACACATATAGAGAACACACATACAAATAAGTGGCCAATATAGGGATAAGTCAGTGAAGATATTAGTTAGATAGAAACAGAATGCTAGTTTCATAGGTGACATTTTGGGAATCCCCTTCTTGTGTTTCTGCTGCAGTTTCTATGTCTAGAATTCAAATGAGGAGCATGCTTAACTTTATGATGACATGGAAGCTGGAAGAGAAATGTAGCAGAGGTTTACATCATAGCTCCAACATGCCCTTGATGAATCCCAATATCACTCTAAAAATTTAGCAGACAGTGCCCCCACCTCACCCCATCACAAGGCAAGAGGATTGGCAAAACCTTAGATTCTCCTGCCCTTTAGCTAAGGTTCAACTTTGTGTTTATGGAGTATTTTACCAGCTCTAATTCTCCCAGTCTGCTCCTGATTGTCATAATGAATTCTCCACACATTTCTATATTAAGTGTTGTGTGATTCACGCTTTTCCTCTGGCTCACTGACTTTTATCAAGAAGAGAGGGAGCTTTAGCGCCTTGACATCTGGGCAGATACACACTAAAAGCATGACAGGGCCCAAGAAACCTTGTGTTCCTGTCGTCCATTCTTCTCCTTCACCTGGTCCACCTCAAACTTTCACTTGTTCCTTGGCTTCAAGTCAGTGGTATATTCTTGGAGAGTGGGCTTAATGCACTGATTCTCCATCCTTCCCCACAGTAAACTTTAAGCGTCAGTCAGTTTGGACCTGTACAATCATAAAGTATCTTTTCCCTTACGTATTCCATCATAGAAACTTTGCTGCTGTCAGTTCTCACATAGGAACCTGGGTTTTTTGAATCATGATGTTGTCCAAGGACGCTACACAATTGCAGGAGTGTTTTTGTTTTCTTTTCACACAATTCAAGCTTAACCAAAATAGAGGCCACCCATAGTTAAAAACCCAGGTTCTAAAGCCAGATCATATGGATTCATAACTCTAGTTCTGCCATTGACCAGCTCTGTGTTATTTGACAGCGTACCAAAAATTTTTGTGCCTCAGTTTCCTCATCTGTAAAGTGGGGATAATACAAATACCTAATTTCATAATTACAAGAATTACATGGGTGGTGTATGTAAAGTATTTTAAAGTATAGGAGTTCCCTTTGTGGCTCAGTGGTTAACGAATCTGACTAAGAACCATGAGGTTGCGGGTTTGATCCCTGGCCTTGCTCAGTGGGTTAAGGATCCGGCGTTGCCGTGAGCTGTGGTGAAGGTTGCAGACGCAGCTCGGATCCCGCGTTGCTGTGGCTGTGGCAAAGGCCAGCAGCTACAGCTCCTGTTAGACCCCTAGTCTGGGAACCTCCATATGCCGTGGGTGCGGCTCTACATAAAAGGCAAAAAGACAAAAAAAAAAAATAAAGTATACTTGGCACCTAGTAGGTGCTCAATAAATATTCATTTTTATCCATGACGATGCTAGGGGTTTACAGATGAAAACTTTAGATAATTTTGCATTTGTCCTAATGCATGCCTGAAAAAATATAACTCCCATACCAAACCTGTAATTTCAGATTGTATTGCTTGGGCTAAATAAAATCTGTGAGCCTACTAAAAAAATGTAGATTATGTAAACTAGCCTAAATGATACACCGATAAGGAAAAAAAATCACAAAGGTAGGAGGGGGAATGGCTAAAATTTGGGAAACATTTCCCGAATTAGAAAAGAACTCGAAACTTGCTCAGTAAATAGACCCACTCTTTCTTCATAAATCTTGTAAGTTCCTTCTAGGGTATGTTCTTAATTTCGACCTAAGGCATGTATTTATGTTTGTGGTGGGTTTCCACAACCAGCCCCGGGTACAGATTTCTTGCTCCAGCTTTTGACAGCAAGTTAGTTTGCCTGAAATAGGATGTAATTTTTCTAGAAACTAGTCATACAGCTATATTGCTGTTGGCTACATTTAAGAGATAAAATAATGCCGACCAGGAGCAAGCTGACTTGGTTTCTTTTTCTCATGCTTGCCTTTTTTTCATGGTCTAACCTCAGGCAAATGACTTACTCTTTCTGGCTTTGCACTTTTTTTAAAAAATCTCTGAAACAGAGTTTCTAGTAACGGCCCTGCTTCCTTACAGGGATGTTATTTCAAACAACATATGGTACATGAAATTTTTCTATGCACACAGACATAAATATTGAGCTCATGGTTAGGCTGTGAAAATTGTTGCTAATGGCACTTTCAGGGGGAAACAGAAAACATTCAAGATTCTTTATTATTATTATTATTATTATTATTATTATTATTATTTAATGATTTTTGTGTTTTTCCATTACAGCTGGTTTATAGCGTTCTGTCAGTTTTCTACTGTACAGCAAGGTGACCCAGTCACACATACATGCATACATTCTTTTTTCTCATATTATCATGCTCCATCATAAGTCACTAGATATAGTTCCCAGTGCTATACAGCAGGATATCACTGCTTATCCATTCCAAAGGCAATAGCTTGCATCTATTAACCACAAATTCCCATTCAAGATTCTTTAAAGGAGAGTAGCATAGTGGTCTGGCATGGACTCTAGAATCAGACTACAGGGCTCTGATCCAAGCTATGCCTCTAAGGGCCTGTATGAGCTGTTCCTCATCTGTAAAATGGGGATAATAATGCCTACTTCACGAGGATTTTATGAATAATGTGTTAACATATGTATAGTACTTGGGACAATGCTTATTCTCAGCATATGTGCACCAACTTAACTCTTAGTATCAAACTGCCATATTTAGACACTGCTGATGAGAATTCTGAGAAGTTACTAGGGTGATTTTTATTGACATAAGCGGTCTGCATTCTTTCTTGCTATTCGCCGTCCATTAAAATACAGCATTTAAATGAACTGAGGAATAAGATTTTTAGAGGACGCATTACGTTTTCTTTCTCTTTTATTCTCTGTATGTGATTTATCCCAGTGACTGCTATTTTTCGATGCTTAGATTTGATTTTATAACCTCTGGTGGTTAAGTTTTTCCCTATGGCCAGTGGAACTGGAGAATGATGATCAAGCTCTTCTTGATCTGGAATTGGGCTGCCTGGATCCGAATCCCAG
The DNA here is from genome assembly GCA_004024745.2 of Catagonus wagneri. Lineage (NCBI taxonomy): Eukaryota > Metazoa > Chordata > Mammalia > Artiodactyla > Tayassuidae > Catagonus > Catagonus wagneri. Next base: position 9,539,747 of record PVHT020000009.1, on the reverse strand, counting down.
TTCTGTTATTTCCTGAGTGTTTTGACAACACTTGGACAAATTACTTAAGCTCTTAACCTCAGGCATAAATTGGAAATAAGTGCTTAACTCATGGGGTTATTGATTGGTTTATAGAAAAGATAAGTGATAAGTAAATGTTTATTACTGTTACTATTGAGTCAAATTACAGTAGAATCTATGGAACTGCCTTTCAAGTTGCTCACACGATAGAATTCGATGCAAGTTCAAGTTTGGAGAAAGAAGTATGTATTTAAGCAATGGCACTGTGACCCAGGCTTCTGACTCTCTGGGCAGAAGGAAACATGAACTGACATGGCTCACCTTCTTTTCCTGCCAGAGGATATTTTAACCTCATCACTGCGGTAAGACGCCAGGGACGCTGCTCTCCTTGTCTTCACTTGTCAATGAATCAACTTGCTACCTGTTCGTGTTCCTACAGGGCACTCTGTATAGGTTGTCAGCTTCTGAAAAGGCAGATGTTCCTATCAGGAATGTTTCTAGAATCTCCCCCCAAAGTATGCAAAATGTCTGACAGCTGTGGTGACTGAGTCTTGCTTTGCTAAAACTGGAAGTTGAGAGTTATGCAACGGGTAGATGCCTCAAGTCTAAAACATTTGGGGATTACCACAGCCGAAGCTCCGGAGGCTTTATGCCACATGGAGTTTATCATCTGCCTTTCATTTCAGACTTCCTTCAAATCAATGCTTTTAACCAAAAAAAAAAAAAAAAACACTCAAAACAAAAAAAAAAGAGTTATGCATTTCACAGCAATGGTTTTAAGAGCAATACAGATATTTCAAAGCCTTGATCCCCGAGGACCACCGAGATAAAAATACATTTATTTTAAGCAAGCCAGGTTTTTGGCTCCGTGCCCTAAAATTCAGGACAGAATGTATAATCCACCTGTGGATTCCCCTGCACAATGGCCTGGAGGGACTATACAGAGAAAACTGGTAAGAAAATGACTCCCTGCTCATTGAATCCATGATTTACAACAGGAACTCTGTATTTGTTAAAGGATATTGAAAAGATAAAGTCATAATCCTCATAAAATCTAAAAGGAATACATGTCAAAAATTTTGTTGAAACTTTTTGTTGAATTTTGTTAATTAATAAGGATATTCAGTCACAAGCTATTCAAAGGGAACTCCAAAGAGCAAACCCATATGCAGGCAATTAGAAATGCTGAGATGAATTCCTTAACAGTTGTACAACTGGTCAGTGTCAATAGAGTATTAATCAATTGCACCTCTGGGCAAAATCATTTGTATTTCTCTGAACAAGAATAATTTGCATTACTGCTGTTTTCTATAACTTACAAAGTTATAAAATAGTTCAAAGACAATGAATGTCTTTATTTCTCAGATAACCTGAGAAATCCAGTCAGCCTTTTTTTTGGGGGGGCCATTTGGAGATTTCCCCGGTTCTTCCTGATATGTTATATAACATACAAGTTTGGCCATAATAAAATAATAGTCATAATAAGTGCTAGCCACTGGGGTAAGCTCTTTACTTAAATTATCTTAATTACCACATAACTCTATAAAATAGGGATTCAGCAAGGCTTTAAAACACATAAAATTGGAGTTCCTGCCATGGCACAGTAGGTTAAGAATCTGACTGTAGCGGCTGAGGTCACTGCAGAGGTGCAGGTGCAATCCCCAGCCCAGCACAGTGGGTTAAAGATCTGACATTGCCAGAGCTGCTGCTCAGATTCCATCTCTGGCCCCGGAACTTCCATGTGCTGTCGGTTCAGCCAATGAAAAAAAAACAAACAAACAAAATTACAAACCTGCAAAGAATGTTATATCCAAAAAAATTCCAGCAGTGCAAAACCAGACGAAATTCCTTGCCCCTCTATTTAAGACAACTTTTAAAATGAAGTGGAACATTCGCTATGTTAAGTGATAAGAGGTCCTGTTGAAGGAGTTCCCGTTGTGGCTCAGCGGTTAACGAATCCGACTAAGAACCATGAGGTTGCGGGTTCGATCCCTGGCCTTGCTCAGTGGGTTAAGGATCCGGCGTTGCCGTGAGCTGTGGTGTAGATTGCAGATACGGCTCGGATCCCGCGTTGCTGTGGCTGTGGCTGTGGCCGGTGGCTACAGCTCCGATTAGACCCCTAGCTTGGGAACCTCCACGTGCCACGGGTGCGGCCCTGAAATGACAAAAGGCCAAAAAAAAAAAAAAAAAAAGAGGCCCTGTTGAAGAAAGAAAGATGAGGGCGGGTGGAAGTTAATGAAAGTGCGGCATGACCTGAGGAAGCATGGAAACGGCTGAAGGCCTCCATCAAGGCATGTCTGGAGTGTGGTCTGTAACTTGCAGACTCAGGTCTCACGAAGACCTAAAAATGAGACCGTAAGCGGTGTTGTGAGCAAGGAAGTGGATAAGCGTCTTGCAAGTACAAAGACCCTGAGGTGAGAGCATGCCTGGAATTTTAAGAAACAGCAAGGAGGCCAGTATGAATCATGAGAAAGAGCTTGCCTTTCCTCTTTTTATTTATTTATTTATTTTTTGTCTTTTCAGAGCCACACCTGCTGCATATGGAGGTTCCCAGGCTAGGGTTCTAATCTGAGATGTAGCCGCCAGCCAACACCACAACCACAGCAACACAGGGTCTGAGCCGCGTCTGCGACCTACACCACAGCTCACGGCAACGCCGGATCCTTAACCCACTGAGCAAGGCCAGGGATCGAACCCGCAACCTCATGGTTCCTAGTCGGATTCATTAACCACTGAGCCACGACGGGAACTCTGCCCTGTCTCTTCTTAAACACTGAAGACACAGCTCTGGGGAATGCAGCAGGAACACAAGGATAGATTGAAAGAATGACTGAAGGGAGTTGTGCTTTTTCAGCACAGCTCACAAATTCTTAGTATCATAGGCCTGTAGAGTTCATTTTTTCTCCTCTAATTCATGAGGCGTTAACAACTTTTAAAATAACAGAAACTTTAATTTTATTATTTTTTGACCAACTTGTTCCTTCTCATTTTTTAGACAGCTTATTTTAGAGGAAATTAATTCCTTGTTCTTTATTCCTTTATATTTAAATGTTAAAATTAATATAATGAACGTTCTGACTGATGTTGGAGAATATCTATTCATTGTCTAAATTAGTCCTTTAAAAGCCTAATACTGGGGCTTTCCCCAGAATAAGAATCTTCAACAAATGTTAAGTTTCAGATAAAGATCAAAGGCAGTGTTTTCCCTTAACTTCAGACTACGGCCAAACATTTACAAAATCATACACATTTATTTTTCCATTTTCACTTTGCCAGTTTATTAGCTTTCCTGGTTTCATAACACTCTTATTTTAAGGCATTACAGATCAGATAGGATCCTTGAAGCTATTAACATTATCGTATGTTTACTAGTCATTACTAGTTAATGACATTCAAAGTGCTTTCTAGATCTTCTCTATTTATTCCTCACTAAAGCACATGCTATATTAGCTTTTTCAAGGAGACAAAAACACTCCAGGAATGAAAATATTAACTAAGAAGGAGATTAATTTTTTGAGAGTCATAAATATCTGTCTTGGCCTTGTCACCTTGTTTATCAACGCTTTCTTCCTCAATCTCCTGTTATTTCTCTTTCACTTATCTACTTTTCTCCATTTCTGTGACAAATTCTAAGAACCTAAGAAGAATGTGTGTGTGTGTGTGTGAAAGAGACATTGAACTACCTCATCATCATCACAATCCAACTTTCCACTCCAGAGCATTCAACAGCTTTCTTTTTTCTTTTATTGAAATACTGTTGAGTTATCATATTAGTGTCAGGCGTGTGACATAAAAATTTGATATTTTTGTAGACTATGCTCCAAACAAAGCTATTATAAATTATTGACTATATTTCCTGTACTGATCATTCTTTTTTTTTTTTTTTTTTTTTTTTTGTTTTTTAGGGCCACACCTGTAGTATTTGGAAGTTCCCAGGCTATGAGTTGAATCAGAGCTACAGCTGCCGGTCTACACCACAGTCACAGCAACGCCAGATCCAAGCCATGTCTGTGACCCACACCACAGCTGAAGGCAATGTCAGATCCTTAACCCACTGAGCAAGGCCAGGTATTGAACCCACATCCTCATGGATACTGATCGGATTTGTTTCCACTGTACCACAACAGGAACTCCTGCATTATATTCTTGTCACATCATTTCTTACCTTCTTTCCCTCCCTAATAGTCAAATTTAGCAGGATTTGCAAATTTTGAAAATGTACTTTGAAATATTATATGACAGGCATTTGCTTCATATATTTTCTCTCCTTTTTTCCCCATAAATGTGCTGATCCCAAGCCCTTGGATTTCGCTCATTTTTTCCAGTCACCAGGAGTTGTATACTAAGACAAAACTTAGTTTAGATAGGAGTCAGAATAGAAGAAACAAAATTCAGACTGGACAACCTTGAGACTTTTCACATTGAACTTATCTGTAAAGCTGCAATCAGTTTGGAAAAATAGTTTTAGAATCTAGAACCCTTGGTTCAAATATTGGATCTAACGTTTGCTAGCTCTAAAGCTCCTGGAAAGTTAATTCATCTCTCTGGAACCTATTTCTTTTTTTAAAAAAATAAGGGTGTTGTTTTAGTACTTAACTCAAGAAATGCTTATAAGAATCAAGATAGATAAAGGATACAAGTCCCTGTCTTTAGAATTATTACCTCACTTCATTCTTATAACATCACTCTGAGACCAGTATTGTCCCAATTCTACAGATAAGACAACTGACTATGGACCACTGTCACAGAGGTAGCATGCATGCATTCATTCATTCATTCATTTACTCAGTCATTCATTCAACCAATTCAGGTCGAGAGCCAGCCAGGTGCTTTCATGGAGCCTTCTCTTGTAGTGGAGAGAGATGACAAATAGATGTAGCAAAATAAATGAGAATTTTCCGAGTGATAACTGCACTGAGATCAAACAAGGTAACAAGGAAAGAGAGTTATGGAAAAAGAGAGGAAGTGTGTTCAGAAAGGCCCCTGAGGAAGTGATATTCTGCCTGACAGCATATGATGGAGAAGAGCTGCAGAACAAGCAGAGGAACAGCAAAAGCGAAGTCAAGGGCATGGGCTGTCTGTTCATGGATGAGCATCAAGAAGTCATCAGTCTAACTACCTCCATCAGAGGGTGAAGCTCAAATCTCTTTTAACTTCAGGATTATTCATAGAATGAATGACTCTATGGCATTGAGCCATCTTGAGGGTTTGTAATGTCCCTAGTCACCAGCGTGTTTGTATAAATTTAATAAAATGTTGTGCTCCTCTGTGTATTTGTCATTTTGGGTTACCAGGATGACAAGAAGACAGAGGCATCAGAAGACGAATATGCCAGTTGTGTTTCTGGCCATGTGCTCACTTCAAAAGAAGCTCCCTCTCCTTTAAGCTTCCCTGGAGAGGAAAAGAGGGAAACACGCTTTGAATGAAGAAAGCAATCCAAGTCATTACTTGGCCGCTGGGGCACCGCACGATGCAATTTGTTCAGCAATTTTGAACCCGGGCTGACTGGCCTCACAACAGGGCCTGAGCAAAGCTACAACACAGAGAGTGTCTCTGGGAGAGCTGTCCTCACGGAAAGCACCCTTGCTAGTTTCTGCTGCCACATTTTACATCCTCCCATGGCTCCGGTCACACCGTTCCAGGATATCAAATACTTGAAAACTTATCAGAACTTGATTAGATCTGTGACCATCCAATCCCTTAGTAATCCTCACTGGTTAACGTGGCATTTACCCATTGTGGATGTTCTCCGATGGGAACGGAATCAAGGGCATCTGGGTATAGGAAGCGGGGAGAACCAGAAGCCCCAGGGAGACCTCGGGTGGAGCAATAACTGTACAATCACGGTGATGCATCGTGGCTGCAGTGCTTACCACGAGGCGTAGACCTTTACACATCCACGTAGGATGAGAAGATACACAGTAAGCATGTGCAAGAAGCACCTCAGAACTGCTGGCTTGTGAGAATGGGAGAGTAAGAGATGTAAACCGTACGACTGTCTATACTAGGTGTATAGCTTTCCTAGGGTAGTCATGATAAAGTACCAAAAACTGGGTGGCTTACAACAGATGTTAATTGTCTCATAGTTCTGGAGGCTGGAGGTATGAGATCAAGCCTCCTCTGAAGGTTCCAGGGGAGAATCCACCCTGGCCCCTTCCAGCTTCTGCTATTTGCCATTGACCCTTGGCTTTCCTTGGCTTGTAGAGGCGTCGCTCCAGTCAGGTAGCCGTGCCCTCCCTGTATGTCTTCACATTGTCTTCCCTCTACGCCTGTCTGTCTCTGTGTTCAAATGCCCTTTTTTATAAGGACACCAATCACACTGATTAGGACCCACCCTTAACGACCTCATTTTAATTTGATGAGCTCTCTAAAGACCCCGTTTCCGTATAAGGTCACTTTCTGAAATCCTGCGGGTTTACACTTCATCGTGTCCTCTTAGGGGGACACAAGGCAACATATAGCACTAGGTTGTGCAGTGAGTTGTTGGCACGGGCAGCTTTTTAACCTGGGCTACCCAGAGGGGGAGACAAGATGGGGCTGCCAGATTTAGAGAGGAAAAAAAAGATGCCCAGTTCAGTTTGAATTGCAGACTAATGATGCACAATTTTTTAGTGTAAATAGGTCCTAAATATTTTATGAGACAAACTTATGTTAAAAACTGTATTAGTGGAGTTCCCTGGTGGCCTTGTGGTTAAGGATTTGGCATTGGCACTGCTATGGCTAGGGTTTGATGGCCCAGGAAGTTCTCATGCCACAGGCCCAACCAAGAAAAATAAACAAACAGACAAACAAGTAAATAAAAATAAATAAATCCTTCTATAATGTTCCCTTTAAAAAATGTCTTGAGTAGTTCCCCTTGAGGTTCAATGGGTTAAGAACCCAACATCATGTCCATGAGAATACGGGTTGAATCCCTGGCCTCGCTCAGTGGGTTAAGGATCCGGCATTGCCAGAAGCTACAGCATAGGTTGCAGATGCAGCTTGGATCTGATGTTCCTGTGGCTGTGGCATAGGCTGCAACTGCAGCTCCGGGACCTCCCATATGCTGCAGGTGTAGCCGTAAAAAGAAGAAAACAAAAGGCATATCGGATATTTATATGAAACTCATATTTAACTGGGTGTCCTAATACTTTATCTGGCAGCCCTAGAACAGGCTCTTGTGAGCCTTCCTTCCTCTGGGAGCTTCAGGGTTCCTCCATTCCACTCCACCAAGATACCAGAAGCAATTGTTATACTGCAAGGAACCCTGCACTAGAAGGTCTGAGCCCTAAATTCCTGCACGCAATGTGCCATATGTGTTTGACTTGGTCAAAGCATCTAACATCTCTAAGACTCAGTTTCAAATAAAAATAAGAATGTCTTGGAGTTAGTTCCCATTGTGGCTCAGTGGTTAACGAACTCCAACCCCACTAGGATTCAGGAGGACGTGGGTTCGATCCCTGGCCCTGCTCAGTGGGTCAAGGAGCTGTGAGCTGTGGTGCAGGTTGCAGATGCGGCTCAGATTCCGTGTTGCAGTGGCTGTGCCAGATGCAGCTCTGATTCGACCCCTTAGCCGGGGAACTTCCATATGCCACAGGTGTGGCCCTAAAAGACAAAAATAAAAATTTAAAAATTTAGAAAAATTAAATAATAAAATGAAATAAAAAAACACGGATGTCTTTCCTACCTACCTTCCACATTCTATTATTATTGTGATGCTCAGACAAGATAAATGAAGATACTTCCCAAATATGCAAATGCTGTCCTGGTAGAAAGCTATTGTTTGTATAGCTTGGAATTTCAGAGTTTGAAGTTTTGCCTTATTTCTTACTCAGAAAACCAATTCAGATCAGCGGATAAGAGTGTGGGTGCTCCCTTCCCTTCCCTTTAATAAATTAAGGGACTTTTTCAAGAACCATTGCCCTGGCTTCCTTACATCACAATAAAGGACAAAAGAATTGGAATGAAAAGTGTGGGCCCTAAAAGTGACCCCCTGAGTTAATGAACAGGACATTTTTCTTTCAGACCTCTGCCCTGAAACATACATATATTTTTCCATCGACAGTTTAGTACATCTCTTTATTCAAGAATGGAATTAATGTTTGTATACCTGTAGGTGAGAAATCACTTTTTAAATTCAGAGAAAATTTCAACAACACCAAAAAAAAAGGAGGACCCTGAAATGCTAAGTATTGAGATCACAGCCTTTCATGAACAATATGCAACCAGTTCTGGAGAAAATTTTCAATAAGACCTGGAATAATTACCCATACTTGCTAAATAAACACTCCAATGTGGTTGCTATCAAAATGAAAATCCATCATTTCTATTTTGACTCTAAGGGCCCATAATTTAGTAGGCTTGGCAGCTGCTTTAAATCCATGCAACTAAGGAGGAAAATTATATGCTTTATCCAGTAAGGAGATTGTGGTTTGCATTCTAAATTTTGTCTCTAAGGGTTTGGTTTTTGTTTGTTTTTTTGGCAGATGGTGAAAGATTTGTCTTCACTTGTTTGAAGCAAAGTGCTCTTGTCCGAGTTTATGAGAAGTGTTATAAGGTGAGAATGAATTTTCAGTACGAAGTTCAGTATTGTAGTGAATTTTCATTACAGTAGATTGCTGTAACTCATGTAGCATTTCAAGATATTTACCAGTCTCTTTTCCTCAAATGTGCTTTTGTCAGGATATAAGTATGCTATGTAAGTGTAACAGTGGAGTGTTATTACTTCAGTTGGACATTTAAGTGGGTTACTGTCAAGTGTTAAGTCAACTTTTTTATTTGTCTTTATGAAATATTTTATTTTACAACTATCTTCTGCTTCCTGGGGCACAACAGTATACTATTAACAATGTGTGTGGTCTATACCTCTACTTGCAAAGAATAAATTCAGTGAAGGTGTCCAGGAAAACAGTGTTATAATATTTATGCTGTAAGAATAAACACCTCTTTTTTTTAACCAGAATTTTTATTTGTAACTGTAATTTTTATGTCCTCTGTAATCTGGTGTTTAACTTAGAACCCGGCCTCAAGACATCAGTGTTATACAATAATAGTCAGCAACGTTCCAATAACCAATGACTGTCCCCCCACCCCAAGGGTCACATCACTGGAGACAAGTACAGCTAAAGAGATGGGAGTCAGTCTGTCCACCTTGCTGAAAGGATTTGGGAGTGGGAAAAAATAGGTCTGTCCAATTCATAGGCTTAGAGCTTTCCAGGGGAAAAAGTGACAAAGATATGATGACATCTGCTGAGGAGACCACCGTGCGAGTACAGCCACTGATAGGCCTGACAAATGTCCATCTTCCGAGATGCCCAGTAGCCTGAGCAGGAGCCGTAACTTCTCCTTATTGATCAGTGGATGCTGCGGAGGACTCTGAGTTGTCCTTCACAGTAATCTGAATCTGAATGGCCATCCATTTGGGATTATCTAAACATTTTTAAGGTTTAAAAAGTCTTTTTTTTTTTTGAGGTCTGCAAGTCTTTGGACAGATGACTCCACATTGGGTCATTACAGGCCTGAGCTTTAGGGTTAAGCAAAGATTGTTTTCTCCCAGATCACGCAAACTTCCTGGAAGTGAATCATTGTTATCTGGTTCCGCTTGGCCATACTTCCCCTTATTAACTATTCCCCACCTTTGGAAAATTAAAATAAAACAAAACTTTAAAAGACACTGTCACACCAGTTGTCTCAAATCTTTCATCCTCGTTTCATGACTGAGGGATATATGTCTCAAAGAGGTGGGGTGACTTTTCCCAGAGCCCCACGATGACTAAGTCATTTTCCCTAAAGTACCATGTGGCAATTATTCCTTCACTGGAAACTATTGATAAGAACCTACTAAGTGCCGGGCAATACGGTAGGTGCTGGGATGCATGGGTGATCCATCAATAAATAAGACACACATAGCCCCCACCCTCCTAGAGGTCTAGGGAGGGAAACAGTTAAGCGAGCAACTGTAACCCTGCACGGTGAGTGTTTTCTTAAGTGAGTCCCAGGGAGATTACTGAAGGCATCATCACCATATCGAGGGACATTTATGGAGCACTTACTGCATACAAGGCACCACATCATCACGTCAAATTTTACTTTCTTAATACTCACCCAGGCTTAGGTGGTCCAGAGATGAGAAAAGTGAAACCTGGAGAGGTTAACTAAAATACCCAAGTCACAAAGAAAAGTGGAGCCTAAATTTCACCAGGAAGTCTGGTTCGAGTCCACACATGTAGACTTCCACCTATCATCACCCACTATAACCCGCCTGAAGAAAACATTATGATATTTTTGATAGGAAAGTAGCCCAGAATTTTGCCCAGTGAGGTAGAAATGGCTAGATTAAAGATTGTTTTAAAATAAAATCTATTACGATTTCTAAATTGAATTTCTTTCAGAATTGAAACAGATCCCACAAGAAACTAACAAAGTTAAGTTTCTGTGGCCAGGGCATAGAAATTCTTTTAATGTTCCCGTTGGCCCGCCATTGAATCCAAGGGTCTGGTTATTACGTTCCTCTGTGTTATACAGCAAGCAGGGTTTTCATCGTCTATGAATCAATCAGTAGAGTAGAAAGCACCAAATGATATCACTGTGACCACAGAGTACTTAGTAAATGCAGCCTTTGAGTCTTGTTGCTGGAGAAGCACCTAAACTACAACCATATTAATGTTTCTCTCTAGAATACTGGTCCAGGGCCAAGCTTGTCATGGCACAGGGGGTGAAGTATTTCCTCATTTTTTTCCAGCCTCTCTCTCTCTTTTTTTAATTTTTTTTTTCTTTTTTGGCTACCCTGCGACATATGGAGTTCCCAGGCCAGGAATCAGATACAAGCCACAGCTGTGACAGCACTGGATCCTTAACCCACTGTGACAGACCAGGGATAGAACCTGTGTCCCAGCACCCCCAAGATGCTGCTGATCGCGTTGTACCACAGCGGGAACTCCTCCAGCCTCTCTTGAGTTTCATTTTTCAAGATTTTTTTTCACTTCCATCCAGGCACACCTAGCGAACTTAACATTCCCATGGGTTATAACACTTTTATATCAGGTAAAACCATTTATTTTCTGATTTGGTGGCCTACATATATTTTTTTCTAGATACTAATTGAGAAGCTAAATTATCGCTAGTAATCGAGAGTTAAAGACAGGTGGCAAAAGTGTTTCAGCAAAGGTAGCACTGTTTTGTTTTGTTTTGTTTTGTTTTGTTTTGCTTTGCTTTGCAATTTGGAAAAGGAAATGGCATCGCTTTTGAAAATGATTGTTGTGAAATTCTAAACCGTGTCATTTCTATTCTGGTCCTCCACGGAAACCATCTCTGTGGCAGTCAGCACACACAAAGTCCTGTCTTTAATCCGCCTCCAACAATCTATATAGAACATTTATCCCATTTGCAACAACGTACAGCATGGCAAACTAGGACTAGAGACAATAAAATTACTGTGGATTATAACATATTATTTAACTAAATACAGTCAACGTGTGCTTTAGGTGTTGTGTTCTTTTTTTCTTAAATACAGCCCAAATCGTAAATTTCTTTGAATGCCAACCTCATCTGAATATTAAACACTTTTAACCTTCATGAAGATTTTTTTAAATGCTCGTTACCTCATCAGGTGTTAGGATAACTGATAATCAGCCTATCTCCCCATTATGACAAATATCTGAAATGACTCTCTATGATTACTTTATAAATTTGTAACCAAAAATGTCATTACTCGTTTTGATCATTTCCTTCTTCTCAAACTTTGCTCTGAATGTCTTTTTTTCAAAGGTTTCTGATTTTTTTTTCAAGATTTGTACTTTTAAAAACTTTAGCAACAAATATTCCATAAACACTGAAAATATCAAAAGAGGGCTAAAAATTGATGTTTACAATAGAACAATGCTGCATAAAGTATACAGCTCCTACAATGTAGCTATTATAAAATGCAGCTTTTCTGGGGGAATGTATAATGTGAACTTTTTGAAATAATATCTTATCAGGGAGGTGAAAGACCTCTTGGAAGAGAAGCTTGTCCCAGTTATGTGAGGTCTACAAGAGACGATACACATGGAGAGAGCATTCAGAATCGAATGAGAGCTCAGTGAGGGAAGATAGTAAGAGTTTGTTAAAAGAGCATGGGACAAAAACAGAACCTTTGGCAGAACAGGAGAAAGATAAGTAAACAAATGGAATGATATTAAGGGAAAACATCGCTCCCCCTTAGGGAGTGCTTATTATACACCATTCTTCGGTAATGTTTGTGTATTTCAACTCAACCATCACAGCAACCTATGAAAATCAGAAAACTGGTCGGTTTAAGGTGCACATGGAGGTGTGGAAATACCAAGGAGGAAGTGAGAACTTCAAGAGAGATGCAACCAAAAAGCAAAGGTGAACATGAGGAAAGGAACAGAGAAGTGGGGCCCGAGGGAGGATGACAGAAAGGTGGTAAGTGACAGGAAGTGACTGAAAATAAGAAAGTCAAAGAGTTCATCCTTCAGAAAGGGAGAGGGAAACCTCAGAAGATTGAGTAGTTAGAAATATAGCTTTCAGACAAAGGCCCAGGTGTCCATTTCATTGACTTGTATGACAGGGTCTTTCCCTGGTCCCTCCCACATGCCAGGCCCTGCCCTCTATCCACTGGATGCCCGTGGACAGTGACCCCTGTCCAAAGTCTGCAGGCAAGCCCTGCTTTCTTGGGCACTGAGACTTGGAGGCAGAAGGGGTGGGACACGGCCCATGAGCAGCCAGGTGCCACCAGGGGTTAGGAGGCTGGACAGATCGGCCCATCAGAAATGTTCATTCCCACCTCCCAGCCCAAATCCTTTCTGACCTCCCATCATGAAAGTGCTGGAGTTAACTGGTAAACTGAATGCAATTTATTGGGTAGGAAGAGGGCAAAGGGGAAAACAAGCAGAAGAGCCCCGTTCTCAAGTCTGGATGGCTGTGGGCAAGTCACTCCTCCTTTCTGGCTCTTCGTTTCTATCCGACAGCAGGCATTGGCACAGACATCTCTGAGATCTAGCCCAGCTCTGATGTGGTAGGTTTGGGAAGACATTCTGATATAACGGACTTGAGCCTACTCTTTAACGAACACAAGTTGTTACTCTTGATTCATTTGGTAATGAAATTCCAGGTTTCCAGTGAGCTTGAACTCTGAAGGGGTCAGTGCAGCCAGTGTAATGAGATTACTGGTGGTTTCCAAGCAGGGGGCAGACAGGGGTCACCGAGGTCATCTCAGCCACCCTCAGGGTAGCTACTCAGGGCAGCCTTTCACTGTAGTCTGAAGTTCCCAGATTAGTACATTCTGACAATTAGCCACAGCAGAGCCATTTGTCTTAACTTAAAAATCTGTTAGCTGCAGGCTGGTTAAACATTAGCAATTGCTTAGAAAGACAATTTAAAAAGTCATTTTATAAAATACCGTCTTGGGAGTTCCCATTGTGGCGCAGTGGAAATCCAACTAGGAACCATGAGGTTGCAGGTTCCATCCCTGGCCTCGCTCAGTGGGTTAAGGATCCCACGTTGCCGTGACCTGTGGTGTAGGTCGCAGACATGGCTAGTATCTGGCATGGCTGTTTCTGTGACGTAGGCCAACAGCTGTAGCTCCAATTGGACCCCTAGCCTGGGAGCCTCCATGTGCCTCAGGTGCAGCCCTAAAAAGACAGGAAAAAAAATCTTGTCATTGCAGAAAGTTTTCATAAGTGGGCCTTGCAAAGCATGTGAAATCTGTTCCTCAGGTGGTGTTGTCTTCAGACAGAGCTAAGGTACTTTCTAGAATAACATCTTGCTGAGGGCCTTTGGTGAGAAAACTGTTCTTTCAGTGCAGCTTTGAGGAATTTCAGCTGTTAGGTTTTTTCCTACAGTTGGGAGTAAGCAAAAAAAAAAAAATCAAAGCAATTTTTTTGTTGTTGTTCAACACAGCTGCTGGAAAATGTACAGAAAATATCCCAACCACATAATAATCAATATAACCTGAATTTCACAGTTTCTTCTAGATCCTTTCCAATTCTACAGGCTTTCTTATTTTTAGGTATTTGATGGGGTTTTCCAGTCTACCAATTTACTGACCCTAGTTATTTCTGGTACATTCATGCTCCTGAAAAATTCAAAATTGCCACCTTCGTGGTTCAGTGCTTAAGATTCTGAATCTAAAACATGACCAGCACCAGCCTGGGGCTTTCCAAGAATGGCCTAGAGAGACGGTCAGGTGAATTCTCACTTCCTCCTGCAAGGCCGTGCTGGTGCCTCTCTCACCCTTGGTATGTTTTCTGAGGTCTTCATTGTTTTGAGCTGTGGTTATAAAAGTTTCAACTTGAAGCTAATTTCGTAGTAAACAAGAAAGTAAAAATCTCTGTTCTTGGGGCAAAATGGTGGTCAGTGGTGGGTAACCTGCCCTCCTCGGAAAAGCAGGTTAGTGGTTTAGCTCTCTGTCCTTCTGGCGAGTCCATAGAACCAAGGAAGCCTGGCTCTTCCAACTTCGTTTGTCTCCATCCCTCACTTGGTCCACTGAAGATGGAAGCATCTCTCTGACCCCTAAACTGACAGAGGCATTAGACACAGGCTATTGAATGTGTTGCCAATGAAAGTCCTTTATTCAGCAGCTGCCATGCCATGTGCAGGGCACTTTGCTCAGAAAGTGTATGAAAGCTAAAGAAAGCAGAGGGGGCCCATGCAAATTCTCAGCACAGCTGACCTAAACATAGAGAAAAGAAGGGTGATCCAAGGGCTAGGGTAGGACTCAGATCTGGTTTGATAGCCTGCAATTACCCATAGAGCGCACCTAGACTCTGCCTTGAAAAATCTACTATGCTGAGACAGAAAACATCCCTGAAGAAGAAGAGATATGAATCTTCAGGAGTTCCCTTCGTGGCTCAGTGGTTAACAAATCCGACTAAGAACCATGAGGTTGCGGGTTCAATCCCTGGCCTTGCTCAGTGGGTTAAGGATCCGGCGTTGTCGTGAGCTGTGATGTGGGTTGCAGACGCGGCTCGGATCCCGCGTTGCTGTGGCTGTGGCGAAGGCCGGCGGCTACAGCTCCTGTTAGACCCCTAGCCTGGGAACCTCCATATGCCACAGATGCGGCCCTAGATAAAAAGGCAAAAAGACAAAAAAAAAAAAAAATGAATCTCCAGGCATCATACTAGATACTTCCAAGACAGTGTGGAGTAAGGTGGAAGGTCAGAAAGCATGTTCCCAAGAGCTAGTGATGAGTGACAAGATAAACTACACCAGGTCAGTCTTTGATGCCTACATCTGTATTTCTGTTTCTTTTTTTTTAATTTCTTTTTTTAATTTTTGTCTTTTTAGGGCTGCACCCATGATGTATAGAAGTTCCCAGACTAGGGTAGAATTGGAGCAGCAGCTGGTGGCCTATCCACAGCTGCAGCAATGCCAGATCTGAGCTGCATCTGTGACCTACACTGTAGCACCCAGCAACGCTGATCCTTAACCCACTGAGCAAAGCCAGGGATCAAACTGCATCCTCATGGACACTAGTTGGGTTCATTTCATTGAGCCACAACAGGAATTCCTGTTTTGTTTTTTAAATAATTGATTGTTTGCAGTTTATAGCCACATAATCTCCCAGCAATTATGAGGATGGCACCTGACACTTACAAACCAATGCACATTACCCTTCACTGAGTGCAAGACCACATCTCTGGTTTGTGCAGTTCACTGCCATCCCCACATTATGTGGATTTTCAGAAGGAAACCTAAGGTTTATGTAATAAGTCCGTTTTCTCAACCTGTGAGGCAACTGATATATTCAAGCATTCAATCCTCCAGGGACCTGTAAAGAAATAGCCATTCCAAGTGAAGCAAATACCCAAGCCCCTAATTAGGGGATGACTATTGCTGATAGTCAGAACATGCCAGGTTGGGAGAGGTATTTTATCTTGCTTTACACATAGATTTAAAAAGAAAAATTATGTAACATCTTCCTTCTATATAATACCAACATTTACTGGACTGACATTTCTTACAATGTCATTCCTATGAAGTAGAATAGAACGATAACATTTACACATCCATTGGCTTAGGTACAGGAACATTTTCAATCCATTAATATATGATCATTAGGAATACAAAAACACAATGAAAGTTTGACTCTTAATTTCTTCTTCTTCTTCCTTTTTTTTTTTTTTTTTTTTGGTCTTTTTAGGGCTGCACCCAAGGCACATGGAGGTTCCAAGGCTAGGGGTCGAATCAGAGCTGCAGCTGCCAGCCTAAACCACAGCCACAGCAATGCCAGATCCGACCCATGTCTGCGACCTACATCTACAGCTCACGGCAATGCCAGATCCTTAACTAACTGAGCGAGGCTAGGAATCGAACCTGCGTCCTCATGGATCCTAGTCATATTCGTTTCCGCTGAGCCACGATGGGAATTCTTGACTCCTAATTTCTTAAGTCACAGTTCTATAGTCAAATATTCTGGACCACTCAACAACTATCAAAATAAAGCTTCCTTCTCTAGATCATGCCCTTTCTGGTAGCCAGCCTCCAACATGGTACCCATGATCCTCAGATCCTTGTACTCACGCCTTTGTGTATTTCTCTTCCATGTTTCACCAGGGTTGGTCTACGCGGCTGACAGGTTGTGGTAGGAATGATGGTACTTCTGAGGACAGGTTATAAAAGACCTTGTGACTGCAGCTTTCCATTCTTCCATGGGACTGCTTGCTCTAGGAGAAGGCAGCGACCATTTTGCAAGGACACTCGAATTTCCCCATGGAGAGGCCCATCTGTGAAGAGCAACAGAGGCCAGCAACAGAGGTTAATTCCTGAACAACCAGTGAGGAATTAAAAATCTTACCAACATCTATAGGAAGGAACTTGGAAGCAGATTCTCCCGTCCAGTCAAGTCTAGGATGACTGCGGTGCTGGCCAATATCTCAATCTCCATCATGACAGACTTTCAAACAGAACCAACCAACTGAGCTTCTCCCTAATGCCTGACCCATAGAGCCTATAGGATAATAAGTACATACAGTTTTCAGGCTGCAAGTTGGTTATGCAGCAATAGATAAACTAAAACACTCTTTCCCGGTCTTAAACGATTTAAGATTGAGGCTTTATCATTTATTTCCCTAAACCTATATATTTCAAAGTAACTTCTTGTGTCTTCTCAAAGTACAACTTCAAAATTTTCTTTAATTAACTCAGATAAAAGATAAGATCTTATTCCAAGGATATACATTGGAAAAGGCTTTGATCTTGGTAGCTATAGAGATTGCCAAAGTTTTTCTTTGACGATTGAGTCACACACAGACATGCTGTTATATGACTAATTCATTGATTTTTTTAATAGAAATCTAATCAAGATGCTAAACTGGGATTGAGATAAGAATAAAAGACAGTAGAAGTCTCTTTACATGTATCATCTCCTAAAATGAAATGACCTCAAGAAATTCCTCTTCATGCTTGAATTATTTAAGGTAGAAAAGCTTCTGTACTTTTTCCTGCATAGATTATTAGCACCTAAAAAAAAAAAAGAAAGAAAGAAGTGTCTGAAGCATTTTCCAGTTGCAGTTTTCTCCTCATCCAAGAGATAAACACTGAACATGACTCATTCATTGCCACAAATCCCTGATAAATCCTCACAGCAGCTAAATAAACTGGCTCTCATAAAAGGTTTTATGGTTTAGAATTTGCTCCTGAATTTTGTAATATTTTCATAACATGCTGGTAACACCAGATTCCCACTAACTTAAGATACCCTAAGATGAGAAGCATAGCCCTGAGCCTCTAATTTTTTAATCCTTGGAGATTGTTTTAGCTTGAAATCCCCTCCTCAGACAAGTCAATTTCCCACCCCAACAGTCAAAGCAGCTTTTAACCAGAGGCTAATAAGTTGAAGAGTCACCCAGTGGAATATTTCTGTGATTCTGGGTTGTTTACTGAAAAGAAAATTGGGTATACCTAAATAATCGTTGCTAAACTTCCTTGTGACTTTGTGAAATATTTCTCTAATGAAAAATAGACGGCTGGATCACTAATAAGGAAATAAGAAAAAATGCAACATATTCCCACACTTCTGTTTTTGCTAATGAAAAATTCCAGTAACCATAATATAGGCAATCTGTGCTCCATAACACTTATTTATTCACCATTTTATTCTTGCCAAATGAAATAGTCAATTATGGAGAAAGGCAGGAAGGCCACAAATCTAAGCTGACCTATCAGCTTCTAAGATGAATCTGTCCAGTATGAAGATGTCCAGTATGGTCCAGTATGGACTGATGACCTCCATGTGCAGTGCCAGCATACACTATCCAAAAAAAAAAAAAGGAAGAAGAAGAAAATGCCCAGTCTATGCCCTTAATCAGCCTCTAAAACCCCTAATTCAGGGCAGTGGCCATCAATGGGTTTATCCTGCAGAGCTTGAATTATTCAAAATCTAGATGGTTGTTTTATCTTTACTATGGTCTAGGTACTTTATACAACTTTTCTCTAGAACTTATTTATTCTTTTTATATCTACTTTAGGAGCACAGATCATCTTATTCAGGTTTTTGATAGATGGTTCCTTGGAGAGTTCACTCCCCTCATAGTCCCACTGATCCCAGTCCAGTAAGCCCAAGAGACTTAGTCTGCATATATTAGTATGAAGATCCCACCAAAGATCCATGTATATTAATGATGAGACTCCAGCTTTTTTTTTTCCATATTAACAATGAATTTTATTTCACTTATAGGTGTACAAAGATCATAAGTCAATTCGATAGATTTTGTGTCCCAAACCCACAGTGCATCACCCCACCCCCCAGATTGTCTTATTTGAAAAACCAAGGTTTTCCAAAATCTGTGAGTCATTGTCTGTTCTTCAAAGAAGTTCATTGTGTCTCTTTAGTTTCCACATGTAAGCGGTAGCATTGGGTGTTGCCGTCTAATTGTCTGACTGGTTCCACTTCGAATGATAATTTCTAGGTTCATCCATGTTGCTATAAATGTTA
>PVHT020000009.1:9437422-9519831 GCA_004024745.2 Catagonus wagneri | reverse complement strand
GAAATGTTCTGTATCTGCACTGCCCAGCACAGAAGCCTCCAATGACATGTGACTTTCAAGCATTTGAAATGTAGCTTGTGTCGGCCTATTTACAATAGCCAAGACGTGGAAGCCACCTAAGTGTCCATCAACAGATGAATGGATAAAGAGGATGTGGTATATATATGTATGAATGTGGCATATACATGTATGTATGTATATATATAATGTGTGTGTGTATATATACTCATCCATAAGAAGAATGAAATATTGCCATTTGCAGCAACATGGAAGGACCTACAGATTATCATACAAAGTGAAGTAAGGCAGACAAAGACAAATATTGTATGATATCACTTACATATGGAATCCAAAAAATAGTACAAATGACCTTATTTACAACACAGAAGCAGACTCACAGACATAGAAAACAAACTTGTGGTTACCAAAGGGGAAGGGAGCAAAAAACAATTGGGAGTATGAGATGAACAGAGGCACACTACCACACGTAAGACAGATAAACAATACGGATTTTCTGTGTAGCACAAGGAAATCTATTCAAAATCTTCTAATAAACTGTAATGTAAGAGAATTTTTAAAAGAAAATGTATACCTGTATACGTATAACTGAATCATTTTCCTGTACACCTGTAACTAACACAATATTGTAAATTAGCTATACTTCAATAAAAATACACAAAATTTTTTTAAAAAGACATGTAGCTAGTGTGACTGAAGAACTGGATTTCTAATTTTGTGTAATTTTAATTAATTTAAATTTGCCTACCACCTTGGATGGCAGAGAAGACATATCATGATTTAGTTCATTTGGCCTTTTGAACTAGAGACATTTCAAAGCTGAAAATGTTGCAGGAGAGCTAAGTGGAACAATATTCCATCTAGCAAGGCCTAGTTTGGGGCTCATTTGCTGTGAGAAATAGTATCCCAACGGTCTGTGTAAACCAGGCAAATCTATTTGATTGACTCTCAACTATATGGCTTTCTCTTGCATTTGAATAGTGTCAGTCTACGTGTGAGTTAGAACACCTTCCTGCAGGTTCTGGGGAGGGCTTGAGAGCTACAGAGATCTAGGCTGGTGCTGAATCACTCATTCATTGATGTTGCTGAAATTAGTTCTTACCCAAACCGCCTTCCCTCTCGAATTATAGCCTAGCTTCCCTCACTTTACTAGTTATGAACTAGATACTCAAAACATTTGTGAGCCCTCCAATAAGAAAAAAGCTTTCCTCTGATGTTAGGTCCAAAAAATTTTCCCTTCCTCAATGACTAGAAAAGCCCGGGGCACTTTTTTTTTCTTTTTTTTCACCTTTAAGAGAACAAGCTTGGAAGCCATCAGCAAAGAACACACACACTTGTTTAAAAAAAAAATCATTTCCGGGCGTTCCCGACGTGGCTCAGCAGAAACAAATCTGACTAGCATCCATGAGGAACAAGGTTAGATCCCTGGCCTCACTCAGTGTGTCAAGGATCAGGCGTTGTCACGAGCCGTGATGCAGGTCGCAGACGCAGCTTGGATCCTGCGTTGCTGTGGCTGTGGCTGTGGTGTAGGCTGGCAGCTATAGCTGATTCAGCACCTAGCCTGGGAACCTCCATATGCCTCAGGAGTGGCAATAAATAAATAAATAAATAAATAAATATAAATAGAATTCAGCTAAGCTAATAGCTGACTTCATCTCACTAAATGGAATAGGATTAATAGTCAGAGGAGGATGGATCTTAAAGACTTTCTGCAAGTTACTGGGTAAAATGAAGAAAGCTTCCAAATACTTTTGCGGGAGACTGATACCTAAACTGAACTTCACAGTAAGCTATGTGCTGAGTCTTCCCGAGTTCCCTAGCTGCATCACGCCCCAGAACAGAGGGACAAGGCAATAGCAGTTTTTGGCTTCTGAGTGTATAGTTAAGTAATATAAAGAAGACAGTCCATTGTAAATCAGCTATACTTCAATAAAATTTTTTAAAAAGAAGACAGTCACTTTATGCTGGGCTCCATTCAATTTGCGATCTGCTGCAGTATACAAGTAAACATAAAAAGCCCATGTTTCACAATGGTTATTTTTGGCTCCTTTCATTATCACACAGCCAAATTGGTGTGAGCTGAGATGATCAGCCCAAGGGCAGAGAAATATATCAAAGGCATCAAGTCCGCTAAATGTAATTTAGGGGAAAAAAGCTAACCACCTAGGAAAGAGGATTTGGGGCATCATTCCAAATCATTATAGTTAGAAAAAGAGAAGAGCTGCTTTTTACGGGTCTCAGTCCTCGGCAAGGTGGCGACAAAAGCTCTTATCTCTGGCACTGCTGTGGAAGTGCGGAGGGTCCAGCAGTACCATGGCAACGGGGGCTGCTGCAGGAGGGGAGGGCAGAGAGCCAGGCAGGCAGCTGAGAGCAGACCCACCACCACCGGGAGAGTGCACTCCAATGGCAGGGCCCCTCGGGACCGGCCTCTGGCCCCAGTCCCGAGGGAGGACACTTTCTCTGCAGCATCTTCCTTAGGGAAGACCAAACATTCCTTCCACTAGGAAAACAAGCGATATTTATAGCCACGTGGCGGTACAGAATCTAGAATGAGAGGGCCGGGGAGTGCATCTGTGGTCACTTCTTCATGCAAGAGCCATCTCATTCCTGCCCCTTCACCTGGCAGTCCCCCTGAGATGTTGGAGATGGAGCAACAAGTGAAGATGCCATGAGACAGTAACACAAAACAGGACCAGTATTAGGAATGTTCTACTGGAGTACCCCCCCACACAAAGTCTTAGCACTGTGGTTCAAAAGAGTCTGTGGCAATCATTTTTTCTTAGAATGAAAAATTTTTATACATTTTCTCTAGCTCTTCACACCACCAGCTTCCTCCTGCCTCTCTTTTCTATCACCAACCTCTTTCTATCATCACTTACCTCTCTTTTCACCAAGCTTATGGTGGTGACAATGACATATAAGTACCCTTGAATAGAATAGAATTTTGGATGATACCATGGAAGAAAATTTACATCAGAAAGCCAAGGACAGATGGTTGCCTAGACTCTGTCTTAATCCACTGCAGTGTCACTTATAGTCAGTGAGAATGTTCTTAGGTCAAATTAAAGTTTTTTGGCCTTATGATCCAGCAATCCTGCTCCTAGGCATGTATCTCGACAAAACATTCATTCAAAAAGATACTTGCACCCCTGTGGTCAAAATAGCCAAGATATGGAAACAACCTAAATGTCCATTGACAGGTGACTGGATTAAGAAGATGCGGTAATATATACAATGGAATCCTACTCAGCCGGAAAAAGGCAAACTAATGCCATTTGCAGCAGCATGGATAGAACTAGAGACTCTCTCACACTAAGTAAAGTAAGTCAGAAAGAAAGAGGCAAATACTCATATGATATCACTTATCTGTGGAATCTAGAGTATGGCACAGATGATCCTATCTGTAAAACAGACTAACGACCTAAAGAATTGTCTTACCTTGGGGTAGAATTCAACCTTCTTTTATGCTAGGGAAAGGGGAAGCTGGAGGCAGTGAATATCAGGAAGTGATGGATGACCACAAATATCTGGGCACCAGCAAGGGTCCAAGGAAAGTTGTGAAACTCTTTGTTTGGTCAGTTGACTTCGGTTGATGGGAATCTGGTCACGGTGTTCCCATAAATCTTGACAAGACAATCATTAGTTTTGTTCATATTTTCTCATTCCTATGGGAGGCAAGTTTTAGTAAGGGGCTGTTTACATAAATCATCAACTATAAGCAGAATATCTTTAGCGATTAATGTGTATGTATGCAGAGCTAAGGTGAGGCTTGTGACATAGAGATTAAAGCAGCAGAAAAGACAGATATAATATAGAGTCAGAAATGCCAAGTTTCTTCTACAAACAAGGGGTAGGCATGGGACATGGGGTGGGAAGGGACCCCAGTTCCTGAAGAACAACTCAGAGATGCCCATGAGATTGTACAGCCCTTGAAGAGGAACAGGGACTCTGTTCTATGGCTGGACTCTTGTCATTACTTTTCTCGTTCAACTGCCTTTTCTTGGTTTCCTCAGTCCCTCCCTTCCCTACTCAGTAAGTGCTTGATTCTGCTCTTTGGAACTCAGGAAAGGCCTAGGAGACTAAAGCTTTTTTCTACAAACAAGAAACTGGGGCCAGGGGCTTTTGTACCCAGGAGGACTCTGCAGGGTCCTACTCAGTTCCAGTCCTCCCTTTCCTTTGAGAGCCCTTAATCTTGAGGGGGGAACGGGAGCAGGAAAAGAAAGGGAACAAAATTTTAGACAGAGGTGTTAATCATAAACTCAGCAGAGAAACTCGGTTTTACGGGGACTTAGCTTCAAGAGAAGGTTGAGACTGCAGACGCCCAATTTCTGATCTCACTCATGGCAAAAGTAGCATATAATCTTTAACTCCAGGCATTTTCTTCCTCTTCTTGTTTGATAAGCCCAAACATTTTTGGTTAACATAAACACCCAGTCTTGGCCATGGGGTTTTGTGCACTGTCTCCAAGGGAACATGTTTGCTGACCAAATTCTTGGTCTCCTACAATTTCTGTTTTTATGGGGGGAGGCACATGTGTGGTATATGGAGGTTCTGGACTAGGAGTCAAATTGGAGCTACAGCTTCCAGCTACAACCACAACCACAGAAACGTGCAATCTGAGCCAGGTCTGCGACTTATACCACAGCTCTTGAGGCAACACCAGATCCTTAACCCACTGAGCAAGGCCAGGGATTGAACCCACATCCTCATGGATACCAGGTGGGTTCTTAACCTACTGAGCCACAATGGGAATTCCCTCCTGCAATTAAGAAACCGTTAAAGCCATTAAAAATTTTTAAATCTATGAAAGACACTGGAACAATATTAGGAGATATTTTTTTATACTGACTTTTCTCATCGACTAATTAAATATTCATTGCAGTGTGTCCTAAAGCTCTAACTTCTATTAGTACAAAGAAAAATGTGTCCTTACATCTGATGTGACAGGATAAATAGTATAGAAAAAAATTTAAACAGTAATTTCTTTTTAAAGGAGGACATTCTCTTTTCCTTTTTTTTCCCTGAACATCGTAAAAGCACAAACTAGGCCTTTCAAAGATGTATTGAGCTCCCATAAGGAGTCATGGCTCATCTTCAGACTGGCAAACAACTAAACATTTGGTAGAAAATTGTAAACAAGTTAAAGAAGTCCAGGTAGTTCCCTTTACCAGACTCTGTGTATGTATGTGATGGAGTTGATAGTTTTACTAAATCTGTATTACTTACACAGTTGGAAACAATAGCTACTGCACTATGCTGTCGGGGTTGAAGATTTAATAGGCCTTTCTCTTTCCTTTGGGGTCTCTTCAAAACAACCTTTTGGTTCAGGATGAAATTTTGCCATTTGCAACAACATGGATGGACTTGGAGTTTATTATGCTTAGTGAAATAAATCAGACAGAGAAAGAGAAAAACCGTATGATATCACTTATATGTGGAATATAAAAAATATAGCAAAGTAGTGAATATAGCAAAAAGGAAACAGACTCACAGATGTAGAGAACAAAGTAGTGGTTACCAATGGGGAAAGGAAAGGGGAAAGGGGCAAAATAGAAGTAGGGGATTAAGATGTATAAACAATTATGTATAAAATAAATAAGGTAGGAGTTCCTGTCGTGCCTCAAAGGAAATGAATCTGACTAGTATCCATGAGGATGCAGGTTTGATCCCTGGCCTTCCTCAGTGGATTAAGAATCTGGCGTTGCTGTGGCTGTGGCATAGGCCAGCTGTTACAGCTCCAATTGGACCCCTAGCCTGGAAACCGCCATATGCCGCGGGTGCAGCCCTAAAAAACAAACAAACAAGCAACTAAATAAATAAATAAAGGTACAAAGATATAATATACAGCACATATTATATCCACATGGAATATAGCCAATGCTTTATAATAACTATAAATGGAATATAACCTTTAAAAATAGTGACTCACCTTATACACCTATAACTTACATAATATTATATATCAACTATATCTCAATAAAAAAGTAAACATCTTTTCGGCTTAGGAAG
Source organism: Catagonus wagneri (assembly GCA_004024745.2). Taxonomy (NCBI): domain Eukaryota; kingdom Metazoa; phylum Chordata; class Mammalia; order Artiodactyla; family Tayassuidae; genus Catagonus; species Catagonus wagneri. The sequence continues at coordinate 9,513,804 of PVHT020000009.1, read as the reverse complement.
AGAACTCTGTCATCCATGGCCACTCATTTCCATGCCAAGTGCCCAGTAATTTGAAGTCCCTCCTTTGGCTAAACAACATATTAAGCAATGCGTGAACGATACATGGCACAAGCTAGCCTGTTGTCTCATAGTTTTTCTTTTCACTGGGGTCTTTAAACTTTCTGCATAGATCTTATTCTTTTAACCTTTGTTCAGCCTTTCTTAGATTTATTTTTAAAAGTAAGACACGTTTGGATGAAATTAAAGTAATGAGGGAGTCTTTAAAACTAAAACCATTGGGGGGAGGGAGGGTTGGGAGCGTGGGACTAACACATGCACACTGCTGTATAAAATAGACAATTAATGAGAACTTACTGCATAGCACAGGAAAATCTACTCAATAGTGTGTAGTAATCTATATGACAGAAAGAATGGATATAGGTTTATGTATGACTGATTCACTTTGCTCAACACCTGAAACTAATACAACATTGTAAGTCAACTATAGTCCAATAAAATTAAATGTTTAAAAAAAGGTAAAAAAAAAACGATTAATAAAGTAATGGGGGTCTAATATGGCTGGACCTTGAGCCTAAATTAAATAAATCAGCCAGAGAAAGACCAGTGCTACATGATATCACTTACAAGCAGAATCTTAATGCTAGACTTTGAAGAAACAGAGAGTAGAAAGGTGGTTCCCTGGAGCTCAGCGACTGAGAAACTGGGGACATATTGGTGAGCGAGCACAAACTTCCAGCGAGAAAATGAATAAACTCTCGGGATCTAGTGCACAGCATCGTGGTTATAGTAGTCAATACCGTGCCACATACTTGAGAGTTGCTGGGAGAGCAGATCTTAAATGGTCTCCCCACAAAAGAGAAATGGCACTGATGTGACATGACAGGTGTTAGCTAACGTGACAGTGGTAATCGTTTTGTAATATATGTGTGCCGACACTTCACATCCCACACTTTTGCACTTACACGATGTCCTATGTCAATTACTTCTCAAAAAACCTGGAAGAAAAAATAAAGTCATGAGGGCCTATAATAAAAAGCTGAAATGAGGAGGACAGTCGTGCCAGATGCTTGCTCGACTAGTCCCCACCTCCCCCTGCATGGAAAGTAAAGTCCAGGCCAATAGAAGGGCAGAACGAGATACTGCGCCCTCAGTGCTGTTCTAGCAACTGCGTTATCTCATTGTCCATGTGGGCGTGAAGACAGTTTCACTTCCCACCTGTGGGATGACTCAGCAACCCCCTCCCTGCTACCCCCTCCCTGCTACCCCCGAGCTCCGCACCTGAGGCAGTCACCTTCCCTGCATCTCAGTTTCTGTCAGAGAAAAGATCTCTTCTCAAGGGTTCAGCTGGGGACACTCAAATACAGCGGTTTTTCCACCCAGTTTTACCTCCCAGACTCTTTTCATTGTTACTCATCATCCTGTGAACCACATGAAGAAGTGTCTTAAGCGTACGTCTGTTTGTGATAAAATGAAATGCGATGGGGAAAAAAAGTCTAGATTTTAAAAGTAAAAATTAACAAATTGATCTTTATGATATATGAGGACATAACCTGTGACTTTTTAATAGCTCATTAGAGATGCATATGGTTTGATGTGCTTTAAATTACTTAAGAGAAATTCATGATTTGTTGACAAGCTTAGTTTAAAGTATATTATATTGTATGTGGTTTGGGTATAAAGTATAAAAATGTAGATTTAAGGTGAGTTGTGCTAATGCACTGAAATGGAAGGGGAAAATGCTGCTGCCTTAACCTCAAATTATTTCACTTTGTTTTACGAAGGAAAATCAACTGGCCTATTTTTTTATACATCTGTTTTATTTCAAATGACTAGATAAGAGGCTTAAAACTTTCAACCACTATTCTGTGGATGATTCATTAAAGATATGAATAATATTTACTACCATTGAATGGAAAGCTAAATCACATTTACTGGTCATATTTTCTCTCTTCAATGTAGATATCTGGAATATTAAAGATGATTTTATATCTATATACTAACTGACCAACTTATAGAACTGTTCAAAGTCATCTTGAAGTAAAGTTGCAGACATACAGTCACTTTCATATTCCTCATTGTTTTATTTTAAGTTGAATCTACCTAATTCTTCCTGGCTTCAACTAATGGGCCATTTTAGGTATAAATTAAATAACATGTCTAAGAATATACTAAATAATTTAAAATTCTATAGTAGACTCCTATCTCTATTAATATGGCAGATTATATACTCTGAGTGACTTATTGATCAAAGTAACTAAAAAGCTGAGGAAAATAAAAATAATCCTTTTTTTTTTTTTCTTTCTGTAGGGCTGCACCCATGGCATATGGAAGTTCCCAGGCTAGGAGTCGAATCAGAGCTATAGCTGCCGGCCTACGCCACAGCCACGGCAACTCCAGATCTGAGGCATGTCTGCAACCTACACCACAGCTCATGGCAATACCGGATTCTTAATCCTCTTAGGGAGGCCAGGGATTGAACCCACATCCTCAAGGGTACTAGTTGGGCTGGTAACTCACTGAGCCACAAAGGGAACTTCCAAAAGCATCATTTTAAATGCATTGCTGAGCTATCATAAAAATAAGGAATCTATTGATCTCACAAAGTGTAAGGAGAACACCTAGTAGGTAGTGAATAAGGCAAAATCAGCTTAAAACTATAATTCAACTGCAGTATGGCCAAATTCAACAGAGTAGAAGGACACAAGATTAACATTCAAGCAAAGAATTTAAATCAGGTGTTCCTGGCTTTAGTTGTGCCAGAGACCCATAGTGTTCACCCAGTGTACCAAGGGCTTTCTCCCATTTCTTAGCTCCCTTGCTATTGGATCACGTGACTGATTCTGACCAATTGGCTATGGGTAGAAGAGGCACATGTTACTTCTGGGCAGAATAGCAGAGCTGGTGAGATGTGCTCCAGCTCTTTTTTTCCCAGTGATACTGACCAGGAGGACACGTGGCCCAGATAGAGCATCTACAAGATGTTGGAAACTCAACCAGCCTGAATGGAAACCATATGTCTTGGAGAGTTCCCTGAACTTACAACAGACTTTTCATGAACAAGAAATCAGCCTTTGTTGTATTAAGCAACGGATATTTGGGCATATTTGTGATTTCACCTAATTTAGCCTTGTTATCACTGATGGAAGACAACTGCCAGGGTGATTGACAGAAGCAAATACAAGTAACCTCAGAAGAGATAGCTTAGGCCAGTGCTCAAGGTACCATAGGTTAAAACTCAACGAACATTAACAGCCCACAGTTAAAATTCACAAAACACAAAAAACGCACAATGACTGAAATTAGATTAAACAGTCCTCAAAAACTTCTCATACTGAAAATATCAAACACGAAACATTATACTTGAAAGAAAAATGAGTTTGAAAATATAAGCAGAGAACAAGAAACTGTAAACACTATGAAGATTAAAAGTAAATTAAAGTGGGTTTAAGATTTAATGTGAAAGAATCACAAAATATTATAATTAAAAATAAAATATATTTTTTATTTCAGGGTAGGAAAGAGTCTTAGTAAGACACAAAGAACCCAAACCACAAAGGATTAACACTATAAATATGACTATATTAAAGTTTAGAACTTCAAATTGGGGAGTTCCATTGTGGCTCAGCAGTAACGAACCTGACTAATATCCATGAGGACACGATTCAATCCCTGGCCTCACTCAGTGGGTTAAGGATCTGGCGTTGCCTTGAGCTGAGGTGTATGTCACAGACGTGGCTCGGATCCCATGTTGCTGTGGCTGTGCCATAGGCTGGCAGCTGCAGCTCCTCTTTGACCTCTAGCCTGGGAACTTCCACATGCTGCAGGTGCAGCCTAAAAAGCAAAAAATAAAAAAATAAATAAAATAGAACTTCAACTTGTCAAAAAATATTAAAAAAACAAAAATACTAGAGGAAGTTATTTGACAGCTATACAACAAAAATAAAGCTAAAATTAAAAATGATAGTGAAGCAATAAGAAAAATACAAATAGACCCAGCATTCCCCCCACCAAAAAAGGCAAATGGTATCATTATACATAAGAGGAAATACAAATAGCTCATGTGAAAAATTATAATAAAGATAAATTAAAAATTAAAAATATGGGTAAGCATTTTAATTTTTGCCTTAATTTCTGAAATAAATATTTACTATGTGCAAAATTCTAGACTGAAAAATTTTTACTACTTCAAAAATGTGCCATTATCTTATTTGCGTTATTCTTATGTCTTCTGTCAATATTTTGTTTATTTCTCTAAATATAAAGCATTTTTCTCCCACTGCTTTTATGATTTCCTCTTTGACACTGATTTTCAGCGATTTGATTATCATATTCTTTGGCGTAATTTGTTTGATGCTACTTTGCTTGGTATAAGTAGAGATTGCTGAATCTGAATTTACAGAATTCATGAAATTTTGAAACTTTTTAGCCATTATGTCCTCATAACACACACACACACAGACACACTCACTCACTCACTCACTCCTCTTCTTCTGGGGTTCCACTTAAAAATATGTTAAACTACTTTAAATTATCCAAGTGTTTATGCACTAATGCCCAATTTTTTTAGTCTTCCAGTTTGGATAATTTCTCTCATACTGTCTTCAAATTTATTTTATTTTATTTTACTTTTTGCAGTATCTAATCCCATCCAGTGTGATTTTTTATCTCATACACTGTATATTTTGTCTCTGCACGTTCAAGTTTTTTTCTATATCATTATTTTTTCTTCATAAGTCATATCTTACTTTACCTTCTTGAATATATAAACTACGTTTATCATAGCTGAATTTTTTCTTCCAGTTTTATTGAGACATAATTGACATATAGCACTGAACAAGTTTAAAGTGTACAGCATAACGATTTGGTTTACATATATCATGATATGTTTGCCATGGCAGATTTAGTGAACATCCATCATCTTATAGAGATACCAAAGAAGGAAAAAATTATCTTTTCCTCGTGATGAGAGCTCCTAGGATTTACTCTCTTGACAATTTTCATGGATAGCGTATAGCAGTGTTATTGTTATCAGTCATGTTGTATATCACATCCCTAGACTTATTTATCTTATAACCGGAAGCTTGTATCTTTGACCACCTTCATCCAGTATCTGTCCTACTCACCCCCACCTCTGGTGACCACAAATCTGATCTGTTTTTCTACGAGTGTTTCTGTTTGTTTCTTTGTTTTTGAAATAAAATTGATGCAGAACACAACATAGCAATTTGATATTTCAACACTTTCCAAAATAATCAGTATGACTAGTTACCATCTGTCACCATACGAAGATATGACATTGCTATTGACTGTATTCCCACAATGTACATTCCATCCCCATGACTCACTTATTTTCTAGCTGAAAGTTTGTACCTCTTAGTCTCCCTCATCTGTTTCATTCATCCCTACACCCACTCCCCTCTGGCAGCCACCTGTTTTTTTTTCTCTGTATCAGTGACTCTGTTTCTGTTTTGTTATGTTTGTTCATTTGTTTTATTTTTAGATTCCGTATGTAAATAATAACGTAGAGTATTTTTTTTCCTCCGAGTTATTCCACTTAGAATAATATCCTCTAGGTCCATCCATGTTGTTGCAAATGGCAAGATTTTATTCTTTTTTATTGCTGAGTAATATTTCTATATATATATTATATATATGATAGATATATCATATATATATCTATCATATATATATATCACCTCTTCTTTATCCATTTATCTTTGGATGGACTTTCAGGTTGCTTCCATATCTTGGCTACTGTAAATAATGCTGCAATGAACATGGGGGGAACATATATCTTTTTGAATTAGTGTTTTTATTTTCTTCAGATAAATACCCAGAAGTGGAATTACTAGATCATATGGTAGCTCTATTTTTAAGTTTTTGAGGAAACTCCAGAACAATTTTCATGGTGACTGCATTAATTCATTCCCATCAACACAATGGTTTCCTTTTTTCCACATCCTTGCCAACACTTCTTATTTGTTGTCTTTTTGGTAATAGCCATTCTGAAGGGTATGAGGCGATGTCACCTTGTGGTTTTGATTTGCATTTCCCAAATGATTAGTAATGTTGAGTACATTTCCATGTGCCTATTGGCCATCTATATGTCTACTTTGGAAAAATTCTCTCTTCAGTTCCTCGATCCAGTTTTTAATTGGGTTGTTTGGTTTTTTGATGTTGAGTTATATGAGTTCTTTGATACTTTGGATATTAACTCCTTATCAGATATATTATTTGCAGGTATCTTTTCCCACTGAATAGGCTGCCTTTTTGTTTTGTTGATGGTTTATTTCACTATGAAAGAGCTTTTAAGTTTGATGCACCCCATGTTTTTATTTTTGCTTTTGTTTCCCTTGCCAGAGGAGACATACCCCCAAATACTGCTAAGATTGATGCCTGTCCTTGTTTACCAATTCCATCATCTGTTTCATTTCTGGGTGTGTTTACACTGATCAGATTTCCTCCTGGTTACGGATTATATTCTCCTGCTTCTTTGCTGGCTATTTTTTTTAATTTTATAATTCAGATATAATTCAGTTGACATTGATGATAAAAATTTTAAAGGTCAGCTTTTTTCAGCATTTATATTTGCTCTCTGAATCATTGACTCCAAACTAAAATTAGTAGAATTACTCAGGTTATAATTATTTTTAAAATGTATCCTTTCAATTTGCTTTTTTTAAATTTTCTATTGATTGACTTACAATGTTCTGTCAATATCTGCTGTACAGCAAAGTGACCCAGTCATATATATATTTTTTTCTCACATTATCTTCCATCATATTCCATCACAAGTAATTAGATATATAGTTCCCTATGCTATACAGCAGGATATCATTGCCCATCCACTCCAAATGCAACAGTTTTCATCTACTAACCCCAGACTCCCAATCCATCTCCTCACCCTCCCCCCTGGAAAACTCAAGTCTGTCCTACCTGTCCATGATCTTTCTGTTTTGTAGATAGATCATTCATGCCATATTTTAGACTCCACATACAAGTGATATCATATGGGTCTGTCTTTCTCTTTCTGACTTACTCCACTCAGTATGAGAGTCTCTAGGTCCATCCATGTCTCTGCAAATGTCATTATTTCACCTTTTTTTTATGGCTGAGTAATTTTGCACTGTGTAGATGTACCACATCTTCTTAATCCATTCATCTGGATGAGCATTTAGGTTGTTTCCATGTCTTGGCTACTGTGAATAGTGCTGCAATGAACATACGGGTGTATGTATCTTTCTCAATGAAACTTTGAGTGGGATTGCTGGATCATATGATGGTACTACATTTAACGTCAAGGGAATAATGATTCAGTTGGGTGCTGAGAAATAAATGGTATTGGATCATTGCTAACAATTGCCGTGGTTCTGAGGCAGAACTCAACCCAGAACACTGGAATGGTTTCCTGTGCCATCTCCACAGCTCTTTAGAGTTTTCTCTGGGTTTACAGGCAGTAACTAGCGGCTGGGTGTGCAGGCATTAGACTAGGCTGACCTAACACTGTTTTCCTTTTCTGCTTCTTGCCAGCTTGTTTTCTCATAAATAAAATGAGGACAATAAACATACCCTTGCTGTGGATGTGTTGTAAGTTTTGAATGATTCGGTGTACTGAGGTGCTTAGCATTTATTCTAAATCTTAGTGAGAAATTAATAAATGCATTGTCATCATTATTTTGTTAGAACATCTTAATCTTTAACAATAGAAAGTGAGAGTGACTTCTTGAAAACCAAAAACATCCCATTATTGTGTTACCTCCACTTAATTCGGCTTAAGCAAGACTCTGCAGAATCAAATAATTTTTGTTCCTCTAGAACATGTGCACCATGTAGTGCTTTTTTAATTAAACATTTTAAAATCTATAGAACTCTTGAAAGAAATGTAGAAAATTATGTGAAACTCACAGGGAGAAACAACAAACAGGTCAATTGAAGGCAGAATAAATTATCACTCCTGGTGACGCTGATTTTGTAAGGTTCCAAGAAACTTCTTTTTACCGCTTGCTGCACCTTTGAATAAGTCAGCTGGCCAATTTCCTCACCTAGCTGAAAAATCAGGCAAAAGCTATGAACTAAGACATCCTCTGTTGTCTTCAATACAAGTTGAACGCTTGGGGTTTTTTAATTGCCTGTTCGATTATATACACATGAAATGGCTTCTGCGTTTTACCAAGGCCCGCTTTGAATCATTGTCCATTAATAGCAATTTGGGACTGTTCTTTTGATTCATACCTGGGAACTGCTGCCAGCAACTTTTCAAACTATGCGTTGCCAGCAGGTATTTGAATGAGACAGGTGGAATATGCTGGTAGAAATATTGTGCTATCAAACATAGCCCTAACATCGTTAACTTAGCCCTGAGCGACCACTGACCAGTTCTTGCTGTTAAAAGGAATGAATAAGGGAGTCAATTTGTTAGGAAAAAGCAGCCACCCCCTCCCTTAGCCTTTATTCCTAGCCACCTTAGCAGGGAGCACACGGACTGTAATTGTTTCTATGTCTCTAACGTAACCTGACTTTATATTTAGTAGAGAGGGTCAAAGAAGAAGACGAAAGATCAGAAAATATAGATGTGAAAACTGATGAAGTAAGACTGAATCATCCTTCAACAGAAGGGTGGATAGGGAAGATATGGTACATACACACAATGGAATGTTACTCAGCCATTAAAAGGAACGAATTACCAAAATTTATAGCAACATGGATGGACTTAGATATTATGCGAAATGAAACCAGTCAGACAATTAGACAGCAACACCCAATGCTACCGCTTACATGTGGAAACTAAAAAGACACAATGAATCTTTTTACAGAACAGACAATGACTCACAGACTTTGGAAAACCTTGGTTTTTCAAATAAGACAATCTGAGGGGTGGGGGGGATGCACTGGGGGTTTGGGACACAAAATCTGTAAAATTGACTTGTGATGATTTAGGTACACCTATAACTGAAATAAAATCCATTAAGAAAAAAAAAAAAGACAAAAAAAAAAAAAGACTGAATCATCCTTAATTGTTACAGGGCAAAGGAAAGATTTTACCAGCAGGCACCAGCATAAGTGAAGAGCCGAGAGAGAGAGTCTGATGAATACAGAACCTCTCCATTCTAACTCCAACTCATATTGCCACCAAGTTTTCTCACTACAAATGGGCATAGCCTCTTAAGAGTTATGTCTGGAGTTCCCGCCATGGCTCAGTGGTAACTGGTCTTCATGAGGACGCAGATTTGATCCCTGGCCTCACTCAGTTGGTTAAGGATCCGGCATTGCCGTGAGCTCCAGTATAGGTCACAGGCGCAACACCCAATGCTACCGCTTACATGTGGAAACTAAAAAGACACAATGAACCTTTTTACAGAACAGACAATCCAGAACAGATCCTGGTTGCTGAGGCTATGGCTGTGGCATAGGCCAGCAGCTGCAGCTCTCATTTGACCCCTAATCTGGGAACTTCCATATGCCAAGGATGCAGCCCCCAAAAATACCAAAAAAAAAAAAAAAAAAATTATGGCTGATGTGAGTAAGAGGCTATGGAAAATGTTTTTGTTACTACTAACATCTCCAGGCTATGAGTCTTTGAGTTGATTTCTCTTACAGCAATGTTTACTAACGTTTCTGTGTGGTTTGGCAAGAGATAGAATCAGTATAAATGAAAAATATATATTAAGGGAATAAAAGTGTTTTCCACAAATTAATCACAGATCATTCAAAAGCAGAAATTTCTTCTTCAAAATGGAAAAAGACTACCCAGTTTGTTATAATTCTATAGGTATGCCTTGTTTTATTGCATTTCACTTTATTGTGTTTTGCAGATACTGTGCTTTTTACAGATTATAGGTTTGTGGCAACCCCACACAGAGCAAGTCTATTGGCACCATATTTCCAACAAGTGAGCTGGTGGTTTGAAGTTGAAACCAAAGCTCATTACTATTCCCAAAAGCATAGGACCTTAAGAGTTATGCTACATCTACGCTACCTTTTCTAGAAATGCAACAACAAAGCCTGGATGATAGCACATCTCTTTATAACGTGGTTTGCTGAATATTTTAAGCCCACTTTTGAGACGTACTGCTCAGAAAAAGATTTCACTCAAAATACACTGCTCATGGCCAATGCACCTGGTCACCCAAGAGATGTATGGTGTTTGTTCCATGCCTACTAACACAGCATCCATTCTGCAGCCTATGCATCAAGGAGTCATTCTTAAGTACCTTTTGGTAAGCAATAGCTGCCATAGATACTGATTCCTCTGATGGATCTGGGTAAAGTCAATTGAAAACCTTCTTGAAAGGATTCACCATTCTAGATGCCATTAAGAACATTCACAATTTATATGAAGAAATTAAAAATATCAGTATTAACAGGTTGGAAGAAGTTGATTCCAGTCTTCATGGATGACTTGGAGAAATCTGAGACTTCAGTGGAGGAAGTAACTACAGATGTGGTGGACGTAGTAAGAGAACTAGAGTTAGAAGTGGAGCCTGAAGTTGTGACTAAAGCCTGCCATCTCAAGATAAAAATGCATGAAGAGCTACTTCTTGTGGTTAAAGCAAGTGTTTCTCGAGGTGCAATCTATTCCTGGTGAGGATGCTTGAAGATTGCTGAAATGACACCAAAGGATTTAGAACATTATATAAACTTAGTTGATAAGGCAGTGGCAGGGTTTGGAAGGATGGACTCCAATACTGAAAGTTCTATTCTGGGGAAAATGCTATCAAAGAGCATTTTCACGATAGAGAAATCATTGTGAAAGGAAGATTCCATTGATGTGGCAACCTCATTTTTATCTTATGATAAGAAATTGCTGCAACCACCCCAACCTTCAGCAAACACCACCCTGATCAGTCAGCGGCCAACAACACTGAGGCAAGACCCTCCACCAACAAAAATATTATGACTCCCTGAAGACTCAGATGATAGCATTTTTTAGCTATGAAGCATGTTTAATTAAGGTATGTATGTTGTTTTTTAGACGTAATGCTATTTGCACAAGTAATAGACTACAGTGTAGTGTCAACGTGACTTTTATATGCACTGGGAAGCCAAAACATTCATGTGACTCATTTTATTGTGCTATTTAGTTTATTGCTGTGGTCTGGAACAAACACACTTTTCAGAGGTGTGTCTGTATTTATCTTATAGATTGTTGAAGTATGGCAATGCAATATGTTGAATGTTGAGAGAATAAAAATATTCTCTTTCAAAACGAATTCAACACTGCTTTCTTTCTGATTTCTGTTTTCTTTTCCAAGACTCTTGTTTTTTAAAAACTAGGTTATAGTTTGTGTGTCTATGAATAGGAGTGCACGAAAACGTTGGTGTGTGTAAGGGGTGACAGTGAATAATCATAACAAACCTTTTATCGAGCACTCATGCTTGCTAGGCTTAATTTGCCTTTTCTCTTTCAGTCTTCACAATACTCCTACAAAGGGAAGACCACTTTCCATATTTATTTTACAGACCAGAAAAAGAGAAGTGAAGAGGAACCTTTCCGAAACACTAGCTCTTTAAATCATAAGCATACCTCATTAACACAAAATTTCATAAGGCTGTTTCTTACCTGGTCTTGTCTCCACTGGAAGAACCACCCAGTTCATGTGTGCTTGTATTTAAAGAGAGTCATAACAGATTTGTGAGAATGCTTGTACCACACTCTTTATTGGGATCTACACTTGTAAATGACAATACACAAAACTTAAAGGGAATTTTACATATATATATATAATATATATATATATATCTTAATATATATAATATATATTTTAATATATATATAATATATATATATTAATATATATATATTTTAATTCTGTCCCTTAAGAATCTAGCTGCATCCTATGCTCTGTATCAAAGACAAGAACCCGACCTTTGGCCTTTCTCAAGCTGCCTCTAGGGCTTCCAGGCCGTCTAGTGAGGACATCCTCTTCTTGACTCAGAGCCCTTAAAGTCACCCATAATTCTTCAGTTTTCTGCATTCAGAGTGTTCATTGATGATTTCTACAGAAGATGTCATTTTCCTCTAATTCATTTAGGAAATGGCTGGCTGTTTCCTCTACTAGTTAATTGCAATACTCATGTGATACTGTTGCTGGAACTCGGCCTCTACTCACTGGTGCCAAAGAGAAACGTGGAGAAAGAGTTTGGGGCAAAGGAGAAAAAACAGCTTTATTGCTTTGCCAGGCAAAGGAGGATCACATATCCCTTAGGAGAGACTGGGAGGTGTGGTTTCATAGTCTGGAGAGCGAAAAATGGGGCCACAGATAAGGATCAGGGTAGAGGTAAACTTGCATTGTTTTCAAAGCTGGTGTTCAGTGGGTGGCCTGGTGGTCTTCTTGCCAGAATAAAGAATGCTTCTTTAACGTCTTCCATTTGTTGGGGGTTTAGTTCTGCAAAAGAACTCAAAGATATTGTTATGCATATTCCTTGAGGAGGAACCAGGACCCTGCCCCAAAGCTGCACTATTGTCTCTGGACTGCTCCTCCCTGGTCTCTGCCTCCCCTCCCTTTCCGGATTGGGAACTGTTTGAACCTGCCCTTTGGAAATCATGGAAGCTCATAGAGGCAGAAGTTTATTCCCTAAAAACAAAAAATGGGGGAAAGACTTATGTGCCCAGAGGACCACAGGGCCCTGCCTGGTATCAATACTACAACTCTCTGCCTCTCTCTAGCCTCAGTGTTTCCTACCTGTGCCCTCTTTGGTGTCATGTTCTTTTGGGTACTTTATTGTCTTTGATTTCTCCACTCCTCTGTGTAAACACCATCTTTAGAACCTATCCTGAGAACGTCAGCCAGCACACATACCTGCCTTTGAAGAGCATTGTTAAAATGTTCCAGCAAGAAACTTTTTAAAAAGAAACATGGGACTTTTAAACTTTATTTGTGTCCTACAACATTTTTTGGCTGTACCTATGGCATGCGGAAGTCCCTGGGCCAGGGACTGAACCCGAGCCCCAGCAGCAACGACACCGGGTCCTTAACTGCTAGGCCACAGGGGAACTCCAAGGATCAAGGTTATTACTGATAAATCACTCTGTGCCCAGGTAACAGGTGGGCAACAGTTTCATCCTTGACTCCACATTATAGTCCAACTGTTGGGCAAATTAGAAATTAAAATGCTAGAATTCTTGGTCATTATAACACTAATGCTCTATGTCTGTACTAAGATGCCCTGAACTCCTGTTTTGTGTTCTCCTGTTAATTATCCCCCCCATAAAGATTGGAGTGCTTTGGATGTGCCCAAGGATGGTTTGGCAGCACAGTGTGTCCGCTGCCCAGTTCCTAAGGAGTGTCCTCTTGCATTGCTGAGAAGTGAAGGGGAAAGTTGAACTCTGTCCTGAGACTTTAGAACAAACTAGTCTAATAAGGAAAAAAAGTCCTTTAATTGTCTACAATTCAGGAAGTTATACGAGAAAGAATTATAGCCATCCAGAAAATCCGGAAGAGGAAAATTTGGGATATGTCTGTTCTGCTAACCACTTGTCTCCCTTTTTGAAATTCAAGTTGCTTCATGTGGAAAGATTTTTGTGCCAGGCTTTTAGCTATGGTTAAATTAAGCAATAAAATGATATGTCTGTGTACAATGTCTTTCATGCAGACACTTGGCAATGCTTTAAGCACACACTCATTCATGTTCACAGCATTTGATTGGGTGTCTGTGTCTTTCTTCCTTAGGAATTCAAAAGGCAAGGTACTTTAAGTGCTGATGGTCCTTATCCTGTGAACAGAATCCCAGCTTCCTGACCATTTTGTGGCATAATCAGTTTTTCTGGTTTGGTTTTCCTCTTTGCTTTTAGTTACCCCCAGAGCATTTCATCACATGCTTTTACTTTTAATTGATTTAACTGTGTATCTTTCTGAACACTTGTTTCTCCAACCTGAATTGCACAGCTTTGCTGTAGTGTGCACATTATTTTCAAGGCATTTTCCCCCAAAAGAATTTCTAAACTCTGGTTTGGACTTATTATAGACCTCATCAGGGCTTTTTCAAGGAAATTTTATGGACTTTAGAGGGCTACTCTTTCTGCTGATCGATATTTTCAGCTGAGTTTCTAATGAATCTTTTTCTCCTTTTCAATAGTGTTCAAAAAGCGTGAGGGTTTTTCAAGAAATAAAGGTGGGTAGTTCTATTTACTGTTCTGTATAACTTGCTTGATTTTATATTTAGCAAATGCTGTTCCCTTCTTGCATCGTCTTAAACACAAAGACCCTCCTTCATACACATACATGTTCGCCATTGGCTTTTTTTTTTTTTTTCTATAGCAATTTGATGTCTAGTTTTAACGAAAAGTCCGGGCGTTCCTGTTGTGGCTCAGCAGGTTAAGAACCCGACATAGTGTCCATGAGGATGCAGGTTCCATCGCTGGCCTCGCTCAGTGGATGAAGGATTCTGTGTGGCTGTGGCTGTGGCTATGGCTTAGGCCAGCAGCTGCAGCTCCAATTTGGCCCCTAGCCTGGGAACTTCCATACGCCGCAGGTGTAGCCAAAGAAAGAAAGGGAGAGAGAAAGAAAGAAAAAGAAAGAAAGAAGGAAGGAAGGAAGGAAGGAAGGAAGGAAGGAAGGAAGGAAGGAAGAAAGAAAGAGAAAGAAAGAAAGTCCTGCACTTTGTACTAATGGTCTGAAACTGTGAGAAAGGAATAGAAAAGGGGTGAGTAGGCTTACAAGGAACGGAGGCAGAAGTAATCCTATCTTCTCGCTAGCTTAAAACCTGATACCTCACATATATAGTGAAATACTACTCAGCCATAAAAATGAAGTAACACCATTTGCATCAATATGAATGGCCCTAGAAAGGTTAGAAGGACAAACATCATATGCTATCACTTACACGTGGAATCTAATAAAAGGATGCAAGTGAACGTATTTGCAGAGCAGAGACAGACTCACAGACTGTGAAGGCAGTCCTACGGTTACCAAAAAGGACAGGTGTGTAGGGGAGGATGGCCTGGGGGTTTGAGATTGTCATATGCACACTGTGGTGTATGGAATGCCTGGCCAATGGGGACCTGCCGTATAACACAGGGAGCTCTACCCAGTATTCTGTGATGACCTATACAGGAAAAGAACCTGAAAAAGAATGGATGCGTGTATATGTATACCCGAATCACTTTGTCGTACAGTCAAAATTATCACAATATTGTAAGTCAACTATACTTTAATAATAAAACTTAAAAAATTTTTAAAGCAAAAAAAAAAAAAAAAAAAACCCTGATACCTGAATGGGACTGGCATGGCAATCCAAGGGGCAATTTGCAGCTCTTAAAGCAGATTGAGTCCAGACAGTTTGACTCCTTCCACAACTGTCTACCCCTTGGTTGCACACCAGTGAAGCACTGGGCCAAATATGCTTCTTTTTTTTTCTGGTAGCATATTTCTTTTTTGTCTTTTTGCCTTTTTCTAGGGCCGCACTCGTGGCAGGTGGAGGTTCCCAGGCTAGGGGATCTAATCAGAGTTATAGCTGCTGGCCTTCGCCACATCCGAGCTGAGTCTGCAACCTACACCACAGCTCAAGGCAACGCCGGATCCTTAACCTACTGAGCGAGGCCAGGGATCAAACCCGCAACCTCGTGGTTCCTAGTCGGATTCATTAACCACTGTGCCACGACGGGAACTCCCTGGCAGCATGTTTTTAATAGTGGGTAACATCATCCTAACTAATACCTGGGGCTTATTATAAAAGATGGAAAATATATATCAATATCAACATTTGATATATAAATTGTTAAAGCGATACAAGCACACGTGTATGGAATCATGCCACTTTTGTAACAACCACTATCTGGATAAAAGACAAAACAAGGAAGAATAGCCATTAAAGTTTAATAAACGTGACTGAATATTGGTATTATGGATAATTCCCATCTAGTATTTTATGCTTTTCTGAATTTTCCAAATGCTCTATAATAAATATTTGCGGGGGTTTTTTTTTCATTTTTTTTTAAGTTTCTAGAAATTTTTTTTTGTCTTTTTTTACCTTTTCTAGGGCCACGCTCGAGGCATATGGAGGTTTCCAGGTTCCCATAGGGGTCTAATCGGAGCTGTAGCCACCGGCCTACACCACAGCAATGGAGCAATGCAGGATCCAAGCCGTGCTGTGTCTGCGACCCACACCACAGCTCACAGCAACGCCGGATCCTTAAACCACTGAGTAAGGCCAGGGATTGAACCCAGAACCTCATGGCTCCTAGTCGGATTCGTTAACCACTGAGCCATGCCGGGAACTCCTCAAAGCCACCTCTTAATCCTACCTTTTAAATTTGGAAATCAGCTACTATGCTCCATCACCACTGCCGCTACTACAGTTCAAAAGTCAAAGCAGCCCTAGCTTGGACAACTGTTAATAGCCTTCCAGTCGGTCTTCTGTCTCCATTCTTGGCTTGCCCCTCCCACCTCTCCAGACCAGCCTCTCAGTTGTATCTAAGTTCTTACAGGTCCTCAAAGATCACGTTCTTTCCCTCACACCTGAGCCTTCACACATGCGATGTGCTGCAGGTAGAAGACTCCTCTGCCTTCCTTGATTGGCAACTGCTACGTATTCCCCCAGATCTCAGCTTCCACGTCACTGCCCTAACCTCCAAAGTGGAGCAAGGCCTGTCTCCTTCATGGTCCCTGAGCACCCCAGGCTTTCCCTGGGGCAGGACAATACTGGAATTCCCTGCTGGCTTGTTTAAGCTTCCAGTAGCCCGTAACCTTCATCAGGCCCACAGCCTCACCTGACCTCACCTTTGTCATCATTGCGTTGCTGCCATGTGTCAAAGGTTGGAACACAGTTGGTGTTCAGTAAATATTTGTGAGCTCAGACAAGGATGGAAAGAAGGAAAGTAGAAGAAGGAAGAAGACTGGCCAGACACCGTCTGCTTTGTAAATGTGTAAGTAAATATGTAAATGTGAATAACCGTGTAAATAAATAAAGCCCTGAAATCAGTGTGGGGGGGGGTTCTTGTGACTTGACTCTTGGTTATAGAAGCAGACTATGAAGAAAAAGAAAAATTTAATCGAAGTTCTAATTAGTTGATTTCTGGTGAATCCAGTTTTAAACTAGAGATTTATTCTAAAGATTTGAATAATACTTTTATCACAAAAGAGGAGACTGAGGAGTTCCCATCATGGCACAGTGGAAACGAATCTGACTAGGAACCATGAGGTTTCGGGTTCGATCCCTGGCATCGCTCAGTGAGTTAAGGATCCAGCATTGCTCTGAGCTGTGGTGTAGGTCGCAGACGCGGCTTGGATTCCATGTTGCCATAGCTGTGGTGTAGGCCAGAGATATAGCTCCAATTGGACCCCTAGCCTGGGAACCTCCATATGCCGCTGGTGCGGCCCTTAAAAAAAGGCAAAAAAAGGGGAGACTGATGTTTAATAAGATAATGTAGTGGAATCTTTTGTAAAATATATAATCTTCTCCATTTATGTTTTTTAAATATCCAGATTTCAAAAGGAACATCTGTTTTAAGTCAAATATATCAGAATAAAGACTAAATTGGGCAACTCCTTTAAGAATTTTCTGGAACTCTCTTAGATGCGTCACCTTAATAAAAAAGAATTATCACAACAGGAAGAGAGAAGGGTCCATGATTAAGCTTGAATTTTTTTAAGATTAGATTTAGACAAAAAATCATTTTAAATCAATTATAATGACCATACCAATGTCCCTTTAAGAATCAGTTAAAATGTTTCTAAATACAAATACACAAATGTCTCAAATATCCTGGGTGTATGATAGGAATACCACCTTCTGTGTGCTTATAAGTTCTAACCACAGTAAGCCTAGGAGATGCAAGCCAGTTTGGATGGAATATTATTACATTCATTTTTCAAAGCCAAAGTGCAACTTCAGGGGCCAGATATCAATATGTTCATCTTTTCCTCAGTCCTGCTTCTCTATAATTCCTATGGTCACTTGAACCACTTATCCCTCATCAAAAAAAAAAAGAGGGGGACTTCCCATTATGGCTCAGCAGTAGCAAGCCCTACTAGTGTCCATGAGTATGCAGGTTCGATCCCTGGCCTCATCCAGTGGGTTAAGTATCAGGTGTTACCGAGAGCTGTGGTGTAGGTCACATACACGGCTCAGCTTGCTGTGGCTGTGGTGTAGACCAGTAGCTGCAGCTCCCATTTGACCCCTAGCCTGAGAACTTCCATATGCTGCATATGTTGCAGGTGTGGCCCTAAAACACACACACCAAAAAAAGGAAGGACCTCAGGAACAACAGAGCTTAAGACTCTACTTCTAAATTATATATACAATTTATATATGACTTATATATATATATATATATATCTTACTCTGGAGAAAGTCAGAGATCATGGATTTAGAAAAAATCAGCAATTGCAGTATTATCTCTCTAGTGCAAAGAAGTAATAAAGCACAGAACAAGGCTGTTATCAAAAAGAGTAATTTAATTCTGGCCTGAGAGTTGGATAAAGACTTAATTAGCTTTTCCCATGGCTGATGCCAACAAATCTACTGTCCAGACAGTGAGAGGCCAAGAGCAATGAGGTCTGCTGAATCTCACAGTGTCCTACGTGGATACGAAAAGAGATTTACAGAAGCACAGCCTGATAGCTACTGGGCAAGCCCAGGCACGTGGAACTGTTGCCAGTCTTCGGACCATCAGAAACAAAACTATATTTGTATCAGAGAGTGATTTTCTCTTTTAATTGGAATTTTCCCTTCTCCATATACACAGTGTTAGAACTTGTGTTTTGTTTTGTTTTGTTTTGTTTCCTTTTGGGTGATGAAACCATTCTGGAACTAGATAGAGGTGGTCGTACGACACTGTGAATGTACTAAACGTCACTAATGAGAAGTTTATATGTATTAAATGTATTCATATCTATCACAATTTTGAAAAGACCATTAAAAGGCACAAATTTTAAAAACTGTGAAATTTAATGTTAATTTGGGGGGCTGACAAATGTACTTTGATTATGTACAATATTAACATTAGAGGAAGCTGAGTGAAGGGTGTGGGGGAACTCTCCATATCATCTTGCAACTTTTCTGTACCTCTAAAATTGTTCCAAAATTTTGAATTTTGTTTTAAAAAATGTTTTTGAAAGAATCGGAATTTTTTTCCAGTACTGAGTAGGTGGACTCCCGTTAGGGTCCAATGAACTTGGCTCTTACTGCAGGGCAGAGCGTGATGGGAGAGAGTTTCAAGGACCTCTTTCCACAGGGATTTTATTGGTTTTCTTTAAATCCAAAACCGTTATAGAATATTCAGTTGCTTAAATTGTTAACAATGGTTTAATTGCTTTAAAAAGAGAGTTGTTTTAAAAAGAAGGCTTAATTATAGGCAATTACGTTTTTTTTTCCTCCCACCACTAATCCCCTATTTGTAACCATAATGAAAATTTATTAATACTGTGCCTCATTTCACAGAGATTTCTTAAGATTTACATGCACTTTGTTGCCTTCTCGTTTCTACTTATTATGTCCTTTGTTTACTTAGTTTGGGACACGTTGGACAACTATCATCCGTAGTTACTCTACAGCTGGTGAATTTTTAAAATAATTCTGGGTTTAGTTGAGGGACAAATATGAGCAAACTTTTTTCCATAAAAGTGGTGGTTCCTGCTTTTATTTTTCAATACATATTTTTTTGGTTGTTACCTGGTGGCCTAGTGGTTAAGGATTCGGCATTGTCACAGCTGTGGCTCAGGTATGATCCCTGGCCTGAGAACTTCCACATACCAAAAAAATACATAAATATTTTATTTACTTTAATTAATTAATTAACTAATTTGCAATTGTCTTTTTAGGGCCTCACCCGTGGCATATGGAGGTTCCCAGGCTAGGGGTCTAACCGGAGCTACAGCTGCCGGCCTACGCTACAGCCACAGTAATGCTAGATCTGAGCTGCGTCTGTGACCTACACCCCAGCTCACGGCAACACCAGATCCTTAACCCACCCCCGCCCCGAAGCGAGGCCCAGGGATCGAAACCACCTCCTCATGGATACTTATCGGGTTTGTTAACCACTGAGCCACAACAGGAACTCCTATTTACTTTAATTTGTGTCCAATATGGACACAATTTTTGCGCTAACCTCTTTATAATTTTACTTCCTTTACCAGAATGCAGTCTGCCTTTTACAAAATTGTTTTCCCTGATTATTTAAACTCTTCTTTCCTTCCGAAGAGTCCAAGCATTGTCATCTGTATTATTCTTAATATTTTTAAGGAGAGTCAGGACTATCTTTAATCCTTATATTGCCAGCACTTAGCACAAAAAAAAAAATAGCTTATAGTAGGAATTTAGTAGAAGTTTATAAATAAATACTTGATTGAAAGAATATGTTATATTGAATTATATTATTTACATATTTTTTCTACCTTCCTTTATTCATTTTCTGCATCCTCCACAGCTTATGGCAAGCTATAGGTTCAATAAGTGAATGATCAATGGCAAAACAGTAGTGAAGCGGGCATGCAAAGAAGCAACATCTGCCCAGGTTCAAGGACCTTTGTCTATGTCTTTCCAACTTTTTTTCCTATCATTCCACCAAGAGCATAATAAAGCCCCTTTGCTTCTTCTTGAAATTAGTACGACTTATCTACTTACTGGAGGGAGTAGGTAAGCCCGGCAAGCAGCGGAGTTAATTAACATTTGGGTTTAGGAGAAGGGCAGAGCAAAAGTCATGAGGATGGCTTGACTCAGCTGCAGTAAGAGGTATACAGCTTTGACAAACTAAATGCAGATATTTTGATGGGAGCCAGAACATGTTCATAATAAAAGTTTGTCTTTTATACTCTTTCTAAAGTGGTCATAACTCATCTCATTATGTGTGTCCTTTTTAAGAAAAAGGTATTTACAGTCCCTGTTGGTGTCTCTGTACAACAAAAAGAAAATTCTGTTCCTTTTGGTTGATGGAATCATTTAAGATCATCACGGATGTTACTTTTCTTACCTTGTGCCGGCATTATTTGACACGGAGAAGGAAAAAAAATTCTTCTTCCCACTTGTCAGCTTTCCAATCCTCCCAGGTTTTATAACTGGAAAGAATAGAAGACAATCCAAATCTGGTATAATTTGGAGCCCATCTCTACATCCACAGAAACTTCTAATTGGATTAAGCTGCTGGCAGGAACTGAATTCCCTCATATGAGGCAAAATGTGTGCTTCTGTTGAAGGAAGGTGAAAAATCATATTGTATTATGTGTTATTCGATGCATTTTAAATGCTAAGAAAACCTTTAATGAGTATCTCACTGGGAAAGACAGGATACATTTCCTGCTTTGAACTTTCAAAGACCTAACTAGAAAATCACAAAAACCATAGAACCAGGTATACGAGGCCACTTTGTCAGTGAGAGCATCGACAATTTCTCTCTGCAAAGTTTTCAGTTCTTGACGTGACCAAATTAAAGTTTTTTTCTAAAAGGTGAGGGATCACTTTATTTTGTGTATAGCTTGAATCCAGGAAGTACAGAATGATTAACTAGGATGAATCCATAAGACTTCCCAGCAATATTGGCTGCACTTCATGATTATTACTTAGCTCTTCAAGGGAATTAAAAAAACACACACAAGTAAATTATTTGATGGGAGGGTAGTCACATTACATTAGGTGAGCCTCTCTGAAAGGGAGAGAAGACCAAAGATTTATTAACATCAGCCTGGAGTGGATTTTGTGGAATCAGAAACATGCAAAATGGTCCATGGGACTTGCAGAATCAGAGCAATAGAGGATTCTTTCCCTTGACACAGTCTCCCCCCTCCCCATCCTTTATCTTTAACAGGGTAGGACCCAAGGGAAGAGGGTACTTCCGGTCATGAACACTTGCCCATCAAGTTCTAAAACAGCCTGTGTCAGGTTGGGAATCACTACGGCTCAGGAAATAGTAATAGTGAAGATTATAAAAACTTGTCCATCTTGTTCAACATTCATCTGTTGCCCTAAGAGGGCATACCCACTGATATTTATGAATGAATAAATTATTGTGATACCAACAAGAAGGACTGTCTCCACTCACTAAATGCTCGAGACCATGAAAAGCACTTTGTGTGGATTCCCTTATTTAATCCATGTTTATTCCATGGGGATGGGATTTTATTTTATTTTCATGACAGCCTTCCCAAAAAGTAATGGCCAGGACGTTTCATGGTAAAATTAAGTGAATTAAATTTGAACATTGGGAATTTTCTTCATTAAAGAAAAATCCTCTTAATAATCATGAAAAATGGAGATAGAAAAGTAAAAAAAAAAGAGCTTTATGTGAATTTATAAATTCACAAGATCATGGAGAAACGACTTTTGATATCATGTAGTCCAATTCCCTAATTTCATGGAGGAAAAGGAACCACAGATTAAATTAGAGCTCAATTAGAGTCAAACAATTAGCTGGTGCCAGAGTAGGAAACAGACCTTCCTCCACAAGGGGTACAGGTCCCAATGGGCTTCTTTTGTGGTCTCCTTTTATTGCTCCCTTCAAGGTTATTAGAGTTTTTAGTATTTAGTTATTATTAGGGTCGGAGAGTCACAGAACTCTGGTTCACTGCATCACCCCATGTCACCCCAGCTATCTGGGATCATGCAATGACATCGGTCTTGATGTATTGCTCAATAAGGATTCTCAAGAAGGTGATCGATGCAAGGGAGAAGAATGAAGTGATAATTACACTACATCTCAATTTTACCATAACCCTTATCTGTGCTACTGCCAACTAAAAATATATGTGTGTGTATATATTTTTATATACATATATATGTGTGTTAACTGTGAGTCCCCAGATGACTTTCCTCTTATGTTAGTTTGAAAAAGTTTGAAAAAGAAAATGTTTTGAATACTTCTGTCTTACGTCCCCAGAATATTGTCTCTCTGGCCAAATTACTGTGTGGGGAGGAGGAAGCCACGGCTGGAACCCAAGGTCAGAAGCCAGAGCACCCCAGCCCTGCAAAGCTACCATGGGCCACACTCCTTCCAAGCGGCCAAGCTCCTGCTTCTCCAACCATGGATGAAGGGCAGCCCAGGATATCCCACGGCCTCCATGTTACAAGACTGGTTATCCAGTGCCTGCAAGGATATGCACTGTGTTTCTGTAGCTTGGCCTACAGTTGGTTATCTGTTCATAAGGACCTTTACAGAACTCAGCATATGGCGGTCAGTCTTTGGAGAAATAGAAGAGCCACTGGGATGGGGATATATTCATACGAATGGCACAAGGCTGGTCACTTCTACGTTCTTCATCAAGTCATTCTCTGAAAGAAGTTTTGAGTACTTCCTGCCACCTCCAGAAAAAGAAATTATAATCTTCTCCATTTAGTGAGAATCCACCTTAAATGCCTTTGTCTTTTTAAAAGATTTTTAAAAGCCTACCTTCCAATTTTTCTAATATTCAGCTCTTATACAATCAAGAAATTTACTCCAGGTGTTCTTGTCATGGCTCATTGCTAATGAACCTGACTAGCAAACATGAGGACTCGGGTTCGATCCCCGACCTCGCTCATTGGGCTAAGGATCTGGTGTTGCCATGAGCTGTGGTGTAGGTTGCAGACAGGGCTTGAATCTGGCATTGCTGTGGCCACCGTGTAGGCAGGCAGCTGTAGCTCCCATTCGACCCCTAGCCTGGGAAGTTCCATATGCCACAGATACGGCCCTAACGAGACCAAAGAAGGAGAAGGAGAAGAAGGAGAAATTTACTCCAGAACCAACTCTAAGGCAGCTTAAGCTTGAAAGGATACATTTGAAAAACCAAATAACTCAACTCCACATTGCCTTTGTTTTTTGTTTTTTTTTGTTTTTTTTTTTTGTCCTTTTGCCTTATCTAGAGCCGCACCTGAGGCATATGGAGGTTCCCAGGCTAGGGGTCTAACAGGAGCTGTTGCTGCCGGCCTTTGCCACAGCCATAGCAACGCGGGATCCGAGCCGCGTCTGCGACCTACACCACAGCTCACGGCAACGCCGGATCCATAACCCACTGAGCAAGGCCAGGGATCGAACCCGCAACCTCATGGTTCTTAGTCGGATTCGTTAACCACTGAGCCACGAATGGAACTCCCACATTGCCTTTGTGGAGGCAGAACATTAAGAGAATGTTCAGTCATTTCTTAGCTTGATGGTTGATATTTTTCACAAGCTAAAGTTTAGTACGGACCAACTAGCCACACAGCCCTGCCCAGGGTAGAAATCAGAAGCCACAGTCTTCGTCTTTGGCTCTGGTAGAGAAGCTTAATTTCACAAGTACCCATAATCCTGATCTCTAAGCGCCTCTCTCTCTCTTTTAGTGATAAAGACCCAACCCAGCCGGCTCATCTAGCACATTAGACAAGATTCTTTCTTCAGTAGCCTGGAGGATCCGTCCCTGATTCTAGTTTTATTTCCTCCCTTAATTCAAATAATGCCAAGTTTCCCTATTAATTGATGCTCACCCTAGGTATAGACTTTAAAAAACAACCCCCAAGCTTACCCTACAGAAGATTCCTTGTGTTTCGTGAGGCCTCACATCACATTCCTTCCGCATCAGGCAATTTTTGTTTAGCACCTTGTTTTGTATCTTGGGAGGAATGATTCAGACCCATGTGGCCAAAGGTTTTCCTGGAGTTAGACTCATGATGAGTTGCTAAGCTTTTAGTAAACGTCTATGAAGGCAGAGCTCTGCCAGCTAAAATGTTGCTCCATAAAGATTTGCTCCTTGGTCTCCTTAAGTATCTACAGAAAATCAAAACGAGGCATTCGGGGTATTTGACAGCCAGCTGCAGGAATGTGTAGGCTGAGGGCTTATGGTAGGGTTCACAAAGTCTTCAGGAGGGGGCTTTTTCCTTACAATATTAACTGTATTGTCAAAAAATGGATTGGGTCAGGATGACATAACCAGGTATATGATTAGAGGGTGGGCTGAAGAGGGGAGCAGAAAAACAGTTATCAATTTGAAACTATTACTTTGAAGCTATTACCATTTTGCTGTTGTAATCAGATTAACATTTGAATATTATAATTCCAGTTTAAGATAAAATAGGTTTAATTCTCTCAAACGCTCAAAGTAGCTACCCTTTTTTTTTTTTTTTAGGGAGGAAAAAAAGCAAAATGACATTTCTAAATAGAATTAGCCTCGCCTATTGATATTATAATCTTCCTTTGCATTTGCAATCACTGAGTACTTAATGAATGTCTACCCTATGCCTGGCACTAGGCTAGGCTCAGGGAAGGGGACTCCTAAGGGCTCTTTGAGAAGGACGTGTAAAAGAAGGATCTATGAGCATTGGAATACTTAAAACTCTCAGACAATTTACATCCCCACCTCTCAGCACATTGCCTAGACTCTTGAAGGTGAGTGTCCAATAAACCATGAGGGAATGACTAAGAAAACGTAAGTAAATAGCAAGACCACGGCGTGTTTTGGGTTCTGGAAGCCTTTCCACAGAAAATTTGAGAGGTTGGCTAAATGAGTTTTCCTTTGAAACTGGAAAATGCTAAAGCAGAGGGCATTGAAACTGAGAGGATCCGCAGGACGAAGGCAGGATGTCCACACCTGAGAACGATCCAGGTGTATCTGGGGTTGGGGAGTGGGCACACCTGACTGCAGAGGGTGACAAGGTCCAGAAGTATGGGAGATTACCAATGTGTTGAGAAGAGCAAGAAGGGAGGTTCTTACTTGCTCTTTTATACTTGAGTCTCTTATATTTTCCAATCAGGGAACTGAAGCAACTAAGGCCTTGCATTAAGAAGGTGGATTTGGAAGGAACGTAGGAGGTGGCTTACAATGGAGAAAAGGAGGATATAACATTTTAAAATGTGTTTGTAGGAGCTCCTATTTTGGTTCAGTGGGTTAGAGAAACTGACTACTATCCATGACGATGCAGGTTCCATCTCTGGCCTCACTCAGTGGGTTAAGGATTCGTCATTCCAGCAAGCCACAGTGTAGGTCACAGATCTGGCGTTGCAATGGCTGTGTACTCCGGGCTCCTGGGGGTTGGCTCATCTGCATGATTCATCATTCCCCAGAGTACATATATGGAGGTCCCGGAAGGAAGGTGCCTTTTAGGTCCTGTTGCCTTTGTATTCTCCACGTACACAGTGTGATGGGAGGCCTTCTGCGAGCGGCAGGCCGTGCTGTTATTGAGACTGTCTCCCTCTCAGAGGGCCTCTTCTGTCACACTCCACAAAATGGGAACAACTTCCCCCAAATCTCTCCCCCGTTCGCCGTGCTCCCGCCCCATGGCTGACTGCATCGGATTCCACCGGCGCTTCCTGTTTCATCGCATGTCGCACATTCCTTGCTTTTGTTGCCGAAATATCAGCTTCCTCTGCACACCGACGCCAAATAGAAACGCGGAGCCAGAGGTGGAGGAAACAGAAAAAGTAGCTTTAAGTGCCAGGCAAAGAAGGGAATACAGCAGGCAGGAGACTCGGGGACTGTGCCTAGCAGGGGTGGGGAGGAGTCTTGCAGTGTTTGAGGAGCAGGGCGTGGTCAGCTCATGGTCACTTTCCTGATTGGTGGGTGGTGAGGTCATTGGAAATCACCCTCATCAACCTTCTGGTTCCAGATGGTCTGGGGTCTACGTGTCTGCGGGCAGCATACAGTTGACTTCTTCCCTGGGGGCGTCGGGGACTTCGGCACCTGCAAAACAGCTTCAAGGACACGGCTCAGAATATTATCTATAGTCTTTGAAGAACTAAAGGTCCTTGACTTTGTTGAATGGCTGAATTATTATTACTAGGTTGTTTTTTTTTTTTTTTTTTTGTCTTTTTAGAGCCACACCCGCAGCATATGGAGGTTCCCAGGCTAGGAGCTGTAGCCTCCAAGCCTACGCTACAGCCACAGCAACGCGGTATCTGAGCCGCGTCTGCAGCCTACACCGCAGCTCACGGCAACGCGGGATCGTTAACCCACTGAGCAAGGCCAGGGATAGAACCCGCAACCTCATGGTTCCTAGTTAGATTCATTAGCCACTGAGCCATGACAGGAACTCCACTGTTTTCTTTTTTTGTCTCTGTATTTTTTCACTTCTCTGATTAAATATGTTCTTTGACTAAGGTTTTTCTGTAGATTAAAAGGCGGGTGGAGGACACGAATGGGGGTCCACCCTGGGAAGGCCTCACAGGGCCTTGCTTGTTCCACTTATATTACATATTTATCTCCTCTGTGTGAACAAGGAGTGCTCACATATGGATTTGAGGAACAATATTTCTAAATAATCATAAGCATGTATAATAAAATTTGTTCTAGGTTTTACATGGTAGTTCTCTAGCGTCTTTGAATAATAAGCAAACCTCCTGAATATGCTTTAATCCAACCTTAGTAAGCAAGTGTTCACAGAAGAAAGTGCCTCTCTCCCCTTCAGTTAAATTGTTATACAAGTACTGAAGATATACCAGGTGCATTAACAAGACTTGATTTAGGAATGTACAACTCACAGGTCCCGTTGTGGCTCAGCGGTAACGAACCTGGCTAGCATCCATGAGGACTCAGGTTCGATCCCTGGCCTTGCTCAGTGGGTTAATGATAGCATTGCCGTGAGCTGTGGTGTAGGTCGCAGATGAGGCTCGGATCCCGAGTTGCTGTGGCTGTGGTATAGGCTGGAGGCTACAGCTCCGATGTGACCTCTAGCCTGGGAAGCTCCACATGCCGCAGGTGCGGCCCTAAAAAAAAAAAAGGAAAAGAAAGAAAGAAAAGAAATGTATGACCCGCTCGGTGTATGTGTGCATGAGTATGTAAGTATACTTCCTGTATGTGTTGCATGTTTTGTGAGATACTGTTTCTCAGCCTCCACATCTTTCCGAATCTGCTTTGTATTATCACTCTTCACATATTGTTTATCTTCCCTTTCCAGCTTGAAGATTTTCAAGGGATGGGTGAAGGGGAGCCTTCCACTGGGTCAGGCACACATAATGCTTTGCATAAGGAAGGTTCGCAATAGATTGTAGCTTAATTTGGTAGAGCGCATTCATAATGATACGAGATCTTAAATGATGTTCAAACCCCGGTTTGACGAGAAAACCACATCAGGCACCTGCTTACTTAATCTGCTCCTTCCCGTTGCATAGTGAGTATTGGCCAGAGTGCAACTGCATTGTCAGCAGAAATGGCATTTCTTTCCAGGACGAATATTACTAACATAGACAGTTCTGCAATAGAGAAGACCCCGGAGACACAATGGGCTGGAACTTTCTTCAATTAATGCACAAGCAAGGGTATATGTCTCTATATACAATGAAATATTACTCAGCCGTAAAAAGCATGAAATAATGTCATTTGCAGCAACATGACTAGACCTAGAAATTATCATATTACGTGAAGTCAAACAGAGAAAGACACATATCATATGAAATCACTAATACATGGAATCTAATAAAAAGGATACAATAGAACTTACAAAAGAGAAACAGACTCAAGGATTTTAAAACCAGACTTAAGTTTACCAAAGGAGAAACACGGAGGGGAGGGATAAATTAGGGGGCTGGTATTGATATATACACAGGGCTGTATATAAAATACACAGGTAATAAGGACTCCTATAGCACAGGGAATCTACTCAATACTGTGCAATAACCTATATGGGAAAAGACTCTGAAAAGGAATGGATGTATATGCATAACTGATTCTCTTTGCTCTACACCTAAAACTAACTCAACAGTGTAAGTCAACTATATTCCAGTAAAAAAATTTTTTAACAGGTATGTGTCTCTGAATTGGCACAGGCAGACTTTTCTTGTAAAGGCCAAGAACTAAGGTTCCTACCCAGCTCTGCGCTCCCACCTGTTTTAGTGCCTTTAGGTAACACCCACCCTTCTCTGGGCCAGCTCTGGACTCTGCAGGTGACTGTGACATCTGTGAATCGGTTAAAGCACTGGGTGGGGGAGTTTCATTTTCTATCAAGTAGCTAAGAAACTAATGTCTTAACACAAATGGGACCAGAGAGTAGCCAGAAGCAGCACAGACCTCTGACTGAAGTGCCTGAGGTGGGGTCTGGGAACCTTCCTTCTCTACCCCATAAGCCCACAGCAGCTTTTCTCTTAAGTGAAAATCAATGTACTGGAACTTTTCAAAGACTTTCTGATTGTGTGAAATGTTCTTCCAAATGAAGCATGGACTTCTTTTAAGTTTATCTAATCGCAAACACCTTTTTTAATTTAGATGGTGTCTGGCAAATAGACCAGGAAGAAAGACTCCCAAAGTGAGTATGGAGTAGGTCCTGTCTCTTTTCGGATTTTAGGGTAACATTTGTCCCAGAGCACTTTGTAAAACACAGAAAGTAAAAGTCCAGCCATTTTCAAAGTAAAAACACTAGCCCAACTATGCAGAATAGCTAGTCTTTTCTATTCCTATTTTGTTTTTAAGATTTATATGTGTGTGTGTGTGTAAAATCATATATATATATATATATATATATATATATATATAGCTTCTATTTTCCTTTTGGAAGAAGATTTATATATATAATATATAAATCTTTCCACTTGTGAAACATGACTAATATTACTAATATGGGCTGTGTATATATATATATATATATATATATATATATATATATATACACACACACACATATGCTTCCATTTTCCTTTTGGAAGAATAAAATCTAAAAAACAAACTGCAAGGTTCAAATAGCCTCTCTCCTCAAGCTCCACCCTTCTTCGTTTCTGCCCCCCTCTCCCCCCCGCCACTTCTGACGTCCCATTTCATTCCCGTACAGTTAGTTCCTCAGAATATTGCCAAGATGGTTAGACATCTTAGACCAGGATTTCCCCGGGGTGGCTCAGCGGGTTAAGAACGCAGCATAGCGTCTCTGAGGATGCCTGGCCTCACTCGCTCGTTGGGTTAAGGATCTGGTGTTGCTGCAAGTTACGTCTTGGAGCCAGTGTTGCTGTGGCTGTGGCCTAACCAGGAACTTCCACATGCCGCAGATGTGGCCCTGAAAAGAAAAAAGAACGGGAAAGGAGAGGAGAGGAAAGGAAAGGAAAGAAAAAGAAAAGAAAATATCCTGGACTAGTGTTCACTTTCTGGGTTCAAAATACACTGATGCCTCAGTGTATTTTCCCTCATCTCCCACAGATCTGTCTGGGATACTCTATAATTTTGAAGTGCCTGGCAAATTATTGTCCATTTAACATTCAGCTACATTCTATTTAACTCAAGTTTGCTGTAGAGCTTGAGAAAATAACACATCTGGTTAGAGTAACTGCTTAAGGGAATTAAGTTGTGGGTGTCCCTTCTTAATATATGCTTAGCTGGGAGAAAAACCAGACTCCATATCCAGGTGCTCTTAGGAACTACCAGGAGATGAAAGTTCCCTGAGATAATTACAACGTGGGCCTTTGCTCTGCCAGAAGCTCTTATTGTGCTTTGCAAGTATTTATGCAGTTAGCTACCTTCCTCGCTTCCACTTCCCAACTCCACCCGGTAAGTTGTAAAGATCAGTAATGTAGGAAGAAGCTTTGGGGGGAAAATGGTGAATCTGCTCGGTGATCCTGCAGAGAATTCATGGTTTTCTTATGACCCTGTAAAAATGCAAATTGTGGTGGAAATCAGATGAAGTATATATTTATAACCCTCCTTCCAATATTCCTTCTATCAAAAAATAAGTTCTGGTAAAAATTAGGCAGTTTTCCTTCAGCCTCGTCTCTGCTAAGTCAGTGCTAGTTGTGTTTCAACCAGACTTGTGGGGCTGGTTTGCAAATATCAGGTTCTTGGGCTCCGGTTCTCTGTAGCTCTGAGGTAAGGCCCAGGGACTTTCAGGTGTGGCAGCGGCCACCCGGAGGTGATTTTCTGATACGGGTGGGACATGCCTTGAAAGAATCACACTCTTGGCTTTTGGCACATGGTTCTCCAACTTTAATAGGCATCAGAATCTTAATAAGAGGAGTTACCATCGTGGTGCAGCGAAACACACCCGACTAGGAACCATGAGGTTGTGGGTTCCATCCCTGGCCTCGCTCAGTGCGTTAAGGATCCAGCGTTGCCGTGAGCTGTGGTGTAAGTCATAGATGAGTTTGGATCTGGCATTGCTGTGGCTGTGGTGCAGGCTGGCAGCTCCGGAGCTGATTAGACCCCTAGCCTGGGAACCGCCATATGCTGTGGGTGTGGCCCTAAAAAGCTAAATAAATAAAGGAATAAAGAAAGAATCTTAATAAGAACTTATGAAGATATCAGTGGCTGGGCTCTACCCTCAGAGTTTCTGATTCAGAAGGTGATTTCCCCAAACCACATACTAATAAGGGGTGAGGCCAGCTCATCTCTCCTCAGTGCATGTTCTTCTCACAATACTATGTTGTTTCTCCTCAAAACTCTTTCCAAAAAAAAAAGGGGGGGGGCGGGCCCATGGCATCTGGAAGTTCCCAGGCCAGGGATCGAATCCAAGCCACAGCTGTAACCTGCACCATAGATACAGCAATGCGGGATCCTTAACCCACTGTGCCACAGCAGGAATCCCCAAATTTTAATTAATGGTAATAAAATAAAACAACTTCCACAAATTGATTCAACTTTTAAATACTTTTACCCTCTGGGGTACAGATTTACGCACCATCTAAAGAGAGTCCATGCCCTTACATATAACAAAGATGGAATGGTCTTGCAAACATAAAGTCAAATTAAGGTAAAATTAAGGCTAGGGTTATCATAAAATCACTAATGTTAAATAATTTTTAGTAACTGTATTAAGTGTTGATAACATTTATTGAAAGAAAGTTAATAAATGAATTTTTCTTTGTTCTAGGGAAGACATCACACTTATGTATGTTGATAGCTTTTTTTTTTTTTTTTTAGACCACACTCAGGGCATGCAGAAGTTCCCAGGCCAGGGATCAAACCCATGCCACAGCAATGACCCAAGTCGCTGCAGTGACGACACCAGATCCTCAACCTGCTGTTTCACAAGAGAACTCCAATGACAGTAAGCCTTTTGAAGGGATTGCTAGGTGCCAGGGAAGGAATGTGGAATTTCATAAACATTTCTCTGAGACAGTTCTTGTTAACCTCATTTACCAGATGAGGTAATGGTAGCTCAGAGATATAATTAATTTGCTCAAATAGCTCATGAGTAACCAAGTTGAGTGGCAAATCAAAATATTTTTACTTCCTAGCTCACACAGTTAACCTTATCTTCACTCTTAAACAGTATCATAATTAGGTCCATAATGCTGATATTATCTTAAATATGAATCTTTAGATATAGTGTTAAGACACCACATAATTTCATCTTGAAAAGTCAGTGTATGTTCCTCAATTATCATTATTATTCTCAATTAAGAATAAATCACTCAAGTTGTTTGCAACTGAAGCTTATCAGGAATCATATAAAACTCTCCAATTTGCTATAAGATTGAATTGGAGTGTGTTCTCTAATAGCAACAACAAAAACAACAATGGTAGCCAACTACTTACAGAACTATTATATCCACATTACACCCATTGTCTAGAAGTAACTGAGACACAGGGAAGTTAAATAACTTGCCTGAGATCCCCAAACTCATTAACACCCCTGAGATGCCAACCAAGGCCAGCTGGATTCTAAGCCTGTGCTTTTAAACAATGGGATCTGTCTCTTGAGGTAAGCAAAACACACACAGATTTAAGTTCCAAAAATACAGGAAGGCTACTGACAGGAACTCATCAAAAATGCCAATGTCATGGAAAGCAGGATGATGGTCTTAGAATAAGGATTAAAGAGACGAGACAATCAAATGCAAAATGTCAGTGACTCCTGGTCTGGGGAAATGACACGTACACAGCTATACAGCATATCTGGGGACGATCTTGGAAATTTGGGCATGGACTATATATTGGATAATATTGTCATCTCCATGTTAAGTTTCTTGACTGTCATACTATCGTGGTGACATAGGAGCCTGTGTTCTAAGACGGTGACATAGGAGCCTGTGTTCTAAGATGCTGCACGCTAAACCTTTTAAGGATGGAGTCTTGTGCTACCTACAACTTCCTATTATATGTTCCTGGGAGGAGAGGACTACGTATATAATATATATGTATGAGAGATCAAACCAGTGATATGTATGTACACGTCTATATATGTGTGTGTGTGTGTGTATACACATATGCTTTATCTCTCACTAGTGTGTACATATCTGTGTGTGTGTGCACATAGAGAGTAGTGGAGACAGATATGCATATATGTTCATATACATGTTTATATGTATATACATGCATTTATATATTTTCACAGACAGAATGAGACATAAAGAAAATACGTCAAATGTCAAAGAATTGTGTACGTGTGTGAAGATTTCTTTCTTTCTCTACCATCAAGGAAGCATCCCCTTTTAGCCATTTACTTCTCCATCTTTCCCTGCCCCGTTCCCCTCACATGCCAGCTTGAATATAAATTCTTGTAAAATAACTCTCATTTTAAATCCCAAACCTTCCTCAAAGTTTGAACTCCCTCCTTTCCTGCCCCCTTGCCTCCAAAGTTCATTTTCTGACAGCTTATATCTCTCTCTCTTTTTTTTTTCTTTTTTGACTTTTTAGGGCCACACCCATGGCATATAGAAGTTCCCAGGCCAGGGGCTGAATCAGAACCACAGCTGCCGGCCTACGCCACAGCCACAGCAACAAAGGATCTGAGCTGCATCTGTGATCTACAGCACAACTCACAGCAATGCGGGATCCTTAACCCACTGAGCAAGGCCAAGGATCAAACCCACAAACTCCTGGTTTCTAGTTGGGTTCATTAACTGTTGAGCCATAAAAGGAACTCCCTTATCTTTCTTAAAAAACTGCATTTTCCCCCATGCCTCATTCGGGATGAATCACATCTTTCTGATACAGAAAGGGTTTGCTTTGCTCATTAAGGTACTACTTACTGGGGTGAGTGGTAAGAAGGGATTATGGGTCCACAGGACTCACTGCAAGGGGTGGGCTGCAGTTCTCCTGGGGTGCAGAGCATTCTTCTGGAGCTTTAGTAGATACAGAAGAAACACTTAATGAGGATCCCCTTTTCCGATATCCTTGTTACCTGCATTCCGGTCTCTCATCTTCTATTGGCTTTTTTACTAACAGGAAGAACTTGATATGTTGTGGCTTTGTTTTGGAAACTGTCTTCTGCCTCAAAGCATTTTCCTAAAATCTCTAATAAGAAGCTTGTGTAGCAATGAAAGGTAATCATAGCTACCATGTTGGGTACCTTTGCAGAATCTTGTGTGTGCAGCTTGAAGAAAATTAATGCAAATTGTGCCTCTGTGTGATGAAAAGTGAAAGTGCGTCCTGTGTGAGACCTAACCGTGATTTTTCAAGATACAGTCACTTTGTTTCCCCAATCAGTCAGCAATAAGGAAAAAAAATCCTCCATCTCCTAGTATCTTTAAATTTTCTGTCCTTTGCTGATGAGCGTGGTGAATTCTAATCTTGTCTTGGATCAGCTGGTCTCTTATTTTCTTAAATCACTCAACATTTGTTTCTTTGAGCTCTTATGAAAGGAGTGAGGCCGAGGATGATGGTGAGACAGAAGACAGGCTATAGCGAGTGAGCTGTCTTTTCAAAATGTGTGGGGAGGTTGTTGACCACACATGCACACAGCGGTAGGGGTATAGACCAGGGGTCAAAACCACACATGCACACAGCAGAAGGGGTATAGACCAGGGGTCAAAACCACACATGCACACAGCGGTAGGGAGGCAGCAGATATTAGTGATGCGAGCCTAGGTATAAACAACTTCTCGTCCATTGCACAACATAACCTTTCTGTGGGTTCCCCTAGAAACACAAGCCTATCTCAGTTTAACTTTTGTCTTCTCACTTTTAATAACTACCTGGCATCAAAAAAAATCTATTTCTAGTCTAAGAAAAACAGTGCAAGTGAAATAATAAATAGCAACTGACAGTGAAATAATAGCAAACGCACAGCTTCAGCGTTAATAACAGGGAGCAGAGGATACTGGGGACAGGCTCCATGGGAGAGGGAGGCCACGGTCAGCGACAGGGCACTAGTGACAGGTGGGTAAGTGTGTCCTGTGGGGACAGACAGTGCTTTTCAAAAAATGCTGAACATAGGGATTTTATGGTAAAATCCTCTGATTTGTGTGGGGGCGGGGGGATGTCTACGAGCTGCATGAGATTTCACTGCTAAGGCTATTCACAGTCTCTATTTTCTAGAGGAATGAAGTGACCTTGAACCAGGCCTTGATACCTGAACCATGCGACTGGCTAAAGTTGCAATAGTAGTATCAAAGATTTGACATTGCAACCTGCGTGATTTCCCGGAGGGTCTGTGTGGGCGATGAAGATGGCAGAGCCTCCTTTTAACGCAGGTGTTTATGAGTAGGCTGAACATCAGGACGCTTTTTCAGAACAGTCCCACTTCTCCGTAAGAACGTCGAATCTCATGATGACCCAGGGCCCGTGGGCTTTTTAATTCCTAAAGAGACTAAGCCAACCGACTCAGGCAAAGGAGCCGTTTCCACGTGGCCTGAGACCATCGACCAACTGGCTTCAGGGCTGCCCGGTGGAAGGCAGGTGGGTCTGACCACAGAAAAACAAGTCACTTTATCCCGAGGACCGCTGAGGACGGTGCCATGCGTCTGCACATGTGCTGAGGTCTGTCTTATCATATAAACAATGAGTGATCTTGTTTGCCTTTCAGCCCAAGTGGAGCGTGATGTGTTTGCCTTGGCAGCCGCATCCTGCCCACGCAGGGAGCCCTGGCACATAGGATTTCTGTGAATTGCCTGACCTGCCTTGCATTGGTAGTCAACAGCGGGAGGAGACAAGACAAAGGGGACAGTAGTGAAGCCACTCTGACTCTTGCCCGGCTCATCTCTTTCTCGAGGGGTGAATTCCGAGGTAGCAATTAGCCTCTACTCATCCTGCTCCTTCCATACGGAGGAAGAGTTGGTTTCGTGATTTCAGCCCACAGAGGAAGCCCACCGGTGTGGGAGAGGGCCTGAGAAGGGCCAGGAGAAGCCACTGGCCATGGTTTCTTTGGCAGGAACCGGGGAGGCCTCTGGCCAGCCAAGTGTCCCAACTGTGGCTCGGCCCCACCGGTGACTTTTCTCACTCCACGAGGAAGCAGCTTGTGCTGCACACCACATGCTAGAAAGAGAATCTACCTTCCCTTTCAAGTGAAGAAGACAAAGAAAAAAAAAAAAAAGGAAACAACCGCAGGCAACAGGATAATGTCCCAGCTTTTGCCTCCTCTCTCACTTTCGAGCCAGGTGGGCAGCCAGGTGGATGGTTCATTCAGAGCGCAAGTGACAAGATCGCAGGGCACCTCAAACCACTTCAACTCCCCTTGCTGACTCTGCTTCCACCACACCGTCCCCCACCCCGAAGAGAAGCCTGGCGATAGGGGCCACCTGACCCCAGCTAGTTGGATGGCTGTAGTATAATTAAGCTGGGAGCTTATACTGAGCGCTCAGCGTGCATGGCAACATGCATCTGTGCTCCCAGCCTGAACAAAGTCAGCTGAGGAGGTGCAAGGGCAGCAGGCCTGCAGTTAAGCAAGACAAATAAATACATTTATTCTTCTTCCACTCCTTTCTCCTCTCCCCTCTTCTCTAGCCCTCCCCAACCCCCCTTTCCCCTTCTCTCTCTCCCTGTCACTCTCCCTCTATTTCTCCATTTCTGGATCCCCCCCCCACCTCCCTCTCTCTCTCCTTTCCTTAGTCGCGAACACTAAGATTAATGTGTTTATAATATCTGGAAGAAAACAGCATTTGGGGAATGCGTTTTCCCTTTCCAAATGGCCCCATCCTGAGCCTGGTGATCCCTGAAAACCCATGGTTCTTTTTTTTTTTTTTTTTTCCTTAAACCAGGCCCTGCCAGGAGCCATATCCTGCCTTGAGAGGCATTTGAATGGAGGTCTATTGTGCCTGTAGTCCTGGCTGGGAGTGTATTTCATCAACCTCCCAAATATTTCTCTGGGACGTGAGGCTGAAGGAAGGCAGCAGGGAGCAGAACACTGGCGCGCCTGCCCGGCCCTTTGTGCCCGCTGCCAACAGCTCTCTTTCTCTCGGGCTCCAGCAAAGAACTACATGTTATGGAAGAAATCTGCGGGACAATTTCTAGATAAAAATCACTGGAAGCCCTGTTCTCTTAGAATCACAGTCCCAAGTCTCTGAAGTTGAGAAAGTGCCCTCCATTTATTTGTTTCCATGTAGGAAGTCCAAGAGAAGAGAGGAAAAGATGAGGAAGAAGAGACACAGGCTCAGAGAAAGTCCTTGCTTCCAAAACAAACAAACAAATGAAAAAGAATTAAATGATAATCAAGATAATGCTTAAGAAAATCTCTTTTAACCGGACCTCCTAGTGTCAGCTTTTTTTTTTTTTTTTGGTCTTATTAGGGTTGTACTCACAGCATTGGGGAGTTCCCGGGCTAGGGGTCGAATTGGAGTTGTGGCTGCCGGCCCGCATCACAGCCACAGCAACTCCAGATCTGAGCTGCATTTGTAACCTACGCCATGGCTCTCAGCAACGCTGGATTTTTAACCCACTGTGCGGGGCCAGGGATCAAACCCGCATCCTCGTGGATACTAATTGGGTTCATTACTGCTGAGCCACAATGGGAACTCCACTATTTTTTAATGACTGTGTTGAAGGGAGCTAGCAGGCCAGGCAAGCCAAGGGAAACTGTTTCATGCTGAGATGCAGATGGCAAAACCAACTAATCCTGCTTCACAGAGAGCATGTCATCCGGTAAGTGGGTGCTATACCTAAAGCCATCCGGTAGCCCTGCAAGTCTCCCAGCTGCCCACAGAACCCCAGGTCCTCACAGTTTGCAACCTGGCCTTTCAGATGTTTACAAAGGCCCTGCTTTCCTTTGGCTCTTAGGGAG
The DNA here is from genome assembly GCA_004024745.2 of Catagonus wagneri. Lineage (NCBI taxonomy): Eukaryota > Metazoa > Chordata > Mammalia > Artiodactyla > Tayassuidae > Catagonus > Catagonus wagneri. The sequence goes on along the minus strand of PVHT020000009.1, from coordinate 9,476,079 downwards.
ACCTGGCTGGAGGCCTCTGTCCCACAAACTAAATAACCAAAGTCTAACAGTTATTAGAGGCACGGAGGTGCTGTGATGTTACGAGGCTGCTTTACCTGGGCCCTGTCTTGTGGCCTCAGGGGTCTTAACTTCTCTGAGTTCTGATCTCCTAGTTTCTAAAATGAGAAAATCCATCAGTGATTGTCAAACATCACAACCCAGAGTGAAAAGCACATTTTATTTCAGGACCCAGTATAAATTTAATTTATATATTTTAATGTAATAATGATCACAGGTACATTAAATAGCCAAAGTGAAATATTTTATAGAAAGCAGTATTTATCCTTACTCCTTCTCTTCTCTCTCTTTATTGCTGGTCATGACTCATTCATTTCATGACCAGCTATGTGGGTCATGACCCACAGCTTGAAATCTCTGCTCTAGATTATTCATTCATTCAACAAATATTTATTAGACACAAACCTGTGCCAGGTCACCAGTTATGTTCTAAGGTCAGCAGAAAATTAAATACACAAGATGCTTATCCTCATAAAGATTACTTTCTGGAAGGTGTGTGTGTCTGTGTGTGTGTATGAAATATGATATATATGGCATATCTCATAAATCATATGGTATGTCAGATGGTATAGCAGATATTATTGGTGTTCCACCCATATCCCTGGATTTTGTATTACATCATCATTTCCATGTGCTCCCTCCTATTCCAGGGACCAACATCCACATCTCTTTGTCTTGAGACGTTTTCCAAAGTCACAGAAGGCTTATCTGCCCACCTTGAACAGAAAAGAGAAATTAACACTCACTCTCAAACAGCCCACAACCAATAACTGGTGGAAGTTGGTATAAAAATAGCCCAGCCAGAGTTCCTGTTGTGGCTCATGGGGTTAGGAACCCAGCGGAGTCTCTGTGAGGGTGCAGGTTAGATCCTTGGCCTCGCTCAGTGGGTTAAGGATCCAGCGTTGCCACAGGCCACTGCAAAAGTCACAGATGCGGCTCAAGACCAGTGTTCCCAGGGCCGTGATGTAGGCCTGCAGCTGCAACTCTGGTTTGACCCCTAGCCCAGGAACTTCCATATGCTCCAGGTGCCACCATAAAAAGAAAAAAAAAAGCAGCCCAGCTTCTTCTCCACTTGAGTGGGGTAACTGCAAAGCATTTCCCTAAAAACTACTTACACTTGAATTCTTGGCACAAAGTCTAATTCTGGGGTAACTCGAACTATGAAAGAAGGTGATAAATGCTATGGCAAAATATTAATAGGAAAACAGGCTATGGAGGGCGATGGGAGGCAATTTTAAACGTGGAGATGAGGGAAGGCCTCCCTGCTAGGAAACAAGCAGTATTTGAGGAAAGGCGTAGGAGAGGAAGATGCAGCTGTAGGAGAGGTGGGGATGTTCCAGGCAAAGGGAACGGCAAGTATAACGGTCCAGAAGCAAGAACAAGTAGACGTGCAATAGACTAAGTGCTTGTATCCTCCCAGCATTCCTATGTTTAAGTACTAATCCCCAATCTGACGGTATTTGGAGGTGGAGCCTTTGGGAAGGGATTAGGTTTAGATGAAGTCGTGAGAGTTAAATCCTTATGATGGGATTAGTGCCTTATAAGGAGATACAGGGAACCAGAGTTCTCTCTGCCTTGAGAGGATAGAACAAGAGGGCAGCCATCTATGAGCCAGGAGGAGAGTTCTCACCAGAGCCCCATCCTCATCTCAGACTTTCAGCCTGCAGGACCAGCAGAAATAAGTATTTCTTGTGGAGTTCCCTGGTGGCGCAGCAGGTTAAGGATCCAGCATTGTCACTGCTGTGGTATGGGTTAGATCCCTGGCCTGGGAATGTCTGCAGGCTGTGGACATAGCCAAATAAAATAAAAATTAAATTAAATTAAAAAATAAATATTTGCTGTTGAAGCCACTATGATATTCTGTTATAGCTTCCCAAACTGACAAAGATGACCAGTGCATAAGCAGGGAAAGATAGGAGATTAGTAGTAGAGGAGATGAGAGATATAATAGGCAGACCTTATGACCATGTGTTAGTGGTTGAAGATGGCAACATCTGGAAACCTGATTCCAAAGTGCATCCTATTATTTAAAGTCAGGACATGTGGTCACGGCAGGCAGAGAAGCTGACAGAGGTGGCAAGGGCTGTGTGTGAACATTTAGGGCCTCCACCTGTGGTTTTATTAAACTTTCTATATTGACTTGAATGGTTTTCCACTATTAACTGGATCTTATCACCAGGCTTTGTGGATGCCCCGGGAGCTTTCAAATTTCCAATCATTAGCTGACCCGAACCTCTTAACTTACTGTTTCTGGCCCAGTACAAATGTCTTTTGGAATCAGTTTCCTCATCTAAGACATGGCTCTACCAGCTCTGGCCAACACTGATGCCATCATGCCCATTTGGAAAGCCCCCAGCCTCTCCCTTTGATGGAGTCAAAGGAGCAATGACTGTTTGAAGGGGACTGAGAAATAACTTTCAGGTTGTTATGGGGAGAAGGGACTCCTACTTTTCCAGTCACATTTTAGAGAAAGGAGTCCCTTTCCTGCTGATCCGAAGAGCCCATCTTTGCTTGGACTCTTTCAGCAACAGAAAACTCACTGCTTTGCAAAATGATCTTTCTACTTCTCCACTGATTATACTAAAATTTCTTATTTATTTATTTATTTATTTATTTATTGTCCTTTTAGGACTGCACCAGCAGCATATGGAGGTTCCCAAGCTAGGGGCTGAATCAGAGCTGTAGCTGCAGGCCCATGCTTCAGCCAGCAATGCCAGATCGAGCCTTGTCTGTGACCTATACCACTGCTCACGTAAGTGCTGGATCCTTAACCCACTGAGCAAGGCCAGGGATCCAGCTTGCGTCCTTATGCATGCTAGTCAGATTCATTTCTGCTAAGCCACAAGGGGAACTGCTCCATTATTTTAGATTAAACTCCAAAGGACTTGCTGAGAAACTTAGAAGCTGCAGCTCTTTCATGTGACAATCCTTTATGTGACTGAAGAAAACCAGTCTGCTTGACTTTTTCCTCAGCCAAATGTCATCAAGTCTGCAGGGCACTCCACAGGGTGTGATTTCTAGCACTTGGACCTAACTTAGATGGCTGACTGGTCAATAGTCACACTAACCATAAAGTTTGCTGCGCGCCCAACGCTGTTCTAAGTGCTTTGACTTCAATTACCTCTTTTTATTTTCAAGCAGTCCTGAGATATGTGCAATCATTATTCCCATTTTAGAGATGAGGACAAGAGAAAACATCAAACAGAAGAAACTTGGCCAAGACACATAATTAGTAAGCAGTGGAACCAGGCACGCAAACTAGCTAGTCTGATTCCAAAGCTCATATTACCATACATCAGCACTCCGCTCTGCCATTTCTTTATTAACAAACCCATGGCTGGTTAATATGAGTTCAGACTAAGATTCAGAACTCTGGCTCCCAGTCCAGGGCTTTTTCCACCATGTCACGTTATCCTGAGTGTGGACAGAATGCCCGCACGAGAAAGTGGGGTCCTTGAAGAAGGAGAACCAGAATACAGAATCTCCGAGTCCAGATCCCCAGGAGAAATGCATATCAGCAGAGCCTTCACTCACATTACCAAAGAAGAAAGGAACCTTCCTTATTTCTAAATTTCTCCAGGAAAGTGAACGCCAGCAAAGACAGAAAGGCAGCCTTGCTCTAGAAAAGACTCCAAGACTCACCCTAATTCCCACGCTTCAGGCAACTGAGAAGACAAAGCTCAGGGAAGTCTTCACATTGAACCCGGAAGGAAGCAATAGCCTCCAGCCATAGGTTCTTGTCACCTGAGGCTGTTAGATGGTGCAAATTTGCTGGTGAAAGCTCCTTTGTATAGTATTTTCCTTCTTCCCCAGGGAGTTGAGAGGTGCATTACAGAGAAAGGGATTGCTTTCTGAAAGATTTCATCAAGAAAGTGAACTTTCGGATGGGCTCATAAGGCAAAAATCCCGGAAAGGAACAAAGGAGGGGACAGAGATGACAACTGGCAATAACATTCCATGGCAGCAGGCAGGGTGATCCATCAGAAATAAAAGTCATCTCCCATCACTCTGTTCAACACTCCAATGGTGTCTTATTCATTCCCAGGAAGTGCCTTACTCCAAAATGGTGCTTCTTAGTCTATATTTAAGGTTCTGCTCAAGTTATATTATCAATGAGGTCAATTTTGATCCTCTGCACAGCAAAGGAACAACCAAGAAAATGAAAATGCACCCTATGTAAAGCAAGAAAATAATTGCAAACTATATATCTAATAAGGGGTTAATATCCAAAGTATATAAAGAACACTTATAACTCAAAAGCGACAACAATAATCAATAACCGAATTTAAAAAATGGCAAAAGGCCTTAAATTGTATTGCTCTAAAGAAGACGTACAAATAGCCAACAGATATAAGAAAAGATACTCAATGTCCCATTAGTTATCAAGGAAATGTGAATCAAAACTACAATAAGGTAAGGCAATGAGGCACCTGTCCAAAAAAAAAAAAAGTGTTGGAACCTTTGAGTGCTGTTGGTAGGAATGCAAAATGGTGCAGCTGTTATGAAAAAATAGTATGGAAGTTCCTCAAAAAAATTAAAAATAAAACTAATATATGATTTGTCAATTCCTATTCTGGGTGTATATTCCAAAAAATTGGTATCAGGATCTCAAAGAGATATATGCACTCCATGTTCGTTGTGGCTTTAGTCATAAGAGCCAAGACGTGAACATAACCTAGGTGAACATGGACAGATAAATAATAAAGAAAATGTCATATATAAACATTCAAAGGAATATCATTCAGCCTTAAAAAAAGAAATACTGCCGCCATTTGCAACAAAATGAATGAACCCGGAAGACATGCTGCTAAATGGGAAGCCAGGCACAGAAGGACAAACACTACATGATCCCATTTGTATGAGGTATCTAAACTACTCATATTCATAGAAGCAGAGTAGACGAGTACTTACAGGGTAGTGAATGGATGGGGAATGATTGTTCAATGGCCATAAAGTATCAGTCATGCAAGATGAATAAACAAATCCTAGAGATCTTCTGTACAACACTGTATCTATAATTAAAAACACCGTATTGTGAACTTAATATTTTAAAGGGTAGATCACATGTTAAGTGTTCTTACTACAATGTAAAATAAAAGACTAAAGTAAAATAAAAGCATATTCACTACCAATCAGAAACCTAATTGAAAATGTAGTATAGTCCCAACTGTACGACTCCTCAGTTCTGCAGTCATCAGCCTGTCCCTAAATCCTTCCCCGTCCCAACCACAAGACAGAGATGGAGAAAGCACAGAGGTCAAAGCCAACACTTTCCTGCCCCCCTCCCTGCCCCGCCCGGCCCCATGCGTATGGGGCACTTCAGGAGAATCCCTCACTTTACGGTCACTTGGGCTTTATGAAATCCACCACAGGAGCAGCGGACCTTGTTAAAAGGCAATGTCAGGTTCAGAAGGTGGGGGTGGGGGCTGAGATCCCACATTTACAAATAAGTTCTCAGATGATGCCAATACAGCTGTTCCAAGGACCACCCTTTGAATACCGAGAATGCCATGTAGCTACTGCAAAGACTAACAACCGCTGCATGCTCAATTCTCCGTCTTTGGGTTTAGGAGACCCGGGTCCTTATTACTCAACAGACCAGCAATCTTGGCATCTTCCTACTGCTTGTCCAAAGGGAGAAAACTATTCCCATTCTCCTGTTCATAAAGGCTGGTTGTACACAGCCTAGCTGCTTATCCCGTGATGTGGGTTTATTTGGAAGGAAAGAAACACTGTCTAATAATAGTAGTGCCTTATATTTACACATGGTTTATAATTTACAAATGTCCTCACATATGTCAACTCCTATCAGCCTCACAATGACACTTGGAGATAGAAGAGAGGGGTGTATTATAAACTCATTTGACAGAAGCAAGGAGAGTGCCTTCAGAGTTGGAGTGACCAGTGAAAACTTTCAGAAGAAAGTAATACTGAATATGAACATGAATACTAGAGAGTTTCCCTGGTGGCCTAGTGATTAAGGATTCGGTGCTGTTACTGCTGTGGCTGGGGTCACTGTTGTCGTGTGGGTTCGATCCCTAACTCAGGAACTCCTGCATGTTGGGGGTGAGGATAAAAAAAAAACATGAAAAATTAAAAAAAAAAAAGGAGTTCCCATAGTGGCTCAGTGCTTAACGAACCCGACTAGGATCCATGAGAATGCAGGTTCGATCCCTGGCCTTGCTCCATGGGTTAAGGACCCAGCGTTGCCATGAGCTGAGGTGTAGTTTGCAGACACCACTCGGATCTGGTGTTGCTGTGGCTGTGGTGTAGGCCGGCGGCTACAGCTCTGATTGGACCCCTAGCCTGGGAACCTCCATATGCCATGGGTGTGGCCCTAAAAAGACTAAATAAATAAATATATATATAAAAAAACAAGAACAGATGAACAACAACATCTTCCTGTATGGCAGAGAGAACGACATTTGATATCCTGTGATAAACCATAATGGAAAAGTATATTTTAAAAAGAACATACATCTATAACCATCATTTTGCTGTGTAGCAGAAATTAACATAACATTGTAAATCAACTGTAATATAAAAGAAAATAAAGAATAGCGAGAGTTTCAAATATGTGAGAGGTGAGGGAAGTAACATTCAGAGAAAGGAAGATGGGCTGCAAACACACTGCAAGTATTTACTGAGCTGCTACTCTCAAATCCAGTGAACAGCAGGAGCAAAGATGTTTTTATTCAGTAGAAAGGGGGCACCACTAAAGGATTTTAATTCAGGGAGAATTATAATCAGATTCACATGGAAGCATTTGAGTTTGATGTAGTCCAGAGTGGTGAAAGTGAAGCCAGCCAGAGGCTAAGAAAGGAAAAGAATCATGAACTTGTCAGTGGCCTTAACGGTGGAAAGGAGAAAAAGACGATGGACTTTGTGCCTGATTGGATGCAGAGAGTGATGGAGGCAATATTGAGTTGAAGCCATCTTATAAGGGCTTATATCTAAAAGGACATAAACATTTACATGACCTTTGACCTAAGAATTTTAGACTAAGGAAGTAAATCCCCCCAAAACAAAATCTCTTTCCACAAATTTGTTCACTGTGGCATTTTTTTTTTTTTTTTAGGGCCACACCTGCAGCATGTGGAAGTTCCCAGGCTAGGGGCAGAATCCAAGCTGCAGCTGCTGGCCTCTGCCACAGCCACCGCAAATCTGGATCTGAGCTGTATCTGTGACCTACACCACAGCTCATGGCAACACCGGGTCCTTAACCCCCTTAGCAAGGCTGGGGATCAAACCCGCATCCTCACAGACACTATGTCAGGTTCTTAACTCCGCAAGCCACAATGGAAACTCCATTGTAGCATTTTTTTTATAAAAGTAAAAATTAGGGAATAACGTAAATGTTTATCAATATGATTAAGTAAATTGTTTATAAGGTTATAAATATGATTAAATTATTTATAAGATTATAAATTTTAAAATAGAAGGATGTACTTTGAAGCTATATTTTATATATCTTTAAAAATATGATTATAAATGATATGATTATAAATATGATTAAGCAAATTGTTTATAAGATTATAAATTTTAAAATTGAAGGATATGTTTTAAAGATATATTTTAAATAAACAGGGACGTATTTCCTGGGAAAGAAGAGTTAATGCCTTAATGATATCTATTTTTCCCAAATAAATATATAAATGTAATGTAAGACCAAAACAGTTTTTTTATTTGGACAAACTGATTCTAAAATTTTATGGGAAAATAAAAATATCACATTTATCAAGAAAATTTAAGAGGAAATACCGTGATCAATCACTGGCACTAATGGGTACTGAACTATATTATTTTTACAATATGGTTATCAAAATTGTGCGTTATTGGTATACAAATGGTCATGCCAAACAAAACAGAGTAGTGTCCAGAATAGATACAGCTATACATGGCAATGTAATGTATAATATTTGACACTAGAAATCAATGGGAAAATTGTGGATCTTTCAATAAAAGGTAAGAGGATAATTGACTAAGCATTCGGAAAAAATTAATTTAATTCTCTACCTCATATGATATTTAAAAACAACTCCTAGGGTAATTAAAGATTAAAAAAAAAATCTAACGGTATTAGAAGCAAAGAAGCAATAGAAAAAGTGATGTAAAACAAAGCGATTCAGTTACACATACACACACATCCATTCTTTTCAGATTCTTTTCCCACAGAGATTATCACAGAATATTGGGTAGAGTTCCCTGCACTGTACAGCAGGTCTCCGTTGGCCAGTCATTCCATATACCACAGTGTGCAAATGCCAATCCCAAACTCTCAATCCAGCCCTCCACACACCTGTCCCCTTTGGTAACCATAAGTCTGTTTTCAAAATCTGTATGTTTCTGTTCTGCAAATAAGTTCATTTGTATCCTTTTTTAGGATTCTACATATAAGTGATAGCATATGATATTTGTCTTTCTCTGATTTCACTTAGTATGATAATCTGTAGGTCCATCCATGTTGCTGCAAATGGCATTATTTCATTCTTTTTTATGGATGAGTAATATTCTATTGTCCATATGTTCCACATATTCTTCATCCATTCTTCTGTTGACGGACATTTAGGCTGCTTACATGTCTTGGCTATTATAAATAGTGCTGCAATGAACAATGGGGTGCCTGTATCTTTTTGAAGTATGGTTTTCTCCAGATATATGCCCTAGAGTGGTAGTTTTATTTTTAGTTTTTTAATGAATCTCCCCACTGTTATTATTTTTTTGCCCACACTTGCGGCAGGCAGAAGTTCCTGGGCCAGGGATTGAACTCGCGCCACAGCAGCAACCAGAGCCACAGCAGTAAAAACTCACCAGATCCTTAACCTGCTGCACCACCAGGGAACACCTACCATTGTTATTTTTTGAGACATATATCACTGCATCTGATTTACAATGAGGTAAGTGAGGCTTAGGGAAGCCAAGTAAATACTAAAAAACCCAAACCCATGCCAAGGGCTGGGCGCTTTCCTCTGCACTGGCCATGGAGCAAGGTCTTGGAGGCAGTGGGCAGCGCTGGGGTCTAGGACTCAGCTAGAGGAATAGCTTGAGAAAAAAGGATGAACTGAGACAATGATAAGATAGAGACAAGAAAGGAACACACTTAAAAAGATGAGGGTATGTCAGTGTGTAGAGAACAAGGCAGGGGGCAGCAAAGAAAAAGGCCGAACTTCAAGGCAGACTCCCTTCATCTTCTTAGTAAAGCCAGGCAAGGTAATTAATTCACTGAGAGCAAATGCTGTTGAGTCATTGGTGGTACCTGTGTGCTACACAGTAAAGTGGAAAGCCAGCCTCTACCTTCTCTCCGCAGTGAGATATGGATTAGTCACTCAACAACCAATCTGTCAATCTGGAAGCCAGGAGCAAGGATAAGCTGAGCTTCCTGCAGCTAAATGGGAACCACAAGGAGGAAAAAGCAAAGTTGCCTGCCTTCCAAGAGCTAACAGCCTGGAGTCACCTAGAGGGATGTGTTTTTACAGCTGTTAAAATTGTCTGATTAGAACAACTCTAAAAACTGATGGTGCCTTGCTTTGCAAAGGTCAGGCAGAACTATTCTGCCATTGAGCATCCCATGTCACCCACTGGTTTTCAAAATAAATAGGGGTTGCATACCTTCATTGCCGCACATGAGCAAAGGTAAGTACGTGCCACAGCAGCATCTCCCATCAGCAAAGAGAGCCAGATGGAATTGTACAAGGTCGTGTGCTGAACTGGAAGCATCAGGTTTTATTAAGCCTATTCAGGTGCCTCTGGACTTTCGTTTTAAAAGGATCACCAAAGCATCTTGGGATATGCAGTGGCTTCCTGATACTTGCAGGTGGCTGCTTCTGGATGTCATTTGCCAATTATTTGAGTGGTGATTACTCAAAAGGGAAAAGCCCAGCATTCCAATAACTTTTTATTGTTGAAACTCAATAGTCTTTGTTTAAAATATCTCCTTGGTACCCCTTGGGTTATGAAATGATCAGATACAATGTTAATTAATAGTATCAAACAGACACTAGAAACTTACTAATTGAGGGATAATTATTTGAGTCAGGTGGCTATTACTGTTTGTCTCAGCACTGTTTTTTGTTCGGCCAGAGAAAAGGTGGTGGATGTGTGTGGTTTTGTTATTATGAGAAAATAGAGAGAAAGAAGAAAGAAAGAAAAAGTCAGACCCATATAGAGCCCTGTTAGAAAAGATAAATTCTGTATTTGTGTAAAACAACATATGTGTGGATTATTTCAGCACCATCAATGGATCTGTGTTATATTTCATGTGGCAAGGAATAAACAGGGCACCCTCGAAGTTTGGGTTTTGAGGCATCAAAAAAGAAAGCAAAACCTGCTCTCTCGCGGGTCACTGGGGTCACTGGACTGTTTTCTTTTGCCTCTTTCACTCTGACCCACCCCCTTCTCAGGGAAGGTGAGATCAGGTCCCTGGAGTCCCCCTCCAAGGCTGTCAAGCTGCTGTTCAATGTTACTCAGAAATAAAGGAAGGAAATTTGACACGGAGACACTCCACCATCTCGGCTGCCAGGAGAAATATCTTTGAGGTCATTCCATTCATTAAGACATTTTTGTTGTTGTTTTCTGCCTCTTTTCTGGTGCATTCTCAGTGGAAGGTGCGAGGTCCTCATCATGCAAAACCAATTTGCTGGGAATCCTTTCTTTCTTCTCCACGTCTTTGCCGCGTTCTGGCTGCCCCAGCTCCCTCCCTCACCTGGTAAAACTGCCAGCTCTGGACATTTTGCAGGCTGAAGAAAATCACTGTTTTGCCTCCAGCAAGGAACAGAAATGTTGCAACCCTGACTCCTCCTCTAATGAAGAAAGAGTGAACAAGTGCACTTGTTGGGCTTCTCCCAGAGCCGCCAGGCTGGTGGAGCCAAAGCTGAGAACCCCAGACACCCGGCTTCTGGGCTGGGCTTCCCGCCTCCCACCCCGGCCCCCCCAGCCCCTTCCCTTTCAGTCCAACCCGCTCCTCTCCCTCTTTCTGGATTTTGCCGGCTGTTCCTGAAACAGCTTTACACACGATGGATCTCCACGTCCTTCTGCAGGAAGTGCTCACGGGCTGATAGGGCAGACTGACTTTGCTCCCCGGCAAAAGTGAGTACCCACCGCCGGCTCAGCTGAGCGGCCGGGGCGTCGGGGGGGGGGGGCGGAGAAGGCGCCGGGGCCGTGGGTTCGAGGCCCCGCAGAGCGGGCTGCTCCGGAAAATGCCAGAAACCTGCTTGAGCCGCCCGGCGGCAGCTTAGGGGAGAACTAGGGCTCTGACAGCACCGGGCTCTGATGTCCCTTTCAAAGGAACTAGAAATACTCTATCTGCCTCCCCGCAGCCCCTGCCACTTTTACAACTGCACACATTAGTCTTTATAAAAGACATCTTAAGATGCACCCTTTAGAATGACTTTCGTCGCGACTGTGGAATTCTTAGCAGGTACATTATTTAGCTCAAATTGAAAGAAAAAAAAAATACCGGGGAAGGGGAAGGGGCTCAGCAGGAATGAGGATTCTCCCAGCCGCCGAGCCCCGCAGCACCTGCAGCCGCTGCCTCCCAGCTATCCGGCGTGGGAAGTTGAGTGGTACCCCTGCCGACTCGAAAGGTGTGGCTCTCCTCCAAAGCGGTGGGGAGGGGGGTGGTGTCAGGTCAGCAGCCCCTTGGTTGTATCCCCTAACCCAGAGCAGAGGGATTCGGCTTGACCTCAGCAGAGGAATTTCAGCTGGAGAGGCAGCCGGGCGAGCCCGCCTGAGGGAGAGGGGCGCGGAGCGGGCAGTGCGGCAAACTCCGGTTGCTGGGGAGCCAGAGCGCTGTGCTGCCGCCCAAAGCGAGGGCTGGAGTTCCAGCTCTTTGCGTGGGAGAATATCCTTTTAGGGGCCCCTACCTGTGTCCTGGGGAAGCACCCCGTGTTCCCCTAATAAAGAGCAATTTAGGGTTTTCCATAACTGGACTTGAAAATGGTTGCAGAACATTTTTATTAATCCGGAGGGATTCGTTTATTTTCATTCATCGGATTGGTTGGCAAAGATTTCCCACCTGAGTCTCATGCAGTGGAGTACTGCTAATCCCAGCCCTGTCTCTGGCTGTGCAAACCTGGGCAAGACTTACCATCTCTGGGCCTCAGTTTTCCTTGCAATATTTAAGGATATATATTATATATTATACATGTGTATATATTGTATATGTATTATATATGACATATATATCCCATTAAACATTATATGTGTGCATATGTGTGTATGCATACACATACAGGATGTGTGTGTGTATATATATATATATTTAGATCACTATATGTATGAATATATATATGTAAAATTAATGGGATGAAAGTGGTGCTGAATAACATGAGAAAGAAGCTGATGAAATTTTTAATTTTAGTGGTTCTTAAAAATTGGGGCTCAGAGGTCCTTTTGAGAATTAGCAATAAGTCATCTCCCAGAGGGGGAAAATATTCTTATGGAACATGCATAAAGTTTTGCAAGCCATCCAGCAATTTCATACCCGGAGGGTTTTTGGACGGCCCCAAAGACCCTGCCTGAATCCCAGGTGAACATGGAGTCCCTCAGAGTAGCCATTCCAGAAATCAATCAGTGTATTCTGGCAAGGCATCTTGTATGCAAAGATGACAATATTGATACCTACTATATTCACTGAACCTTCAAGAGGTACTAGCAACTTTGCTACATTCCTTTAATCAATTCTCACAGCAACACTTCAGGGTATGGATTATCACTTCAAGAGTGGCAGATAAGGAAATTGAGGATTAGAGAAATTTGCATGACTAGTACAGTCTGCATAGCTGGTAACAGGCAGAACTGGGATCCAAGCCTAGGTCTGTCTGACTTCAACACCCACTCTCGTTCCACTACTCAGTGGCGCCAAGCTCCCCGGGGTCAGAAAGTTGCATCAATGCTGAGTCCCAACCTAGTTTTTCTTCTAAAGGGCAGGAATAACCAAATCCTCTGGATGATTTACGTGGCATGAACATATATGTTGCACTAGCTACACATCAACAGGCAGCGACAACGAAACCTGCTGAGGAGAATAATTTTCCCGTCCCTTCCCAAGTCCAGCTGTTAGACTCAGAGGCAATACTCACCCCCGGCAGGTGAGGCTGGCTCTCCGCCACTGAGTTCCTGAGCAATTCCTTTAGCTTAAAAAGAGCACTGGAATTTTCTTTCCCTATTGCCTTTAGAATCAGGACACTGTTTACTTTTGCCTCCCTGTGTTAAGCATTCATTCATTCATTTATTCTACAAATACTTGCTGAGTTCTGAATAAGGCAGATAAGGGCCCTGCTTTTGGGGGTCTTCGATGCTAGAGTCATGGGTCAGAGAAAGATGAACAAAAATAGAAATCAGATAACTGCAGATGTTGATAAATGCTATGAAGAAAGTAAAGAGAGGCTGGGGGCTAGAGAGAAAGAGGGCTTGGGAGCAACTTTCAGTGGGCAGCCAGAGAGAAGATTTCCATAAGAAGGTCACCCTTAAACTTAAACCTGCTTAATAATAGGAAGCCAGCCCTGTGAAAATGTGAGGAAAGGGCTGCCTTAGCAGAAAAAAAAAACCTCCAGGAAAGGGTCTGGAAGTGGAATAAATAAAGCAGTGGCTCCTCCATGCAGTACAATTAGATGGCCCCTTAGGACTAAGCTGGGTTTTATAAAGGGGAAATCATTGTTTGAATGCCTGTTATTCTATTCTAGACAGTTCTGTGTACTTTATACCGATCTTATTTAATCTTCTCAGCAATCTGGTGAGCTGGCTATGTTGTCTTGATTTGACAGTTGAAGAAGAAACTAAAAGATTTATATAGAGGGTAAGCAGCTGGCCCGGGGTTATGAAGTTAGTATTTGAATCTCATAGTCAGTTTTGCTCCAAATCCCAAAACTTTTTGCTAACACAACATGTGGCCTTCGAGATATTGTCTTCTAGGGAATAGTGAAAAAGCTAGCCGAAAGAAAATATCAAAAGTGTATTAGGGAGCTGAATGCTGACAATAATTTCCATCTGATGGCCCAGTTTCCAACTAACGTGTCTAAACCTGCACTGCACAGTACGATAGCACGTCCTGTGTGGCTTCTGAGCACTTGAAATGTGCGGTGACTCTTCCAAATTGAAATGTGCTATAAGTGTAAAATACACCCAGGTTTCAAAGACCTACCACGAAAAAATACATTTCTAGCTCATTGGTTTCTATGCTGACTATGTGTTAGAAAGATAGTATTTCAGATGCAGTGGTTTAGATAAAATTTTTAAATTAATTTTATCTTTTTCCTCTTCATTGTAATGTGGTTAATAGAAAATTTTAAATCACATATGTTGACTTGCATTATTTTTCCATCAAACGGCAGTGGTGTAGATGTGTGGACTCATCAGTTGACAGAGATAAGAAAGGAAATTTTTTTCCTTTTTTCCTTTTTTTTTTATTTTTTGGTCTGTGCCCATGGCACATCGAAGTTCTCGGGCCAGCGATAGTACATGTGCCACAGCAGTGATGCAGGATCCTTAACCACTAAGCCACCAGGGAACTCCTCTTCTTTTTTCTCAGCATAACTTTTACTTTATTTTTGGCTCAGACTCCGTCTCCAGTCAGTAACCGAATTCCATGACTTAGTAAAGCAGTAGACAAGAGAAAAAGAGGTCTTCTCGTTTTTCTGCTGAGTGAGTGACTATTTGAAGCCCACTACATCATGCCACTGTAGGATTTGATGAAATAGACTCAGTGATTACTTTCATCAGCAGGAACTTATCCTCTCACTCGGGCAAATCTCGAGAAGCTTTCAAACATCCTATGACCCAAGCATCGTTTTGAACCTGGATGTAGTTTTACCTTAAAATCACTTCCTAGGACCATGTTTTTGTAATTCCGGGACTTTGTAAAATCATCCTAGGAGACAGCCAGAGGTTCATGTCTGTGTGCAAAGCTCATTAAATAAATCATCTCGTTGTGGTGAGAATTGTTTCTCCCTCTCTCTTCTTTCGCTTAAAAGAGCTTAAGCAAGACACAGTCCACGTTTCCAGAACAGATGCTCCAAGGACATCACAGAGGCCATTCTGGCTTCTTTTGTCCACTAGCTAAAGTGACCCTGGAATACATCCGTGAAGGGAAGGTGTGATTTGGTCCTGCAGTTTGATTTATTCCATAGGAGAGGACAGCCAGATTCTGGTGTTCTTAGGGGCAGCCTCTGGCCTGGGATGGCAGAGGTCTGGATTTGACTTTTGTCGACTGGTTTGTGTGTTACCCTCGCTCTCCTTCCCCCAACAATCCTGAAGAAAGGTCAGAGTTGGTGAGATATTACCACACAAAAGGCTAATGAAGAAATGTACTAGAAAAAGGTTGACCTGGGGCTGTAGACATTTGTCTGTAGGAAAGAGTTTCCTTTCCATAGCTTGAAAAAGGTTCACAGGCGTACTTCGGAGATCTGCCAGGTTCACCTCCAGACCACCGCAATCTCATCAAATTTCACAATAAAATGAATTAAGTATTTTTTCGGTTTCCCAATCCACAGAAAAGGTATGTTTATACTATACTATAGTCTGTTAAGGGTGTAGGAGTGTCATGTCTAAAAAAAAAAAAGCAACAACAATGTACATATCAATTTCAAAATAATTTAATGCTAAGATGTGCTATCGTTGCAACACAATTTGCAAAAAAAAAAGAAACATCTGCAATGCACAATAAAGCAAAGAGCAATAAAATGAGGTGTGCCTGTACAAAATGCTCTTTGAGATCTACAAATAAGCTTTTGTTCATTTTCACTTGAAACCAAAAGCTGGGGGCGGGGGGGGGGGGGAGGAATGGCAGTAAGAAGCTGACAGGAGTGAATTTTAGTGTGTGGACCTACCTCAACAGTAATACATATTTTTCAGCATCTTCCAAACCAAGAAGTCTGTGGCAGACTCCACGGGGAAAATTTTAAAAGTTATAAAACAAAGTCTTTGCTCTGAAGGAACACGTTTTCTTGTTGGAGAGATGGGCATAAATATGAAATACCAGGAGCAGTGTAAGATGGCATTCTCTAAGTGTTACATGAAATGGACAGTTAGAGTTTGGAGATTGCAGAGTGCTGTGTGCCTGTAAGGCCTAAAGTACATTGAGAAAGACAAGGTAAGAGATAGGCATTGAAGGTGGGAAGGCAGGCTATAGACGGATGGAGACGGGAGAAGGTTCTGGAAGGGAGGAGAAGGGCACAACTGGCCTAGTGATGGAAATGTGCGTGGAGCATTTGATGATGTGGGGAAAAGTGGTTGGAACCACCAGGAAGATATATTTAAATTGCTCATCCCCCACCCCTACCCCTTCCAGAATTTTCCTTTTATCAATTTAGAAATGGGGCCTGGGAGTTCCCATCATGGCTCAGCAGTCAACGAACGCAACTAGCATCCATGAGGACGAGGATTCGATCCCTGGCCTTGCTCACTCCGTTAAGGATCTTTGTTGCTGTGAGCTGTGGTGTAGGTCACAGACTTGGCTCGGATCCCCCATTGCTGTGGCTGTGGCGTAGACCGGTGGCTTCAGCTCTGATTCAACCCCTAGCTTGGGAATCTCTATATGCTGCGGATACGGCCCTAAAAAGATGAAAAGACCAAAAAAAAAAAAAAAAAAAGAATAGGACCTGGGTGCCAGTGTGATTGTTGTTGTTTACTGTTTTTAATGCCCCCAAATATTCTAACACGAAGCCAGAGTTGAAAATCGCTGAGCAAAAAACACAAGATCTTTGCCTTAGAATCCCAGGCAATAAAATTAAAAGAGTAATATTTTAAAGAGAATGAAATGAACAGTCAATGTGTATGGTCTTTATTTTGTGGAGATTTTATACACACAGCACACAGATATTTCTGTTCAGGCTTTTTTTTTTTTTTTTTTTTTGCCTTGCCCGAGGCATAAAGAATTTCCTGGGCCAGGGATTGAACCCATGCCACAGCAGCGACAAGGCCAGATCCTTAACCACTAGGCCTCCAGGAAACTCCTATTTCTATGTAGTCTTTTAAACTCACAGATGGCTGTTGTTCATAGCGATTCTGTCAGCTTGGATGTTGTGGCTAAAGGGGGTTGCCAGCTGCCCATTCCCGTACTTTGCCTGTTTCGGGGGGGCCCTGTAGTCAACCCTGGCTAAATGTGGGGTGATTGGTATCCCACAGCTCCTGTAAGCCACCAGGCTTTGTGTTATCGTTGCAGAGGGCAACAGTATCACCCCACAGTAGCTATTGTATAACAATCAGCAGCCTTACCTCACCTCTCCAACTTTACAAATTGGGAAATGGTGTTTAATTACTTGCCTTGGGCCTTGAGGCTTGCTGGCAACAGAGTGAAATTCGGTTTCTCAGCTACTGGACTCCTGGTATCTCATTTGGCTCCTGAAGTGTGTGTGCCTAGTCTCCTGGCATGGTTAAAATACTCTATACCCGGCCATGTTATTTCTTCAGTGACTTATGAGTGTTACAGATTAGCAGGTAAACGATGACTAGTCGGCTTGAGATGCCAGTGCTGTGACTGTGGATGTCGGGACGTCCAGCAGCCTGGAGGCGGCCGCAGCGCTCCCAGCAGCTCCATCTCTATTGTCTTGGAGTTTCCCATTCAAGTAAAAGCTTGGTCGTGCATACTTAGAGCTCATCCACTCTTACCTGTGGGAAGGGAAGGCTTCCTTAGCCCCAAGCTTTCGGGCTGTTCTCTTCCCCCGAAGCTTCTGTTCACTGAAAGGATAATGATTTCTGTTACATACCTAAAGTAAGGGAAGAAAGTCCAGCAATTTTTATAGCTCCTTTTTTAAAGAATCTCTTGAATGTCTTAAGACCTTCTGGGTTTACTGCCAATGGTGAGGCTGCAAGGTCTTCGCGAAGGGTAATGGAAAAAAGCTAGAGTCTTAGCAAAACAGCCTCTTAAGGACAAGGAGATAGGTCAGTTTTGTGCCATTCCAGAATGGTTACTTTCTTTTTCTCTGTTTTGAAATCCATGAGTGATTTAAGAAAAATTTCCAGGATCTTTAGCAAAGAGCGAGGCTCTAAAACAGTGGTCCTTGACACTGACTACATAAGAGAGTCATCTTTGGGGGCTTTAGAAAATACAGATGCCCAGCCCTCACTCGTAAACCCATTAAATCAAGATTCTGGGAATGGAGCCTGAGTGTTGTACTTATTTACAGTTCTCCAGGCAATCTTCACTAAAAGCTGACCTTGCTTCTCAGCTAAGATCCAAATCTTTTTTTTTTTTTTTTAATGGCTGCACCTTTGGCATATGGAGGTTCCTGGGTCAGGGGTCAAATCGGAGCTGGAGCTGCAGCTGCAGCCTCGACCCCAGTCACAGCAACCTTGGATTCTTAACCCACTGAACCAGGCCAGGGCTCAAACCCGCATCCTCACAGAGACAGTATCGGATCCTTAACCAGCTCAGCCACAACCGGAACTCTGAAGATCCAAATTTTAATTACTTATTTCTGTTTCTCCTTTTGCCTTATTTTAGGTGTCATGAACCCCTGAGAACCGCTCAAACCATATTTTTGTTAGGGAGCAACTCCATCATTCAACTCTTTGGGAAGCAAGGTTTCTAGCAAAATATGAAGGATCTCACCTAGAGAAACTGGCTCCATATTCAGAGTGGCCCTGAGTAGCCTCGTGACTAAAATTTCTCTCTGTGCAGTTTGGAAATGAGATTGCCAGAAGCTCAATAATTTTGCGATTGAAAGAAAAGATAAGCCTCTCTGCCATCGTGTACTAAATTTCCCAATTCTTACGTTGATCTTTAGTCAACCAGCATTTACTTTCCTGTCTCAGCCATTTGAAAGCCAATTGACTCCCTTTCTGTCCACACCCTTATTAAAAATATAATTACAGCAGTAGTCTGTCACTGAGTAGACTTTACAAGGTGAATTAGCCAAGAACTAACTAGGTCGTGTAAAACTTTCTCAGTTCCAGGAAATCACTGGGGTGGCAGAGGCTACCAGCAGCCGACTAGGCTAGAAGAGTCATGAACTAGGGTTTGGAAAGAGCCAATTACAAGTCCCAAATATAGAAGAATTTAGGGTATGGAAAATGATTCTAGAATCAGTCTGAGAATAAGTATCCAAGTTCCGGCTAAGTGTACGATGCCAACCCTTCTCAGAAGGTTGTATTAATAAAAGCCTGAGTTCCCTAGTGGTGCAGCAGGTTAAGGATCCAGTGTTGTCACTGCAGTGGCTCCGGTCACTGCCATGGCGTGGGTTCAAGCCCTGGCCTGGGGACATCCGCATGCTGTGGGTATGGCCAAAAAACAAACAAACAAAAAGCATCCAAGTTTTTGTACTAGATTTGGGGTGGGGGTTGTAGGAAGGATGGGCCACTGACCACTATACTTTTCTGGAGTGCTGAGACTGCAGGATTAGGAGATAACGGGATTGTTAAGGAGATTGCAGAGAGAAGGATGGGCCAGGGTCTGCTGTTGGCCGAGCATCATGGGCATCAGCGACTGTTACTCAACCAGTATTTATGGAGGGTCTGCTCTGTGCCAGGGACCATTCTAGGAGCTGGGGGTAGAGTGATGATGCCTTGTGAATTTTTTTTTATTTTTTTATTTTTTTTTTTAGGGCAGTACCTACGGCACATGGAGGTTCCCAGGCTAGGGGCTGAATCTGATCTGCAGCCACCAGCCTACGCCACAGCCATAGCAACGCTGGATCCTTTACCTGCCGAGCGAGGTCAGGGTTCCAACCCGCATCCTCATGGATCCTAACAGGGGTCTGTTAACCGCTGAGCCACGAAGGGAACTCCTTATGTGAAGTTTACATTCCAGTGAGAGGAAAACAGATATCCGTACTGAGAAACAAATAAACAAAACCAAATCAGCGCAATAGTGCCATGAAGTCCAACTATAAATGTAATAAAATTGATCGAATATTTTTTGAAAAAGAGCAATGAAAGGTAAACGGACTAGACTCACTTCAGATGCTCTCTGAAGAGGTGGCCTTTGAGCTGCACAGCGGTGTTGAAGAGAAGCCCACAGGAGATGGGGAAGAAAGACGAGTGGAGGGAACAGCAAGGGCAAAAGTCCTGAGGTTGGAAAAAGTTTGATATGTTCAGGAAATAGGAAGGAGACCGGTGTGGCTGGGGACTTAGGGAGGAAGGACTAGAGTCACACAGGAAAGCGGCCCAGAGGCCCGAGGTCACGAGACGGAGTTAGGGCCAAGGGCTTGAAGGAAGTCACCGGGAGATTTCTGAGCTCTCTCGGGCTTCTGCGTGTAGAATGGATTGCAGACTGGGAGCAGGAGAACGTGGGGGGCTGATCAGGAGCCCAGTAAGTGGTGACAGTGGGTCAGCTAAGAGGTGGAAGTGGGGCAGAGGAAGTGATGGTTTCGGGCGTGCTTGTGGAGGCGAGGCCAGCGCCGCTCGCAGATGGATGAAGCCGGTGAAAGTGACACCAGTCCCAATCCTGTCTGAAATCACTGTCCCTGCCCCATCGCCACTGGGCCACTGGTTTTGAACCAGAATGGGAAAACATCTGGTGTTGTTTGAAAACATTGGGGATGTTGACCTTAAGTTATTTAAGCAGGGGAAAAAAAACTCAAATTCCTGTCCCAGGGAAATTTCTGTTGTTTTTTTTTCACCTCCTAACCATAAAAATGTCATCCTGTCCTGTAAGACCATTCTGATGGGTTTTGCTGTTTTTGATTAATGTGCTTTTCATAAATCCTGGAAATGGCACATCCACATTGCTAGTTTATCTCTTTTTCGAGTATTTTGACACTTGTGCAGTATTTACTGAGCCTTTCATAGTGTTATACATTTACACATGGCCTTTCGTAGTTGGTCAGTTCCTACATAAAAGGCTAGCATCATAATAGCAAGCATTTAACGAGCATGTACTATATCCAAGGCGTTGTTTTAAGAATTTCACATTTTAACTCTTTTATTCCTCCCAGCCACCCTTTAGTGAGTACTTGAGTACTCTCATTATTATCATAACTTTATAAATGAAAAAACGGAGGCCAAACAAAAAGACAGATTAAGTCATTCACCCAAGATTACAGAGCTGGTGAGCAGCAAAGCCAGGTTTTGAAAGAGTCTGGCTGCAGAGCTTGGCTTTGCCACTTTCCATGGACCTGCTTTTCACTCTTCTGTGTCACTGAAGCTGTGACTTTGGATTAAACTTGTTTCTCCTCTAAAAACCTCAAGGTCCCAGTAGGAGGTGCTTCAGCCGAGCAGGGCTTCCAAGAGTGGGACTGCTGGGGAAATGCCACAATTCAGAGGCTGCCTCCCCTCTGAGCCACCTGCCATCTGCCAAGGTGGAAGGGTAAATCCCCACCGGGGAGCTGGCTGGACAGAGGTGCCAGCACCAGAGGTCACTCACTGAAATGCTCTCTCTTCTCCTCATCCCCTCTTCTGCCCATTGGGCATAGTTCCTGTAGTCGTACCCACCTACTTGTCTCCTCTCAAAGGACAGAAAATATCAAAGTTACTCAGTAAGCCGTGCAGCAAATTCTAGTTGCTCTCCAGGGTCATCAGAGGATGGCTTTTAGAAAGGAACAAAAGAAGAGTCATTAACTCATTTGCTATTGCATTTTTCCTTTAAAAAGATCAAAGTATCTCTAGAATTGTATTATTAGAAGTGAAATGAGACTGGGCAACACAGAGGTTCATGCTGTCTTCTCTACCTTCTTTTGCATATCTGCTCCAGAAAATTTTCTCAAGTGACTTGGTTTTCCAATAATCAGCGTGAAAGTTACAGACCCTCCCCTCTTCCTGATGGCAGTAATGACAATGGATTTAACAGAATTAAGGTTTATACAAAGAAATTCATTAAAGTTCCCTTAACTGTTAGTGAGTTTTCCAGCGATGACTGTACAGGCAGTAATTGCGGTGATTCACCTTTTGTGCTATAAGCTTTAACTTGTCATATATTTCAATTAAATAGAAGGCAGCGTTTTTTGCTCCAGTTGCCACTGGGTAATTTTCTATCAAGATTGATGTGTATTCATTGGAACTGTTGGATTTATCTAATCAGATCATCAGTCTGCTCATTCAGCTGTTTGACTTTGAATCAGAGTGTAATTTTAAAATGTTATACATGTGGAGTTCTCTTACAGTGCAGTGGGTTAAGGACCTGGTGTTGTTGCTGCGGTGGCTGTGGTTGCCGCTGTGGCACAGGTTCGATCCTTGGCCTGGGAACTTCCACCTGCCATGGGCACAGCCCCCCCCACCAAATGTTATACTCAGATATTTCTATGATTATATTAACTACCACATTCAAAACTACAAAGGAAACGAAGAAACGTAGTTGTGTTAGACTATCATCTTATTGAAGTTAAGAAGATTACAGTGGAACATCAAGTAATTAGAGAAAGCTTGAAAGCCATTTCATCTTCAGATATCCTCCAAATAGTTCAGAATCCTACAAAGAGCTTAATTTTTTTAACAAATTTATCTTCAAAAATAAGTAAGGTTAATTCCTCCTTTTTTTTAAGATGGTTTTAATTTAAAAGTCAGCAGAAAATGAGGGTGAATATATATCAAATACAGATCCATCCTAAAACCAAGGCATTCAAAGACCAGAGTAGTGTGATGGCAATAATGCGATTGAAGGGGTGGCCACATCACCTCATCTGGCAGAAGAGCTATTTTCTTAATAACCAGATGAGTTATTTTTCTTTTCCATTATGGTTTGTTAGAGGATATTGAATTATAGCGGGACCTTGTACTATACAGTAGGACCTTGTTGTCTGTCCATTCTAAATGTAATAGTTTGCATCTGCTAGCCCTAAACTTTCAATCTATCTCTTCCCCCACCCACTCGACCCTTGGCAATCACAAGTCTGTCCTCCATGTCTGTGAGTCTGTTTCTGTTTCGTAGGTAAGTTCATTTGTGTCATATTTTAGATTTCACATATAAGTGACATCATATGGTATTTGTCTGTCTCTTTCTGACTTACTTTGCTTAATATGATAATCTCTGAGTTCATCCATGTAGCTGCAAATGGCATTATTTCACTATTTTATGGCTGAGTAGTATTCCATTGTGTACATGTATCACATCTTAATCCATTCATCTGTTGATGGGCATTGAGGTTGTTTCTATGTCTTGGCTATTGTGAATAGTGCTACTGTGCACAGAGGGGTGCATGTATGATCTTGAATTACAGTTTTGTCCATATATGTGTATATATATATATATATATATATATCTGTATATACTCAGGAGTAGGATTGCTGGATCATGTGGTAGTTCTATTTTTAGTTTTCTGAGGAACCTCCATACTGTTTTCCACAGTGATTGTACCAATTTACATTCCCACCAAGAGTGTAGAAGGGTTCCCTTTTCTTCACACCCTCTCCAGCATTTGTTATTTGTAGACTTTTTAATGATGGCCATTCTGACTGCTGTGAAGTGATATGTCATTATGATTTTGATTTGCATTTCTCTAATAATTAGCAATGTTGAGCGTCCTTTCATGTGCCTGTTGGCCGTCTGAGTATCTTCTTTGGAAAAATGTCTGTTTAGATTTTTTTGCCCATTTTTTTTGATAGGGGGCTGTTTGTTTTTTTCTTATTGGGTTATAATGAGTTTATATATTTTGGATATTAAGCCCTTCTCTGACCAGAGAGTTTAATTTTTCTTTAGGAAACTTTTCTGATTTTACTTTTCAAAGGACATCACTGGTTGAAACCATAACATTGTTTGTATCTGTGACTTTCAAGTTATTTTTGTATTTGGTTTAAAATTCAAGATACAAAAGAATATTCCATGAAAAACATGTCTTCCTTTTCCTGTTCTATAGCCACCCATTGCCCCCAAAGGCAATCACTCTTACTAGATATTTATTATTTTTTTAAAAATATTATACCCTCATGAAAATATACTATGACTATAAATGTGTTCAATGTCTCTTTTAGTTATTTCACATTAGATTCTGTGACTCTGGGAAGCCAGAGCCTACATTCCATTGCTGGCCTCCCGGTCCTACTGGAACTGAAACTTTTTTGGTGCTGGAGCTTCCTACCTCAAGTGTATTATTAGAAGATGAGCAGCCATATTTTCAGAGGAAGGTTCATCTGCCTGTGTAGGGGAGAAGATGAAATTACATGAGATGCCCACTCTGGTTACTGGTGGACATGTACATTCAGTGGTGATTTTACAAATAATCCAGATGGAATTGTTAAGCATTAGGATAAGAATTCTGGCATCTAATCCTGCTTGGACTCAGACCTCTTCAGGGACTTAGGGATATTGGGGTTTACTTGGGCACCCATAGCCATCTTCAGGAAGCTGGAGGTATAAGTTCCTCCTGGCATTCACCGAGCCTCAGTGTCATCTTTTGTGTTGACCTATGTCACAGGTTGTCCATACTCATCACTCACTAATGACCATTTAATGCATATCTCCTCTAAGGGGTCATGCAGGTTAGCACGAAAAGCCTAAGAAATAAGTTCACCTACGTCATCTCTCCTCCACTATCATCTTTGTTCCAGAAATAATTCCCCTTGTCCTCTACTTACCACACTAAGATTCCCCCACAGAAGCCCCTCAACTTTTTTGACCCTACTCTACCCTATTGTCTGCTTTCCTCTGTCAAACACCTTCCTCCTCTGTTCCTAAGAGGAAAAGAACTTGATCAGCTGTTCATGTCCCCATAGTTCAAGAAATGAAGACTCCCAGCATTTGTATTTTAATAGTGGTGGCTCAGCCCAAAGTGTGTCCTGGTGGAAATCACTAGAAGCTAGCTGGAGGAAAACATATGGGGAGGTGAACACCTCCGACTACATGTTGCAGTAGCTGTTTCTGCTGCTGTTGCTTAATATTACAGTTACAATCATGAGACATCTTGTCGGTATCCGCCTGAGTTAAAAGTAAGCTTTCTTGGAGCCACAGCTCTTACTCTTATGAACATCAATGAATTAGGGTCTTTTAAGAAGCTGAAACTTGCCCTCAAGGTAAGAGCCTTTTGTGCATCTTGCAGATAAAAACGTTCACTGGAATCAGACAGACTCAGCACAAATCTCAGCTCTAACTCTTTGGGAGAGAAGCCATGGAACAAGTTAACTACTTTTGTGTTGGTACAGTGAGGACACTAAAATATACATTCCAGGGGTGCTGGGAGAACTACACAAAATAAAGTGTGGAAAACACTTGGCACCAAGATAGCGCTCAGTTCATGGGATCCAGGAGCACCTTCATCAAAGAAGTTATGATAGTGGGAGACCAACAGATGTACAATCGACAAGGCAAAAATCCAAGGGCATGGAGTAAGTGTTGAGTCTGAGCTTAGCATGAGTTAATAAGCCTGTAACGTCCTCAGTTCAGCCATGTCCCTTCTTGCACTGCACCAGCAGACCAACATGGCACTTCTGGTTGTCCACCCTTGTAAAAGAATTTACCTTCTCTGAATACAAAAGCAGCATATTCTTTCTTTCTGCTGAATCTGCTTCAAGGCTGTGCTACTGAGAAGGTGTGTGACTCATGGAAAGTTTGATTAACTTCTTTTGAGCCTTGGTCTCCTTATTTGTAAAAACAAGATAACGAAGATAATGCCTTTAACCAGGATTATTTGGAGGATGGAGTAAGACAATGGATGAGAAGGACCTTGTCTAGAGTTGGCCCTCAAAACAAGCGTGCTCCCTTCTCCTGTGACCCCATGGGTTTGGATGGTTTGATCAGTATGTCACACATGGGAGAAAGGCTCTGGAAAAATGACAGACAGTTTGTTGATTTGGTACTTTGTACATCCAACCACAAATGGCACATGTTCAGGCCATTTTTCTTGCCAAGTACTTAACCGGAGAGATAGGTTATGAATGAGCCTTTGGGACACAGATCTGATAAATATTCAGGAAAACTTCTCAAGAGAGATGAAACTGGATTAGCCAAATATACCTTCTCCATTTGCCCTACATTTGTTGCCACAGGCAAATCAGAGCTGGCTGAGCAGTGTGCAATTCTGAGAAATGAGGAGAAGGTGGGAGGACCTGTTTTTCCTCTAGTAAAGCCAAGGCAAATGGAGACACTCAGAAATATATTGGCATCATTGGCAAGAACCATGGGCAAGGCAGGAAATAAACTGTGAAAATTCACATTGCTGTGAAAAACACTGCTCCCCACTGGTGCTAGAGGACCTATCACACAGGTTGCACACTGGACGAAGACCTGAATGGTCAGAGGCTGGGCTCTGCAGGAACTGGACTCCAGACACTAAGGCTTGAAAACCCACCTAACAAAGCATGCCTATTTCCATTTGTGAGCTGATGGAGAGATAGGGGTTTTGTGACTCACTAACCCATCTAGAAGACCAAACACTTACAAAAGTAAAATACCTGGCTTCTTTTGGCCACATGGAGGGTTCTTCAGATTTGGGTGGCTGTGTGTGCACTAGAAGGAACTGTCAGGTTTCGATGCTTATTGTTATTCAATATTTAATTTTGCTTCTTTCCATTTAGTCCTAGTTTCTTAAGCATAATTGTGATTACTGGTATTAAAGAGAAACTTTCATCTGTGAACAAAGTGTGTAGCGAGAATCCAGCAGTGAAACTCTGTAGGAGACTAAAATAGGTATGGAAACTGCAGTAACATGGACTCCAAGTATCCTGTGTTACTTTGTTAAGATGAACATCAACAGTGAATGGGGAATACTTTGAAATCTAAGGCATGATCAAAATGTAATAACTTCAAAGGTTGTGGATTTCTTTTCAAATAGAAATCACATGTGGCTTAGGGAAATCTTCAATGGGAGCATAAGCAATACTTATGGATTCTCACCAAAGTAATCAGGAGACTGCATGTGTAAGAATCTGACAAATACACATTCATATGTTAAACAACTTCTCCCCATAATCGTACTTCATGAAGGCCTACTTTCCAAAATGGCCAGTGATTGGGCCCTTTCCACTGATATTCCTTTGGAAGCAGACAGTGAATTTCAGATAGGACTAAGTGTTGGACATGGGGTACGTAGCTCATGTGATTATCAGTGATTTCTGCCCTAGCTAAAGTTCTGCACCTCACAAGGGATGTTATCTAAAAGAACTTTCTCATCCTGCTTAATACAGACCTCAAATATAAATAATGTTAGCATGTTCATAATATCTCCTAGATTGGAATTAGCAAACTTTTTTCTGTAAAGAGCCAGAGGGTCAATATTTTTGAATTTGCAAGTCATACAGTCTCTGTGTCAATTCCTCAACTCTGCACCTATGAAGCAAAAATAGCCATAGCTAATGCATGAATGAATGTGTGGCTACATTCCAACAAATCTTTATTTACAATGGATCAGGGAGTTCCCTGGTGGCCTACTAGGTTAAGGATCCGGTGTTGTCATTGTGGTGACTCAGGTTTGATCCCTGGCCCGGGAACTCACACATGCCATGGGCGAGGCAAAAAAAAAGAATTACAAACTACAATGGATCAGGTTTAGCCCATGGACTATATCCTGCTGACCCCTGTTCTAGACTCTTTCGATGCCACAGTATCCATCCTCTGTTTAACCTTTTGACATTTTAGTCAGGGTTATATAGTGCCTTCTGAAACTGTTGTCATACCACATATGAATGTATTTAAACCTTTGATTTATTCATATTTAGGCATTATTACTATTACATCATGAATCTGTTCTCATGTCTTAGAGGATTTTTTTTTTAAATCTTTGTTTACCTTATCAGCATTTTAGTCAACAACAAACACACCTTGAGGTGACAAGCGTCTTAAGTTAACTCTCTCTTGGATAATGTGGCAAATCCTCTCCCCATTTCTAAACTTGATCTAATGCAGAGGGATTTTATGTGATTACAATGTTGGGAATAAATCTGTTAATCCTTTCTCTTCCTTGATAGTAACATGTGATATGATAGCCTTTATCTTTGTAGACTGAATTATTTTTATCTTCATGATATATCCTTAAAGAACTCACCCCCCCCCCCCCCGTCCTTTCTCATGTCCTTGATCATACTTATGCCTCCATTGCTGAGTCTCTTTGCGGTCTCTGAGCCCTTGAAGTTTAGTGACTAGACTGGAACGTGGTGTTCCAGATTGGTCACATTGTCTCTTCCTAATGATGCCCAGCTGTACCTTTGGACTGCAGCAAGAAGTAAACAAAAGAAAAAGTGTGAAAGTAGGGAAGGAACTGAGAAAGCGCAGAGGATTTTTGGAAGAGCAAAGGACGCTACATGAAAAGAATATGGTGACTGTGCAATACACTCGCAACTGGCTGCTAATGTATTCATAACTCCTTTAAATCTTTATTGTAACCACAATTCAGCTTTCTGGAGTGTTGAAAAGAGTAAGAACAAAATCAACATCCTGCTTTGCTTAGGAATGATCCTGTAGTAATTTAGGGTAAAGAGCTGTGGTGAGAATTTGTCTCTGTTGATACCAGCCATGTCTAATGTGGGTTGAGAAACCCTGGGACCTAATTAACACAATGAAAGGAGCTCTGCTGTCAAGACAGGACTACACTACTAATCTGGAAAGATCCAGCTTGGTGTTGAATTCTCTCCTTTGCAGTCCTAACCCAGTGGAAAAGTAAACCTGAATTTAGCAAGATCAGTTATAGAGGGACTGTGTCATCATCGAAAGCCCTGTGCAGAAGTTCAAATTAAACTTTATCATAATCATCATTCAGAGCGATCCTACAGATTTCACTAAACAAACATTTATCACTCCTCTTAGAAGCTGTGCTAGGTGCTAGGGAAATAATCATGTGCAAAATGGTTTCTGCACGTATGGAGTCTATAATGTAACAGAGAAGCAGATGTCAATCAAATTCATGTGCATTTGTGAGTATGGTAAGAACAGAAAAGGGGAGACCTATTATCCCCTAAGAAAGCAACTCTGAGAATGTGATGATTGACCTAAGATCAAAATGGAAGGAAGAGTTTTCTCAACAAAAGGCAGAGGAGAGAGCATGCCCATGCCGGATGTGGGGGAATGGATGAAACATTCTGTGACTGAACCAAATTGAAACAAAATAGGAGAAAAAATAAGAATGAGAGAGAGGCCAGACCACACAGAATCTCAGGGAGCAATAGAACGCCTTCAAAGAAGAAGGATAGCATGACTTGATAAGTATTTTTAAAAAGAATTAGGTGCGGGGAGGGATAAATTAGGAGTTGGGGATTAACACATAGACACTACTATATATAAAACAGATAAGCAACCTACCATATATAAAACAGATAACCTATTGTAGAGCACGGGGAAAACTAAGAAGAATCTAAAAAGTATATATGTATACTTTTGTGTGTGTATATATATATATGTATATATATATATATATGTATGTGTGTACATATATATACACACACATATGTGTATATATACATAACTGAATTACTTTGCCATACACCTGAAACATTGTACATCACTTATACTTGAATAAAACAGAAATTAAAGAAATTCTCAGTGTGGCTCAGGGGAACCTGACTAGTATCTACTGGGATGCAGGTTTGATCCCTGGCCTCAACTCAATGGGTTGCCGTAGACTACAGTGTAGGTAGGTCGCAGATATGGCTTAGATCTGGCATTGCTGTGGCTGTGACATAGGCCCGCAGCTGCCACTGCAATCCAACCCCTAGCCCGGGAACTTCCATACGCCACAGGAGCAGCCATAAAAAGAAAAATTTTTTAATTTTAGTAAAAAAGAACCGTGCAGAGGAATTCCCACTGTGGCACAGCAGGGTAAGGACCCAAGCTGTCTCTGCAGCAACTTGGGTTACTGCTGAGGCACAGGTTCAGTCCCTGGTCTGGAAACTTCCATTGGCCATGGGTGTGGCCAAAAAATAAATAAATAAATAGAAAG
This sequence comes from Catagonus wagneri, assembly GCA_004024745.2. Classification (NCBI taxonomy): domain Eukaryota; kingdom Metazoa; phylum Chordata; class Mammalia; order Artiodactyla; family Tayassuidae; genus Catagonus; species Catagonus wagneri. Next base: position 9,446,293 of record PVHT020000009.1, on the reverse strand, counting down.
AACTACACAGGAGAATATTGTGGGAGGCAAGAGTAAATGCCTATTGACTTATTCAGAGGACAAAGCAGCTGGTAAAAAAAGATGAACCAAGATGGTGACTTGCCTACTATGATATTTAAATTATAGACCAGCAGGTGGCCCAGTTCCGATGTTTTCCTTTGGGAAGATGTGCAATTGACTGTGGTGCCACATAGCTTGATTGACACCTTCCATGAGTGTTAATACTTTGGGCTCTCAGGCATGATGTGAGTTTTCTTAGTGTCGACTTGAGATTTCCATTTCCGCGAATTATTTCCAGGAATAAACCAACTAACTGGTTGATCCCTCAGATCTGGTCAATTCTGAACCATGAGGGTTAAGTACCTTTTGGTGTTCTTGGGGTTTTGGTTTTCATTTTTTTGGCCTATCTCTTGACACACATTTGCCCCAGGAGAAGAATCTTTTTTCAGTCAGTGGATTCAAAGGAAGTTTGAACTTATTTTATACCTTAAGGAAATGGAAGAAAGTAATTTTGCATAAGAATATAAAAGCTTGCTGTCCACATAGTACAGAGTGGGTTCCTAAAGTTGGTGAAGGTTAGAAAAAGGGACTTTATTTTTTTAGGCTTAAAATTTTTATAACCTTTTTCTAGCATTATAGAATGGAATAAAGAAAACTGATAGCACCTTTAATTCGACCCCCCATCACTGTTTATATATTTCCTCTTTCATTCTTTAAAAAATTAAGAATATATGTGTATGTCATTTTTAAAACCTCTTTTGAAACCTAATATTATATGATAGTCTTATGTCAGTAAATAGTTTCTAAAAACATGGTTTTTAAGTTTACATAATATTCCCTCATAGGAATGCACCGTATTTTCCAATTTCATAAGTCTGAAATAATATTAATTTTCATTTCTTTGATTAGTAAATATAATTAATTTTTCCATTCATTTACCACCCTCATATTTAGTTTATTACTTACATTTTCATGTTGATTTATCAAAATTTGTATTTGATTCAATATTTTCTTTATTTTTCTTAATGTTTCTTAATTTAAAAAATGAACTCTTTCCTTCTGGGGGCTATCAATCTGTTTTCTGTAATATTTTTGTGATTGTCTTTTACTTGTTGAAAATATCTTTGACAAACAAATTCATAAATTTTTGCAGCTGCAAGTCCATCGGTTTTTTACTTTGTGATTACTTTTTAGCTGTTCATTCAACAAGTACTTATAGAGTAGTAAGTGTTTAGGCACTAACAAAATGCTAGGGATAAGACAGAAAACAAGGCAGACTTGGCTTTGCCTTCCCAAAGCTTACAGCATAATGAGGGAGACAGACAAACAAAACCTAGACCATTACAATATAGCCTGTTATAAGCTATGCGAGAAGTGCAGGGTGGCGTGAAATACCTAGTCTGGACTTTGAGGGTAAGGGAAAGCTTCTGAAAGCAAGTATCTTCAGGGAATTCTAGTTGTGGCTCAGCAGGTTAAGGACCTGACGTTGTCTCTGTGAGGATGCGAGTTGAATCCCTGGCCTCACTCAGTGGGTTAAGAATCTGGCACTGCCACAAGCTGCTGCAAAGGATGCAGATGCCGCTGGCTCTGATCTGGTGTTGCCATGGCTGTGGCGTAGACAAAAAAAAAAAGAAAAAGAAATTTACATCAGTTACGACAGTCAAAATTATATATTAATTCAGTTTTCCTTTTTAACATTTTGTGCATCCTTATCTCTATCTTTTGCTGTGTGGACTATGATTTGGTTTTGCTATTATTTTTTCCGGTAACTTAAGGATAGTGTCATCTTTTTTATTTCTACAAGTGATTGCACTTAAGATTTTTCAAAGCACAACTACCTGTACTTTAAGTTTACTGAAGTCAAAGGCGTGACCATCCACTTTTCTAATCAAGTTCAGGATAAAATGGTGTGTTTGAGTAACTCCCCACGGATGAGAACTTTAATCTGTTTTAACTTCCAACCCTTTTCTCAGTATTTATAAGAAAAATTTAACGCTTTTATTCAGTCAGTATTTTATTTTATTTTGTCAGTCAGTATTTTGTATTCCATGCTTTCTTTTTTTGTGAATTATTTTATCTTCTCAGCATCTACTTCTCAGCATCTCTTTTATCTGCTCAGTATCTACAGTTCTATGGTTATCTGATTTGTGGCCATAGCTATTGTCCTTTTACAGGACACTTTCTTATTTTTGACTTCTTATTTTAATTCATCTCTCAGGCAGCTAACGGATGTCTTCAAGAATTATCGTAAGTAGACTAAGTAGGTTAATATATTTTTTTAATCCTGTGCTTAGCTTGGACAAATTTCTGTCAGATTTCAACATTTGTCTGGGTGTAAAATTCTTGTCTCACCATCATTCTTGAATTTCGTACTTAGCCATGTGTTAGAAAAATCTGAGGTCATCCATGTTTTCGTTTCTTAGGAGTCTGTTTTTTTTCCTGGATTTTTATGGGTTTTATTTTGTAATTCAAATGTTTCATCATAATATATCTAGGTGTGATCTCTTTTTACTGACTTTGCATAGTACTTGCTGAATCATTTTAGTTTCCAGAGTCAGATCTTATATTAGTACTGGAAAAGTTTTTTTTTTTTTAATTTTGAATATTTCTTTGGTTACATATTCTTGACTTAAAAAAATTTTTGTTATAGTTGATTTACAATGTTTGTCACTCCAGAAAATTCCCTCATGCTCCTTTCCAGGCAATCCCAACACCAGGAGCAACCACTGATCTGATTTCTATGACCTTAGGTTAGTTTTGCCCAGTCTGATTGCTTATAAACGGAATCTTACAACTTTATATATGACTTCTTTTCTTCTTTCTCATGCTTTTTAAGATTTGTACATGTTATTGCTTATATTATTAATTCATTTCATTATATCATTCACGTATATCATCAACTTATTGCTGAATATAATTCTATTATAGGAAACCCACTACAATGTGTTTGTTTATTGATTTTACTATTTGTGAATACTTAAGCCATTTCCAGTTGGGAGCTACTATGAATAAAGCAGCTATTAATATTCTTGTAAGGTATGTTGCATACATATTTTTCACTGCATCTGGATAATTAATTACCTAGGGGTGGCGTTTTGAAGTCAAAGAGTGGTAATATGTTTAACTGTTAAGAAACTACCAATGGTTTTCCAAAAGGGTTGGGCCATTTTACACCCCTGTGAAAAATGTATGAGTTTCAGTTCTTATCCCCACTAACATATGGAGTTGTTGCTCTCATTTTAGTTGTCCTTACGGTTGTGTAGCACTATGTCATTGTAACAACTCTTCTCTTTTTCACCAGGACAAATTAATGCTAATTCGACTCTGTTCCCCACTTTACGTATCTACCATCTCTTACTTCCTGTATTCCTTTTGGGAGTACAATGTACAGCTTTTATTTGTTTAGGGGTTGTCTGATTCTGTTTCCTGTAGTGTTAGTTTTACCTCTTATTACCGTCGGTGTACGTATTAATACTATTATGAATACTATCCATTTCTTGCTTCCCTACAATCCTGCCTTATCTCATTCAGCTCCCTTTTTTCTTCCATCCCTTTATCTCCTAGGCTACCTGTCCTGATTCACAGTGTTCTTTTTCTATATCCGTTGAGGAGGACACACAGTTTTCTAAAATTGTCTTTGAGATGATATTTCACTTCCCTTGTTATGCATTTTTTCCTGCTAGCTGTACTATTTATTTTTCATGTTTACTTTCCATGTTTATCCAGGGATGAAAATCAATCTACTTAGACCCAATATTTGTGAACATCTAACATGTGCAGCGTGTTCCCGGACCTGCTCAATACGTCCTGGGCTATAAGTTTTCTGGTCCACAGCTGGAGGGCAGAATGACATGTCCTAGTTCAAGATCAGCTTCTAACAGCAATGCCACTGATGGAACTTTGTGTATATGGTTAAGATCTCTCCCAGTGCTTATTCTCCTGCACTCAAAATAGAGAACACAAAATTCATCATCTTTAGAATGCTCTTCTCCCATGGACTTTTTCTTTCTTTCCTCATAGCCTTTTCTGGCTGGATGTGTGTTCCAGGATTCTTTGTGGAACTACGTAGTCTTACAACATCCAAATTCATTGTTTTCCGGGGTTGAAATTTTTATACAAATATGGAAGCGACACCCTGCTGCGTTGAAGATGGCGCCATTCAGCACAGAGATAGCTGTACAGTTTTCGGGAAAGGAATGAACACTCTCCCTCCCTTCTTTGAAGCTAGCAGCTTGGCTTTGTTTCCAGCAGAAAATCATATGTGCTTAATAATTATGATTCTCAATTCAGTGCCACGGGGTTCTGTCAATCCTGGCATTTCTTTCAACTTTCTGACTACAGACTGTAGATTTTGGTTCTGGTATTATCTAGAGTTTTCCTCCTCCCCTCTCCTCCACCCTATGTCATTTTTTGACAAGTAGTCAAAAATAGGGAATCTTTCCAGAAATCTAATAAAAGTTTTAAATTCTTTCCGATTTTATCATTCTAAATATTTTCCCCATGAATCTTGACTAAACTCTTCGGTTTAATTAAATCCAAGTTTGTAGGAACAAATAACATGTTTCTCTATTTTGCATACAAAAATAAATGCAAATACATGATGAACTCTCTAGAAGTCTTTAGCATTTCCAAGTGCTATCTCACCAAGAAAACCCTCTTACAGATGACCAAATGTCCTGGCAGAGAAGGCTGGGAGGAAGGTATTTAATCACATTTTTATTACTTTCTTTAAAAGATGTTTAGGTGTATTGTTGAAAGAGTGGTGTTATTATCTCTGAATGGCATTTGAATTCAAGTCGCCTAATCCTTTTTTTTTTAATGTATATATACACAATGAAATACTACTCAGTCAAGTCACCTAATCTTAACTGAGGTCCTGTTGGTGTATCAGGCATGTTCTAGAAATTAGCCATATAGAGATGTGTAGGACAGGGTCTCTTACACTGGGCGATTCAAGTTCATGCTTTGACCTCTACCTCTGTCATGTATGGAACTGATGAGTCCAGACACTGGAGCTGTGAAGAGTCTTGTTTAAAAATCTTTTGACATTCATTCAAGTGTTTGGTTTTTTTGTTCATTCGTTTGTTTGTTTGTTGCTTTTTTAGGGCCACATGGTGGCATATAGAATTTCCCAGGCTAGGGGTTGAATCGCAGCTCTGGCTACTGGCCTACACCACAGCCACAGCAACGTGGGATCTGAGCTGAGTCTGCAACCTACACCACAGCTCAGGGCAACAGTGGATCCTTAACCCACTGAGCAAGGCCAGGGATCAACCCACATCCTCATGGATCCTAGTCGGGTTTGTTAACCACTGAGCCACGACAGGAACCCCTCAAATGTATTTTTTAATTCCTTAGAATAAAGTCCTTATGTCTACCAGGAAAGATTTTGACTCTGGAATTATATTGCATTGTTCCATGGGGATGCTAAGATTGAGGAGGCTAGAGTCTTTGAAGAACCTTACTAAAAAGCTCAGAAACTTAGAACTTCAGCACAACTCCTAGGGAATTTTGAAGAGACTCTCTGCTGTGTACAGTGGAAAAATCCAAAACATGCTCCCTCAGGAAATAGATCTACCCTCTTCACAAGACTGAAAACATAGCTAAGCGTTTCATCATCACTTATGAGTATGTAGTATATGCTCTCAGCCCAGGATACTTTTCTAATCCAGAAGTAAGACAATAATGTTAATTTCCCACCTTCTTCTGAGAGAAAAGTTTCGCAATTAGCTCTGAAATGCATATTCCCTAGAACACCATGGAAACATGGTCCCATTAAACAGTGTTTCTAGGAAACACATATGTTCTCATCTTGATCATTTTTCTTATCACACTAGTAAAAATAAGAGCTGTGTTGTTCTCTTCATGACGCTCAAAAGAAAAAAATCAATCTTAACTTTCTCAATATTGGCTTGCAAAACCAAGGATACCAAACAAAGAGAAAGGTCCAAGGAGAGAAAGATTAACTACCTGCCCCAAATATTTAGTACAACAATTCTGAGCTCTTGGTAAAGGCTCAAATTTCCCATGTTTGTCCACTAGATGGAAAGAGTGCCTTTGTCATTAGGAAACCATATTCAAGAACTTAGTCCCAGCAATGCTCCATATAAATTATTGTTCTCTGGACACAGATGTTTGACAAGGTTTTAGCAGAGCTGTGTTAGACTAGTGCAAAGCCCCTATCAGAACTGCATTAACACCTCCAGACACAAGACCATCATTTAGTTGGTTTCTGTTCCCCTCTATGGACCCCAACGTTGGTGGGCAATACTTCACACCACAAATAGGCAGAATGGTGGTGGATCCAAAGTTTTGGCATGACAGGATGCTGCCTGCCTCCTTGTGATGATTTCAAACACAACATAATGACTCTTTGCCATGGTAGGAGCTCAAGAAATCTTGGTTCCTCATCTCATCTCTTTTCTTCTACGTAGTGGGGCTTGTTGGTTACGGCCTCAGCAAAATGTCCTGCTGAGCGGGGCATCTTCTGTGGCCACCGTCACCTCTTCTGTGGCATAATCAGATCTTTGATGGTACCTAAAGATTTTTTTTAAAAAACCTTATTTTGCCAAAAGCCCAACCTCTATAGCACAAGAATCCATTTTCAGTTTGCTATGGCATATAGAAAAGGCCAGCTCAGGTCTTTCTGAAAGGACTGTGCTCAAACAAAGAGACATAGGAGGCAACACGTCAACAAGGCAGCCTGGTAATTGGTGCTCCTTCCAGAGCCAGATAAAAAGTGTTGTTGACTCAGATCCTCTCCTGTCCCCACTGCCCTTTGGGACTAGGATCTATCCGGGACACAGCTGACAGTGAGAAGTCATCAGGGATTTATAACAATGAGAAGTCATCAGGAATATGTATAACTGATTCACTTTGCTGTAAACCTGAGTCTAATACAACATTGCAAATCAACTATACCCCCCCCAATTTTTTTTCTTAAAAGAAGAGAGGGAAAAAAAGGAACAAGGTTAAGAATGGGGTCATTATGCAACATCCCCCATCTGATTATCAGAGGACAGATGCTCCATTAACAGAGGAATTTCCACTGACATTTTCAGGGACACGTAAAATAATTGCCACTTGAATGTTTTTTCAGACTTTCAAAGGAGTGTAGGAGTGGCCAAAAGCTGTATTGCACTGATGTCTTTAGTCAAGCTTTCACTGGTAGTATATCTTGTATTAGTTTTTAATTGAACAGAGGTCCTCACCTATTTTTCTAACAGAAAAGGGAGTCATGTTATGATCACCATTTTTAAGAGACTTGCCTGAAATGTGTTCATTTATTCTCTCAATCATTTGCAATCAGCTCTCGCCGGCCCACCACGTTGGATACTACAGTTAAGCAGCAAGATAAAAAGGAGACCCACTCTCTACCTTCCAAAAGCATGCAGTCTAGTGGAGGAGAGGGCTGTAATAGAGCCATGGGCCGAGTGAGAGCAGTTATGAACAAGCAGGCAGAGAGCAAGGAGATTCTATACAGGAAATAGCACACACAAGCATACAGAGATTCACAAGTCTTTAATATTTTAGGCAATTGCAAATAGTCTGATGAACAGGACATACAGAGAAGGAGTAGAAAGGAACAACAAGTGTGGCTAAAAACATAGGTTGGGATCAGGTTGTAAAGAGTTTTAGGACTGTGCTAAGCGGTTTGATGGTGATTTGGGGGCGTCAGAGTTAGTAGAAGACTTGAAGTCAGATCTCTTGATTCAGAGGTTGGGTTTTCTCCACGAGATTACACTCTTCCCTCCAAATGCTAGTGGCCACCACACTGGATATGACAAAAGATCACCTGGTGGAAATATATAAATTACCTCTTAGAAGCAATAGGTGAGTTCTGTTTTGGGGTGATTTTTTTTTTTTGGTCTTTTTGTCTTTTTTAGGGCTACATCTGCGGCATATGGAGGTTCCCAGGCTAGGGGTCTAATTGGAGCAGTGGCTTCTGGCCTACGCCACAGCCACAGCCACGCCAGATCCCAGCCACGTCTGCGACCTACACCACAGCTCACAGCAACACCAGATCCTTAACCCACTGAGCGAGGCCAGGGATCAAACCCGCAACCTCATGGTTCCTAGTCAGATTCATTTCCACTGCGCCACAACAGAAACTCCGTGAGTTCTGTTAAAGCATAAAGAAGTAATGTGTCCAAGGTCATAAAGAAGTAACTAGTCCAACCACTAGTTAGGTGATCCCAGGCAATCTGACTGCAGAGTCTGTGTTTTAACAACAATACTTGATCTTCTCTTTATCTAGAGATCTTTATGCATTTGTCTGCTAATGTCAGCGTTGGCAGGTAAAGGCTGCCTTCTGGCACAGATTTGATAATTGGCCCATTTTTAAAGGACTGCTGTATATGTTAACACAGCTCTTAAGGTCAAGGAATGAAATCTAATCCCTAGTCATGTCTCCAAATATCTTTTTCTTTAACCTTTCATGGTTGTTTGAAACCAGCTATCTGGAACCAGGCAACCTTGTCCTGTTAAGGGCAAAGGAGTACTAGAAAGATCCTAAAAAAATATTAATAGATTTGATGAGACCTCTGAGATGCTACAAATACTGCAGTCGCACTTACTACCCAAGACACTGAAAGATAAAGGGTAAAAAAAATCTAAGAAAGATATTATGTGCCTGATGAATATTGGTTGTTTGGCTTTGTTTTAATATTCATGGATTTGTTGTAAAGCTGGTTTAGTGTTGCAGAAATCTCTTAACTTTTGCTTATCTGTAAAGGTTTTGATTTCTCCTTCAAATCTGAATGAGAGCCTTGCTGGATAAAGTAATCTTGGTTGGAAGTTTTTCCCTTTCATCACATTTAGTATATCATGCCACTCCCTTCTGGCCTGTAGGGTTTCAGCTGAAAAATCTGC
>PVHT020000009.1:9400062-9436422 GCA_004024745.2 Catagonus wagneri | reverse complement strand
GTGATGCAGTTACTTTCCAGTCTGTGGGGCTTCCCACCCGGGAGGTATGGGGTTGCTTCTATGGCACAATCGCCCCTCCTACCTCTTGATGTGGTCTCCGGTGTGTCTTCTGGAGCAGAGTATCTTTTTTGGAAGTTTACAGTCCATTTGGTTGAAGGTTGCTCGGCATTTGGCTGTATTTTTGCTGTTTTTCGGGAGAGAAGTTGAGCTCCAGTCCTTCTATTCCGCCATCTTAATCCAGTCTCGGAATAATCTTTCCTCCAGCTCTTTGCAAGGCCACCGTCCTACCAACTGGATCTCAACTCAAACGTCATCTCCGCAAACAGGTTTTCCCTGACCACCAGCTACGGCAGAGTCCCCAGTCACTCTCTGGACCTTGGTTTTCCTCTCTGTAAAGTGGGGTCAGTGCCAGTGTCCTACATCGGGAACGAAGTGCCCTGTTTTAATATTCATGGAGCAAATACAAAAATACAGTGGACTGTCAGTTGAAGTCAAAGCCGGACAGACAGGTTCTGCAGGTATTTCTCTTTAGCATTATTATTAATAACATCCAGGAGTTCCCGTCGTGGCTCAGTGGTTAACGAATCCAACTAGGAACCATGAGGTTGTGGGTTCTGTCCCTGGCCTTGCTCAGTGGGTTAAGGATCCGGCGTTGCCATGACCTGTGGTGTAGGTTGCAGACAAGGCTCGGATCGCGCATTGCTGTGGCTGTGGCGAAGTCAGGCAGCTACAGCTCCTGTTAGACCCCTAGCCTGGGAACCTCCATATGTCGCAGGTGCAGCCCTAGATAAGGCAAAAAGATTAAAAAAAAAATCCAGACAGGCCTTAAGGCTGTCTTCTTGCCTTTCACTTACCAAAAGAGTAGGATACCATTTGCCTTGAAAGCCCACATGTGAAATAGATTCTCCCAACATGACTCAAATTTCTTGATTTTTTTACCAATCAGCTACTGTGTTTCAATAATCTACAGCTTTTCAATAGCGGACAAGGAGCCAGTATCAAAGATTTAGTGTGTGGGAGGAGGCTGAGTTGCTTTAAAGGCTAGAACCAGAATGATGGGAGTTGTTACAGCAGGACACGTCCAACAATATAAAGAAAAGCTTTCGCCTTAACTGGGACCGTGATCCACTGTAGTCACTATAGGAAGCCCTCATCTGTCTCCCAGTTCCCTGAAGTGTCCGAGCAGAGACTGAATAACTACTGGAGGCTGGTGTTAAGGTGGATTAAGAGCGTGTCTGAGGCTGTACTGGCATGGTCTCTGAAGGTGTTTCTAACTCTGAAGCATGAAAAAAAATCTACAAGCACTGGTCTGCACCAAGACTTTCAGCATTCTCTTTTATCACGCTGATCTATTCCATGTGAAAAGTGATATTCGGTTCTCTTTTTGGAAGTAGTTGTCATCTTCACTTTCATTTTTAGACCTCCAGAGGTTCCACAGACTTTGAATGAGATAAATAGACTGAAAGACAGAATAGATAGATAGATGATAGACAGTGCATGTGTGTGGTAAACATCTGTAACAGTATTTCATTAATCATGTGATCATCTTTACAAGGTAGACATGAAGTATTTCCATGATTATACTGTGGATGAAAAAACTGGGGCCCACCATCTTTCCATGTCCTTCTGCCTCTAATACTTTTTGGTAATGACTGTTTGGATGGAGTCCTGTATTTTACATGTGGACATTTTGTTCCATTTTAATTGTAATGAAAGTTCCTTAAGGGGCAGGGCACAGGGGGCATGTGGGTAACTCTATTTTTTGTTTTGTTTTGTTTTGTTTTGGGGTTTTTTTTTTGTCTTTTTTTGCTTTTATCTAGGGCCGCACCAGCGGCATGTGGAGGTTCCCAGGCTAGGGGTCTAACAGGAGCTGTAGCCGCCGGCCTTCACCACAGCCGCAGCAACGCGGGATCCGAGTCGCGTCTGCAACCTTCACCACAGCTCACGGCAACGCCAGATCCTTAACCCACTGAGCAAGGCCAGGGATCGAACCCGCAACCTCACGGTTCTTAGTCGGATTCGTTAACCACTGAGCCACAAAGGGAACTCCCATGTGGGTAACTTTATATGGAGAGATTTTGTCTTCTGTTTTGTTACGCTAGAATGCATTGTGCAAGGTCCAAGATTCCCCTTCTTTGCACGTAGCTAATATTTAAGAAGCACATATGAAATTAAGTTGTTATACTTGGACTTTTCCAGTCTCCTGGATCAGAGCAAAAGGAGACTCTTGCACAAGTGACATTTGATGAAGCCAGTCAAAGTATCCCAATAGCAGGACAAATTTCAGGCAATGCGATGCTACTAGTAGTAGTAACGTGACAGAAGTAATAAAATAAGTGTGTATGGATGACTAAACAGGACTTTTCTCCGTAAATCAGCTCTTGCCTGTGACGAATGATATATTTCTCATGAGCATTTGCCAGACTGGGTCCAGCACTCATTGCCTTAGGGAGGCTGTATAACGCTGAGATAGCTTCTATATCGAAAAGGCAGTTGGTTGGTTTTCTTTTTGCAATGTTAAGAGGCAGTGGTTATGGTTTGGCTAGGTCCTTCTGGAGAGCCTAAAAAAGAATGACTTGGAGTCTACTCGGAAGTGAAATCCATTGAAGAGTCAGCTTCCTTATGCTTTGGCTTTCCTTGCACAAGAAATCTTACTGGAGGGTCAACTACAATTGGGAGGCGGGAGGGTTCATGGTTTTGCAAGAGGATGGGCCGTGTTCTCTCATGTCCATGGTTTCCTAAGAACTGAGTGTCTTTTCAGAACTGCCAAAGTTCCCAGGCATCTTGATAGACAATCAAGTTAGCCTGCTCCCTCGGGCCTATGTTCTAAGCGGCCCAGGTCTTATCTCTTGTCACAAAGATCCATTTGCCGTGTTCATCAGTCACTCTCCAGGCTATTAACTTGGATGAGTGCACATCAGTGCCAGCTGCCCTGCTCTTTGACTGCTGAGATGAATCCCCTCAAACTGGCCTGTGCCAACTCTGCTGAAAATCCCACCTTTTCTTGACCCAGGTAATTATCACTTCCCTGCTTTCATGTTACTCCCTTGCTCCAAAGCAGTGCTTGGTATGCTTATGACACGCTCATAGATTCTCAAGACAGCACCAGGAGAGTGAGTGAATGAACTCATATCTCTATTTTCTGCAGCTTCCTTGAATCACAACAGGTGGAGCCAAGTTGTCAGCCCCTCTTGTGAGAGAGAAGGCTTTTCAGCAGCATACCTCATTATTAAAATATTGAAAAAGTGGAGAAAGTTTGCAGTAGGTAGGTTTCTACTCACTCCTGCACCCTGCCTTTTCTTTGCAGAGTACTTCCGGGGGTTTTATTTTTCATTCCATCCTCACAGCCAGTCCAGGAGGTATAATGTATGATTAGCCTCCTTTTTCAGAGATGAAGAGACTAAGTCACAAACTTGACATGGCATGTCCAAGACCCCATGGCTGAGAAGCAGCCAGGCTGGGACTTGGACCCTGGTCTTTCGACAGATGCCCTGTCCTATGTGTTGTCTTCTGCTCCATGGCTGCCTTTCCAGTTCCGGGAAGGCAATCAAGGCCTGGCAGGATAAATAACAAAAACAGTAGCGGTAAAATTAATAACTGATTTTTAGCTGTGTGCTAGATTCTGTACCTATTGCTTTAGACACATTATTGCTACTACTTTTCATAATTTTTGAGGGTTATCTTTATCATTCCCATTGAAAGATGAAACTGGGTTTCAAAGAGCATACATGATTTGCTTAAAGATACAGATTGGTAGAGATTGAACCTATCTCCAGACCCGTGTGTTAAGCCATGAAATTAGCTAATACCATTTAGCTCAAATCTGGGAGAAAAAGCGGGGTCTTGCGAAGGATAAAAGATGTAACTCTGCTTCTGTTCATCAGTGTGATCTTGGACACATCTCTTAATCCCTTGGACTCTTGGTTTCTTATTATAAAATCGGGCTGATATTATTTGGTCTGATACCCAGACACGTGGCCAGACATGCATAGAGTCTCTCAGTGGAAGAGAACAGTAGGAAGGCAAGGTGTCATTCTTAGTGTTAGAGCTGGGACTGCAGCCCTAGTGTCCTGACAGCTCACAGCAATGCCCAGAAAATCTGGGCTCTTTTCTCAGTCCCATACTCTCTCCACAGCTGCCAGACCAGCTAGTTTTGTTCTTAAAGGATGTATCCATAAGAATATCTCTCTTTTCTTATAGTATAAAGACCCATTAAGTGAAATTTACAAAGAGTGTATTTTTGAGCACCCTCTCATTGGTTGCTGGGCAAAGCAATTATTAGTCAGCAAACCAGGTGGACAGAGTTACTGCCTTTAGGGTTTTATATTCTGAGGATGACAAGCAACCTCCTCTGCCCTAGAGTAAACAGGGCTTTCAGGGGGAAGGTTCTAGGGCAGCTTGTGGCCCAGAGACGGAATTGATTTGTTCTCGTGTTCAGGGTCATTGATTCTCTGAAAGCTGTCATTTACCAAGTGCCTCCTTTGGGATGTGTGAGCTCAGTATATTCTTTCTAAACCTCATGATACCCCCATGAAGTACTTTGATTCCCATTTTATAAAGGAGGAAAATCTCTGGGGGAAACTGCCCAGGACCTCAGAGCTAGTCAGTTGCACACTGGCCTCCTTCTATGTCATCCATTCAATGTTACCTAAACAACCACCCGTTTTCAAAGTGCCACCCTGTTCTCATACAGTGCTACCCCTCCTTTCCTACCCATCATGAGAAATGCTCAGGGCTTAAAGGACTGTGCTTACCAGAAAGAAAGCCTGCATTTTCTCAAACTCATACCTGCACTTTGGCCTGGGTCTGGGCTGTGACCACTCCCACCTTAACTTTTTTTTTTTTTTAGGGCAGTTTACTTAAGTCTCTACTTCTCTTGCATTCATTCATTCCTGGGTTTCTATCTCGTTATGATGATTAATATATTTTTGGAAATTTTAATGCCTCAGGGTACACATTTGGAATTTACAGCAGATATGGAAGCTACAAAATGTAGTGGGAATTGAAGTACATGAAAGTCTTAATTTTCAGTCTCATTTACAGGTCTACAGTGACCTCATTTTAGAATATCAAGGCAAGTTGCATGGTTATTGCATTGCCATGTAAATAACCAGATTTTTAAATTTTTCTTATTTTTTATTAAAGTACAGTTGATTTATAGTTGTGTCGATTTCTGCTGCACAGCATAGTGACCCAGTCATACAGACAGACATATATATATATATATACACACACACATTCTTCTTCTCATACTATTTTCCATCATGTTCTGTCCCAAGAAATTGGATATAGTTCCCTGTGCTGTACAGTAAAACCTCATTGCTTATCCATTCTAAATGTAATAGTCTGCATCTATTAACTGTAAACTCCCCATCCGTCCCACTCCTTCCCCCCTCCTTCTTGGCAACCACAAGTCTGTTCTCCATGTCTGTGAGTCTCTCTGTTTTGTAGATAGGTTCATTTGTGCCATGTTTTAGATTCCACATATAGGTGATATCATATGGCATTTGTCTTTCTCTTTCTGAATCACTTCACTTAGTATGAGAATCTCTAGCTGCATCCATGCTGCTGCAAATGGCATTATTTTGTCCTTTTTATGTCTGAGTAGTAGTCCACCAAACAGAAGGAAAGACATACCATGCTCTTAGATTGGAGGAATCAATATTGTCAAAATGACCAAATTGCCCAAGGCAATCTACAAATTTAGTTCAATCCCTATCAAATTACTGATGACATTCTTCACAGAACTAGAACAAAATATTTTAAAATCTGTGTGGAAATATGAAAGACCCCAAAGAACCAAAGCAATATAGAAAAATAAAAGCAGAATTGGAAGAATCAGTCTCCCTGACCTCAGACTATACTACAGAGCTATAGTCATCAAAACAGTATGGCACTGGCACAAAAACAGAAATATAGATCAATGGAACAGGATATAAAGCCCAGAAATAAACCCAAGCACCTATGGTCAACTAATCTATGACGAAAAAGCCAAGGACATAAAGTGGAAGAAAGATAGTATCTTCAGTAAGTGGTACTAGGGAAACTAGACAGCTACAGATAAAAAAAAAAAAAAATGAAATTAGAACATTCTCTAACACCATTCACAAAAATAAACTCAAAATGGATTAAAGATCTAAATGTAAGCCCAGATACTGGAGGAAAACAGGCAGAATGGTCTTTGACATACATCACAGCAATGTCTTGTTTCATCCACCTCCTAGAATAATGACAATAAAAACAGAAATAAAACAATGGGACCTAATTAAACTCAAAAGTTTTTGCACAGCAAAGGAAGTCATTTACAAAACAAAAAGACAACTCACAGAATGGGAGAAAATTTTTGCAAATGATATGACTGACAAGTGCCTAATATCCAAAATATACAAACAACTCGTACAACTCAACCAAAAACAAACAAACAAGAAACAACCAAATCAAAAAATGGGCAGAAGACCTAAACAGACATTTCTGTAGAGAATACGTATGAATGGCCAACAGGCACTTGAAAAGATACTGAACATCACTAATTATTAGAGAAATGCAAATCAAAACTGCAATGAGATACCACTCACACACTCACACTGGTGAGAATAGCCATCATTAACAAGTCCACAAACAGCAAATGCTGGAGAAAGTGTGGAGAAAAGGGAACCCTCTTTCTCTGCTGGTGGGAATGTAAATTGGTACAACCCCTATGGAAAACAGTATGGAGAGTCCTCAGAAAGCTAAATATAGTACCATCATATGATCTAGCAATCCCATCCTGGGCATATATCCAGACGAAACTTTCAATGAAAAAGATACATGCACTCCTATGTTCACCACAGCACTATTCACAATAGCCAAGCCATGGAAACAACCCAAATGTCCATTGACAGATGCATGGATTAAGAAAATGAGAAACATATTAATTTTTTAAGTTTTTACTAAAATGTAGTTAATTTACAATGTTATGCCAATTTCTGCTGTATAGCAAAGTGACCCAGTCATTTACACACACGCGCGTGCATGCACACACACACACACACACACATTCCTTTTCTTATGTTATCTTCCGCCATAGTCTATCTGAAGACACTAGTTCCCTGTGCTATACAATATAGCCAGATTTTATTTAGAGAATTATAAAGGGTAAAATGTAAAGGGGGAGATTAGTTTTTTTTTTCAATTTCCAATTTTTGAAAAAGTTTTTAGAAAACCTTTTTCTATTTCCTGAAATTCCATTCCTTTTAGAGTAAATTTATAGCTATAAAAGTGATACCTTGAAAATCTTTCTATCACAGAAAGGTAACTCTAATCACAGGAGATTAGTGGGGATTATTCTTCTTCCCGGCCATTTGGTACCACGAAGTAGATCACAGCTCTTCCTTTCGGAAAACGACGTTTTTCATCCAGAGACGTTGCCCATCTCACAATCATAACCACTTTCCCATTTGAGCTATCTTAAATCGAAAATGTCAACCAATTGCACAGCCTGGCTTAGGGGGAGAAAAGAGAACCTGCATAGAACCTGCCTCTTGGTTGATCCTGCATTTCTTTACACTGAAGGAAAAACCCATTGAACTGTGAACTGTATGAGCATCTGTGAATTCTTGGTGAGGTTGAGGGTCACATTTCTGTGCATCTTCTCTTACTTTTCCTGCTTCTGAGGGAAAGAAGCTCTATTCCAGTGCTGGAGCTTCCTACCAAGCGACTCTGCTCTCTCTGTGGCCAGCTCTGTGGAGAACCAGGAACCCAGCCTGGAAGAGACAACCAAGGACGTGGGCGGACAACACATATTCGGCTCATTTGAACTTGCCCGTTGTTACTGGAATGGTGCTCGTGATTTAGGAACAATACTTCAAGAGGGAGAGATCAGCTGGCTGCAGGGAAGGTTTCAGGCTTCCTGCCTTAAGCAGATCATCACCGGACTAACAGGTTATCCGTAGAGAGTGTTTGCAGTTCACTGAAGACACCACAAGTTAGAGTTGCTGTAAATACAGGCCAGGTGAATGACTTTCTAACCCAAGCCAGGTAGCTGCTACATGCTCTTCAGTACAAAGAAAGGGCAAGAAGGAAAGAGAGAAAAAGACCGCATGGTGGAATTTAGTACTAAAAACAAAGCAGAAAATGAATATTTCTTTCCGCAGCCAAAATATTTTCCTATTTAGAGAAATATTTTCTAGCCGCTCTCTTGGCCTCTCTCAGCCTGTCCTGCACCGGCGCTGATGGGCCGCTTCTTCTGGAAACGCGAGGGTGAGCCGTGTCCTTCAAAATCAACTCTTCCTTTTCTCTTAGAACCTGTTGGAGACCCAGGTCCTCTCCTTTCACCCCCACTGCCAGCCAAACCCCAGAGACACACCCGAGAGAGTCTCCCCTGGACCCCAAGCTCTGACCCTTGGAACCTGCAGAAAGCAAAGTGTGTCCTCATGTTTTTTTCAGCAAGAGGGTGTCTTGCCTGCGCTGTTCCCCATAACTGAACAATGATTAACAATCGTCCGCACTTGAATATGCAGATAAATTATTAACAGGGGGTTGTGCCTTTTCCCGGGTTGTAAAAAGATGACTGGTTAGAGTCCCAACGTTCCCCTCGCCCGGGTAGGCACAGCGGAGGAGAATGTCATCTCAGGCCACCGGCCCCTAGGATGCCTAACAAAGATGTGGCGGGCTCCAGCCAGGAGTGGGAGTGGGGTGACACACACGGCGGGAAGGCCACAGGTGAGAGAATTTCCGCTTTCCTTGTCAGTTGTCATCCTTTCGTTTTTCTCTTCTGGGATCGGGAGCGGGCAGGAAGCCCCGAGTATGATGAGGATATTGCTGGTTGCGCAGAGGTCTCAGGGAAAGGTCCCCGTTTTAAGAAGAGAGGTGAGGAGCTGGCGTGTGAATATGAAGGCCAGCAGGGAGGCCCACCCTAGACCAGGGTGTTCCAGGGAGAGAGGGTGAGCCTGGCGTGGGGGCGAAGATCAGACGGGCAGCGAGATGTCACTGAGGTTCGGTCACGTGGCAGATCAGACCTGGGGGCGTGGGAAGCGAGAGCGAAAGGTGGCGGGGTCAAGGATGCCGGGCAGTGATGGGGAGTCAGAAACGTCTTCAGAGCTCACAGGGAGGTGGAGAGGCGTGGAGAGTCAAAGGCAGTGAGCTGTGAAGGCCAGCGGACCAAGAGGAATCGGGGTGATTTGGGCTGAGGTTGGTGTGCTTGCTTGCTTTTAACGGACCTCGTTTTTTAGAGCAATCTTGGGTTTACCGGAAAAGTGCACAGAAAATACAGCAAGTTCCCATATCCCTCCTCTCCCCTGCATACGGATTCCCTTATTATTAACATGTTGCCTCCGTGTGGTACGTGGATTGCAATGCTGAACCAGTATGGACCTAGGCGTATTAATGAAGTTGAAGGTTTACATGAGGGTTCACTCTTGGTGTTGTGCAGGTCTGGGTTTTGACAAACGCATAAATGTCAAAAAGAGTTTCACTCCCCTAAAAAGCCCCTGTGCTCACCTTTTCATCCCTTCCTCCTTTCTCCCAAACTCCTGGCAACCAGTATTTTACAGTCTCTATAGTTTTGCCTTTTCCACATACAATTTCCTCATCTTGTTGGAATCACACTGGCTGCAGTGTTTTCAGACTGGTTTCTTTCTCTTTGCAATATGCTTTTAAGATTCCTCTTTTTATGCGCTGATAGCTCTTTTTCTTCTTCTTCTTCTTCTTTTTTTGCATTTTTTTTTTTTTTTTAGGGCCCCACTCATGGCATATGGAAGTTCCCAGGCTAGGGGTTGAATCGGATCTGCAGCTGCCGGCCTACGCCACAGCCACAGCAACGCCAGATCCTTAACCCACTGAGCGAGGCCACAACCTCATGGTTCCTAGCCAGAGTCTTTAATGCTGCGCCATGACGGGAACTCTGATAGCTCATTCTTTTTTTTTTTTTTAGTAATATCCATTGTGTGGATGGTTGTTTATCCATTTGGGCAGACTTTTTAGTAAGATAAAAGGCAGAAACAATCGAAAGGGTGGATGATGAAAAAGCAGCCAAGCCCCGGGACTTGAGAGAAGGGAGAAGGAGGAAGGTCTGGAGAAGCTGAAAAATAAACGTGAGAGCAGACGGCTGAACCAGCCTACGGCAGTGTTCTCGAGACCAGTGCTCGGTGGGAGGGCCCAGGTCCTCACCGATCGCCGCCCCCCAGGTCTGTCCCGCTCTTGCAGCAGAAACTTCATCAGGGCGGGAACCGTGTCAGCTTCATTAGAGCCCGATGCAATGCAGACCATCCATAAATATTTGAGGAGCCCATTCAAGCCTCTGAGACCTTTTCTAAAGAGCATGTTAGCCCAGACATCAGAAGATCAGAAGCTCCTGGGGTTTGCCTGTCATCTCAGGCAGTTCAGCACTGCTGACCCTTCTGTGCCACGAAGTGAGGGCAAAGCTCGCCTGGGACGTTCCCCTCCTCAACCAAGAACGCACCACTCTCGCCATCCTCTGAACCTGCCTTGGCAGATGCTCTGTGGACAGAGCCAGAGGCAAGCTGGAAGGAGGCAGGAAAACTGAGGGAGAGTCTAGCTAACCTCACATTGCCACCCAGTCACAAGGGAGCAGAATTAGCCCAGACAGCCGCTACGGAACGGAAAGAGCAAGCAGGAGATTCGGGTGCTAAGAAACAGCTGAGAGAGGCAGGCGAGCCATGCCCTCCAGATGTTCACAGCTGGGAGGAGAGAAGGTCTCTGCCACCAAGGTGGTGGCACCCGCGTAGGAGCCAGGGGAGCCCAGCCGAGGGAGTGCAGCCAGCGGTCTGGGTGGAAGGAAGCAGCTCCCAGGGGAGCTGGAAAGTCGGCTCCCAAACCACAGGGCCCATAGCCGTTCACCAGTCAGAATTCACCAAGCGGGTAAGTGATCCCCGCGCAAAAGAGGTTACCAGCCAGACCTTTGTCTTGGGCAAGGTCACTGCCTAAAATCAGGCCCTCTGCCAGGGGTAGCCATATCACTTTCTCTTGATGTGATGAAAAGGGTGACTGAGCCCAGGAAGACAGTGACGGTATTTTGCTTGGGATCTGCCTGTACTGCCCACAGTTGGGCTCCCGTGACTCAGGGCGTCAGCGGTGGGGTGGAGAGCTCTTGAGAACTTCCTGTCTGAGGGAGAGAACTGGGCTGCTCGGCCTGAGGGCTGTTCTGAACAGTGGGGCTCATCCAGAGACACACGCTTTGCTTCCTGTCTCTACCGCTGCATAACCAGGGGAGTTGGGGGTGAATGGTTAATTAGATGCAGAGGGTAGAGGTGGGGGCAGTGGGTCGTGGTGGCCCAAGGAGTAGCTGCCTTCCCACCTTGAAGCCCCGAAATGGCAATCCCTGAAGAAAGGGGACATATCCACAGGGAGGGGGCCTGGTGTTGATTCTGCATGTTCCCGGGACGCCAGCCTCAGAGCTCCTTTCACCACCACGCAGAAGAAGTAGCCCCCACACCTTGGGGAACCAGAAACCCAGCAAGCGGGGGAGAGTCAGGCTTTAGTCACAGCCCAGCATCAGCCTCGGGACACATGGGCATCTGGCCACTTTGGCCGCGCCTGGCCCGTCCCTGGGGCATTTCTTGCCCATAGGGGCCCCCAGAGAACAACTGCTAAATTCTCTGTATCCAAACATTTCTATGAGAACAATAGTGCCCGCATCGCCCCACAATCTCTTTTCTCGGGGCATCTGCTATTTGGGTGCTTGCCAGTACAGAATTTGATTTCATTTCCTTGCTTATATGTGTTTGCCTTCCTCGGGAGGACTGCTTGTGGAAATTCAGGGCAAAGTCCGATGTTTGGTAACAGTGGAGTGGAAAAGACGAGGCAGTGCTGGGCTCGGCTGCCCTGACCAGATGCTGGTTCTCCCTAGCCTTTCTTTCCACCCACCCTGGTTTTCTCAGCCACTCCTGTTGGCGTGCATTTAATTATCCACCTGTAACAAAGGTTAAAACCTCAGTAAGGGGTCTGGGCCCCCCCTGGAGACTGGGAGCCAAGAAGAGAGGAAGGCACCGAGCTGAGGATGGCAAGAGTTCTTCTACAAGGGGCCCTGAACTTCTGGGCGAATAACAGGTAGACGCTCGTGACTGAGCCCAGAGCCACGCCCTGACTATTTACGATATTCAGCTATGGGGAGTTCCCACTGTGGTTCAGTGGTAATGAACCTGACTAGTATCCATGAGGACGCGGGTTCGATCCCTAGACTTGCTCAGTGGATTAAGGATCCAGGGTTGCCATGAGCTGTGGTGTAGCTGTGGTGTAGACACAGCTCAGATCCTACGGCTGTGGCGTAGGCTGGCAGCAGCAGCTCCGATTCGAACCCCTAGCCTGGGAACCTCCATAGGCCACAGGTGCAGCCCTTAAAAAAGAAAGATAAACTATGGCTCATTCACTTATCATTTCTCCGCAAATTATCCATTCTCTCAACAAATGCTGATTGAACACCGGTTATATAACAGGGGAGGTTTTAACGCAAAGGGAGATGAAAAACAGCCCTTGTTCCCGAGAAGGTAGGTGACACGGGCACATGGACCAGTCATGGCGATAAGTGTGAAGAAATCAATGGTCCTGAAAGAGCCCGGAGCAGTAGGCAGTCACGAGAAGGCCTGGGACCCAGCTGGGCTGGTCCAGGAAGAATTCGCAAGGGCTTAATGCTGAAACTGGGTCTTAAAGGTGGAGTTGGGTGGAGGAGGCCCTAGATAGACAGCGTGTTCCTGGCAGAAGCAGCCCAGCCTGAGAGCAGAGACACCGAGAAAGCTGGTGGCAACTGGGAAACGAAGGGATAAGGTGAACAGAACCCTGAGTGTGTGGCCCGGGGACGGGCGAGACGTGAGGCCAGAAGGCAGAGCCGGCGCAGGATGGACTTTGAGGCCAGCAAGGAGGCTGAGGCTCCGGGAGATTACAGAGGGACTGTGGACAGCAGGGACGCACGGTCAGAGTTACGAGCACGGGAGGAAAGCCCTGGCTGAGACGTGGAGAACGGTTTTGAAGGAACATGACCAGAGGCACGCGGGGAACATTCAGGAAGCTGTTAACGATAAAATCACCTGGAACCGATGATCCTTGGAAGTCTCTCTCTCTGTCCACGCCTGCCCACCCCAGGCCTCCTGTCAAGGGAAGGCAGGCTGGCGAAGCAGGGCTCCAGGGAAGTCGCTCACTCCTTCACCGCGGCGAGTCGGTGCTGTCAGTGACCCTAAAATCTTTACAGCCTCCGCCGCCATGTGACATCAGCATCGCGTAAATAGTTCCTCCTGATAAAAGCCAGCCTCCAGAACTGCGAGACCAAAACTTCCGTTGTGTGAGCCACTCAGTTCGGTGTGGCAGCCCCAGCAAACAAATACAGACGGTCAATATCATGATCCTGTGTTACACTGTGACACGACACGATGAGAGAGTAAGCGACTCAGAGAGAGTAAGCGCGACACGGCTAAGGAATGGGCACTTCTTCCAGAATCTGTCTTCTTAAGCACAGTACCTAAAACCAGTTCTGTTTTAGGCTTAAGCAATCAAAGGCTTTTCCTTTGAAATGGAGGTTAAGTCGTGCATCGTCCAGAGCACAGAGGAAGGAGGAGTGAGTGAACGCCTTGCCCGTGCGAGGTCTCTTCCTAGCAAGGCCGTGTCTAAGCCAGCTCACTCTGCCATCTGGGCTAGAACAAGGGTCTGGACAACTGAATCTCTGCCTGTAATTCAAGAGGAAACTCCCTCCCCACAGAGGCTTTGGGGATGTGCGAGGAAGCTGGGTCCCTGAGCCTGGCGCTGGGCAAATACCTCCTCCTGATGGAGGTAAAAAGACTGATTCTGGAACGGACTGGCCGCCACTTGCGAGCAGTGTGGCCCTGGGAAAGGACCTGACCCCTCTGTGCCCCAGTTTCCATATAGAACGGGAGAGAATTCTCTTTCCCACCTGGATTACTTTGCACGAGCGACCATAGCAGAGTACCACAAAGAGAGAGGCCTAAACAACAGACACGCATGGTCCCACAGTTCTGGAACCTAGTAGTAACCTAAGATCGAGGTGTTGGCAAGGCTGTTCCTTCTGAGAGGCTGTGAGGGAGGCTGTGCTCCATGCCCGTCACTGAGTTTCTGGTGATTTGCTGGCAATTTTCAGTGTTTCTTGGCCTGTGAGGGCATCACTCTGATTCCTGCCTTCATCTTCACATGGCATCGCATCCTCTCCAAGTGACTGTCCACATCCAAGTTTCCCCTTTTAATGAAGACACCGGAGGCATTCGATCAGGATCTGCCTAATGACCTCGTTTTGACTCAGTTGCCTCTGTAATGACCTGTCTCCAAGTACAGCCACTTTCTGAGGTGCTACTGGAGGTTAGGATTTCCACATATGAATTGGGGAGCAGAGATACAGTTTAACCCATAACACTACCTCAATAGAGTTTTCAATGAAAATGAGAGGAATTAAAGCCTATATGACAGTGCCTTGCACTTAGAAGCTCTCAGTAATGGCAGATAATGCCAGGTATAAATAAAAACTCCCAGGTTAGTGGATGACAGGGTTGAAGTTCCACTGGTTTGCACCAGGATGGCCTCACCAACTATTTTCAACTTGTGTCTTTTTTGTCGGTCGGGGCTCGCATCATACCAGGTGAGTATTTTGGATAATACTCCTGGCTAACAGGTGCAAGATGACAAGGTATAGCCCCAGTGAGGTCTGGGCTTTTTCCTCCCTGTTCTCCAAGCTGCAGATACTGGACAATGCAGCCAGCCTGGGGCAGGGTTGGGGAGCAACTGCCAGTTCTCTTAGAAAGGAAGCCATGAAGGCCCTGTCTTCCTGATGAACCTGTGAAAGGAAACTTCCCACTATTGGTGATTCACCCCTGGGGCTGGAGTGGGGCCAGCACGCTGGGCCTTGGAGATGAAGCTTTGCTGAAGGTGGGCTGACCCCAGGCTGCCTGGGGGAGCCGCTGACGTGCATAAAAGTGTTTGCTCATCTCAGTGCACGTTAGAATCAGCCCTTTATAAAATAAATAAGGTGTGTTGATTGTGTGGTTGGTTAAACAAATCTGGTGGCCCCAAATGAATTCCAGGTAAAGAAGAATGAGAGGAAATATCAGAAAGCAAGCTGCTGAAATCAGGAAGAGCTGGAGGAGCTGGTGACCTCTTTGTAGAGCTCTCCAGGCACTGCAGGGTTTTTCTTCTTAGTGAGCGCCCTGAACTCTCTTGGCACCTGCCCCAAGACTGCAGTGGTAAGGGGCTAAAGAGATAGCATGAGGGAGTTCCCATTGTGGCTCAGCAGGTTAAGGACCAGACATAGTCTCCATGAGCGATGAGGGTTCAATCCCTGGCCTCATTCAGTGGATTAAGGATCTGGCGTTGCTATGGCTGTGTTGTAGGCTGGCAGCTACAGCTCCAATTCAACCCTTAGCCTAGGAACTTCCATATGCTGCAGATGCAGGCATAAAAATAAAAATAAAAATAAAAATAAAGGAGATAGCATGGGCCTGGGAGACGTGATAGCTGACACACAGGCCAAAGTCAAACAGAGAGTACTGCCGAGGAAAAAAGATTGGGGATATATAGTTTCAGTTGAGGCAGATACCAGAAAGGCCGACGTCTATGGGGAGTTTGGAGGGGGTGTACATTTTGACTGACTGAAATCCTATAACCCTCAACCCAGAAACATGGCTACTCTCTCCTTCTTGCCCCTCAAATTCCTGTCTATTTCCACCAGGTAAACAGGAAGGCTTCTGTGCTCCAGTAGGAAAACCCTAGACTGGGAGGCTGGGTGCCTGCTGATTCTGCTTCCCCCCAAGCTGGGTGACCTTGGACAAGTAGTTTAACCCTTCTGGGCTCAGTTTCCTCATCTCTATTTTGAGGGTCTTGGAGTCTTGAAAGTCATGGACTCTTCAGGTTGAAAGGGACCTTAGGAACCCAGTCCCATCCATTTGGGAGATAAGTAGCCCGAGGCTGAGATGGTAAGTGACCAGTGCACAGTCATTGAAGTCATGAGAGGATAGGAACTAAGGACTCAGGTGTCTTAACTTCCTCCTGGGACCCATTCCATTAATGACCGTGATCCTTCCTCTGTGCATAGTGGCAGAGTGCTCACATTTACTCCTCAGAACAACCTTCTGAAGTAGATACTCTTATACTCATTTACTGGTAAGGAAACTGACTTGCCCAAGATCCTCGGCTACTGACTAGAGGAGCCAGGACTTTGCTAGTTTGCTGCCTCTGATTACCCTCAGAAAATCGCAGCCACAGGCCGCCTTGGCTGCCTGGCACCAACCTGAGCAAGAGCAAGGGCCTGATTCTCAAGAGCAAACGGGTCCATCCCAGGGGTGGGAACAGGCAAGCTGGAATAGTTATTCTCACCAGCAGCAGAGAAGTCAAATTCTTCTTCCCAGTGTGAACTAGTGTGCAATAGACAGGTGAGATTTTAAGGGGAAAAAAATGTTACATAAGTGGCATTGGAAGTACACTGGTTTATCAAAGGGTGGAGCAAAATGAGGCAACCAGGTCCACCCGGGGTGGTGAGGTTCCACACTGAAGTTTCTGTAGTGGCTCTCCTGCCCCCTCCCCAGCATCCTTCACCTAAAGGGCCAGGTGCTCCAGAACACAAGTGTTCCAGGTAGTGCCGTCACTCCTCAGGGTCTCAGGGGAGAGGCGCTCCCTCTGAGTAAACTGAGCCCTCAGTTGAGGTATCGGTGCCTCCCCCAGGTGGAGAAGAGACACTTTCCAAGATCACTAAGATCTCTGGGCTCTCTCAAGAGTGAGTCTAGGTGAAGTCTAGTCTTGATGTTCAGCAACACTAGCGTGACAATAAGTCTTGATGAACAGCATGTCAGTATCACACCGGAGAGGGAACCGCCAGGTGAGGTTATTTGTACTCACTGTCCCACCCAGGAGATGTATAATGTACTACAGTGGTTGGCAAATCTTTCCTTCTGCTCCCAGTATTCTGAACAGAAATAGAGGCCACAAAATATAATCCCGACTCCCCTCCTCCCCAACCTCAGGATCTCAGAAGCGTTAACAGGTTGCTCTTAGAGTGGCAAAAACACCTGGACAAAGTGGAGACAGCTGTTCTCGTCCCTTGATAAGCCTACACGTCCAGTTCTTGGCAGTGTGTATGTATAAACATGATTTCTGCCTTCCGCCGGTGTGACTGCCCTCACTGGGAGTTCCAGTGTTAATCATTAACAGCCAGAGAAATTCACAGTGAGCCAGGATTTGTGCATTTTCCGAAAGCATGTTTCCATGAGGACTTTGCCCCCATCAGATTCCTCCTCAGGGCCCAGGACAAAGTGACAAACATTGGACCCTTCATTTCGGTTAGAAGGGACTCGGGGCTAAAAGCTCAGGGAACTCAGAAGATTTTTTTTCTAGGAAAGTAGACTTTTTGATTTGACATCTCAAACAAGTGTTGGGGGAGATTAAAATCCCACTCTCTTAGAAGGAACTGAGGTAGTCTAGTAGGGGAGTATCTCAAGGGAACTTCAATCGGTGTACAAGTTGCAGAGAATACCTCTAAGTGATGGCAAGCTCTCAGGAGATTGGGCTTATTGGCTGCATATACCCACTGTGAAATAAAGACACCCTGGCATTTAGGTTGGAAGGGATATGGGAATTCATTTTGTCTTTCCTCAGTTATATGGATGAGGTGTTGGAAATGAAAGGAAGTTCTGAGCCTAGAGAGCCAGGCCAATGACTTGTAGATCAGTTCGCTTCCCACCCAAGGAGATCTGAAAGCCAGGGAGTGCCTAGTGACTTAAGTGACAGATGTTCTTCTAAGGTCCTTCAAACAGTGCCCTGAAAATTTTTATGCAAACCCAACTTCCCTTTATTGATAGAACACAAAAGTGGACCTGAGCCTAATTCAGACCAAAATATCATCATCCTGAACTAAGAAAAATGCCTGCATTTACTGAGCGTTTAACATACATGTAGGTAGCACTGTGCTAAACTGAAAGGTAGCAGTCAGGTGACTTGACCTCACAGGTGCCTCACAGATCCTTGTGAGGAAGTATTGCGGGGAAGATTGAATAAATGCAGGCAAAGGGCTTAGAACTCCACCAAAGTGCTTAAACTCACCTACAGCCTCAGATGGATCAGTGTAGGACCAGGGTTTCACTTGAGCTCTGTGGGCCTCCTCCATGTGTAAAAGAAAGGGGAAAAATACATGGAATCTAAGGGACCTTGTTTTCTGTGTCCTGGAGACCTCTGGCCTAAGTGAAGCAAATAGTATGGGAATCTTGGAAGAGAGACACAAGACCTGGGATCAGGCCACACTTTCTGGCCATGGAAGACACGCCATGAACCTGCCAGCTTTATCAGAGAAGCCAAGACTTAAAGCTAAGACACACTGTGAGCCCTGTCCCTAGTTCTGTGCTGGACCTTTAACATGGGGCGTTGGCAACTTACAGTGTGTCCAGCAGGGGGCGACAGGGAAGCAGATTGATGAGACCAGAGAACTGCGAAAAAGGGAATTGGGATGTTTCCTGTAGAAGACAAAGCCCCAGAGGAACCAAGCGGCTGTCTACTCTTCAAAGCACTCTTTTAGGAGAGGAAGAAGGAGCATTCTTCTTTGTCCCAAATGTCCAAAGTAGGACCAGTGGAAGGAGATTACAGGACAGCCAGCTTTTTCTAGCAATCAGATCTGTCTGCAGGGAATGAACGTGGTGCAGGCTGGTGCCTTTCTTGGTGCTTGACGTGTTGGCTCAGTGGCTGGGGAGGAGATGCGTTTAGGGGAGGTGGAAGAGGAAATGCATTTCCTTGGGTGGGAGATTGGCCTAGAGACCTACTCAGAGTCTCTAGTAAAGAGATTTTTTATGATTTTTCTGCAGTGAGTGAGCAAGAAAGGTGAGCTTATAGTCTCTGTACTCCACAAACTATTAACTGTTTCCTACATGGAAAACTCGAGAAACGGGAAAGCTAAGGAGTTGGCAGGATAATTTAAAAATACTTTCTAGAAAGCCGTTCCATCACAAAAGGCAGCGCACAGTGGGGGTAAGAGCGTGGTTCTATGGAGGCAGGGCCCACCAGGGTTCAAATCCTGCCTCTGCTCTCATTAAGCTCCATCAGCTTGGACAGGTTACCTGACTTAGCTATGCCTTCACTTTTGCAGCTGTGAGATGCAAAGAGGTAACACTTGCCTCCTATTTACATTGCCGGCCTGAGGTCAGTGAATGCACCTAGAACGTGACAGCTATGCAGGTACATCATGAGCACTCAGGAAAGGTTAGTGATGATTGTTAGAGAAGGAGAAATCATTATTATTTCTTAAGTCCATGAGAGAATTTAAACAGCATGACATCAGCTTGCAACAAAAGTGTGCATGTGGAGTTCCCGTCGTGGTGCAGCGGAAACGAATCTGACTAGGAACCATAAGGTTGTGGGTTCGATCCCTGGCCTCGCTCGGTGGGTTAAGGACCCAGCGTTGCCACGAGCTGTGGTGTAGGTCGCAGATGCGGCTCAGATCTCCCGTTGCCATGGCTGTGGTGTAAACCGGCAGCTGTAGCTCTGATTAGATCCCTAGCCTGGGAACCTCCATATGCTGCGGGTGCAGCCCTTAAAAGCAAAACAAAAGAAAAAACAAAAACAAAAAAGTGTATGTTTCCTTTGATTTGTGATATCATGAAACGAAAAAGTTGAGTGTCACTGCTTTTTGGTAATGATGGATATTTTTAGGGCCACATCAGGAGTCACAGATCCTGGAAGTGGAGTGAATGACAGCTGAGTCCCATGAGGCGAAGGAAAAAATGTAGTCCAGTGATTTTTTTTTTTTTTTTAGTAGTGGAGCCTAAAGAGAATATGAGCATAACCAAGTCTGTGAGATCCCTGCTCTTCCCTGTGGCTCTGTCCTGGCTCCTTGGTTCCCCAAGAGAAATAAAAATTAAGACTTCCTCCAGCCCCCATGTAGAAAATGCACTAACTTGTGGTTGACAACCTAATTATCTCTACCCTAATTTTTTTTTTTTCTTACCCTAAGAGCACCGGGATAAAAGAAAAGGAAAAGACACAGAGGGCTTAGTTTCTCATCTTGAAAATTGCCTGATAATTGGCACTGAGAGGGCTTGCTGGGGTCTAGGAGCCATTCATCCCTCCTTTAGTCCTTTGAATTTCCCAGGCTCTCATCATTTTATCAGTCCGGCAGCTAATGAAAGGAAGCGGGGAAAGATTTCGAATGTCCCTCTGGGGACATAATTATGCAGTTCTCGAGATTCTGTCTGCTCATTTGTCCAAATGAAACCGATCTTGGAGAAACAGCAGAGGTCTACTGTGGAGCAAAGTGTTTTCGCAGTCCTGAGAGTTACACCACTTTGTCTCTACGTGAATAAGGCTTCCCTGAAGTAACTTTTGAGTTACCAAACGCATATAATAGGAGCTTATTTTCACGCTCCCATTAAATAGGAGACTGCAGACTAGGAATGGTCTCTTTGGAAACTGGTTGGTGTCAAGAACGAGCATGCAAATTGGTAAACTGGTTCCTCTCTCCTTGGATTGTCCATAAAACCAACATTATTACAAAACGCTAAGAACTATTATGCACCACTAGTGTGCTTCGGGACACCATCTGTGCTTGGCTAATAACGCCCTTATCGTCCACATATTCGCATCTCCTAGGACTCTTCCGACTTCCAACTCATAGATTCATTCCTATCCTCAAATTCTGAGAGGAGATGAAACATGAGCTAGAATCAAGTGTGAGATGGAACTTGTCTCTCCTGATTGCTTTGTTCTTTATTACCCGTTTCTTTCTTTCATTGCTTAGGACACTAGCAGTTAAAATCCATCCACTCCAGGGAACAATGACATCACTTAATTCACAGAGGAAAAACTATTTCCACCAATAATATTTACCTCCAAGAGGCACTGTTTGGCCAGATAACTTGATGACTTAGACTCAGGCAGAACTGGTGTCCCAGTTTCTTTAGGTCAATAATTAGTTGTTCTGTTTGTTTATTGTTGTTTTGTTTTGTTTTTCTCAGCAATTCTCATTTTAATTTTATGATTTTTATTTTTTCCATTATAGCTGATTTACAGTGTTCTTTCAATTTCTACCATGCTTTGAAACTTTATGTAAGTTACAGGTATACAATATAGTGATTCACAGTTTTTAAAGTCCATTTATAGTTATAAAATACCGGCTATATTCCCCATGTTGGATATAAACTTGTAGTTTATATAGTACATAGTCGCTTGTACCTTTTAAGCCCTTACCCCAGTATTGCTCCTCTCTAACCACTAGTTTGTTCTCTATATCTGTGAGTATGTTTCCTTTTTGTTATAGTCTCTAGTTTGTTGCGTCTTTTAGATTCCACACATAAGTGATAGCAAACAGTATTTGTCTTTCTCTGTCTGATTTATTTCACTCAGTTCTTTGTTTGACCTAGAATGTATACACATGGTGGTTAAACACAGCAGTACTTTGCAGAGGTTTCATTTGTCTGAAAGCTTCTGCATACGGATCTAGGCAGTATGGTGCCCACAAAGCCTACTGGCATAAGATTGTAAGCCAGCATGGAATGTTCTCCCAGGTATAAAATATATCACGAAAACATTCAGCAGGTGCCGGTAAACACGGGTCAGATGTGGTGTGATGTCTTTGAAGTCCACTCTCAGCCACATGTGATCACTCGTCAAGTCTACCTGCCAGCTGCCGAAGACCTTAGAACAGCTGTCAGGACTCCACGGAAGAAGGTCTCCAGAAAGAACCTAGAGAAACATATCAACGTGTGTAGACAGAGGAAGACAGCGGCAAAGTCAACCTCCTCCACACGCAGGGTCTGTAGCTGCCCCCATGCTCTCTCCCGCCAGAGACTCTCCCACTTAGGAGGGCTTTAGAGTCTGTTCCTCTGAATCATGAAAAAAGGAATTAACCAGGTCAAATTAGTTTACCCTCCACTTTATCCCTTACCTCAGAAAGAATTGCTCTTAATCTCCAAATGAGTTCTGATGTTATGAGCATTGAACACTGCAAATTGGTGTTATTAAACTTCTTAAGAGAGAGAAAGGGACTCTTAGAAGCATAATACAGTCTGAGTGGCATCGCTCATATATTAGGCATAGAAATGCCTGTTCCTTCAGAGTTCCCCTTGTGGTTCAGCGGGTGAAGAATCCTAGTGTCCGTGAGGGTGAGGATTAGACCCCTGGCCTCCTTCAGTGGGTTAAGGATCCAGCATTGCTGTGAACTGCGGTGTAGGTCGCATACATAGCTCAGATCCCGCGTTGCCGTGGCTGTGGTGTAAGCTGGCGGCTGCAGCTCCAGTTCCACCCCTAGCCTGGGAACTTCCATATGCCGAAGGTGCACCCCCCTCAAAAAAAAAAGAAAGAAAAGAGAAAAAAAAATTCTGCCTAGAAATTTAATGGTTCCATTAAACAATGCAAAATTAATATAAGCGCACAGGATCTCTCCCCCAAAACCTTACTAAAATTAAGGCCAAGTCATCCTTCTCTTGCTGCTGCTTCACCAGCTCGAAGGTATACCTCACTCTTGTTTAAGAGCTTGACTCTAATATTTGACTAATTAATGGACAGTGCCAGAATTTTTAATCATGACTTTGATAAATCTTAGCGCCTGATAAGCTCACACTTGACTAAATAAATAGAATGGTCAGTGGCATTCCAATGTAAAAATTGTCAGAGGGTTAAGAACTCAGCATGGTATCCGTGAGGATGCAGGTTCAATCCCTGGCCTTGCTCAGTGGGTTAAGGATCTAGCATTGCCACAAGCTGAAGCATAGGTCACTGTGTTTCTGTGGCTGTGGTGTAGGCCTGGAAACTTCTATGTGTCTCAGGTGCAGTCATAAAAGGAAAAAATAATGAAAACTTTAAAAAATTGTGAATCATTAGTTTTAAAAAAAGAATTGACTATTTTAGGACTTAACTGAAATGTGCTGCTTAGTACTTTTGCCCAAGGGCTCACTAATCAAGGACATATTCTTAAATACCTATGGTATGCCACTGCTCTCAGGAACACTTTCAGTGACCATCCCGTCCTCCTGGAGCGCTTACAACCTAGATGGTTCTTTCTCTGCTCACTTGCATATAATTGTCCCACCACGTTGGACTGGAAGCTCCATGAGGGCAGGGCCTGTACCTCTGCTATTACCGCATCTGTTCTATTCGGCGACTGCAGCATGAGTGAAGCTACATAGAGAAAGTAAATCTTGAAGGATGGGCAAAATTTTAACACGTGGAAATTTCATGGCAGGATGCACAGATGAGGCAGTCACTGATATTGGTACGCTGCTGCCTGTTATAAGATTTATAGTTATCAAGACTTTTCAGTTGCAAGGGAAAGAACTTAACTCAAAAGGACCCAAGCAACATTAAATACATTAAAAAAATGAATATCATCAGCTCCAAAGTCTGAAGAAAATGATACATCGATCTTCAGACGGTTGTATCCAAATAACAAACGTCATCCCTCCTCCCCTTGCTTTCTCTTCTCTCTGCTTTCATCCGCGTTGGTTTCGTGCCCTGACGAGCTTTCTCCGTGTGGAAAGGAAGATGGGCTGCGGCCTTCCCAGACTCGTGGGGTCCTTGCAGCTCACAGTCTCAAAAGGAGAACGATTCCCCTCCCCCAGCATCTCTTTCTGTCTCTGTGAAAGGACCGCGATGTTCCTGCTTCAGTCACACACTCACCTTGGACCTAGAAATGAGTCCAGGAGGCAGGGCTGCTCTGACTGGCTTGTGTGTGCCCCGTGTTCACCTGCTTGGTCTCACTAGCATCATGGGGAGTGAGGAGCAGGAAGTTCTGAACAGGGAAAAATGTGAGACAGATGCAAAACTGAAAGCCGTGCACCGCGCTAGTAAATTACTCATTTGTATTTAGTAGGAATGTGCTTTTCGTCCACAGTAAGCAAATCAGAAGCCACCTGGTGAATGCCCAGGTATCTCTCGATGTTTCTTTACTCTTTCTTCATTCCCTGGTCTTCTTTTCTTCCTTTCACTGGGTTAGAGGCGGAGGTAACACAGATGAAAAAGACCCTAGGCGTTCCCACTGCGGCTCAGCAGTTACGAACCCGACTAGTATCCATGAGGACGCAGTTTTGATCCCTGGCCTTGCTCAGTGGGTTAAGGATCTGGCGTTGCCATGAGCTGTGGTGTAGGTCACAGACATGGCTCAGATCCCGAGTTGCTGTGACTGTGGTGTAGGCCGACAGCTGTAGCTCCGATTCAACCCCTAGCCTGGGAACTTCCATAGGCCCTAAGAAGACAAACCAAAAAACAAAAAACAAAACAAAAAAAAACGAAAAAGAAAAGATCTTACCTTGCTCTCAGTACTCTCATGGTCTAACTCAGGAGGGCAGCCTGTGAACAGCTCATGTCCAAGTAGTTACAGCAGACTGTGACAGTTGCTCAAAAGGCTGGTGAGCCACGCCGCTGTGGGTCAGAGATGAGGATGAGGTCATCTCCCCCTGCTCTTATGAGGATTCAGAAAGAGCCAAGACTCCAGGCCAGTACTGACATCACTGCCTTACAGAAGCTGGCCCCAAGGCTGATGGAAGCACCACGGTTTTCAGCACAACCCACAGTTCTCAGCATATCCAACATGTGGAGCTAGCCAATAGCTGGCTTATAGGGGGAGCAAGGACACAGTGAAAACTAATGAATTTTCTGTTTTAATGGAAAAGAATGAGTAGATTCCTCAGTTGGGAAGGAGGTATTAGATAAAACATACCCCGCAAAAAAGGATTTTCGAGATAGCCTTTAAAGACTGCTAAAACGCACCCAAAGCAATGTTAAAATATGAAGACAGATGACTTTTCAAGAAAGGAAACTACAGTCCGTGGGAAAAAAATGGAAAGTCACCAGGAGTTCGCGCTTTTGGTTCTTAACCTGCCTTCGTTCAGGCCTTCCAGGGCTTTCAAGGGATGGGGCTGTGTGGACTCAGAAAGAAGGCTGAGGGTTTTGGAATCCCAGGCACTCATGAGTAAATTGAGGCTTTGGCTGAAGGAAGACCCAGGGTCCTGTCCTGTCCAGTGTGGACACACTGTGATCTCGTGTCCGCCTTCCAGATCCGTATTCTGGGCTCGCAGTGGATGTGGCACACGAGCCACCAAGCTCGGCTCTGCTAAGGGAAGAGGTCAGGTCCTCTCGTGGAGGGGGCGTCTGATCCACCTGGAAGTGGTCGTGCGTATTGGATATGGCGACATCTGTGCCTCAGCCCCTGGCAGTGGCCGTGAGCCCCCCCCCCCAGAAGTCCATGCCTTGCATAGAAACTCAAGAAGATACTGTGCTGATACAAATTTGCACTGCCAGTGGGTTCTGCCCCCCAGACCTGGTAAGAAGTGCATATTTTAGATCCGAGCTATTGCCCTTACTCCAGCTACATAAAGTTCCATATTCACAAGAATAAAAGGAATTAGTGTTTTTTTTGACATTTTGAGGAATGCTGAGCTCAGCCACCATAGATATCATTTCTTTACTACACTAAAAAGCCCAATTATGGAGTTCCCGTCGTGGCTCAGCGGACAATAATCCGACTAGGAACCAGGAGGTTGCAGGTTCTATCCTTGGCCTTGCTCGGTGGGTTAAAGATCCAGCATTGCCATCAGCTGTGGTGTAGGTCGTAGATGTGGCTGGGATCTGGTGTTGCTGTGGCTGTGGCGTAGGCTGGCGGCTACAGCTCTGATTAGACCCCTAGCCTGGGAACCTCCATATGCCGAAGGTGCAGACCTAGAAAGAAAAAAAAAAAAGCCCAATTAAAGTATCACTGTACCTGGATAATTGTTGTATTTTTCCCATGTTAGGTCTGTGAATGTGGTGACTACATTTTATTTCAAGTTTTGTTCCAGCCAGAGGACATAGC
Source organism: Catagonus wagneri (assembly GCA_004024745.2). Lineage (NCBI taxonomy): Eukaryota > Metazoa > Chordata > Mammalia > Artiodactyla > Tayassuidae > Catagonus > Catagonus wagneri. Next base: position 9,410,675 of record PVHT020000009.1, on the reverse strand, counting down.
AGGGTCTTAATGCATATGTAGAAAGTGGATGGATGGTATTCATGGAATTCAGGAAGAGAGGCAATGTTTTTAAAAATGGTAGGGAAGGTTGGTACTATACCATATAGTATAATATAGTATATATTATATACTGTTTATAGTGTAATAAAAAATATCTGGCATGGAAGGACTCAACAGCTTCTGAAATAAGATCTTGTTTGAATCCAGAGAAAATTTATGATTTCCAAAATGAGCCCAAAAGGCTGTGATTCAAAAGGAAAACTTTAAAAGACAGTCTACAGCAACAGGGCAGCCTGGTGTTGATGTATCCAGGGACAAGACCCTCTGGCAGGACATTTCTTGGACTGTATCCTGGAACATTAGGCTGGCTTTGAACAAGGAGCTAGATTGGCGATGTTACCAGACATGGTGGGAGAAAGGAGGCAGTCACAGACTTGAGGAAGCTTTGGTGAGAAGCAGCCCCATCTAGGCATCTGTCTAGGCATGACATTCAACCCGCCATCCACGTGGCACTCTAAGAACGAAGTACTCGTAGTCTTCACTGAATGAGAACAGTTATGAATAAAACTAAGATTGGGAAAGACAGCAATACAGTCCTGTTTTCCCCAATTCCTGCCTCTGTTCCAAAATGCAGTCTACTTTATGGACGAATGGTCATTGCCCCAGCCCCACCTGGAATGGCTGTGAAAGTAGCCTATAGTGAGTACACCTGACTAGTAGAAAACACTTATTCTCTTTCCAAATATCTTCAGTCCAAACACCATGTTTAGGTGAATTTCCCCAGAGTAATTAAACATCATCACTACCTGTCCAGGCTAAACAAAGAAAATAAGTACACTCAAATTGCCGAAAGAAAAAAATTGTACGTTTTCAAAGTTACTCGTCAATTCAGTGCTCTCAGTTTAAAGAGAGAGTCAGCCACCCTGGGGAATGCGATAGAAATCCTGGCATCGCAGTTCTTCTAAGTCTAATATTGGATCTTAGCCTCTCCAAAGGCAATAGGGTGGAGAGAACACGGGTTTTGGAGGTGGGGAGACCTGTGATCTAATTCTGGCTGTGCTCTTTGGAAGCTGTGTGACCTCAGGGAAGTGATTTCAACCCTCTAAGACCAGCTTGTTAAATGGTAATAATAATAATAGAGTTTGTTATAATAAGTTCATAGGGTTAGTTTTAAATGACATAATACTTTAATAAAATGATAGGTGCTCATTAGAGGATAGCCATCAACATTTCATTCATTCAGTGGCGTCAGCCACCCCCCGCCCACCAACCCTGGTTTCCTTGCTGATTACAGAAATATCCGTCTAAACCAAGATGTCCCATCTGGGAAGCTACTAGCCACGTGTGTGTATTGAGCCCTTGGAATTGTCTAGTCTAAATTGACACGGGTTGGAAGTGTAAAAGACAAACTAGATTTGCAAGATTTGGTATGAAAACCATCATGTAAACATTTCATTAATAATTTTATATCGACTGCATTTCAAAATGTTATGCTACATATGTGTATTTAAATCAAATATATTATTAAAACTATTTTTTAGGCTTTAAAAAAAGCCTTTCATTCATTCAACAGTGTTTACTGAGTGTCTATCATGTGTTAAGGGCTATTTCTGGTACTAAGAAGATAGCAGTGAACAAAACAGAAAATAACTCTTGCCCTCAATGCAGCTAACATTCCCTGTGTAAGAGATAAACTGAACAGGTAGCATGTCGGATGATGATAAGTGCTAAAGAGATAAATAAAAAGAAAGGAGGAGTGATATGAGTAGCCATGGGAAGGGAAGCAATTACAGGGTGGTCACTGAAAGTCAGACATGTCCCAAATATTTTCAGGACTTAGGGGAAAAATGCAGATGTAGGACCTCATGCTGAAATCAAATATGGACCAGCCGCCTGCCTCAACCATCTACCTTTATTACATCTTAGAAGGCTGTGCTTCATTTTGGCGTTCTCAGACACCCCACCCCACTCCCGTGAGCTCTGTACCAAAAAGGGAAGGGTTCTGCCCATGACCAGTATCCCTCCCAGTTGTTCTTTCCTTACCTCCAGCAAGTTCCTGAATCACAGGGGCTCCCAAAGACGTTCATGTGGACACTCCAGCCCTCAGGTCCAAGTTCTAACCACACACCCCATAAACAGCTGCTTCCCGGCCCTCTTCTCAGGCTTAGGAGTATGCCCACTGGCAGCCTTGTCTTGGAGGTAGGCGTGGGGCCATTGTGCCAGGGATCAGTGGGTACTCAGAGTGTTGTCAAGAAGTGGGAAGAGGGGAGTGGGCTCTGATCAGGCACCTCACCTTAGTCCTGCATACTCTTTGCCCCGTTGGGAAGAGATGACTGAGAGCAGGGTCCCCTAAAATGGGAGACCCAGGACTGTTGACCTTCTTGCTGAGGTCAAAGGACAAAACCGGTGAAGTCACGGACTCAGTAAGCTGGGGCAAAGACCCAAAAGGAGTTGAGAGAGCAGCCCAGGGAGGATTTTTGAGAAAAGCATGCTGTTGACACTGTGCAGATACCCTGAGTGCAAAAGCCTTGAATAGGAACATGTTTGGTAGGTTCCAAGAGCATCGTGGAGCCCTCAGTGGCTGGAGTGGCACAAGTGAGTAGATGGTAAATAGCAGGAGGTGATTTCAGAGATGCCTGGAGGCCAGATCCTAGAGTCTTACAGCTCATGACAGTAACTTTGACTTTTACTTTGTGCCAACTGGGAAGCTGTTGACTGGTTTTGAATAGAAAAGTGATAGCATTTACCTTGTGTTTTAAAAGAATTGTACTGGCTGCTATGATGGAAATAGACTGCCGGGGGTAAGGAGCGAGGCAGGGAGATGAGCCAGGAGGGGAATGCAGTCCTCAGGCAGATGAGGACCGCTGAGACGAAGGCCGCGGCTGTGAAGAAAGCGGGAGCAGCTCTCATTTCCTATCTCCTGTAGAGTCAACAGGGTTTGCTGATGGACTGGATGTGGCGTAAAAGAGAGAGGGGGAGGAGGAGTTGAGAACGACTCTAACACTTTTTAGTTTGAGAAACCGGAAAGATGAAGTCAACATTTTCATTTATTTTGCTTTGCAGGAACATGGGGGCGAACATAGATATAAATTATATTACCGGTGGCAGTCAAAGAAAAGCCCCTGGATGGTTTGAAGTGCAGTAGAAACGGAAGTTTCTCAACGAGAAGGGAGTTGAACCGTATTGTCCTTCCCGTGCACGCAATGTGTACAAACGCATGTGTGTGTGTATTTTTAGTACACTCACATTCACAGCTGGAAAGAACTGTTCGCAAAATCATGAATTGTCCTTTGTTTGAACTTCATTTTGTGCCTTTAATCCATAAGTCACCACTTAAAATTACTATAGTCCTGTGGAATGAACCCTCGGTCCTGGCTTCAAGTCCTAAGGGTGGCCTTTATTAGTTTTGGGATCTCCAGCAAGTTCTTTCATTCTTTTAAGCCTCAGTTCCCAGGTCTTAAAGATGAGGATGATGGGTGCCCACTTTGTCGGCTCTAACACAGTTAAACAAATATTTGGTTTTACCTGCATTATAATTTATCCTCTTGTTCACTGTTCTTCTGTGTTATGAACAGTTGGTGATGTTGTTGTTGGTTTGTTTGTTTTTTAGCTGTGGTTTATGTGAACAAAGAAGTGTAACCAGTTGGCTCAGTTGGTTATATTCCGAAATTAATGAGGTGCTTTTTTCATGTGTTCACACATTAGCTTCACTCCATTTCCTGGCCACACACCTCACTCGGCTTCACAAGCAAGTGGGATTGATTATAACATGATTCAGTCCAGAGAGGGTAAAGTCGTCACTGCCGCTGAGATGACAGTTCAAAAAGCAAGCGTCCCTGCTGATGGTAATATTTTCTTCGTATTGGAAGGACATAATCTTGAATGCTTTGTGATGGTGGCAGAGACTAAATAAATACATTTTAAAAATAAGTAAATGTGGAGTTCCCGTTGTAGTTCAGCCGTAACAAACCCAACTAGTATGCATGAGGATTTGGGTTCCATCTCTGTCCTCCCTCAGTGGGTTAAGGGTCTGGTGTTGCCATTTGCTGTGGTGTAGGTCACAGACATGGCTCGGACCCAGCATTGCCGTGACTGGTGTAGGCCAGCAGATGCAGCTCCGATTCGACCCCTAGCCTGGGAACTTCCATATGCCACAGGTGCGGCCCTAAAAAGACAAAAACATTATAAGCAAAAGTAAGGAAGGGGTGGGACTGTATAACTATACAGTTTAAAATGTGTCATGAAGTATTTAGGCGTTAAAATGGTTGAGACATTATTTTCATGGCCTCCAAGAGTTTCTGCATCTTAAATTATTTAAGCTTCCAGTGCTGGTTCTCAGAATCTTTGCCTCTTCAAACGTAAACCAAGAAGTTGGGTTCCTTTACCTCAGAGAGGTCTTCCAGCTTAAGAGGTCTGTAATTCTACAAGTCTTCTACCTGGAAACCGTTCTGTCCGTTTGGAGTAGAAAATATATTCACATATATTTTATTTAATCTTACATTTTAGACTCCATTCTTGGTGAACTGCAGTAATTTGTCAACAAATCCTCTGGGATCTGAGAAAATAGTTATCAAACCCAACGAAAGGAGTCATCAACTCCATGTGATTGGTTTTGAAATTTGTTGACAGGTCTTTCTCTGGGGGCAAAACACTTCAACAGGCACTGCAGTAAATAAATCAACCTAGGATGGAACCCGGGATTTGGATTTCTTTTGGTTTCAGGTGTAACCCAAGCCATCATCCTTGGGTCCTGAGGGTGGACAGGGAGGGACCAGCTGGCAGAAAGAAAAGGAAGAAATGGGAAAAGGAAAGATAATGACAAAAGCAGCAACCCACCCTGAGCAAATCAAAGAATTTCTTAGAATGCAACACTGGCTATGAATAATTGGCTTGCAAATCACTTCCTCCCTTTGTTCTAGAATAACAATCATTTCACTGTTGTTGATGAAAGCCCAGAAGGGAATCACGGCTTACTGTCCAGTTTTGCAGGTGGCTTTGTGTGGAAAAAGGCTTCAAACATGAGGATCTATAGCTCTGACCCACAAACCTGAACAGCCAGATTTAAGACTGGTCATTACGTAGCTTTTTGAGAGAGGAGGTCCCAGGTGAGTTGGCCTTAGCAACACAATGAAAGGGCAAACAAGAGGACAATCCAAAGCCTTTGCCTAAATCCTAGTGGCAGCTCTCTCAGCTAATTGCCAAGAAGAAAACTGCCTGCAGGATTTTGTAATCCAAGGGGTTTACAAAACCCTTTTGTGTTGGAGAGACTGCTACTAATTATCTTTCTTACTAAAATATGATAATGATAACCACCCTTTATAACGTGTTCACAATATATCAGGCATTTTATTTTATACACTTGATTTCGCCTCTTCAAAATAATCCTGCGTGATGGAAATTGTTATCCTCATATAAAGATAAGGAAAGAGAATATGGCCAGTTAGCTCAGTTGATTAGAGCCCATGGCGCTAATAAAGATAAGGAAACTGGGACATAGAAAAGTTATTTGCTCAAGGTCAAACAGCAGGTTATGGAGGAGCTGCAATTTAATTCCAGGTCTTGCCAATGGCCAGCCCCACGCCCTACTCAATCCCCTAGCTCACCTTTATTCGATTGTGTGAACCTGTCCATAACCCTAGTATGCGGGCCATTACTTCCTTCTCTCCATTCCACCTTGTTGCTCTGAGTGAGGTATGAATGACAAGAAGTCATCATGTATAAAATCACCTTCTGTGTATAGTTTGTCCCTTGCTTTGGACTGGTTTGCTTCTTTGTTGGAATACTTTTTTTGCCTCCTCTGCAAACTAATAATGTACATTTTTATTTTCTCTGGGACACATATCTCCCAACACAGTATGAATCATGAAATCAGCCCACAAATTTAGGAAGCTGTGAAACAGACCTTACTCAGCCAGTGCTTGCACTAGTGTGGATTCGTGGGGTCCATTTGTCTCCTGAACTGTAAAACCTTAAACTTCAGCTAGTTCGTCAATGCCGTTGCGTGCAATGTTGGCAGTTTTCTTCTATGCTTTTTCATCCCCAGCATCCACACTTCCTGATATCATGGGTGGTGAACTCCTAAGTCCTAGTTGTTTTGTTAAAAAATTTTGTTCTAATAATTTGAAGGGGAGGAGCAACACTTGCTAAGAAGGCTCCCAGATTTACATGGCAGTATCTGAAACGTGCAAATGGCATGGTTGCCTTAGATGCCAGCTATTTCTGAAACGTCAGTCAGGTAAATATTTGTCATGTAAGCTTTGTTTCCTCAAGGCGCAGAAGGATACAGTGATTTGCAGAATAGCTTTTGCCTGGATAAAACAATAGAAATTGTTAGAGCGCACCAGTAAATTCAGATTATTAAACCTTGCATGTGTGAATGAGGGCTTGGGAATGTGGTTGATAGTCAAGGAGGATGGATCCCAGTTTAAGCTTGTACAACTCCCCCATTGTGGCGGTACCATATAGGGTACTACTGTTTAAAAAAATTGAAAATATTGTTGTTCGTCTTACTTTGTTATTTATGTTGCTTGACTTTCCAGAAAGCACCTCTGTAGTAGGATGGGCGAAAGTGTGGTGTCGTAACAAACAAATTCCATTGGTATGTTCGAAATACCAGTAGCTTTATAACAAATTACCCCAACTTAGTGGTGTTAAATAACAATCAAATTATTATGCTCACAGAGTCTCTCGGTCAGAAGATTAGATCCAGTGGTGACGTCTTGCATCTGCTGTGTGCTCCGAGGTCCCACTTGGGAACCGTCAAATCATTTGAGGATTGAAATTATCTGGATTCTTCTTCACTCACACAGACTAGCTGGGAGGCTGTGTGGGGCTTGAGCTTTACGTGGTGGCTGGATTCTGAGAGAGAACACACAGAGGGCAGGTGTTCCAAGAGAGGGAATGCAAGGGAAAAAAGCATCCTGACCCTTTCTGACATAGACTTGGAGGTCACATAGCATCTTTTCCACCATCTAAATCAAAGGGGATCGGGACTAGAGTCTGCCTTTTGATGGGAGCGTAGCAAATTCACACTGAAGAACATGTTGAGTGGGAGGTATTATGGGCCATCTTGAGCATCTTTGGAATATCCCATCTGCCATGCGTTGGCTTATAACCACAAGGGTTTACTTCTTGCTCAAAGTCTCCTGTGGATCCAGGCGGGTCTCCAGAGCAGATGTCATGTTGGCTCAAGCAATCCAAGCCACTGCTTACATGTTGCAGCCTCTCCATTATCAACTCAGGACTCCACCACCACTGCTGCAGGGCACGAGCAGCGCAAACCATGACCCTCAGATACCACCACCTGGAAGGAACAGAAGTCACTTCTACTCACATTTCATGGCTCACATGGCTGTGTTTAAATTCGGTGGAGCAAGTAAGTGGGACCTCCTGTGTGCCCAGAAAGAAAAGAGAGCTAGAAATGTTGGCAGGAGTGTTTCTCACAGCCTCGGAGATACTACCTGTCTGGTGAAACCCTATCATTTCCTTCTCTGCTCAGTTCATTCATTCCTTCATCCGTTTAACAAATAAGTTTTAGATTCCTACTACATGCAACACATCAGTAGCTAGTTCTTGGAAGGAATTCAATGCCCCCCCCCAAGCATATAATTTTACTCCAGAAAACCAATTGAAATTTCAGTTGCTTTGTCACTGACTCCTATGGGGTGGGGGGATGTCCCTCTCAGATCCTCTACTGTCCTAACCCCCCCTGACCCAGGGCACAGGAAATAAGACTTTTTTCATCCTTACCACCAACAATCATCAATTTTATCATTTTCATACACTAGTGTACTCAAAACCCTTTTCCTTTCAATATTCATCATCTCTCGTCCCCTTTGCAGGCCTTCATTTCATGACAGGCTATTGCGGATGCAGCCGTATTTCCAGGAAATGCAGATGGTGACTATTAATCAGACACTGCCATGGCAGTAAGCTGTATGATAAATTAAATGGCTTAAATCCAACTTAGAGCTATCACACATCATTAGTCTGACAGCATGATTCCATTTGTTATTGTTTTAAAGGAAATTTAAATAACAGGGCCGTAAACAGTGGCAAAGTCTGGCCAGAAGTCTCCTGTTTTCCAAAGCAGAGCTCATAAGCTGCATTTCAACAATGAAAGGAACAAAAGCCATCATAAGCTCTGTTTGGAACCCATTTGCGTTTCAATCTTCAATTAGAAATTGTGTGTTTCTGGAGTTCACATCCTGGTGCAGCGGAAACGAATCTGGCTAGGATCCATGAGGTTGCGGTTCGATTCCTGGCCTCGCTCAGTGGGTTAAGGATCCGGCGTTGCCGTGAGCTGTGGTGTAGGTTGCAGATGCAGTTCAGATTTGGCGTTACTGTGGCTGTGGTGTAGGCCGGCGGCTGTAGCTCTGATTAGACCCCTAGCCTGGGAGCCTCCATATGCCGCAGGTGTGGCCGCAAAAAAAAAAAGAAAAGTGTGTTTCTATTAGAAAATCATAGAAGCATCCTCAGTCTCTGATAAGAAAGAATAAAGAGGCGAAACTAAGCTCCATGATAGACTGAAGGAGGATGTTGTATTTTGGCCTGGATGGCTGTCTTCCTGGGTGACTCTGGATGTGTAGAAAATCACCCTTGGTGGATCCAGGCAGCACATCATACCATGGAATCTCCCAGTGAAATTTTCTAATTTATTGAGAATTTAGGGCAAGTTCTTATTTAAAAGCAAATAATAGGAAATATAAACAATGGAGATCATTGGAGATGCACACTAAAAATATCTTTAAGATGTGTTTAAAAAATGTGTAGATGGTAAAATTAAAAATTAGGATTGCTGGGAGTTCTCATCGTGGCTCAGCAGTTAAACCCAACTAGCATCCATGAGGATGCGAGTTGGATCCCTGGCCTCACTAAGTGAGTTAAGGATCTGGCGTTGCCGTGAGCTGTGGTGTAGGTTGCAGACGCAGCTGGGGAGGATCCTGCATTGGCTGTGCCTGTGGTGTAGGCTGGCAGCTGTAGCTCCAGTTCAACACCTAGCCTGGTGATCTACATATGCCGTGGTTGTGGCCCTAAGAAGACAAAACAAACAAACAAAAAAAAATAGGATTGCTAAACTCGTCAGCAGAGACCCCTAACTTTTGAAATGCACCTGCAGTAACAAGAACCCTTGTAGAAATTATGTAAGAAACTTCATTGTCTGCTAGTATGTGTGAGCTGGGTGAAAACTGGTTATTTATGGGATTATCATCATAGGTTTTAATTTACTAAAACCATATGGCTTCTTTAGGTCTTCCAAACTAGGTCAGCCAGTTAGCCCTCAGATCTAGCATACCGTATTTGGCTGAGCCAAAAGGAATAAACAGAGATATTATCAAAACCACAAGCAAAACTGACAATAGGTAAATGACTTTGTCGTTTAATGAAAGCACAGGTCTTTTAAGGTTAGTCAGATGTAAACTAAGCTAGATGATGGCGATTATGCTAAAAGGAAATTCTCGAGCAGCTCAACATGTTGAATTCTAAGAATTTTAGTTACATCATGGTGGATGAAGACTACCAACCTCACTTAGTTGGTGCTTTGGACTCCAAAACACAATTTTACAGCCCAAAGCTATACTTGTAAAGGTCACTTTCTTGCACTCTTCTGAAACTATTGAAGGCTAGTAAGAACTAGTAAGTTCTCAAAAATTAAGGAAATTCTATATGCACGTAAGTGATGTATATATGTCTTACAGCTTTAAAAATCCACATATATGCATATTTTTAAAAATTCCCAAACATGCATGCTACCTATAATTTATTTTCTTTTTTGTGCTTAAGTGGATAAGTGGCATTTTAAAATCTGAAACTAGGATCTCCCTTCTTGGAAATATCAAATCCCTGTAAAATCTTAATTTAAAACATTACCTCTTTTAAAATCAAGGTTTGAACTAAACGGCTTCTAAGATTGCTCCCTTCTCTGAGAGAAGAAAAGGAACTAGTATTCATTGGACTTGTACTATGTGTCCTGTGCTCACAACGACCCTATCAGGTTGATGTCGTTATTCCTGTCTTACAAATGAAAACCCCAACCTTCTTTTTTTTTTTCTTAATGGATTTTATTTCAATTATAGGTGTACATAAATCATCACAAGTCAATTTTACAGATTTTGTATCCCAAACCCCCAGTGCATCCCCCCACCCCCCAGATTGTCTTATTTGAAAAACCAAGGTTTTCCAAAGTCTGTGAATCATTGTCTGTTCTGTAAAAAGGTTCATTGTGTCTTTTTAGTTTCCACATGTAAGCGGTAGCATTGGGTGTTGCTGTCTATTTGTCTGACTGGTTTCACTTCGCATGATAATTTCTAGGTCCATCCATGTTGCTATAAATGTTGGTAATTCGTTCCTTTTAATGGCTGAGTAACATTCCATTGTGTGTATGTACCATATCTTCCCTATCCACTCTTCTGTGGATGGGCATTTAGGTTGTTTCCATGACCTGGCTATTGTATAGAGTGCTGCAATGAACACTGGAGTACATGTGTCTTTTCGAGTCATGGTTTCTGCTGGATAGATGCCCAGGAGTGGGATTGCTGGATCAAATGGTAATTCTATTTTGAGTTTTCTGAGGAATCTCCATACTGTTTTCCACAGTGGTTGCACCAATTTGC
>PVHT020000009.1:9358706-9396882 GCA_004024745.2 Catagonus wagneri | reverse complement strand
GACAATAGAGTTGTAGCCTCTCTTAGTTCAGGTGTTTGCCTCCCCTGTGGCTAAAGTTGGTATGGAGGGGGCTTGCTGTAGGCTTCCTGATGGGAGGGAGTGATACCTGCTCACTGGTAGGAGGGGTTGATTCCTCTCCCTCTGATGGATGGGGCTTTGTCTCTGGATGAGATTAGAGGCTGGCTGTGTGCCTGAGGGGCCTTTAGGCAGCCTGTTTACTGATGGGTGGGGCTGAGATCCCACCTGAATTGTTGTTTGGCCTGGGGCTTCTCAGCGCTGATGGGAGGGACCAGATTTTCCCAGAAATAGCCACCTCCAGAGAAATGCAGGCTGCTGAATGTCCCCGAGAGCTTCACCTCCAATGCCCTTCCCCCATAACAAGGCATGGTCACCCCTGTTTTCCCAGGAGATCCTCCTGGAATTGCAGTCAGGTTCCACCCAGATTCCTATGGAGACTGCTTTACCCTGGGACCCGGTGCACGTGAAAGTCTGTGTGTGCCTTTCAAGAGTGGGGTCTCTGTTTCCCCCAGTCCTGTGGAGCTCCTGCACACAAGCCCTGCTGGCTTTCAATGCCAGATGCTCTGGGGGCTCTTTCTCCCTGTGCCCGATCCCCAGGCATCGGGATTTGACGTGAGGCTCAGAACTCTCAGTCCTGTAGCTGAGTCTCTGTGATGCAGTTACTTTGCAGTCTGTGGGGCTTCCCACCCAGGAGGTATGGGGTTGCTTCTATGGCACAATCGCCCCTCCTACCTCTTGATGTGGTCTCCGCTGTGTCTTCTGGAGCAGAGTATCTTTTTTGGAAGTTTACAGTCCATTTGGTTGAAGGCTGCTCGGCATTTGGTTGTAGTTTTGCTGTTATTTGGGAGAGAAGTTGACCTCCAGTCCTTCTATTCCGCCATCTTAATCCCAAAGATGGAGGTTTAAATAGGCGATGACAGAAGGCAGAGACCTCCTGGCTCTCAGCTGGAGCTCCCAAACTTCCTGCGAGGTTGACTTTAAAACCCAGGCCAGTACCATGTGACATACCCAAGCTGCAATGAAGTCGGTCCAACTGGTGGCTGTGACTCAGTTTCCTGCTATAAGCACAGGGAACTCTACCCAATATTCTGTGAGAGTCCACGTGGAAAAGAATCTTCAATCAGAGGAAGAACGTCCTGGTGACCCCAGATCTGCTCAGGGTCACTGCCTGTCACTCATTCTCCTGAGGAAGTCGGAAAGGCAGGAAATCGTAGTGCCCTTGTACCAAGTACTGTGCTAAGAGCTGGCAGCAAAGACGCCGCTACTTTCCAGAGGGACGTCGAAAACCCCCAGCCTTCTAAAAAGTAAAGCTTACTCAAGTTCACATGGCAGTGAAACTGGAATTCCACCCCAAATCTGTCTAGCATCAAAGCCCACTTTTCATCCTTGCTTCTTGGTAATTTGCAGTAAGCAGTGGCTCTCTGCTCCACAAAACATAAAGCCCTGTTTTTTTTCCTCAAGAGGGGCTAGGAGCCAAACGCACCCCCTTTATTGTCATCACAAAATGTGTCACTAATTCGCGAAAACAATCCAGACCCTGATAGTTCAACCCGAATTGAATGGCCAGAATATTGTTAGTACATAGAGGATGTTGATCCACATCTAAAGATTGATTTTACCCAAAATGCAGTTGAGACTGAAACAATTTTCTAGATAATAAGGTCAAAATAAGTGCGGTTAAGGAAAAGGCAATTTGAAATGTTTCAGAGAAGTGGTCATAACTTGTCATTAGTGCTGTATATTCAGAGAATTTAGCCCAAAATACTTTTCCAAGTTCATCCCTTTAAAAATGAGTGAAAGAAATTAAACCTGTGATTTCCTTATCTATATTATAGACATAAATATACCTTACATATTGTTCCTATAAAGTTTTTGCTTGTTTGTGTGTTTGTTTTTGCTTTTTTAGGGCCACACCCGAGGCATATGGAGGTTCCCAGGCTACGTGTCCAATCGGAGCTACAGCTGCTGCTCACAACGCCAGATCCTTAACCCACTGAGTGAGGCCAGGGATTGAACCCACAACCTCATGGTTCCTTGTCGGATTCATTTCTGCTGTGCCACGACGGGAACTCCCCCATAAAGTTTTGAAAAGCAGTTTTCTTCCAATCTACCACCTATGTTGGTCTTCTTGTCCAGGTGGTCCCATAATGAGCACCATATATCGACACATCTTCGTCTCCTTGTTGTTCCTTTTCTTTCTTTTTTTTTTTTTAATCACAGTTCATTGTCTGTTCTTTTTGGAGCATTAAAATCTATTTGTCCTGAAACATCTTTTCAGAAAGTCAGTAGTGCTTTGAACTTCTTTTATATTCTGATTCTTCTAAATTGTGGTTGTTTTAAGTTTGCCTCTTCGGATTTGAAATGTATCCTTTATTCTGGCTGTGATTTTTACAAAAGCAGTTTTCCCAGTGGACCTTGAGTACATCTGACAATTGCCGCTTTTAGCCATCGGGAGCCCCACTACCAACCAGCCTCGGTTTAAACTCTGCCTTCCCAGGACATCTGATTGTCAACGTCTCCTTTGAATGAAAAATGGTTGCACTGTCTCTGTGTTGCATTTCAACACAGGAAACAAAACTGCTTTTTAAAACTGTGGTTTAATAATTTCTGAAATGACAGTGATAGCAAGCTCACGTGAGCCAGAGGAAGCCTTTCATCTTCCAGAAATGAAGGCAGAGATCAATGCTTCTTGGGCACAGTTGGAGGCAGTGCTACCGGAGTGAGCAATCAACCTCCGAGAAAGCTGACGATCCAAGAACTGGCAGCAGAAAAGCAGGTCTCCTGGCAGTAGGTCCAATCACTAACCTGACCCATCACTGTCCCAGCTGTGGCTGTTCCCCTGCCATGACTGCGTTAAATCTTCGATACACTTGCTACCTGAGTGACGATAACAAATTGTGAAACAGAAAACTATATGCTGAATTCGTGACCTATGGAGGGAAAAACCACTGACTTTTAGTGGCTTAGCAGATGACAGTGTTGGAGGGAAGGGCTGGGTCTTACATCAGTATCTACCCTTCTCTGCTACATCCATTCCTATTCAGCATCCCAGGCCAACTGGATAACTCCACTTCCCTCTTCTTTTCTTCTTCTCCAGCTCTTTTCTGAAAGCATGAAAAAAGTCTTGCTTTGGAAAGGTTTCATGCCTAACCTGGGTTTGCTTTAAAAAAAAAAAAATTACCTTGATTGCCCTGGTTAATCAAACAGTTGGAAGCACTGCTCTCCGACAGACACTGGGGCCGTCCTTCATCACTCTAAGCCTTTATATTCTGGGACCTCTATCCTTTCCTGCCAAGAGAGGGATTCAATTTCCACATTACTAACCACTGAGAATGTGTGTGGGGCCCCACCCTGGGCACGGTGTGCTTGGTCTCAGGAGGAGGTATAATGATGGCACACACATGGGGAAGCCACGGAGGTATTCCCCAAACCTCAATTAGAAAACAAGGTTGCCAGCCATATACCAGATATAATAGCATTTAAGAAAGGGCTCTGTTAAAGCATGTCTCTTCTTAGGAATGCAAAGGCCTTTGTGGGAGGAACTTATTCTCCAATGTAATGAAACGCTGTGCACATGGCAAAGAGATGTATGTTATAAAGAAAATAACTATACTAAAAAACGCACTTACCAACCTGTATTGCAAAAGATTTGTTTACATGTCTGTTTCCCACTACACCAGGTTCTTTGAAGGCAAGTACCACCTTCATTACATCTACATACGCTCCTTATCACACCCCCCAACCAGTGGCTAGTTCAGTCCCTTTACAGTAGTTGGTACTTAGCATGTCACACTGACTGATGGTTTGGCAGAAAGACCCTGGCAGTGACTCATCCTAGATTTGAAGATCACAATGCGGGATTCGTGGACTGCCAACCTGTTCATACCACCAAGAGCTTAAGGAAATTTTATGTGGTCTATTATGAACAGCCATGCTTAAAGCAGTTAGTGTCTCCTAATTAATTTGGGGAGAAATCTCCCTCCATTCAACAGCATTCACATACCATCTGCACTGGTTGTATTTTGGAAAGCATTTCAGTATGGAACCCAGCTTTTCTAACTCTGACTGAGCGGGCTGGTTTGTGCATGACTTTTCTTCTTCCAGGCTCCTCCTTCTGATATTTAGTATATGACATGTTCGGTCAACATGCGTAGTACTTAGGAATAACTAGAGTTGGGAAAAGTGAGTGATGCAGTAACCAGCCCTGGACAACTACTGTCTCCTTTTCCATTTTGGTTGTTTTATTTCACTATGACTGTTTTCCTCAACCAGCCAGAGATGCCAACCAGCTTCCAAAGTGATTTGGAACTCCCCGATAGCCTGAGCTGAAAACTTAAAGTCTCTGGGCTCTCTAGCTCCCTTAATGATGAGATAACTGCACTAGGCATTGAAGATACCCAAATCTTCTTGCAAAATTGAAAAGGTCTTTAAGAATGTAAAGACCTTTATGGGAGGGTCTTCACCCTGAATGCGTTAAAACAATATGCACGTCGCAAGGAGATTATATGGTGAATAAAATACACTCAGAAACACTGTGAAGACTGTGGAGCCAGTTCCCACTAATGTTTTTTCTCTTTCACTGGTGAATCACAAATGAACAGATTCGTGAATAATAATTGAACAAACCTTAAGCTAATAAGGGAGAGACAAAAGAAATCTGACTTATGCCACTGTGTTGCAGGGAAGGCTAAAAGCAGTTAAAAGCAAACCTAGCACTGCTAGGCTACCTTTGCATGATCTGACTTTTGAAACATAAAATTCCATGTAAATAATGAGTGTGTTATGAGAGAGACGTTTTTACAATAAACTCCTACATTAAGAAAAAAGAAACTCAAATGAGCAGCGTAACTTTACACCTCAAGGATCTGTAAAAAAGGAGACAAATTAAACCCAAACTTAGCAGAAGAAAGGAAAAAGCTGAGAGCAGAAATAAACGAAATATAAAATGCATCCTGCTGTATATCACTGGGAACTACCTCTAGTCACTTACGATGGAACATCCCAGAGGATAATGAGAGAAAAAGAATGTATATACGTATGTGTGACTGGGTCACTTGGCTGTACAGTAGAAAACCAACAGAACACTGTAAGCACACTATAATGGAAAAAATAAAAAACACATTTAAAAGTAATAAAAAATAAAATAAAATGCAAACACAACAGAAAAAAAAATCAGTGAAACTAAGAGTTGATCTCTGGAAAAGATGGACAAATTTTGACAAACCCCTACCTTGGACTAGTTAAGAAAAAAAGAGAGAAATCTCAAGTAAATAAAATAAGAAATGAGAGAGGAGACATTACAACTGATACCACAGGATGCAAAGGAGCGTAAGAGACTGCTCTGAGCAATTATACAGGAAACTACTGGGTAATCTAAAAAGAATCTGATAAATTTCTGGAAACATGCAATCAGCCAAGACTAAATCATGAGGAAATAGAAAGTCTGAATGCAGATATAACTAGTATGAAGAATGAATCAGTAATCAAAAATCACCAACAAAGAAAAGCCCAGGACCAAAGGACTTCACTGGTAAATTCTACCAAACATTTAAAGAAGAATTAATGCCAGTTTTTCTCATACTCTTCTAAAAAATTGAAGAGAGGGGAACACTTCCAAACTTGTGTTATAAGGCCAGCGTTGCCCTGATACCATAGCCACCCAAAGACACCATAAGAAAACACCACAAGCCGAAGTCCCTGATGAATATGGATGTAAAAATCATCAGCAAAATAAAATCGAAGCGAATCCAACAGCACATTAAAAGGATCATGCACCATGAGCAAATGGGATTGATCGCAGGGCTGCAGTGATGGTTTCACCATATGCAAACCATGTAATGTGAGGCACCACATTAACAAGATAAAGGATTAAAATGCCATGATTGTCTCAATAAATGTAATAAAAGCATTTGACAAAATGCAACATCCTTCATGATGAAAACTCTCAGCAAAAAGGAATGGAAGGAAAGTAACTCTGCATAACAAAATCTATATATGAAAAGCCTATAGCTAACATCATAGTCAAAGGTGAAAAACCGCGAGCTTTTTCTCCCAGATCAGGAGAAAGGGCAAGAATGCCCATTCTAACCACCTCTATTCTACATATTACTAGGCAGAACCGGCAAGAAAAAATAACCAAAGGCATCCAAATTGGAAAAGAAGAATTGAAATTGTCCGGGTTTGCAGATGACACGATCTTGCATATAGATAACCCTAAAGATTCCATAAAAATACCATTAGAACTAATAAAAGAATTCAGTACAACTGCAGAATACAAAGCAACACACACAAAAATCAGTTATATTTCTACACATGAACAACAAACTATCTGAAAAGGAAACTGGGAAAACAATCCCATTCATAATAGCACCAAAAGGAATAAAAATACTTAAGAATGAACTTAAGAAAGACTTACATACTGAAAACTAAAAACCACTGATGAAAGAAATTAAAGAATACACGAACAAATCAAAAGATATCCCATGTTTACGGATTGGAAGTTTAATGTTAAAATGTCCATACCACCTAAAGCAATCTACAGATTCAGTGGAATCCCTATCAAAATCCCAATGGCCTTTTTTTAGGGAAATAGAAAAAAAAAACAGTTCTACAATTTATGTGGGACCACAAAAGACCATGAATATCAGATAAATCTTGAGAAAGAACAAAGCTGAAGGTACCACGTTTGTTGATTTCAAAATATATTATATTACAAAGCTACAGCAATCAAAATATAAAGAAAGACTTATGAACCAATGAAACTGAATAGAGAGCTAAGAAGTAAATCCACATGCATGTAGTCAACTGGTCTTTGACAAGGATCCCAAGAGTACACACTGGGGAAAGGATAGTCTTTTCAAAACAAGTGGTTCTGGGAAAACTGGATATCCACATGCAAAAGAATGAAATGGAACCCTTGTCTTACAACATACACAAAAATCAACTCAAAATGGATTACAGACTTATGTTTGTAAAACTCCTGGAGAATACATGGGGAAAAGCTTTGTGACATTAGTCTTTTCAATAATTTCATTGATATGACATCTAAAGCACAGATAACAAAAATAAACAGATGGTACTACATCAAACTCACTGCTATTGCACAGCAAAGAAAACTATTAACAGAATGAAAAAGGAACTTATGGAATGAGAGAAAATATTCCCATATATATAATTAGAAATTAATATCCAAAATTTGGAAGGAACTCCTACAATTTAATAGCAAAACCAAAACAAATAACAAAAAACTAATAACATTTAAAAAATGGGCTAATGATTTGAATAGACATTTCTCCAAAGAAGACATACAAATGGCCAAAAGATATATAAAAAGAATGTCCCTAGTCATCAGGGAAATGTAATCGAAACCGCAATGAGATATCACCTCACACTTGTCAGCATGGCTATTACCAAAAAAAAAGAAAAAAAATACTTTTTTGTGGAGAAATTGGAACCCTTGCACACTGTTGGTGAGAATGCAAAATGTTGCAGCTATTGTGGAACACAATATAAAAATGCCTGAAAAAATTAAAAATAGAGATATCATATGATTCAAGGATTCCACTCCTGGGTATATATCCAAAAGCGTGGAAATCAAAATCTCAAAGAGACAATAGCAGTTCCATGTTTGCTGCAACTCTAATCATAATATCCAAGATGTGCAAACACCCTAAATGCCCATCAGCAGATGAATAGCTAAAGTAAGTGTGCTATATACACATGATGGAATTCTATTCGGCCTGTAGAAAGAAGGAAATCCTGTAATATGCTATGACATTGATAAATCTTGAGGCCATTACACTAAGTGAAATAAGCCAGTAACAAGAAGACAAATACTGCATGGTTCCCCTTATATGAGCTATCTGAAATAGTCCAACTCATGCAGTCAAATGATGGATCAATTGTTACCAGTTACCTGGGCAGAGAAGAATTGGACAGTTACTAATCCATGGACATAAAATTTCAGTTAAACGGGACTGAATAAATTCTAGAGAACAACTATACATATTGTATCTATAAATAATAATGTATTGCACACTTTAAAAATATTAAGAGGATAGATCTCATGCTAAGGGTTCTTACATAAATATAATTTTTTTAAAATAACAAGTATGCTATGATGGGGGCTTACTTTTATTTTTCTATTTCAACTCCAGTTGCCTTAGTCATTACTGAATAGAAATGTAGCTCTTTTATGTTATTTTTACATCCTTTAAAAAGTAGAAGTTTTTAAGCAGAGAAATAAATTTTGTATTGAAGTATTAAGAGTTTATGGAGACCCCGTAGTGGCTCAGTGGTTAACGAATCTGACTAGCATCCATGAGAATCAGGTTCGATCCCTGGCCTTGCTCAGTGGGTTAAGGACCTGGCGTTGCCATGAGCTGTGGTGTAGGTCACAGACATGGCTCGGATCCTGCATTGCTGTGGCTGTGACTGTGGCTTTGGCTGGCAGCTGCAGCTCCGATTCGATCCCTGGCCTGGGAACCTCCATATGCCCTAAAAAGACAAAAGACCAAAAAAAAAAAAGCACTTTATTTACTGTTTTATTCAGTCAGCAAGCATTTGTTGTGAGCCTGCCACGAACCAGACAAGCAGCACGTTTTAGAGATGCCAGAGTGGAGTAAGATCCATTTTCAAACTGTTCATAAAGGTCAAGGCAAACATTTTTCTTTTCAGTTGTAATAATGCAACAGTAATTGTGTGTACAAAGAGTAAATGCGTAGAGGGAAAAAAATGTGGAAGTCCTCAAGCAGAGTTCCAAAGAATTCTCTAACATACAGCGTACCACAAAAAGTGCTTATAGGGTACACTTGGTAGGAACAGGCAGCCTCCAAGGATTCCTGCAACCTTGGGCTTCTAAGAGCTTTGTAAGCGGGAACTTCTTCCCTTCACCAGGTAGGAAGGCAACCTTTTAGTGTGCAGTTGACATAAATAATGCATTGCCCACTTTTTCTTGCCATGAATCTATCAGAGAAGGAGATCCTCAAGAGCGACATTTCTCTTTTTGCCTTTATTTGTTTTTTTCATTAAATCATCCTCTGGGTAACTGGATGCTCCAGCAATAGAGGTCAGGAAAAAAAAAAAAAAAAACCTGATAGTATTTCTGTGCAGTCAGAGAGTCTGTGCTCTGTTACCAGCGTAATGTTTATGAAATCAATTTTCTGTGCCTGCTGGATAGGGCTAATGCGAGAAGTAGCTTTCCACAACCCCATCCTATTCGTTACTGGGTGATTTGACAGGGCTGATATTCTGTCACAAATACAAAGGGATTGAGCGCTGTTCTCCTAATATATTCATTACTTGCCTCCTCATGCTGTAAATAATATGCATATGGTAATTTGAGAAACACAGTGTTCCCATTGCTCTTTTTTTATTATTATTCCTGGAACTCTCTCCATCTTTTGTAAATGCTGCAAAAAATCCAAGGCAAGATTACCTCAAAATTTGATTTTACACCCCTCCTAGTCTCACTTTCCGGTGCCCACAGAACACATACAGTACATTCTTCTCTGCTTTGACCAGTGTTTTGAGATAGTACAGCCCCTTCCCTTCTGCTGATACTCTTACTGTAGAATGTCCTAGAATAACTTAATGAAGACTCATTCATTTGTTGATTTACAAATATGTATTACATAAACACTGTGTTCCTGACACACTGTGCTAAATCTTTCTTTTTTTAATGGCTGCACCTGTAGCATATGGAAGTTCCTGGGCTGGGGGTAGAACCAGAGCTGCAGCCACTGGTCCACGCTACAGCCACAGCAACGGGGATCCGAGCTGTATCTGCAACCTACACTGCAGCTTTCGCTAACCTTGAATCCTTAACCCACTGAGCAGGGCCGGGGATTGAACCTGTATCCTCATGGGTACCAGTTAGGTTCTTAACTTGTTGAGACACAGTGGGAACTCTATGCTAAATACTAAACACAGAACAATAAGAAAGATGAAAGCGTCTGATCCAGGAACTGGATTTTTTTTCTAACTTTTAAAAAACAGTGGCATCATCTAAAGGCAAAAGAGAACAGGAAATAGATGCCTTACATAGAAGTGGATTAATAATGAATGAGAGAACTCAGAAGCTCTCCAGAACACATATTTCAGTCAATAGCCATGAGTAAACTGACAAAGTAGAAACAGAGTATGATTGGGCCCATGGATTTGGGGCAGGAAGCTCCATTTGAAGACCTGGAGTATTGAAAGTAGATGCATAGATCGGTTTGCTTAAAGAGAATTGACTGCATAAAGGCGTTTTACTAAGAGTAGCACTTAATTTATGTGTATTTAAACTTTGCGGTCAGTAACTCTTTTATTTAATTATTTCTTAATATGTATGAATCTGCTACTGTGGAAAGTCAACCGTTGTTCTAAGCACTGGGAATTAAGGGTCCTGTATTTTGAAGTTTACATTCAGATAAGAAGATGATGAAAATAAATTTTAAAATGCTCCAAAAATGTGCCAGATATTATAATTTGCAATGTGTGCTATGAAGAAAACAAACGTGTATGTGCTCGCACGTGCATGGGTGTGTGAACGTGTGTGTAAAAGGTGATCAGGTGGAACCAGTCACGCAAATAGGGGAGGAAAAGAATTTCAGGCAGAAGACAGTATTTACCTATTTTTTCCAAAAGATGGCTCTGCCTGGACAAAAGCAGTGTCTGCAATTACATAACTCAAGGGTTGGCAAATCCTGCCTGCCATCTGTTTCCATTATAAAAAGCAAAAAACTTTAGTCCTAGTTTTGTAAATTAAGCGTTTTGGGCATACGGCCATGCCTATTCTTTTACATATTGTCTGTGGCTGTTTGCACACCAAAATAGCAGAGCTTAAGAATTATGGGAGAGATGCCATGGGCCACAAAGCCAAAAATATCTATTTGGCTCTTAACAGAAAAAGTTTGCCAACCCCAGATCTAAATTGCTAATTCAAATAATCATTACACTTGTGGTCTTTTTTTTATTCTATTTTCTTTACCTTTATGAGATCAAACCAGCAGTTTACAGAAAACCCTGTTAATATGCACCTAGTGATGACAGTTGACATTGATTGGGCGACATGATGACGCAGGCACTGTTTTAAGCATTTTATGTGACTCGCATTACACTTAATGCTCACAACAGCCTTATGTGATGGGTACAGTCACCACTCCAGGTTACAGATGAGGCCACTGAGACATAAAGAAGTTACATGTGACTCACTTGCTGTCACACAGCAAATAAGTGGTGGCCTCAAGGTTCAAAACCAGTACACCTTTGGTCATCACCACTGTCCTAAACTACCTTTGTGATTTAACATTCTCCAACTCCAACACCGAAACAGACCCCGTTGCTTAAAACTGCCTCTCTATTCCTAATTTGCACGGGTAAGAATTTAGAACTTGCTTTGAAATTTTACAGCTATTCCTTGCTTAGCATTCAGACTGTAAAGATTTCCAAGTGATTTCCTTAGTGCTTTTCATTGAGAAGCATTTGGTAAATAAATGATTCTTTTAGAAATGCCCATCCTGGAAATCCAGACTGTTTCTTTAATTACCCAAGTGTGCTCATTACTGACTACAGTAGATAATTCTGCAAACTTCTCTCTTGTTTCAGGCTTAAGATGCGCCCTTAGAGCCATTGTCGCCCTTCCTTTTCTCATTTCCTAAGTGTCCAACATAACTTCAGCATCCCCTCTCTGCACTGCTGGATGTCTTCCATTAAAATCCTAGATATACTTGGTACAGTCGTGTAAATGCAGCTGAAAAATCTATTTCAGAAAACCCATACTTTGTGATGCTCAGTTCAGTCTAGGCTCCTAGGAGCCCCGTCCCTGAGACCGTATGTGCTAATCTCTGTGAAAGATGTCTATATCTCTGTAAGTTTTGGTTGGCAGCCTATTCACTTCTGAAGATATTTCCTATAGGTTGGTATCAGCTTCCAAAAGTCACTTGAACTGAAATACTTACAAGCCCAGGGAAAACAGTAAGCATTAGAGAATTGCCGTTTTTTTCCAAGTCCAAGTGTGGGCTGTGAATAATTATTGAGGAACCACAGAGTGTTAAACAGTATCTTGTCACACAGGTGGCTGTGATTTCCATGCTCTGGAATGGTGGGGATAGGGACCAGGAAGAGAAAACGAGTATGTAATGTGGTGAGCACTGTGATATATACAAAGCACAGGGTGAGGGAGTAGTCTAGAGCCAAGGCACCCAACTTGGAATTGAGGATGGAGAGCACCATTAAGGAAGGCTCCCTAAAGGATGAAATTTAGAAGATAAAACTTATCATTTGGGTTGTAGGAAGGGAGAGGATTGGAAATTAAGGAGTCAAGGATGATATCTGCTCTCATCACCAGCCTTCTGTTGAATTATTAGCCTTTTCTCAGTATTTCCACACACATCCCAAACTGATACTCATCCATTCAAATTAGAACACCTTCTGCAAGGTTTCATGTGTTTCAAGATAACAAGAGAATCAGTTCAGCCTCATTTTTCTAACAACCCGCTGTGGGATTTGGGACAAAGAACTGAACTTTGTTGAGCCCCCGTCACGAACAAAATGATTTTTGTAGTTCCTTCCACCTTTAAAATTTTATCTTTTTATAAAGTCCTGTCCTTTTGGTTGAACTTTCCTAATCTCTGTGGCTTCATGTGGAATTTCCTAATTTTGAACCTTAGGATGGCGTACCTGTTAGAATTTTATTACACTGTGTGTCACACCAAACCTGACTGATCAGGAACTAAAGCAAATTAGGGGTTTTATTTCTCAGTTATTAAGCGGTCCAGAGGTAGGCAGCCCGTGGGTGATGTAGTAGCCAAAAGAGGGCATCAGGGACCCAGGCTCCTTCAGACTTTCTTCTTAGCCATCCATGGTTCCAAGACAGCTGCTCCGACTATAGCTTCAAGTCTGGACTCCAGGCAAGAAGGTATTTCAAAAAGGGCAAGTCAAGGGCGGGCTGAAACGGCTTTCTTTGAAGAAGCTTGCCCTGGTGGTACTTGCTTAAATCTCATTGGTCAGAACTGTGTCACATGGCTACCACCTCCCCACGCCCCACCCCTTTCAAAGGAGTCTGGGAAATGCTCTTTCCTTTGCTTGGGCGCGCTAATGTGCTATAATCAGAATGAGAGCTGTATTGAGAAAGAAGAAAGGGAGAAGGGACATTGGATAGGCAGCTTGCATCATATGCTGAAGCTTATTAAGATGTAATCGGAGTATTTCAAAACAGATCTGGCATCGCCATTGAGCAATCAGAACAGGCTCTGGCCAGCGCCATGTAGCTGGATAGCTGCCCTCACGTTTTTCTGCTTCGCATTGTAGTCATTGTATACAGTTGTCATCCCGCCTACCCCCGTGTAATAAAGCCAAAGTCCATCAAGGACAGGAGTCTATGTTATGTATATTCTTTCCATTCCCCAGAAAAGTGACACTTTCATAAAGTAAGTATTCGCTTTTGTTGAAAGGAGTTGAATTATTCACGTTATAATCTGAAGAGGAGACAACCAGGCAAAGGAATATTAAAGTTATTATTACCTATTCTGTTTCTTCGGGAGTGAATAACTCCTATGAATAGTGACTGTATATGCTAAATGCCGCAATACAATTGATTTTAAAACTGGCAGATGGATATGGGCTTTGAAGGTTGTTCAGATCTCTTATGACTATTCGAAAGGATTACTATAGACTAAAAAAAAAGAAAAAAGGAACTGTAGCCTGAAGTGAAAAGCTTCAAGTATAATAAAGTCTCAGACGTCCTTTCCTTTCATTTATTAGGTTGAATCAAATTAATAAGGAACCATCACAACCCTGTTAATGTAAAAAAAAAAAAAAAAAAGTCCTGAAAGAGTTGCATCTGGTTCTTCAAGCCTGTAATGAGCCTAATAGTGTATTACTGGTTTTCACTGAAGTTTTGAGTAACCATAGTGCTCAGAGGTGAGAATGGAGCATTTAATTTAATTTTCTTATGAACTTGAGATTAACTCAGAAATGTATGCATTAGTCCTAATTCTTCAAAAAACTGTTTAATGTTTGTGGTTTAATTTTAACCAATTAAGTTTTTTCAATTGCCTTTATTTTCTCTACTTTACTCATTTTTAAATGATGCTTCAGTTTCTACCATACTTTTTTTCATTTGTTTTACTTCTCTAATTTATTCTCTATTCTGTGTGTTTCTTGAAATGCAGTACAAGTATATCTGAAATTATCTGAAAAACTAATGGGCTACTAAAGAAAAAAATATATGTGCAATAGCAATTTCAAAATTAGCCTGACCAGACCTGTCTTTGAATCATCATTAAAACATCTCTCAAATGAAAATTATTTTATGGAATAATTAGGGCTAGAATATTTCATATTCTAATAGGATTGGTCATTTCATTACTTTACCTTTAATCTCTTGCTTTGGCTCCTTTTAATATTTGAGATATATACTTATATCTTAGGTCATCAAGGGACCTAAGATATAAGTATATCTTATATCTTATATCTTATTTTTATATTTCTTCCTGGCTAACTCTATTAAGTATGATGATTTATCTTCTTTATATCATACACCTTCAGTTCTAGCATCAACTTTTTTTACACACGTCATCTTTGAATTTAGGATACTTCTTTACATTTTTTGGCATATCATGATTTAACTGGAAATATTTACTTCTCTTGGCAGTAAATAAAATAGCAGTGGCAAATAAAACAATTAATGGCTTCTCACGTGCGTTGAAATAAAGTATTCTCCAGCAGTAACAGGGAACTTTTTAGAATTTCTGAATGATCCAGGAATCTACTCTGAGCCATACAATTAATTGTTCTTGCCTTGTGCCATCTTATATCCTAATCAGAATGAGGTTTACCTCTTTGAAAATAGGAAATGAGTAAATGTACAGATATCTTCCTTTTGATTCTCTACAGAGGATGCTTTTTCTCACGTACAATTTTTAAGTCTCATTGATTTAACCTTGCAAATCACTAACAAAACCAAAGCATCTATGTTAAAGCATGTCCTGTTTTCAGTAAATTTCCAATCCCCCTTCCACTCCTCCCCTTACCAAAACAGCAAACAAATCACTAAATAAGTAACTTCCCAGCCTCCTGTTTACTCAGTGAGAATGTTATAGTTACCGTGATGTCTTCTCTTTTTAAGATTCTGGTGAAATATGTGTAACACAAAATTCACCCTCTTAACCATTTTAAGAGTACAGTTCAGTACTGCAAAGTGCCTTCGCATTGCTGTGCAACCTGGCTCCAGCTCTCTTTTCATCTGGCAAAACAGGGACTACCGTGATATGCTTTAAAAGCAGTTCTCTCATCTCCAGCTCTTAGCTGCACAGCCCCTACAGTTTTGTCAGAAACAGTTCCAAATTCTTCCAAGCCCCAAGCCAGAGGGTTAGCCCTAGCCCAGCCCAGATGAGCCATTACACTTTTAAACATTTTTTTTTCAAACTTTCGTCTCTTGAAAATGTGTGTATAAGCATAAATGGCTATTTCAGTCTATAAAAAGGATTGGACATTTTAATATTTTTGAAACTTTAATGCTTTACAATGGTTCCTGCTTGTTGGCTTCCACCAAAAAGGCATCTGTCCGTCCATTGAAGGAGCTGGCGCATTAAAGTAGCTGTTCCCACATCTCTGTTCGTGTCTTGCCTTGTCATTTGATGACAGTACCCTTCTCCGGAGTCAGAGAATAGCCTTTCCTGGTATACACTCAAATATGTGGACGATCAGATAACTGGATCCCAGTTCAAAAAGATTTTTTTGAAATATATGAACTAAAGGGAAGACCAAATTATGGAAGACAGTGGCTTTCCTGCTGGATTTCCAGGAGCCCTAGACCTCTGTGCCGCTGCCCCCAAAGGGATCCCAAGGTACAAACAGGAAGCCAAATGGACAGGGCATGTCGCTTGCCCTTTCTTCTCGCCTTTCAACTCTCCCTATCCGTTTCATGCTTTGAGATCCCATATAGAAAAGAAAGTTGTGCTGCTTTAAAAAAAAAAAGTCTCAAAAAGTGAAGAAAGTTTAGACTAGTAAAGACAGACCTGGGTTCAAATGACAGCCCATTCCCTCAAAAGCTGTGCGCTCTCTAGACCAAGCACCAACCTCCAAGTCTCATTTTCTTTGTGAGTAAAATATTAGCTATTGTTATCTTCAAGTCGTTGAGAGGATTATAAAAATAGACTATTAAGTATACCTCACACTAAGTTCACATCCTCAGGGAAGGTTTGCTGACGGTAGCCTGCATCAGAAGTTGCAGGGTATTGCCCTTCGTGGTTCACGGTCATTGAGGTGATGTCACTTTTTTCAGACCATCTCACAGCCATCTGCCTCTTCTACAAGAGCTCAAGGAAGAGTCTTAAGTAGGTGAGGTTTTTTCCCCAGTAGGGTCATAGTTCTCAAGCCGTGGAATTTGGGCCACCAGCCTCAGCATCACCGGTGAATTCATTAGAACTATAAAATCTCAGACGTCACCCCAAATCTGTGAGTCAGAAACCCTGGGGGCGGATTTTAACCATCTGTGTTTTAATAAGCCTTCCAAGGGATTCTGATGCGCCCTGGAGTTTGAGAACCCTTGAGTTATTTCCCGTGGACTCAGCGGGCAGCTCAAGAGGCAGCTGAAGAGTTACAGAGTATGCCAGTCCATAGCTGTGGCGGGAATCTAATCATGACTGGGTCTTTCAAGGACTGGAAACCAGATCCAGGTTCCATTCCAAGGACCTCAGGAGCTGACATTGATAAGCCTTTACCCTGCTGCTGCCTTTCCCATGAGACAGTCAGCTTCCAGGGCAATAATTCTCAACCAGGGACAAGCTTTCCTCCCACGGGTATTTGGCAAGATCTGGAGACATTTGTTACTGTCGGGGAGTTAGCACTGGCATCTAGTGAACAGTCCACAGACACTGCTAAACATCCCACAATGCACAAGACAGCCCCACAACAAAAATGTATACAGCCCCAAAGGTCAGCAGTGTCGAGGTTGAGAAACTCCCCACAACCACTTACTAATTTCTTTACCTTGTGCCCTAAAAGCTCTTAAACTGGCTTCTGTGAGCCCCCAGGGGGTCCGTGGATGGGCCTCAAAGAGTCCATAAACTCCCACAAATGCTTACAAGGTATGGTCCTTTTAGTTATTCATTCATTTTTTTGTGTGTGTGTGTGTGTGTGTGTGTGTGTGTGGCAAGGTTTGGAAAAGGGACAGCAGATGGCTTTCATCAAATTCTCAAGTGCAGAAGTTCTCCTGCGGGGCAGTCGATTAAGGATTCAGCCTTGTCACTGCAGCTGCTCAGGTCCTGCTATGACGCAGGTTCTATCCCTGGCCCAGGAACTTCCATGTACCGCAGGTGCAGCCAAAAAAAAAAAAAAATTCACAAGTGCTTCTTCTATATTATTTTGGCATATTATTTCCCTACCTCAGAGTTCTGCTCATTCACCCCTTGAGTTTGCTGGTGGTCTCAGCCTGTTCTAGAATCATGGTCCCTCTGCTGTCTCTCTACTTCATAACCCCTCAACTTCTACTCTTACTGCTGCTCTTTTTCCTGTTCCATTGCCCAGTTCAGATCCCCAGGATGAGACATCGGATTGTCTGCTGTCCATCGTTTGGGCAAATCTTTGCCCACCAGACGCCCTCGTGGGCCTGACAGTCCAATGCAAGAGCTGCTCAGATCCACCGGGGGATGGAAAACGCCAGTGGGGAGCATTGTAAGTCAGCACAGCGGGCTCTGTCTGAACAGGCACAGGCTGGGGCACCACAATGGCCAGGGCTAACTAAGATGAGAGAAGAAAATCCAGGGCTTGGGTTCTGGCTAGAGAAGGAAGAAGAGCATGGAGTCGAATTAGACAAAGCACAGGGTACAGCCAGGACCAGAAGACTCCGAGCCTGTGATGCAGGTTCGCGGAGTTGAGCAGGGCATGTAACCCAGGGTCGGGCAGGAGGGGTCAGCGCTTACGGGATTCCCATAATAAGACAGAACAGGCTCAGATGCAGAAGCGGAAACAAACCAGGAACATCGAATGAACATCCAACGCGAGGCACTTGTCTCTCCCTTGGTCCTTTACTTTCCCACCAGAAGCTAATCCACCTGAAAAGTGGGTCAAGAAGCTTGTAGGACAAGACAGGCTGAAACGCATTTGCTGAGGAAGCCAAGAGGCCACGGAGAGACTGGATTTGTCCTTTGTACCTCTCATTTCTTCTCTCTTTCTGACCCCTCTATGCCCCGTCCCTTTTCTCTTAGTTGGTTTCAAAAGGACAGAATTTTGTTTGTCTGACTGAATAGTAAAGGGTAGTTATTTCCTGATTTTTGATGTTAAAAGCAGCAGAACAGAGCTCTCTAAGGAAAAATAACACAAAACTCTAAAGCACATTAATTTCTATCTGTATTTCTGTAGCCTGGAATGGATGAAGAGTTCTGCTTTGGGTCAGTAGATCCCGAGGCAGGGAAATGTCCCTCCATCCAAGGTCGTGTAAATGGTTTAGGGGACAAACACTCATGGTAGCCATGCCCCCAAAGACCTCAGGACAGTGCTTCACAAACTTGTCACACATTAGAATCTTAAAGTTCAGGTGGCACCTCACACCGTTAAATCCAAATCTTTAGTGGCAGAGGAGCCAAGAATCAGTGTTTTAAGTTGTGAGTCCAGTGGGCAACAGATCTGGGGAGCCACTGCCTTAGAGGATGTTTTAATAAAGCCCTGAAACTGGACTGCTCTCTTGACACTTTTTACCAAAAAATGGAATATCAAAGAAGACACTTTTAAAAAATGTTATTATAGTTCATTTATAATGTTCTGTCAATTTCTTCTGTACAGTAAAGTGACCCAGTTATACACACACACACACACACACATATATATATATATACATTCTTTTTCTCATACCTTCCATCATGTTCCATCACAAGTGACTGGATAGAGTTCCCTGTGCTGTAGAGCAGGATCTCATCGCTTATCCACTCCAAATGCAATGGTTTGCATCTTCCAACCCCCAGCTCCAAGTCCATCCCCCTCCCCTCCCTTGGCAACCACAAGTATGTTCTCCATAAGTTTGTTTCTGTTCTACAAATAGGTTCATTTGTGCCATGTTTTAGATTCCACATGTAAGTGATATCATATGGTATTTGTCCTTTTTTTTCAGCTTCATCATTTTTGAACGATTTTGATTTTGCAAGTATAGTTGGCTTACAGTGTTCTGACAATTTCCTACTGTACAGCAAAGTGACCCACTCACACATACATATATACATTCTTTTTCTCACATTATCCTCCGCCATGCTCCATGCTAAGGGACTAGATATAGTTCCCAGCGCTATACAGCAGGATCTCGTTGCTTATTCTTTCCAAAGGCAATAGTGGTATTTGTCTTTCTCTTTCTGACTTACTTCACTTAGTATGACAATTTCTAGTTCCACCCATGCTGTTGGGAATGACATTATTTTGTTCTTTTTATGACTGAGTAGTATTCCATTATGTATATGTACCACGTCTTTTTTTAACTCAATGAATTTTATTACATTTACAGTGGTACAATGATTATCACAGCTCAATTTTATGACATTTCCATCCCAAACACCCAGCCTATCCCCACCCCCCAACATGTCTCCTTTGGAAACCGTAAGTTTTTCAAAGTCTGTTAGTATCTGTCCTGCAAAAAAGTTCATTGCATCCTTTTTTTAGAGTCCACATATAAGTGATAGCATATGATGTTTGTGTCTCACAGTCTAAGTTCACCTAGCATGATAATTTCTGGGTCCACCACAGGATCTGGCATTGCTGTGAGCTGTGGTGAAGGTCGCAGACGTGGCTCGGATCTGGTGTTGCTGTGGCTATGGCGTAGGCTGGCAGCTGCAGCTCTGATTAGACACCCAGCAATTGTAGCTCCGATTTGACCCCTAGCCTGGGAACTTCCATATGCTACTAGTGCAGCCTTAAAAAAGAAAAAGGGAGAAAGAGAAAAAGAAAGAAACAGCAGTCAGACTAGCATTTTGGCCTCCAGGAGTTCAAACAATCTGTTTCACTGATCTGGGGCTTAGTTTAACCTTCAACTTCATAATTTGCAGTTTTAATTTACCCAGACACAAGTTTGGACCCTGGGGATTTTCTAATTTATTTGCTACCTCGTTCTCCAGAGTCAGTAGAGAGCAAAACAGTCTCCAGGGTTCCAGATCTTTGTGTGATAATCTGAGGAGGAAGTAGCCACCA
Organism: Catagonus wagneri; assembly: GCA_004024745.2. Classification (NCBI taxonomy): domain Eukaryota; kingdom Metazoa; phylum Chordata; class Mammalia; order Artiodactyla; family Tayassuidae; genus Catagonus; species Catagonus wagneri. The sequence continues at coordinate 9,376,707 of PVHT020000009.1, read as the reverse complement.
GAAGCCCTCAAGCCGGTACCATCTCAGCAAACATTTCCAGAGCTCGCCCAGTTCTGACTCTGCCTCAACATCCTGGTTTCTATTTCATCTTCATGGGTGAAGAGTCTTGTTATTTGTTTTGCCATAAACATAGCTGAAAAGATTCCACAGTCTTTTTCTGAGTGTGCTCTGTTTTGATGGCATATTCTCATGCCCGCTTTGCAAAAAATGAGAGCATGACCTTTTTTGAGCAAGACTTTTTCGTGCTCCTGGCACCTGCGACCTTTACTAATTCGAGAAGAGAAAGCAAACTCTGTGAAGATAGGATCAGAGTTAGGGCTGTTCAGTCTCATAGGACAACCCTGCAGTACAACTTGATAATGGTCTCTAGGAGTTCCTGTCGTGGCTCAGCAGTTAACGAACCTGACCAGCATCCATGAGGACTCGGGTTCGATCCCTCGCCTCGTTCAGTGGGTTAAGGATCCGGCGTTGCTGTCAGCTGTGGTGTAGGTCGCAGACGCGGCTGGGATCCCACGTTGCTGTGGCTGTGGCATAAGCCAGCGGCTACAGCTCCGATTGGACCCCTAGCCTGGGAACCTCCATGTGCCACGGGTGCGGCCCTAAGTAGACAAAAAGACAAATGAATAAATAATGATCTCTAAAAGCATGGCAGATGAACAGAAAGAAACTTCAGACTGGTTGGTCAGTATTTCCACAGTGAAGGCGAGCTTAGAGTGCAATTAATTGGCCGCTTAGTGAGCCTGAATCAATAACTTGGGGGTTGAATAATACACATGACTATTGGAAGAAGCCTGCAGCATTTACCGCTAAAGAGACAGTCTGCTGTGAAATGGGAATCGGAGGAAGGGGTCACAATCCTACCTCAGCCTCTAACTTGCCACATGACCGTTCATGTTATGGGACTTTTCATAGCCTCCATGTCCTTATCAGTCCAGTGAGAGACTGAGCTGGGTGATCGCCAGAATCCCTCCTTATGCACTAACGTTCAGTGACATTTGGATAGGGGACATGTGGCTTTCTGCCTTGAGTGGGTATTAAGAGAAACCGATTATCTGAAGTTCCTTCCAACTCAAGAATTTACGGGAGTTCCCGTTGTGGTTCAGCAGGTTAAGAAACCAGCTAGGATCCACAAGGGTGCAGGTTCAATCCCTGGCCTCACTCAGTGGATTAAGAATCTGACGTTGCCGTGAACTGCAGTGTAGGTCATAGAAGTGACTTGGATCCTGCATTGCTGTGGCTGTGGCGTAGGCTGGCATCTGCAGCTCCTATTCAACCGCTAGCCTGGGAACTTCTATATGCTGCAGGTGCAGCCCTAAAAAGGAAGGGAGGGAGGGAGGAAGGAAGAAAGGAAGGAAGGAAGAAAGGAAGGAAGGAAGGAAGGAAGAAAGGAAGGAAGGGAGGGAGGGAAGGGAAGGAAAGGAAGGGAGGAAGGGAGGGAACTGTACAAATGCAGAAGAAATAAGGCACAAACGTGACAATGAGATGATTCTGTCAGGAAGTTCCTAACAACCCAGCCCATCCCAGCTCAGTACCACTTACATATTCAATCTAGTCACCTTACACTTGAACCCAACCAACTAGCAACAGAAAGAGCTGTGTCATTTTGACACTTCCTCTTCAGCTGTTGGAGAAGAAAGCCCTGTCTTCCCTCTCTCATGTCCCCAGCCCTGTGGCTAGAAGAAGCTCTCAATCAGGAGTGGCCATTCAAAAAATAAATAAAAGAATTTACAGACTAATTCACCAGTTTGTTTCCCATTTTGAGTTGCAAAAATACAATCCGGACCATATTAGATGATGTAAAGGAATTATCATCAGTGTTGGTAGACCATGAAAATAACACCATGGTTGTGTGAGAATATGGTTATCGTTGCTAGATATGCAAACTGAAATAGATAGGGGTAAAATGACATGACGTCTGGAATTTGCTTTTTTAAAAGAAAGGATAAAATAAAGCAACATATCCCGTAGTAAATCCAGACCTCCCAAGGTGCCTTCTGAGATGGAATCTAGAAGAAGGAGTCAGGAGCCTGGAGTAAGGAGCTCTTGGTGGTCTTGACTGTCGTGGACACGGAGCCAAGAGACTAGATGCTGCAGAGGCTACACAAAGCTTTTCCTGAAAATCTGGAGTATGGAGGTTGCTTTAATTCACCTTTTTCTTCCATGTTATCTGGCTGGGATGGTAAGCTGAAAGCAATTTCCTCTGAAAAAAAAATGGAAGCCCTGAGAGGTTTACATGACTTTGCTGGGGGCGCACACTAATAGCAGCATCAAAGCCAGAATGAGGATTGCAAGGTGAGGTTCCATGACCCCTCTCCTCCGTACCTCCTCCCACTCCCGCCGGGGAAGTACTGAAAGTATAAATATGCGTTTGGCACCATTGGTCCTTTGGGGTTTGTTTGCATCTGTCCATTATCCAAATCTCCTTAATCATTCTTAAAGCTCCTTCTAGGAGTTCCCTTCGTGGTGCAGTGGAAAAGAATCCGACTAGGAACCATGAAGTTGCGGGTTCGATCCCTGGCGCCTCGCTCAGTGGGTTAAGGATCTGGCATTGCCGTGAGCTGTGGTGTAGGTCACAGACACGACTCGGACCTGGTGATGCGGTGGCTGTGGTGCAGGCCGCCAGCTGTGGCTCTGATTAGACCCCTATCCTGGGGGCCTCCATATGCCGTGGGTGTGGCGCTAGATAAGGCAAAAATAAATAAATAAATAAATAGACTCCTTCTAGTGGTTAGCGCTGTCCTTTAGATAAAAATTAACAAGGCATCATATCTGTGAACCCAGAACTGGCTTCTGACGGGACGTTAGCAACTTTCCCACTGGACGGGGCATAGATGCTGCCCTAGAACAGGACGTGTGCTGTGTCCACATTGGTCAGATGCCCAGAACCCTGTGCATTCCAGTTATTTCTGCCGCTTAAAAAGGCCATCGAACTTACAGCAGAAATTAGCACAACATTGTAAATCAACTATACTTTAATTTTTAAAATGCAGTCAAACTTTACACTGGCACGTAAAAGAAGTATGAACTGGTCACTGAAAAGGCCCTGCAACAAAGTGCCACAGCAAGACGGCCCGAAATAACAGGAATTTATTTTCTTGGAGTTCCTGCCATGGTGCAGTGGATTAGGGATCTGGGGTTGCTATGCCACAGCTGCAGCTCAGATTCGACCCCTGGCCCAAGAACTTCCAAATACCATGGGTGTGGCCAAAAAAATAAAAATAAAAAATAAAATAAAAAGAAATTTATTTTCTCACAGTTATGGAGGCTAGAAGTCTAGAACAAAGGTTTCACCAGGGCCACGTGCCCTCTGAGACTCTGGGTAGACTCCTTTCTCGTCTCTTCCTGGCTGCCGGTGCTGGCCAGCGAGTCATGGCGTCCCTCGGCTTACAGATTCACCTCTGCCTCTGCCTCCATCATCACAGGTCATTTTCCTTGTGTGTCTGTCTCTTCTCTGCTTCTTACCAGCATGACCTTGTCTTAACTAATCTCCCATGACCATATTTTCAAAGAAGTTCACATTATGAGGTCCTGGGGGACTTTAACATCTTTGGGGGCGGGGGGGGGACACAATTCGACCCATTATACCTTCCAAACAAATAACATTGTGAGAATGTTTCCGTTAGCATCTGCTGAGGTGACTAGGCTCCTGACTTTACACAATACTGGAGCTAAAACTCCACTTCTGTCTGGAAAGTGATTTTTGGCAAAGAAGGATTGAGAGAACAGTCCAACCTTTGTGGCCAGTGCCCGCCCCTTCAGAAACACATGTCCCATCCTGGGTGACATGCTTCACAGAACCCAAGTGATCGGGTGCTGGCAACACAGTGATGGGGTAGGTTCCAGCTTGTGGTGGAAAGGGCCCCACCGGACCAATGACTCGGGCCCTGGGGCTTGCCCTTGCTGCAGTGCCACTTACCCCGCTCAGTGCTTCCCCCTCTGCCTGGCTCATCCTCTCTGCTTTGCTAGGAAACAACCGCTGCTTTGGATCTGGCCATTTTGATGCCGTGGCAAGTAAGCTGTAAACCAAATTAAGCCAAACAAAGCAAATCCAGTCACCGTCACAAGCAAGTTCGCCAACTATTGCTTTTTTTGCAGCGAGGGGGAAGGGCCTTATGTATCGCAAGGCAAATATTAATCTGCCTGAAGAGTCAGCTTTCCCAAGGGGTAATCAGCAAATGGGTTGGTGCTCATCAGAGCTACACAGATTGCTCACTGAGGATGTTTAGAGCCGGGCGTGAACCTACCAGACACCCTCAATAAATCTAGCAGGGGCTATGCCCTCGCCCTCTGCATTCTGAAGCAAGGGTCCCAACTTTGCCTGTCGTGTGTCATGCCCAGGGTGAGTCACTGGGCTTCTTCTTAGATTCTGGGCAGATTTCCTGGTGCCACAAGCTCTCTTCCCTCTCTCTCTCTCCCTCCCTCCCGTTCTCTCTGGGTGAGATTCAGCTGCTCTGGGGGAGGGGAGAGGGGAGTGTGAAAAGTGTGTTTGCAAAGCCCTGTACTGTCAACTCACTGCTTGGCATTTCACCTGTTTTCTGGGACAGGTAAAGGGGTTAAGCGACCGCCACTGACAGGACGGAATTAGAAGGGAAGAGACAGAAAGGAAAAATATGTTTCAGAGGAGAAAAAAATTAGCAGTGGATAAAATGATCAAAACTTATCATTATATGATGAAATGATGGAGCGGGTGATACGGCCAAGATGCTGGAATCTCTCCGGATTTCAGGGCCTCCCACTGTCTTAAAACCGCTTGAGCCCCAACTCCACGTTTGCCCTGGCTAATCCCTTGATGTTTTTTTAAATTTACATTTAAATTATTTTAAATATAGTTGATTTACAATGTTGTATGAATTTCTGCAGCACAGCTAAGTGACCCTGTTATATATTCCTTTTCTTATATTATTTTCCATGATGGTCTCTCCCAAGAGATCGAATATAGTTCCCTGTGCTATACAGTAGGAACTCAGTCCTTACCACTGTAAGTGTAATAGCTTGCATCTATCAACCTCAAACTCCCAGTCCATCCCACTCCCTCCCCACACTCCCTGGGCAACCTCAAGTCTGTTCTCTATGTCCGTGAGTCCGTTTCTGTTCTGTAAATAGGTTTGGTTGTGCCATATTTTAGACCCCACATATGAGTGATATTACATGGTATTTGTCTTTTTCTTGCTTCATTTAGTGTGATAATCTCTAGTTATATCCATATTGCTGTGAATGGCATTATTTTGTTCTTTTTCGTGGCCAAGTAGTATTCCTCTGTGTGTATGTACCAAATCTTCTTAATCCAGTCATCTGTCCGTGGACATTTAGGTTGTCCTTTTTCCATGTCTTGGCTATTGTGAGTAGTGCTGCAGTGAACATAGGGATGAATGTATCTTTTTGAATTACAGTTTTGTCCAGATACATGCTCAAGAGTGGGTTAATCCCCTGGCTTCCATGTAAATCCTCCCTAACCATCTTGGGCCAGAGGCATGGAGTATAAAGAAGGTTTCTGTAGGAGCTGCACAGATCCACATGGCTCATCTCCTGGGCATGCAGGGAGCTGAGTGGAGAACAAGATTCTCAATATTTAGACACTGGCCTGGGATTGCTATTCAGAGGATACAATGGTGCCATTACCTTGGTTGTACAGTAAATGGAGCAAGTCGAGAACACTAAGGAAAGAACTTTTTTTCTCTTGATGCATAGATGCCGATCGTGAATTTTTGGAATTCTTGTAATTGGCATCCCAGTTGTGGTTTAATTCCTGCTGAGGCGCACGCATTAAAATCAAAGCTGCCTACATTTTCACCACCAACATCCAAAAGAAAGAGGCGCCATCTCTTTTTTCCCACCAGTTTCTGTCTATAATGCTTTGTTTTCATTAAAAGTTGGCTCTGTTTCTTTTGCAATCCGGAGGCCCTGTTCTCGATCAGCTCCGATTTGGAACACTGGGTCCTCGGCAGTGAGGTTTTGGAAAGGAAAGGAAGAGGACACAGGGAAGGGGCCAAAGCTGGAGGCAGATTTGAAGGTTTGGCTTGAAAGCTGCAGTTCAGTAAAAAGCCGGTTATCTAGAATTCCAGCCTCCCAGCAGTCAAATACTTGCTGGACAGGTTAAAAGTGAGAACCAGATTAATGATCGGAGTTCCCCTCATGGCTCAGCGGAAACAAATCTGACTAGCATCCATGAGGACGCAGATTCAATCCCTGGCTTCACTCAGTGGGTTAAGAATCAGGCTTTGCCGTGAGCTGTGGTGTAGGTCTCAGACTTCTCACAGATCCCGCGTTGCTGTGGCTGTGGTGTAGACCAGCAGCTACAGCTCCCATTCAACCCCTAGCCTGGGAACCTCCATATGCCCCGGGTGCGGCCCTAAAAAGACCAAAAAAAAAAAAAAGATTAATTATCAAGGTTCTTGAAGGGAAAGGGAGGAGGGGATAAATGCTTTCATGTTCGTCATCGTTTATTCAAAGAGTGTTGCTAATAATGAGGGTTGCTGAACATAAAAATATCTGTGATCATTTTTGCAGGCGAGTAGGGGCAATAACACACTAACATTTCCTTTGAACTTTATTATGATATAATTCACATGCCATAAAGTTCACTTCTTTAAAGTATACAACTCAGTGGTTTTCAGTGCGCTTACAGAGTTGTGCAACCATCATTACAGCCTAATTTTAAAACATGTCATAACCCAAGAAGGAACTTAGGACACATTAGCAGTCCCACCTCACTGCCCGTTCCTTCCCCTACCCCTAGCAGCCACTAATCTTTCTGTGTCTGTAGAATTGCTTGTTCTGGACAATCCATATAAATGGAATCATATTATACCATGCTATAAGTGGTCTTTGGGGACTGGCTTCTTTCACTCACGATAGCGTTTTTGATGTTCATCCATGCCGTAGCCCATATCTGTCCTTCATTCCTCTTTATTGCTGAATCAGATTCCACTGTAGATATACCACATTTTGTTTGCCCTTTCATCAGCTGATGGACAACACACTACTTTTTTAATTAAAAGAGTAAATTGCCAAGATCTCTGCAATCTGAGTTGAACACCTTTCTTGTGGTAGGTATGACTTAACAAAACAGTTCCTGATCTTTGTATCTTAGATTTAAGGGACTCTAGTATTGAGAACAAAAGTGATTTTTGTTTAAGTTTGTGGGGAGAAGATTTTTGCAGGGTGGCCCCATGATAATAATCTAATAAGGTCATAATATTTCAACGTGTGCATTTCAGTCATCTTAGCAGAGTGGATCTGTATTGAAGTGTCCACTCCTCCCTTCAAATAAAATAACTTGAGAATGTTTGGGATCTTTTTACTAAAAGTGCAAGTCAGACATAGCCCCTGTCTTTGTGTTCAGCCAATAAGTTCACCACTGAGTTTGAGACCAAGCTCCACAGCTGGTCGGCCAGGTGTCTCCTGGCTGCACACTGTCTTGTGGCGTCCCTTTCTGTCTTTCCCTGCTCCTGACTCAGGCATGAATGAGGAAGCGTGGAAAAGAGGAGCGAGAGAGAGCAAATAAATTTCCACCGGTCTAAGACGTCGCCCTGGGATCCATGTTCAAGCTAGTTTTTTCTCAAGGTGGCAAACCCTTGCTCCCCACTCTTCTTTCCCAGGGAGCAGTGCCCAGACTGAGGGCTCTGGAATCGTGGCATGGCCATTTCATATCTCTGTGATGCTGGGCCGGTGCTTGACCTGTCTCTCTTGTTCTCATCAGCAAACTGAAGATAATAACGGTTCTTATTTCCTAGAGCCGCTTTGAGGACTCCCGTAATTCCTGGCATATAACAAATGTGCAGTCACTGTTAACTGTTTGCATCACTAGCACGTGTTCATTGCTTTGCTAGTTCCTGGGTCCTGGGCATCAGATCCTCACAACAATAAAAAGGTAGCGCAAGGCATTCCCACTTTGCAGATGAAGAAACTGAGACTCAAAGAACTTATGCATCTTCCTCAAGGGCACATGGCTAAAAATGGCTCAAGTCACTTTTAGATACCTTTTGGTCTGATTCAGATTCTTTACTGAACCATTGCACCATGGCGCCTAGATGCAACGAACCATGCTTGCCAATATGCTGTACACTGGGATCTAGCTATGATAACACACATGAGTTTATTTCAGTAAAAATGAATGATTTGATGCAACTGGACCACTTTGGAAAATGATGTTGCAAAAACCAATGAGGAGGAAACATGGGGAATGAAGCTTTTAGAACAAACATGGGGGGCGTTCCCGTTGTGACGCAGCAGAAACAAATCCAACTAGTATCCATGAGGTTGCGGGTTTGATCCCTGGCCTTGCTCAGTGGGTCAGGGATCCAGCATTGCCATGAGTTGTGGTGTAGGTTGCAGACATGGCTCGGATCCCATGGTTGCTGTGGCTTTGGCATAGGCTGGTAGCTATACTTCCAATTTGACCCTTAGCCTGGGAATTTCCATATGCCACACAGAGGTGGGGCCCTAAAAAGAAAAAAAAAAATCTGGTTTAAAGAACCTCAAAGTAAGGCAAATCATCTGGCTAGAAGCTCTACGCTCCCACCTTTGGGGAACCAGACCCCCTGGTTTATGAGAACTAAAAGAAGACTGGACGTGGCACTCCCAGGTTCAAGAAGTCCCGATGACTCATTTCCATCGGCTAGGGAATTAGTCTGCAATGTCCGTGCTGATATTTCCGTTCTCAACTTAATGGTTTAAGATGTTGCCATTCCCATCACCACTCACCCACCAACAGCATTTTAAATTAGCCTTGGGGACAAAAGAGTAAACAGAAGCACGGCTGATCGTCTAAAAAAGGCAACATCTGATAGTCAAGCAAACAAGACTGAAAAGCAGAAGTGTCAGCACCCACTCGTGCTCATTATTTGCTATTCCACTAGGGTCATTAGCTGTGTTGCCCCAAGAGTGAGGGAGAAAACAGTTCAGGGGCCAGAGACAGACAACATCTAGATTGTCCCCAACTGGCTGGAGTAACAGGAAAACTAAAACCGATTTTCCTTCTAACGTTCCCCTCTAAACAGCCTTCCTGATTCCACAATGTAAAATGAGAACAGTTTGGCTACTAGTCCTACATAATTCTACATAATTCGAAGCTTTGGGTTCTAAATCCAGGAAATATTTATTCTCTCATATTTCCAGGTAAAAAAGATGTTCTTGATGCAGATTACCACAATCACAACCTGCTGTTTTAATTAAGGAACGTATTCTTTCCCACTTACGGTATTAGTGGCTTCAAATGCATAAAGAACTTTTTCGTAAACCCCTGCATGGGGGATTTAGACATCAGGACAAAGGTAACATTTTAAGAATGTTCTTAATGTTGCAATCAACTGTGGATTATTCTTAAACCAATTTCTTGAGAATTCTGGTTAAGAATTTTTTGTTGTTGGAGGTCGTTTTTTATTATCCTTTTAATTAGGAGTGTAACCCTAGATTGTAGATGCTCCAAGCTTCCCTGAGAAAGTGGATTTACACTTGAGGTCTCTGAGCTAAAATAAGCAGAAAGCGCCATAGTTCTGATCCACTGCTGGTGGCCACCTCATCCAACCCACGTTTGCCCCAGTCAAAGTGACTGTTGGCCAGTTTATGCAGACTTGCATTCACACCCTGGTGATTCACCAGACCCGAACAACCACCTTGCTTTTAAGTGATCCGGATTTGGTACTATCATGCTTATAAAATCCATCTCTCAACTCTACCCTTCCCTGCTAGTCCCTCAAGGAGACCAGGGCTTTGGTTCTTATTAAATTATCGATAATATTTCTTTATTTACTTGCCATTTATTCCTCAAAGGATTTGAAGTAACCTGCTTTAGATGGGGCTCTGCTATACTGTGACCTGGGACATGTTTTCACAATAATAAAACTTCTAACCTCTTATAGCCTTTCCTTTGTTAAAGTGATTACCTGAAGGAAGCCAGTTGACTTATGTGCTTCAGATAAAGCTAGCAGATGGCCAACACCTTGGAAAATAAGGACACTGGATAAACACACAAGGGTCACCCTGTTAATCTACGGACTAGTAGGCTTAGAGTTGCAATGTGTTGCTCCAACACAATGGCTGGCTTCATCTCTAGCCTCCAGAGAAGTTCCCATCCTAGATATTCATCAGGAATGGGAGATCAGAAACACTAAGACCAGGAGGTCAGGGTGGATGTGCTGCCAGGGATCCATACAAGCAACTTCCCGGAAAGAAATGAATCGAGGAACTTATCCTGAATGTTAGTAGCTGGAAAAGGTCCTTGAATTTTCCCAACAGACGATGGCAGGAATATCTAAACACTAGAGCAGGGATCGTGGACTGCAGCTTTAATTGTAAGACTCCAGTCTCCGGAATCATAGCATTTCAGAATTGGAAGCCCCATGACTGGTCTTCCAAGCCCGATCCAAGTTACTAACCCCTCTAGGGTTTCATGTGGTCTCTGCGTACGTATCCACAGTGACAGGGAGCTGGTCTCCTACCAGTGTGACCCATTTCATCTTTGGGGCATCATAATCATTAAAAAGTTATTCTCCCTCTTGAGTCCAGGGCATCTGCCTTATAATATGACCCATTTGTTGTAGTTCTGCTCAGTAATGGACAGGTGGAATGTCCAGAGGGGCACTTCACCACCCTGCCATTGAACTTGAATCTACCTCCATATAATTGCCCCCAATTAGAGGATTTCTCTTCCTGTGCCCTTGAAGCCACTTGCTCAGCCATCACAGCAGCCCTCGATGACCTCAGAGACAACACGTAAGGCCCCTGAGTGTTGGCACATCTTCCTGCTCACACTTCTCCTTGTCTTCTTTATCTCCTCTATTTCTTCCTTTTCCTCTGATATCTGCACCCAGCTCTCTTATAACTCTTCCAGAAACTAAGCATGAGCTCGCACACAGACGGCAGAGGGTTCTAGTGGAAAGAGCAGAGGGACTTGTTTCAAGCCCTGACGGATTTTTCTAAAGCTTCGTCATATGATCATTTACCTGAAGGGGGTGGGAGAGTATAATGATAGACTAAAAGTGAATGTTCATGAGAAGTTGCAATGTATTGCAAAGCTCCTGAAGACTTGAACATTAAATTCTAAAAGACCCCAAGCATCCTCTAGCCTCCACACCTTGTTTTACACCAGAGGACATTAAATAGAGAAGGAAACTGATATGTCCAAAGAGCACAGGAACAGATAGAGGCAAGGCTAAAACAGAACCCGTATTTTCCCATTCACAGTCCCTTACTCTGTCTACTGTCTCTCTGTTGAACAATGAAAGAAATCAGTAAAATCACCCACCCAGTAAAATCACAGGCCCTAAATAGCACCCAGCACTCATTGGGTGCTCGATCACCAGTGGTTGAAAAAACAGTCCAAGAAACAAGTGAATCAGTTAATGACTAGTACTTGTTTCTGATGACATTTCATAGTTTCCTCCAAATGTCACTTATGCCTTTAATCATTTTTAAATTAAGTTTCTGTTAAGGAGCTTGGTTCTCCAAATATACTTGTGAAGAGTAAATGAGACAATGCATTAAAGTGTTTAAAAGCTGTGTCTGGCAGTCAGTAAATGTTAACTAATCATCATCATTCTGTTTTCTAGCCATTTTTCTAAATAAGATTATGCTGGTGCTGGGAGGACTCACTAGTGGGAAAAATCACTTTGCAATCTACTTTCAAAAGGAATTCTGGAATTGCCAAAGTGTTACTACTCTGTGTCAGGTCCTGTCCTTTTTTTTTTTTTTTTGTCTTTTTGCCTTACCTAGGGCCACACCTGTGGCATGTGGAGGTTCCCAGGCTAGGGGTCTAACAAGAGCTGTAGCTGCTGGCCTTTGCCACAGCCACAGCAACGCGGGATCCAAACCACCTCTGCGACCTACACCACAGCTCACTGAGCGCCAGATCCTTAACCCACTGAGCAAGGCCAGGGATCGAACCCGCAACCTCATGGTTCCTAGTCGGATTTGTTAACCACTGAGCCACGACAGGAACTCCCTGTCCTGTGCTTTTAACTAGACCTTCAAGCCCACCCCTTGTTGTTACACCCAAAGAGACACAAAGTCCTGAGTTCTTTTACTTCCTCCTTGGGGTTGTGTTTTTTTCCACCCCTGACCTTTGGGCTCTGTCTCCCATTCTAATCAGCATCTGCCAGTTGGATCTGACAATTTTTTTGGCTTTGCAATATTTGAACCTTAGCACTCATGCTCACTTTCACATAATGTCAGCCTCAAAGTTTTGGAATTTCCCTTTGGTTCCCTCCATCCTCAGGCACCCCAGGAACTCTACTCCTTCTGAACAAGGTCCGTTCCCTTGACCCAAGTTCGTGTGTTTTCCTCTGTATTATAGAGGGTCAGTCTTTCTCCATAACATAGCATTGTTATAAAAATTGATTTTGTTTTTTTTTTTTTTTTTTGATGCTTGGAGCTGGGAGTTAGAATTTAGGCTCTTCGTATGTCTGTATTTCAGGAAATGGAAAAAAAATGGAACATTGCCATAGTTATTTTTTCTTCTTTATTTTTGTGTTAATTAAACTGGCTTTTTCCACCTCTTTTTATCTGTTGCCTTTAGTCTCCCAGTTTGACGATGCTCAGATTCAGCCTGCCCCCGAAGAGTGATTCCTGAGTGATTTATGGGGTTATTTTCCCTTTGAGGGCTTCATTCATGTTCTGCAAACTGCCATAGTGATATGTATTCGTTGCCAAAATACTTGAAGCTTCCTTCTGAATCTCTGAGTGCATCTGAGAATTTGACAAGACTAACGACCACATTTGGGTCAATATCAGTACTAAAAAAAAAAGAGAGCTTGGATAAACTCATCAGCATTATACCTGAAATTCTGGTGTGGACAGGAATATTGATTAATCATCTTTTTAATCTCTATGTCTTCTGATTAATTACTTTTTTCTTTTCTTTTCTTTTTTTGCTTTTAAGGGCCTCAACCATGGCATATGGAAGTTCCCAGGCTAGGGGTTGAATCGGAGCTACAGCTGCCGACCTACGCCACAGCCACACCAGATCTGAGCCACATCTGCAACCTACAACACAGCTCATGGCAACACTAGATTCTTAACCCAGTGAGTGGGGCCAGGGATCAAACCCGCATCCTCATGGATCCTAGTCGGATTCGTTTCCGCTGAGCCACAATGGGAACTCCAGAATTACCATTTAATGTCCTCTCATTTGTCAATGATTTATCCACCCTGATATATTCCATCCAGAATGTAAGTTCCTTTAGAGCCTGGACTTGATCTGTTTATAATCACAGCTCTGTCCCAGCATCTAAAGCGCTTGGCCAGGAGTTTCTGCTGCAGCCTAGCAGGTTGAGGATTGGGCTGTGTCTCCGTGGCAGCATGGGGCCCAGGAACTTCCATATGCCATGGGTACGGCCATAAAAAATAAAATAAAATAAAGTATTTGGCAAATAGCAGGTAGCCAATCAGCATTTTTTGAATATTGATTGAATGAATGAATGAATGAGAAGCAGGATAAAGTTGTGATTGGACCACAGCCTTTGACAGCAAAGAGATCCCAGTTCAATTTTTGGTTAGGCTACTTGCCATCTATGAATCTTCTTGGGAGTGCCTGTTGTGATGCAGTGGAAACAAATCTGACTGGGAACCGTGAGGTTGCAGGTTCAATCCTTGGCCTCACTCAGTGGGTTAAGGATCCGGCATTGCCATGAGCTGTGGTGTAGGTCGTAGACGTGGCTTGGATCTGGCATTGCTGTGGCTGTGGTGTAGGCCAGTAGCTGCAGGTCCAGTTAGACCGCTAGCCTGGGAACCTCCATATGCCACGGGTACGGCCCTAAAAAGACAAAAAAAAAAAAAAGAGAGAGAGAGAGAGAAACTTTTCTGAATTTCAATTTCTTCATCAATAAAATTGGGATAACAGTGCCTACCTCATAGGTTTTGGGAGAATTGGATAAGATAATGCGCATACAGTTCTCAGCACAGTAGCTGGCATATTTTCAGAACTTGATAAATGTTGACTACTGGGTCTGTTCTTTTCAGTGAAAATCCTCAATATTGAAGCATATTAGATGTTCTTGAACTAATTTAATGTGACTAGTAGTGGTGACTGTACTAAATTAATTACTCTGTCAGCAGTGTTTTACTTAAAGAGCCAAGGTGACAAACCCACCCCCCGTATTTAAAGCCCTATCCTAGGCTTTCAGGAGTGGGCAGGATGCAAAGATCGACCTGACACAGTCTCTTCCCTCTAAGAATAAACAACATGGGGGACTTACTTATGTGTGTGACACTGTGCTGAGAATACATCTGTATGCGATATTGTTCCCTCCCACGTCCTCTGATTTTCTCTCCACACTTTGCAGAAAATTATTTCATTCTGCGACACTCAGCTTCTCCTTTGAATACTTCTAATGATGATAAACGTACTGCCTCATGAATCAGCTCATTCTCTTTGGGAACAGCCATCACCTTTAGAAAGATCTTCCTTAAAATGAGCACAGATCTACCTTCTTATGATTTTTATAATTTGATCTAATTTCTAACCCAGAAGAAATCCCTTTTTTTTTCCCCTTTCTATCAGAAGTCAGCAAAGTAAGGCCCACAGGCCAAATCCAGCCTACCATTTACTTTTGTTAAAAAAAAAAAAAAGTTTTTTTAGAACATAGTCAAGCCTCTTCGTATAGTGTCTGTGACTGCGTTCGCACAATAACAGAGTAGTTGCAACAGAGAACATGTGGCTCACTAAGCCAAAAATATTTACTATTTGGCCCTTAAAGAAATAGTTATTCAGCCTCTGCTCTATGTGACTGACCTTCAAACACTTAAAGACAACAAACATGTCTCCTGTTAAAGTGGGAAGCCCAGAACTGAGCCTAGAACTCTAAGTGGGAGCTAATGCAGACAGAATGAAGTGGCACTCATCACCTCCCTTATTCTGGACATCATCCTTCCAATTATATGACCAGAGATCAGGTCATCTGACTGAGACACAAGACTGAAGTCTATAAAGGACTAAATCTTTGAGATATTCCCCCACACACACCAGCTTCTGTTAAATTATGCATACACACCTGCACCCTGCACTGGTGAGGCCTAGTGTTGGGCACTGTCTACAAAACTTCACATCTTTCCAGCCTGTCCAAAGCAATCAGAAAACAAATCAGCATGTATTCAAGGGCTATAGAGGTCAGGGTCAGAAAGGGAAAAGATGACATACTCAGCCAGGGTTTCTAAGAAAAGGTAATGTAATTTACATACCTGAGGGCAGAGCTGAGAAAACAAAGGAGGGAATGGTCGCTTCTCTCTGGGCATAGAGGGGAGTGGGGAGGGAGGGATTTTACGGGGACTCAGTGACAGCAGGAGCCCTGGAGAGGGGCTGCCCACCTGGAGACACAACCTCTGCTGGAGCCAAGCCCGGAGGAAGGCAGGGAGCTGGGGAACCAGGTACCCTGATGTGCGCTTCTCCATCCTCTGCCTGCCGTGGGTGGGACCCAAGCAGAGCTGGAGGACCCAAGCAGAGCTGGAGTTACAGGTGTCGGCCCACAGGGCCCAGAGCAGCGCCGAGTGTAGGTGTAGGAGTGGGGACAGAGAGTGACAAGGGCTAAATGGTGTGCCAGGCTTTTTTTTTTTTTTTTCAATTCTGAATGCATGAATAGATGAATGAATGAAGCGAGCCCCAAGACCTGGCCCTCAGTCGGTGTCTGATGAACTGCAGAAATGAGTGAAAGGACCACGATCTCCTTTCTGGCCTCCTGCCCCAGAGCCCTGACTACTGCGGCTTTTGTTCCGCCGCCTACACAGCCCTTCCCCACCCTCCGCGCACCCCTCAGGGCTTCCCGCAAAAGGGTACAGAGAGTCGGGGATTTAATCTGCGAGGTAACAGAGCAGGGCAGGAGCTGTTCTAAACAGTGGTAGAGCATTTTCAAAGAGAGGGCTGTAGGTCCTGAAATGATTCCCAGAATCTAAACTGTCTTCTAGAATGTTCTGAATTTAAAAATGTAAAATTCAGCATCGCTGTACCCTTTGGAGAAAAACTGGTGGCCACTGAGAAGGCTCCCCTGGACAGTTGTGTGACAAGCTCTGGATTCCCCAGATACCTCACTGCCACTGCCTTGGGACTAGCCCTTTGACACGCACACGGTCTCGTCACATCCTAGGCTTTTACTGCAAAGAAGTCTGGGCTCAGCGTTCATGATGCCAGCGGGCGTGATGCTGAGGAAGTGGGGTGTGTGAGAAGGACTCCCCACGGCATGAAGCCACTGGAAGCAGCCCACGGCCGCCTGCTGGCCACTTCCTCTCCCACGGGTGGAGTCGCACGGAGAACACTCAGTAGGGATTCCTTGAAAGTTAATCCCTAGGATTCTGGATTTTGAAAGCAAAGAAATTATTTGGGAGTACTGTTTGGTCTGCTACTCTTGGTTCGATTGTTTGTTTTCACATGGAATGTGCAAGATGAAATTGAGCCCTAAATCAGGGATTGTTGCCTATACATGAAAGCAACTTTTTCTTTAAGTAACTATGTACAGAGAGGAGCTTATTTCGTATTCATGTTTCAGAGTCGGGGAGTTCCGGTCGTGGCGCAGCGGAAATGAATCCGACTAGGAACCATGAGGTTGCGGGTTCGATCCCTGGCCTTGCTCAGTGAGTCAAGGATCTGGCGTTGCCGTGAGCTGTGGTGTAGGTCACAGACACGGCTCGGATCCCGCGTTGCTGTGGCTGTGGCGTCGGCCAGTGGCTACAGCTCCGATTAGACCCCTAGCCTGGGAACCTCCATATGCTGCAGGTGTGGCCCTAAAAAGAAAAAAAAATCTCAAAGTCACATTGGTTCTAACTCAGATCCGTACTATTAGCAGTTGTACTCACAGACCCAGGCCAACCAATCCTCAGAGACAAAACCTGGAGCCAGAGACATTGGAAGATCAAGATGGGAGCCAGGAACCCCCATGGGCACAGCCCAGCCCGGAACCAACAGCCCAGGAAACGACCCCGTCGCAACCAAAAATGATTTGTGTATAGGAAAGCACTCTTCTGCCAGTGCTCATATTAATCCATCAGATTAGACTCAAACTCAGGCTTTGAGCTGGAGTGGCCCAATTCCCAATTCAGCCATGGCCATGACCACATATGTCAGTAAATGCCATTCAGGTCTCCAGGGCCAAATTTCATGAAATCCCACCCCAACTAGGATAACTGGCAATGTTTGGGGCAGATCTGTAGATTAGATAACAGAACTACATCAAGGTCAATTCTCTGATTTTTATCATCACATTGTGGTTATATAAGCAAATGCCCTTGTTTTTAGGAAAACATTGAAACATGGGTGAAGAGACATCATGACTTATTCTCCAGCGATCTGGTAAAAATAATTGTGTATAGGAGTTTCCATCGTGGCTCAGTGGAGATGAATCTGACTACCATCCATGAGGATGCAGGTTCAATCCCTGGCCTCGGTCAGTGGGTTAAGGATCCGGCATTGCCGTGAGCTGTGGTGTAGGTCACAGATGCGGCTTGGATCTGATGTCACTACGACTGTGGTGCAGGCCAGCAGCTACAGCTCCGATTGGACGCCTAGCCTGGGAACTTCCACATGCTCTGGGTGTGGCCCCCAAAAAAGACCAAAAAAAGCAAAAAAAAAATGTGTATACAGAAAAGAAAGAGAATGAGAACTCAAATTAGGGTATCTTGGTAAAGTGTATGTGAGTTTTGGGGGGTTTTTTTAAGTATTTTTGCAAATTTTCTATATGTTTGAAATCCCTTCATAATAAAGTTGCTAGAAAACTAATTCTTAGAGTTTCCCTTATGGCTCAGCAGGTGAAGAACTTGACATAGTGTCTGTGAGGATGCACGTTCAATCCCTGGTCTTGCTCAGTGGGTTAAGTATCCCGTGTTGCCATTGGCTGTGGCCACAGGTGCAGCTCAGATCACACACTGCTGTGGCTGTAGCGTAGGCCAGCAGCTGCAGCTCCTATTCGCCCCCTAGCCTGGAACCTTCCAGATGCTGCAGGTGCAGCCTTAAAAAGAAAGAGAAAGAAAGAAAGAAAGAAAGAAAGAAAGAAAGAAAGAAAGAAAGAAAGAAAGAAAGAAA
>PVHT020000009.1:9319903-9357706 GCA_004024745.2 Catagonus wagneri | reverse complement strand
CCATCACTGAAGTGCAGTGATTTCAGTCATGTTGTCTCTGCAAAGTGAATCAGAAATGACATCTCCCGTTTTGTCATCTTTGAGCTAAAATGAACCATTTCCTCTTTCAGCTAAAGAACTCTTCGGCTCATGGAGGCAAACGCGAAGGATGCTTTCCACGTGAACCCTGAAGGTAAGGGGGACTCGGGCCACTCTGTCACACGGCCCATCTGTTCTACGCTGCACTTCGCCTGGCCTTGGGCTGGGCCTCAGCTCTCCTGGCTCACAGACAGAATAATCACAACCAGTGGGCATCCTCACCGCCGCCTTCCACTCTTGCCCAAGACTTTTTCCACCTCCCCAGCCTGCCCTGCCCAGAAAACCCTTCTCTGTTTTCCTCAAAGAAAATGCCAAACCTTTTAATGGCTGCTAACTCCTATTATGGGAGACTTTGATTTTCTCCATCTAGTTTTCTGTCCTTGAGAGATTATCAACTATGTGTTATTTTTTGAAAATCAACAAGAGAAGTATTGTGCTTGCTTTTATTTTCCCAAGCAGCTCTACGCAACTTCCTGCCATCGCTTTCTGTGCCCACTTCAGCCCCTAATATGTCACTGCTGCGTGTCCCCCTCCCTCCCAGCCCATCGGGAGTTTATGGAGAGACTCATATATGCCAGGCTCTGCGTCTTCCCCGTCTCTTTTGGGCAAGGAAAGTCACTTCCTGGCCCCATGACCCGCTGAGACCCAGACACAAAGTGCTGGCTTGGATCTCACAACTTGTTGGCTGCTTCTCCCCACCTACCGACGTCCGTGGCCCGTTGTCGCCTTGCCCGTTGTCATTTTGGAGTTGGAGTTGGGTAGATGTAGGCAAATCTACACCCCACCCCCTTCCCCGTGCCAACTCAGATACCATGCCCCACTTCTGTCTCCGTGGAATACCAGGCCCAGCTGATGAATAGGGCATCGGGGATTGTGAGTCCGTTTGACAGATGGAGAAACCAAGCCTCAGGGCTTCCCTCTGAGTGTATTATAGTAAAATGGCATCTAGACCCTCTGAGACCAACCCGAATGTGTAACCCTGAGGGTACACTCTCTCTTTCAGAGGTAGTTCAGGACTCGGAAAGATGTGGAATCCACCGGGTGGTGGGGAGAAAAGAATTCTGGTCAAAACTCTCCTGGGATTGGAGTTCCCTTCGTGGCTCAATGGTTAACGAATCCAACTAAGAACCATGAGGTTGCGGGTTCGATCCCTGGCCTTGCTCAGTGGGTTAAGGATCCGGTGTTGCCATGAGCTGTGGTGTAGGTTGCAGACGCGGCTCGGATCCCGCGTTGCTGTGGCTGTGGCGAAGGCCGGCGGCTACAGCTCCTGTTAGACCCCTAGCCTGGGAACCTCCATATGCCGCAGGTGCGGCTCTACATAAAGGCAGAAAGACAAAAAACAAACAAACGAACAAAAAAAAAAAACTCTCCTGGGATTTCCTGACAGCACCCCAGGGTCCTTCCTGATCTTCCAGTGAAAAGTGACGGCCCTCTGAGGACCATCTGGTGCTTCTGTGTCAAGAACCAAGGCTGGGCGGAGTTTCTCAGCCCGAGCACCGCTGGCCTTCTGGGACAGATGATTCCTCGTTGTGGAGGCTGCTGTGAGCGTTGTAGGATGGTTGGCCACATGCCTGGCTCACCCCACTAGACGCCACTTACCTGCTACCCCACCCCAGCACAACAACCCAAGACGTCTTCAGATGTTGCCTGGGGTTCCAGAGAGGACAGCCCCCCTCCCCAGTAGTGATACTGAAGTCATTTGCAGACTTTGCCAAATGTCCCCTGGGTTGAGAGAGGCAAAAATCACCCTCATAGAAAACCCCAGCTCAAAGTCCCCTCAACCCAGCAAGAACTTTTATTTTTCATGCAAACGGGCTGAAATGCATAGTGTTCAGAGGAAACATTAGCAAGGAGTGGCATAAGGGACGCCATAGGTTGTCAAAATGTTTTGGCACAACAGGACCCTCTGGCATAACGCCCAGGAGTATTTGGTAACATTGCAACCCACGGATCAACACAGCCGGACCACCGGCTTCTCTGAGTTTCTTTCTCCTTTCTGGGCTCTGCCCCTTGTGGCCAAATGCCCCATGAGATGTGCTTCAATAAGAGAAGGCAGGGTGACACTGAATACTTGAGCAGCCTTTCCTTCCATGAGGAGAGAAAAGCACAGCATGGTCTGGACTGCACTGGATGTTTGGCTACTCTTTTTTATTTCTACGCATCCTTATTTATAAACTACCCCCATGACCCCATTACCCAACCTGCAGTTTGGTGTGCAAGTATTTGCATCTGATGCCAGCATCCGAGAACACAGGCAAGAACTTGAGCACAGTCCTGTGGTCGTCCGGGAGAACAGACATGCTGTTCAGTTTCAGGGCATAAAGAACATCCAGGAAGTAATGCTCACAAAAGAATTCAGAAGGAAAAAACATCTCCGGAAAAGGGGGAATTAAGAATTAAGAGGAGAATTGCAATTCCTATCTGAGACCCTTCCAGAGAGGGCCACAGTCCATTCTGTGGCCTTGGGTCTGGTTTCTGGTCTCCTGGAACTGTTAACCAGTCCTGTGCCAGTGGCAATGACCATGCCCTAACAACCTCTTCCCAGCACCTCCTCCCCAGGGTGGAACTGAATGGCACCCCGAATGGCATGCCAGGTTCTTATGCAAGTGCTTGGCATCGTTTGGGCTCTGCCCGTTCCAACCGCCCCACCTCCAGCTCTTTCCCAGGCTCCCATCTACACACCTCTGACCTTAGCTCTTCCTAGACTGCAAGAGACTATGAGAAACTTCAGACCAGCCCAGGGAACTTGGAAAGATGGACTCATCCATAGTGCATGCTTTTTTTTTTTAAGGGCCGCAGTTGCAGCATATGAGGTTCCCAGGCTAGGGGGTCCAGTCAGAGATACAAATGCCGGCCTACGCCACAGCCATAGCAACTCAGAATCCTAGCTGAGTCTGTGACCTATACCACAGCTCACAGCAATACCGGATCCTTAACCCACCGAGTGAGGCCAGGGATCGAACCCAAAACTTCATGGTTCCTAGTCGGATTCGTTTCCTCTGCACCACGACAGGAGCTCCCATAAAGCGTGCTTCGAAGTGAGTCTAAAACGCTAAACCCAGAATCTTTTCACCCACCATGCTTGCCTGCCAGCGTCCTTCAAGTTCTTATCATTTGAGCTTTTGCATCGACTGAAATACGGCTTTGTTCAAAACCTGCACGTTTACCGAAGAGGGGTAAGACCTTAATTTATGGATAGAATGCGTTAATCAGATTCAGATTAGCTTGTTGGTACTTCTCTAAGAAGGCCTTGGAATTGGGACATGGGACAGGTTGATTTTCATTGGAGAGGAAAGACTGAAATGATTGAGGTATTTAGCTCCAGACCTGCACAGTCTAATTCACTGCCCACGGGCCACATGTGACTATTTTAACATAAATTCTTTGAAAGTAAACAACATTAAAATGTCAGTTCCTCAGTCACATGGCTACTTTTCAAATATTCAGCAGCCATGCGTGGTATGGCTGCCATATTGGACAGAGAAGACATAGGCCATTTCCACCCTCATCAGAAGTTCTGTGGCACAGCACTCCTTTAGACTGGGCTGATGCTGCCACTGGAGAGTTCTGAGAAGCAGAGGGAACCTGAAATTACCAGCTGTGTAGGGAAGGTCACAGAAGAGTGGGAGAGAGAAGAGAATTCCAAAGAGAAAGCCAAAGGGCACCGCAGGCCAACTTTGTGTGCTTTGCTAAGGGTCCAGCCCTGAGCCAACACACATCCAGCCCACCACCAAGCTCTTGATGTCGACACTTGCAAGTAAAGGAGGGACTGGGATTAGCTTTGGGCCCCATTTCCTCCTGCGTGTGGTCCCTGGGATCTGTGGCTCCTGGTGACACAAGAGACTCTGTCCTGCATCCTAAGGTGAAAGGGGCACAGAGGTCACTGGGCTCCCAGCCAAATGGAAATCATCACTCTGGCACATGAGACAGCCCCTCAGTGCCTAAGAGTTCACCCTTGGGAGTTCCTAGACCAAAAGACATTCAGAGAAAAAGAGCATCTTCTCCACCCAGAATTAGACCTCCCTTCAGAGGGTCTGAGGGGCATGGAGGATCCAAGGAGGAACTGTCACCCCTAAGTGATAACTGGCTCACACTCACATAGCACTTGCAATCTTGTGATGCATTTTTGCAATATTAATTTACACATCCTCACAATAGTTGACTGGGAAAAGCAGGACAGATGTGACCTTCTTGACACTTTCTATTAGAATAAATTCATCTCAAAAGGGAGGCCTCTTACACTATTAATGGGAATGTAAATTGGTGCAACCACTCTGGGAAATAGTATGGGTATTCCTCAAAAAACTAAAAATAGAGTTATCATATGATCCAGAAATCCCACTCCTGGATATATATGTAGACAAAACAATTAATTCAAAAAGATACACGCATCCCAATGTTCATAGCAGCACTATTTACAACAGCTAAGACATCCCAAATGTCTATCGACAGACGATTGGATAAAGAAGATGTGGTGCACACATACAAAGGAATATTACTCAGCCATTTAAAAAAATGAAGCAATGTCATTTGTACTAACATGGACGGACCTAGAGATTAGCATACTAAGCTAAGTAAGGCAGAAAGAGAAAGACAAATACCAATGATATCACTTAAATGTGGAATCTAAAATAGGGCACAAATGAACCTATCTGAAAAACAGACTCATAGACAGAACAGACTTGTGGTTACCAAGGGGTGATATTCCTAGAGGAAGGAAGGATTGGAAATTTGGGGTTAGCAGATGCAAACTAGTACCTGTAAGCTGGATAAACAACGAGGTCCTGCTGTATTCCACATTCTGTGAGAAACAATAATGGAAAAGAATATGAAAAAGAAAATATATCAGATAAAGCACTAGAGAGGATGTGACTGCTTTAAATGTGCCCAGTAAAGTGATATACCCCCGAGCCACACCCCAGTTTTTTCCTTCCTTTTGTAACAACACTCCAATACTTCTCAATCAGCCTCCACTTCCCCCACCTCGATGCCGCTAGAGAGGAAACATACCCGTTCCACCAACTAGACCACTGAGCTGTCCGTGCCAAACCTGAGGAAGTCATCCCCCAATGTCAGATGTCCAGTGAAAAGTGAACAAAACAGTGGGCTTGTAACACTCACCGAAGAATCGCTGAGGACACCAGGCCCAGGTATGATTTAGGAGCTCACAGCTTCACCAAGGACCTAGACTCTTCCCACGGGGGGAGTGGCAAGGGGTTCTCCTCCCTTCCCACCCCCTGTCTCCTTTTACCAGGGAGGAAAATCTTCCAAAAGAGCCCAGAAGACTTCTGCCACATCTCAGTGGCCATGGCAGGGTAGACTGACCACTCGCAAAGCAATCACAGACAAATGGGAAATGAGATCACCACGGTCCCTTAGACTGAGGACTCCTCGTCCCCTGGGACTGGGCTGCTGAGAGCTGAAAAAACTGGGCTCTGTGTGCTAAAATAAAGGGGGACAGCAGGCAGGAGCACCTGCTATACCCGGTTATACATGGGGCAGTGAATAAAAAAGAAGAGACTTTCTATTCCTCATTCCCGAGGCAGCCCCCCCAGGGAAGCCCCCAACCTCCTCATCTGCTCACTGTTGACTCCCACGGCCCCTGCAGAGCTCCTTCTTAATACTAGTGTTATTAACATTACCGTGTTCTACTAGCTTCTCTTTTCTCTACCAGCCTAAGTACTAGGAGGGTTGCTTTAACAAAAGGCTGTATTCTCAGGGCTCTCCCCATGCTTGCTGCTTTAGAGACACTCAGTGGATATTTGCTGAAAGATAGATGAATGGGTGGATGGATGAATGGATGGATGGATGGATGGATGGATAGGTGTTCCATCCACTAAACTGGGTCGATCCCGAGTTTTTCTGAAAATTCATTAAAAGGGGGTGAATCCTAGTTCTCCTTCCTCCTCCCATTTTCAGTCAATGCATCTGCACTGGGAGTACTTTTTGCTCTTCCTCCAGGTCCAGCCTAGCTCAGGTCCCTGGTGATTACATCTTTGATTGGACAGGTGGCTTTTCTGCTAAGAGAGGGCCCCTGAGGGAAGCTGAGTAAAGCGGAAAGAAGAAAGAGAGTAAATATAAGCCAGTAAGAGAGAGAAGTAATTATCTTGCTGGGTAAGTAGTCCGGATGCTTTGAATGAAGAAGGAAGTTTGAGAGAACGTATTGTACATGAGTGAGCACGGGTGATTAAAGCAGGTAGAGACTGGATGTGCTAGTACGAGATGGAGCAAGGGAGAGAGACTAACATTAGCAGTTGTTTCCGGATATCATGGAGGTGCTCAGATTTCTGGCGCAGAAGCACAGGGGTGGGGCTTTAACCCTTGAGCCCACCAGCAGCCCCTCTTCCATACCACCCTTTGGACTTTCAGATCCTCCTGCTTTCTCCACCCTCTTTCCTCCTTTTCCACACTTTAAACTTCCAGTTCCTCTTGCTTTGCGTACCAAGGGTGACCAGAAGCTGAGAGGACAGGGTAAAGCAGATACCCAGCTTCCCAGAGAGGACTCTACTGAACTTCTTAAACTTCTCTTTCATAAGTTGACCCCACCCTTCTCTGAGGCTCTGCAAAAGGAGTCTTTCCATGAAATTGCCTCTCATCCACTTGTCAGAGGTTTGATGGCAAATAATGGCTAGTCGCCCCTGAGGATTTTAAATAACCCTAAGATGGGCATAGTAATAGAATTCTGAGAAGTGGAGGGAATTCTTAAAAACAAGTGAGCGGGACGTGAAGAACTATTGAAATGTCTCTTGATTGCCCCAGAGATGGGGCGCATGCTCAGACACGCACACTGATCAACACAGCAGGCTGGCTGTCAACAGCTAAAGATTTTGCTGCAAATTTCTGTGTCCCTTTCCGGGGGAGGACTTTTTCCCTGTAATGACACCACAAAATGCCAGGCTTTCATTAGGGGATTGTATTTATAGTGTTAAAATTTTTATTGAGACTTTTTAATTCCCCCTCAGTTACCAAAATAAAAGCTTCTGATTTTATTTTAGGTATTTTAGGAATATTTTATGATTTTATTACAAAGGTAATAGCTTTAATTTTAGAATCATCTTCCCAAAATAACCACTGCTAATATATCAGTGTATACACGTATCCGTTTCCAGTCTCTTCTGTGCATGCGTGGTGACACATAATTAGATTTGAAGACAAATATACTTTCTGCACCCAGTTAACTTTATTCTTTCACATGTTTCCATATCGTTAGACTTTTTATCACATTATTTGTAGGATTAAATAATGTTTGGCCGTATATTTATACCACAAGCTAGTTAAATAAGTCTTTATGATTCACTATTTAGATTTTTTCCACATACTCTCTTTTTATAAATAGCACTAAGAGGATTTTTTTCTTTTGGTACAGAATTGTTTTTGCACATCTCTGTTCATTTGGATTACATTTCTAAAAGTATATTCTCTAATTCAAAGTGCACCTACATTCTTAAAGCTTTTAATACATATTACCAGAAAGAGTATACAAATTTATACCAAAAAGATGAGGTGCCAGTCCCGCCTCTACCATTGAGCAGCCAGAAATGTTGGTAAACTCAGCGATACCAAACTGAAATTTCACGGGATTGGGAAAAGAATAAAATAAAATAGCTTTAAAGAAAATACTTTGAAAATTGGAAATTCTGTTAAAAAACACACTGCCATTGTGAATGATTTTTAGATCACCCAAGATAGACAAGGCATTACCTCTCTCAGCCACATATGCCAAAGATTTACAGCCCATTAGAAAATAAAATCCTTGGCAACTTCCCTCTAAACGCAACTGCCACCCAATGCATTTCATGTATTCAAAACAATTTAGAAGTTCCCACTGTGGGAGTTCCCATCGTGGCTCAGTGGTTAACGAATCCGACTAAGAACCATGAGGTTGCGTGTTCGATCCCTGGCCTTGCTCAGTGGGTTAAGGATCGGCGCTGCCGTGAGCTGTGGTGAAGGTTGCAGACGCGGCTCGGATCCCACTTTGCTGTGGCTGTGGAGAAGGCCGGCAGCTGCAGCTCCTGTTAGACCCCTAGCCTGGGAACCTCCATATGCCGCGGGTGTGGCCCTAGATAAGGCAGAAAGACAAAAAAAAAGAAGAAGTTCCTACTGTGGCTCAATGGAATCGGCGGTGTCTCTACAGCGCCAGGACATAGGTTGGATCCCTGCGGGGCACAGTGGGTTAAAGAATCTGACCTTGCCACAGCAATGGCAAAGGTGACAACGGTGGCTGGGATCTGATCCCTGGCCCGGGAACTCCATATGCCTCAGGGGGGGCCAAAGGAAAAAAAAAAAAATTTGTTGAGTACCTTCCGTGCATTGAACTTTGTATTAAGTATGAGGATAAACACAACCCTTGGCATCAATGAGCTTCTAGCAGCCTGGGTAGGTTCAGGAAGAAAGATAAATCAGGATTCGTTAGCAGTGTTATGACAGAATCAAGTCCTGGGCGCTGCGTAGACAGGACACCCCCCACTTTGGGAGGACCTGAGGAAGTCCCCAGCCAAAGGAAGGAAAGCTGAAATTGGAGATGCAGAGCAGCTGGACTTTCCGAGGGGGCTCTGAAACCACATGGAGAAATCGCTTTTTCCCAGCAGCCCTATGCCTGCAGAGAGAGGGGGCCGTTTCCGTGGATAAGAAATCTACAAGCCCCGTGATGGGAAGGCTAAGACCCCCATGGGGCGTACACTGAAGAACACCTGAAGGCTATCATTTCTTTAGCTACTAGCCTGATATTTTGGTCTGTGAGACGCGCAGGCTGAGGGAGAGCGGGATGGCTTGGGTCTATAGAGTTGTTGTTTTTTTTTATTTGATTTGATTGAGGAATAGTTGATTTCCAGCCTTGTGTTCATTTCTGTGGTACAGCAAAGTGACTCAGTTATACTTCGGTATGTTCCCTTTCATATTCTTTCCCGTGGTGATTTATCACAGGCTGGCTATCCTATATCCAGTGTACTCTAGAGGGGACTTTAGAGGAGAGTGGAAGGAAGATTAAGGGGCAAGACGGGGCAATGGGCAGGGAGAGGAACTTCAGAGGGAAAGACAGAGATGCTTAATAAGGAACGTAGCCAAGTGTCTGCCGTGAAATGTGGGCCCCGTCAACCCACAAAAATTCTCACTCCTTTTACTCCATGAAGTGACACAGAGCTGACTGTGACCTCCAGATGAGCAAAGCAAGAGAACTAAGGTGGCC
Organism: Catagonus wagneri; assembly: GCA_004024745.2. Taxonomy (NCBI): domain Eukaryota; kingdom Metazoa; phylum Chordata; class Mammalia; order Artiodactyla; family Tayassuidae; genus Catagonus; species Catagonus wagneri. The sequence continues at coordinate 9,348,444 of PVHT020000009.1, read as the reverse complement.
TGTTGGAGGCTGTGACACTTAGTTCGCTCCTTTCAGTAAGCATGGAAGTGCCACTGAAGACTCTGAAGCAGAAACCTCTCTTCTGAGCTGCACAGGACACCTAGGTCGACATTGTCTGCTGCTCTTTCCATGCTGACTCACTGGCCGCACTTGAGCAACGTGTGCCGGGCACATGCACAGAGCTTGAAAGAAAAGGTGGGGGTTATGATGGGTCTTTGAGGCAATCGAGGACGTTCAGAAGTGCATTCCGGCAACCCAGGGGTGCCTCTTCCCCGGGGGTTTCTTAGGCATTCCCAAGAAAACCATCCCCAGCCACTTTTATTTTGACTTGTAAACAAGTTGGCAGTTGACAGAACTGGAGGTATCTACAAAGCAGCAAACTTTCTCTTCCAAATTATATTCTTATCGTAGTATTAAAATTGATTCCTGTCTCCGAAGCTGAGCTGAGAAGCATGGGATGGGAATGTCTGCCAGGTCAAGGATGAAAAATTGCTATGAATAATATTCCAAGAAGAGCGTGTACAAAAATAAGGAGAAATTTGACTAAGCTCTTGGATATTGACTGCCTACTCCCTTTATTCCCTTGGTGATTTCAGAGAGGGTTGTTGGGAAGACACACCATCAACTATATGTTCTGCAAAGAGGTGATGTTATTACTGTAAAATAGTCGGCAATGACTTACTGGATTCTGCCAGGCCAATGTCATAGTAGCCAAACACGCAGACGTTTGCATAGGCCCACTCTGTTTTCATATGCAAATACACTGGCCCAGAAAGCCTAGCAACCAAATGGGCTGCTGTTTGCTGATGTACACTAATGGAATGGTATACTTATTAAGAAATCTATAGAGGGATTCTTTCTTTCATAACTGACAGTAGCACTTGCCTTTTAAGATGCTAAGCATACTATATCCTACTTTTCTAGGTGCACTTGTCTTACTTTGGGACACAGGGGTGCATCACTCTATTCAAAGCACATTATCCAGCAACCACATCTCAGCTGGCTTTGTCATCCATCTGTCCTTAAGTTAAAATTAATGAGCATGAACAGCTTTATTGAAGGAATCCATAAGGTCTCAGAACACACCTGGAGGGCCCGTCGATTAATGGGAAGAAAGTGTTCTAGAGCTCAAAGTCAAGTGATCTTTCAGTGGAGCTGTGAATCGAAATAACGTTCTATCTGTGGCTTTACAAAACTCTTCAGTCAGTCATGCAACAAGTGTTGCTCAACACCTGTGAACATATATGAACGTGACAGTGGGGGGCGGGGGCAGCGCAGGGAGCTGAAAATGTGGAGGAAACAAGGCAGAAGTAACTCTGAGACTTGGATAATGGTTTTCAAGATGGACCAGTTGCAAGAGGCCAGATGTCAGAGGCTTCCTTCTTATGTGAAGCTCGTCTAGTTGGTTAAATATAGTAGCTACCGTCTAGACTAGGCTGCACTGATTGTCCCTGGCTGAGTCATGCTATGTAGGCCTGGTCATTATAACACCCAAGCTCTCCTTATTTCAGAAGCTAAACAACCAAAGGTTTGTTTCTCACCCATGTCATGGTCCAGTGGGCATCGGCAGAGGATGCAGGACCCCTCCTTCCATGGGCTGTACTGAGCCCTTAAGACTGATGCCCTCAATTTCATCTTCCTCTGGCCAGTAAGGCATCAGAGAGAGAATGGGTGACTATTTTATAGACCGGGACTAGACTAGAAGTAGACCATTCCTGCCAACTTTCCAGGGCCCCAGCTCATTCACCTGACTCTGCCTAATGACAGGGGAGTCAATGAGGTAAATTTTAACTCTGTGCCCAGAAAGAAAAGGAGAACCACATTCGGATGGACGCTAGAAGCTTTTGCTGCTCCTATGAAAGGTCTCCCAGAATTTTAACTGAGGTGGTAGGAAAAAGCAGGAATTAGAGGAAAAATGCTTTTGGCACATTCTTGAGAATTTCTTCCTAGACATTGTAGCTGCCTCAGATCCCGCTCTCAGTGCTCTAAAGATTCTCCCACCAAACACTTGGCCAATGCCCCAGGCCTTAGATGCCCAGCATGTAAAAGGAAGAGGTTGAATCAGAATGCTTTCAGGTCTTTGGGCTCCTTTGTATCCAAGTGCGGTAATTCCAGAACCCCTGCTGTTCATTTCCTCCTGAGACAAATACACAGGAAGCCAGGCACGCAATGCTAGTTGGTCAACGATTTATGTTCTTATGGTATTTTTCATTTCCCTTCTCACTTCCCAAGCCCACATTTCTACAACTTAAAATGTGCGTAATAGAAAAGGCTGTTATCGATAAGATCGTAATTATTTTTATGGCAAAGTCAGGTTGCTTTGTATTTTGCTGAACAGCACGTTCACAGATATACAGATATACACATACATATATATACATAATACACACATGTGTATCACACAGAGGTCCCCGTGGGAAAAAATATCCTTTTACTTTTGTGTGTGTGTACCCTTTTAGGGCCGAACCCACAGCATACAGAGGTTCCCAGGCTAGGGGTCTAATCAGAGCTACATCTGCCAGCCTACGCCACAGCCACAGCAATGCAGGATCCGAGCCGCGTCTGCAACCTACACCACAGCTCACGGCAATTCTGGATCCTTAACCCACTGAGCAAGGCCAGGGATCGAACCTGCGTCCTCATGGTTGCTAGTCAGATTCATTTCCTCTGAACCACGACGGGAATGCCAGAAAAAATAATCTTGTTTGAACAGTCTCAAAAAACATGTGTTCCCCTCGTACATCTCTTGCCCTGTATCAGTCAGTTCTGTGGTGGTAACAAATGGTGACTTCTCGGTGGCTTACAACACTTGCCTTTCTGATCACTTTACGTAGGACTGTGGCTCAGCTGCAGCTTGGACCTGGCTCTGCTGGGACTGGCTGGACTCAGCTGAGCTTATCTGGGCTCCACCTCTTTCTTTATTCTGGAAGCCAGATGGAGGGAGAAGCCGTCTTAGGGGGACATCCAGAGGGCATATGAGAGCTTTTCACATGGCCAAGTCCAAAATCATTGAGATGAGATGTATACACCTCCCACGGGATGTTTGAAGAGAAACACATGATGTAAGAGTTGTGAGTTAAGTTTTATTCAAGGACCTTACTGAGGACAAAAGCCCAGGAGAGAGCCTCTCAGTAACACTGAGGGAACTGTTCTGAAGGGGTGAAGGTGAAGGAGGAGACAGTTAATATAGGACCTTGAGCTATGAAATACATGCATACATCTTGTAAAAGATTACTGCTGAAATACGCATGCTACTATAGATAAAATAGATAACCAGCAAGACCTACTGTATAGCACAGGGAAGTGTACTAAATATCTTGTAATAACCTATAATAGAGGAGTTCCCAATGTGGTGCAGTGGGTTAAGAAACCAACGGCAGCAGCTCAGGTCACTTTGGAGGTCTGGGTTCAGTCTCTGGCCTGGAGCAGTGGCTTAAAGGATCTGGTGTTGCTGTAGCTGTGGTGTAGGTCGCAGATATACCTCAGATTCAATCCCTGGCCAGGGAACTTCCATATGCCAAGGGTGTGGCCTTTTAAAAAAACTTATAATGAAGGAGTTCCCATCATGGTGCAGTGAAAACGAATCCGACTAGGAACCATGAGGTTGCGGGTTCGATCCCTGGCCTCGCTTAGTGGGTTAAGGATCTGGCATTGCTGTGAGCTGTGGTATAGATCGCAGACGTGGCTCGGATCTGGTATTGCTGTGGCTCTGGCATAGGCCAGCTGCTACAGCTCCGATTAGACCCCTAGCCTAGGAACCTCCATATGCCGTGTGTGCGGCCCTAAAAAAATATATATACTTATAATGGAAAATTTAAATATATATATATATATATATATGTGTGTGTGAATTACCATGCTATACACTTAAAACTAACAACATTGTAAATCAACTATATTTCAATAAGAATTGGGGTAGGGGGCAGTTCCTGCTGGTCACAAAGAATGGCTGTCTCATCTCTGACTTTATTGCTTTTCTTTGTATAGGAAGATGCAAGAATCTGGGTTCATTAAAATTATTCCTGAGCTATACATGTAGCTATCCAAGGGGCTGTTTTTCCAAACTACACTGCCTCATCCTGGTTTTTACCCAGAATTCCTCCGGGGGTGCACTGTCAGTCATTGACTGCAGTGGCTGAGACTTAATCTTTGTAGACTTGAGTGGTAAGCAAGCTCTTTGTTCTTTCTCGTTTACACATGAATTTGGCCAGTGACACGGACGGGGGTATGGAATCTTCTGAGTTGGAGAGAACAGATATTTGAGGATTGTAATCCAATCTGCTCACACCCCCATTGGCTCCATTGAAATTCTAATCGCAACATTTTCCGTGGAGAGGAATCTACTCCACCTTAGCTCTTCGTCCTTCTTCTGTGGAAAGTTCTTGGGTAGGAGAGAGTTAGGAGGGAGAAGCCGTCAGCAATGAGGGAACAGAGGAATTTTAGCAGACATTCATATAGCCCTCACTGTGGGCTGGGCACTGTTTTAAGCTCATTACAAACCAATACACTGGATCCTCATCAGAGCTCTGAGGGGTTGGCCCTTGCATTCTTCCCATTTAACAGATGAGGAAACTAAGGCACAGAGAACTTACATTGCCTATGATCACACCTCTAATAAGTGGCAGAACAGGAGTCCAACTCAGACAGTCTACTCCGAAATCCCTGTTCTTAAATACTATGAAGGGAAGAGAACTGGGAGGAGTCTGGCGTGGATGAGCTGGTTGCTTACAAGCTGTGATTTTCAGGAAGCAAGGAAACCAATTCCCTGCGGAAGGGGCAGATGTTGTTTCCCTAAGACATGACAAGTATGTTTTCCAGAACATACACAAAACTGCACATTCTGAGGTCACTGGGATTTAGGCCGCTGTCCTAGGCACTGTCCTGCGTAATTTCTTCTCTTGTGGAGGGAGACTCACCATCAACAAACAAATGAGGAAAAATATCAGAGGTCAGATGACGGTGAGTGCTATGGAGAACGGCGCAGTGGGGCAGAGGAGGAGGGGCGTGGAGCCGGTGCTGGAGCCGGGTTTGGAAACAGTGGTCAGTGAAGGTCTCGCTGATAAAGTAACCTTTGAACAAAAGCCTGAAGGTGCTGAGAGAGAGGAGTATTTGATGAATGAATGAATGAATGAATGAATGAATGAATGAATGCTCAAGCATATTTAGTTATCTCAGTGAGACGTCAAAAAAATAAATAAAGATAACGTTGCTTATACCTGGCCTGGCCGCCGTCACGCCTGGCATTAACTCAAGGTGACCTTCTGGCTGAGCTCCTTTCCGCGCTCACGTGGCTACTGCCCCTTCCAATCCCACCAGTGGGTTTCCTTCAGGGTGGAACAGGACACAACCACGATCTTCTCTTTAAATGAGATTTTTTTTTTTTCTGGGACTATGTGTGGGTCCCGTGGTAGCAATTGCTCCCATTCTGGGCTGCGGGGTGGGAGGAAGGGGACTGACTGGGGCTTTAAATACAAATATATCTGCCTACACAGGTGTGTTAGACAAGGTTGCGCCTCTTTTGTTCCACCAGGAAGTGAGCCAGATGTGAAGACAGACCTAATAGCATCACTGAGCAGCGAGTAAATGAGAAGGTGTGAAGCCTTTGGAAGGGTGCAGAGGTTAAACCTGGTTGATACCGAGAATGCACTTTCCTGCCCTCTAGGAACGAGAGGGATCAGTTCAGGAGGAGCCAGGATGGAAGCGGGGGCTGGGGGGGAGGGGACGACAAGCTGAGCTGCAAAGAGACAGTATCAGGGATCCTGCCGGGCATTCGGGAAGATAGTCCAGCCATGCCACATGGGTGCTGAGGCCAATAGAATGTGGGGACGCAGGCCAGCTCTAGGAGTCAGCCACTGACCTGGGCACCGGGCAGAGATCAGGGTCTGAAGGACTTGATCGTGGAAGAACGGGGGTCTTGACAATTGACCGTAGAGGATTCCAGTACCAGGAGCAGAGCAAGACCCAACGCAAGCCTTCCCTGGGCTTCTCTCATTTGACGGACATTCATCCCAGAGCCCACAGATAAAGCTCAAGTGGCCCCAGGTTCAGAGAGCTGTGGGCGAGGAAGCCAGGCGGCTCAGGGCGCTGGCCTGGGCCAGGCAGATAGAGACAGGCCGAAAGTGTTCCATCACAGAAGCCCCAGGCTACTGTGGGAGGCGCACTTGTGAAAGTCAAGGTGAGCTGAATTTTTAGGTTACGGCCACAGGGTTTTTTTGTTTGTTTGGTCGACTGATCTTTATTTTGGCCTTATGCACCGTATTTGGAAAGCGAATTTGTTAAGCAATTGGAGGCAACGCTAACCTCCCATGCAGTTGTCAACAGAAAGGAGCCACGTGGGAGAGGCGGTGATGGGCGGAGTCTGACCTGACCCGGCCTCCCGGAGGGCGTGGTTAAGTGAGTTCCGGAGAGGAAGGCGGAGGAAAGGGAGGACGGAAGGGAGGTTGGGTTCATGAGGTCCCTCCCCATCAGAAAGGGTTCCTTGCAAACCTGCATTTGGCTGAAAGTTTCAAGTCCCCCCACGTCCTCCTCTAACACGTGGGGACACTCCCAGAAAATATGGAGTTTAACTGTTAAGCGTTAAACTGCTCTCCCAGGAAAAGAAAAGAAGAAAAAGAATTCGGATTTATAGCATTTGCCAATTCCCAAGGTGTACATACTCCTGCTGCGGCTGATGTCGAGCTACCAACACGTAGCCGGTGGGCACACAACATTCCCGAAAATGTCACAATCGCACCCCGGCAGAAGCCTGCTCTCCTGGGCAGGGTCCCCTTGACCTCAGTGCCCTCCTCACAAGAAACACCCAGCTCAGGTCAGTCCTTTTAGGAAAATGCCCTTTCTGGGCCCAGAGGATGGAAGAGGATCCAGTACCAGCGCCTAACCAGGAAATGCCTCGCCTCATCCTTTGTGCTAGAGCTGGGGCTTCACAAGCACCTGCATGCTTGTTAAAAATACCGCTTCCGGTACTAACTTGCAACCAGTAGATAAATGAGCCCTGGAGGTTCAAGCACAGCATCATGATTATAGACAACAACGTGTTAGAAACTTCAAAGTTCCTGAGTCATTCCCATCACAGAAAAGAAAGGATCGCTATGTGACTTGGTAGAGGTTTTAGCTAATGTTATACCATTTTGTTCCCATAAATTGTTTTTTAATTTTAAAAAGTGCCCCTTCCTTGGTCCCACCCTCCAGAATTTTTGACCCATTATATCTGGGATGGGCAGTGGTCCCCAGAACAGACTCCAGAAGCAGTGCCCCACTGCTATCAAAGGCCCATCCCTAGAGCCCCACGGCACCCTGCATCAGAGCTGCCTTTGGGGTGGGGGAGTGTGCTGACAGCGCCTTTACCAGAAAGAAGGGTGCCTTAGCTATCTCAGAACCCAGGTCCCCAAGATCCTCTGACCTGTCCACCAGGCCACAGTGGTGTCAGGTTCTGTGTGTTGCAGCTTCTGGAAGGCGGGGGCCACCGCTCTTTTGGAGCCATCAGAAGTGAAAAGCATGGTGGTCAACAACACAGATGGTGAAGCCCAACTGCAGAGTTCCTTCCCCCATCTGTGTGACCTCGCGCCACTCATGGAGCCTCTCTGGGCCCCAGTGTCCTCATCTGTAAAGTGGTACTTACATCTCAGCGCCTGGCATCTAGTGCGTCCCACACAAGGGTTTGCCGATTTATCACCATACAGTTCTAAGCACCCTGGAAGCTCTCACAAGAAGGTTGTTGGTTTAAACCACTTAGCCCTTTGAGCTTCTGTGTCCTCACTTTTGAAACGGGAGCAGTGATGTAGGAGGAGGAACAATACTTGCTTTTCTGCCTACTGCACAGGATTACTCTAGGGATAACATGTGGCTGTGATGTGAAAGTGCTTTAAAAACTCTGTGGGAGTCCCCATTGTGGCTCAGCGGGTTAAGGACCCAACGTGACATCTGTGAGGATGCAGACTCGATCCCTGGACTTACTCAGAGGGTTAAGGATCTGGCATTGCCACAAGCTACTGCATAGGTCGCAGATGTGGCTCACATCTGGTGTTGCTGTGGCTGTGGTGGAGGCCAGCGGCTGCAGCTCCGAAGAGATCCCTGGCCCAGAACGTCCATGTGTGCTGCAGGTGCAGACATAAAAAGAAACAAGTATAGGAGTTCCCGTCATGGCTCAGTGGTTAACGAATTCGACTAAGAACCATGAGGTTGCGGGTTCGATCCCTGGCCTTGCTCAGTGGGTTAAGGATCTGGCGTTGCCGTGAGTTGTGGTGTAGGTTGCAGACACGGCTCGGATCCCGCATTGCTGTGGCTGTGGCGAAGGCCGGCAGCTGCAGCTCCTGTTAGACCCCTAGCCTGGGAACCTCCATATGCCGCGGGTGCAGTCCTAGATAAGGCAAAAAAAAAAAAAAACTAAAAACGAAACAAGTACATATCGGTCACCCGTATAAATGTTTTGTCCTTTTTGTCTTTGATGTTGTTGTTCATTTGAAGCAGGATTCCCCGTCTAAAGACTGGATTCCCATTTCTGCTGTGCCGCCGTGCTGTGTGATAGTGGGCAAAGTCACTGACCTCTCTGAGCCTGGTTTTCCTCTCCCATCATGGGGAGCCTCCCAGCAGAGGCATTACACGTGTTAAGCAACATCAAGGGCCTCCAGCCCCGGCTGTACGCTGGAATCATCTGGAGGGCTTTATTAAAATGTCCGTGCACCATTGGACCCAAATCTGAGTAAATTAATCCAGATCATCTCTAGGAACAAGACATAGGAATTGGTACTTTTAAGAAGTTCCCTACACGGTTCTAATGTGAAGCTTTGTAAACTGCAAAACGTAATGTACACTTTGCGGATATTTTTAAATTTTTCATAAGTGATGATCTTATGTGGAACTAGTTCCTCTGAAAATCAGGCTACAGGGTGTTTTCCACCTGTTTGAAGTGCACACAGACGGGGGAGAATTGAAACTCACCCAGTTCCTAGTCTTGCCTTCAAGCCAAGCAGGCTGAGTAAGAACAAGCCTGTTTCAGATCAAAGATGCTGCTGGGATGCTGTGGCCAGTGAATGGAGTCAGTGTAATTGGATTTGGAAGTGGTGCTTCCAGCCGAGGCGGAAGCACTTAGTGTTCTGTTTTATTAAAGTGACTCCAGTGCAAGGGCACGTCCATCACCGTGTGGCAATTTACCCCGATTAGGTTAGGGGCCAGGAGGTCTTTCTCCTGAGGTCCCCAGATGTGGGACCAATCCCGATCCAGCTCCAGTTTGGACAAATGCGATCTCTGCTAATTGTCTACCTCTTCTCGCGCACAGCACACCTTGACTGCATAATCACCCAACAGACAGCCTTCAAAGAGTTAGCGCTTCCTGCAGTGAAATCTCAGGGATTCACAAGAGAGGAGGGAGGAGGTCCTGGAACCAGAGGTGGATATTTTCTGTCAGTCCCTCTGCCGTCTCCGATCCCTTCCACCCAGCTGTGATGTTCTGATAGAACTTCTGGGCTCTACTGTGGTGGTCGTTTTATGCAGAAGTGACTGTCCTGTGGAAAGTGGAAGGTATTTCCCATCAAAGGATTTCTCATAACAAAGAATGAGATGGAAGACTGTCTGAGAAGCAGTAAAATGTAACCTTGATAATGGCAGTGATAAAAACCTAACAGTAATGGATGGCCCACGACCAATAATGGATAGTCTTGCTGTGAAAGGTCACGGACAAATATTAACTATGATTTCTGGGCTATGAATGGATAAATATTTCATGGCTGTGGGCATAGGTTTGCATGCAACACAGAAAGAGCTCAAACTTTCATCTCCCCACTGCTGGGCCAGGGTTCTGCTAGCACGGGACCCCGACATTCAATGTCTGCATTAAAAGTGGCTGCCCTGTTCTTCAAACCTCTCCAGCCTCACCTGTCAAGACAGAACGCTAAACTGGCTCCAAGTCTGCTGTTTGATAGTATAGTACCAGCACAGGATCGGTTCTGTAGGCAGAGTTTCATCCCAATCTTAGATTCTTCTTCTGCTTTTTCCCCTTTCAGGCTTCATTGACTCTCCTGTTCTTTCTATTGTCATTGAGCATTGACTTTGGGAAGAGCTTGTATAACAGCATTAATATCGAGCCTGGTGTAAAGTAGCTAATTCCCCTTGCCGCTCACCCTGCCCCGAGCAGATTACGTCCTGTTTTCACACCAAAGGCTGGCATTCTCTATTGGAAAGACAAGCCCGATTCCTGGAATTAGAAAGGTACCAGTGGGGTTCTGTCTGCGTCACTTAGCCTCGAGTCACCTACCAGGTGGAGCAACAGGTAAGGAGACCCCCTGGAGAGAACCCTGACCCAGCAGTCCCCAAAGGAATTAGCTCACACATTTCCTAAGCTTTCAAATTTGTTTGCAAGACATGTGATTGTTTGCATTTTTAAGACAAGAAAGGCATTTGAAGTTGAATTTGCACTTGTAGTCAGGAGCTATGGCAGGCAGTGTCCTGACCATTCATGGTGGAGGACCGAAGCTGGGGAGGAGGGCGAGGCGGGTGTGAGGGCACTCCCCTGGCATCAGAGTCCGGATTAGTCAGCGAAATCCAAAGTTTACCAAAAGCTGGAAACCTCAAATGTCCATCCAGAGTAGAATGAGGAAATAAAATGTGGTCTTCCCTTTGGTGTAATATGAATGAGGATGAACGAGGAGAAGGGAAAATGAATTTTGTAGAATTACACATAACAACAAGAATGAATCATACAACAATATGACCTGAAGGCAGCCAGCCACACACATTCAGAAAATGCACATTATATGATTCTATTTCCATAAAGGCCAAAAGTAAGCCAAACTCACCCGCAGTGTTGCAAGTCAGAAGAGTGGCTCCTGTTGGGAGGGGGTGGGGAGAGATGGGCCCACCCAGGGTGATTGCTGGGTTGCTCTTGGTCTTCTGTTTCTCGACCTGGTTGTAACATAAACCTATCCGCTTTGTGATCATTCATTCTGGAGAATTCTTATGCTCTGTGCCTATAATGCATGTGACAGTCTTTAAAGAAATCCAAATCCTGACAGAGTCCTGCTTGTCCATGGGCACTGGGCTTGCAGGAGCTAAGTAGGCCCTAAGAGTCCCTGCCCAGCGTGCTGGGTCCATTTCTAGAGTCAGGGGAACTGAGTTAAAAACCTGAACGGAACATTGGGACACTAGTGGCAGATGAGGCAAGACAAAGCAAGAACTGCACTCACTTTGGTCAGAATATGCAGAGGGAACCTATCAGAGGGTACACAGGGAAAGCTCAGGTCTCCCTTTTTTCTCTTTTTTTTTTGTCTTTTTAGGGCCACACCTGCAGCATATGGAGGTTCCCAGGCTAGGGGTCAAATCAGAACTATAGCCGCTCGTCCATGGCACAGCCACGGTGCCAGATCCCAGCCGCATCTTCGACTGACACCACAGCTCACAGCAACGCCAGATCCTTAACCCACTGAGCAAGGCCAGGGATTGAACCCGCAACCTCATGGTTCCTAGTCGGATTCGTTAACCACTGAGCCACGACGGGAACTCCTAAGTTATTTACACTTTTTTAAATGAAGTATAGTTGGTTTCCAGTATTATATTAATTTCTGGTGTACAGCAAAGTGATTCAGATATGATAGAGATACAGATACAGATATTGATTCTTTTTTCAGAACCCCTTCCGTTATATATTTTTGTAGTATACTGAATATCATTTCCTAGGCTATACAGTAAGTCCCTGTTGTTTATCTGTTTTTTATATAATATTTGTATCTGCTAGTCTCAGGCTCCTAATTTATCCCTCCACCCTTTCCCCTTGGATAACCGTAGGTCAGTTCTCTATGTCTTTGAGCCTGTTTCTGTTTTGTACATAAGTTCATTTGTATCATTTCTTAGATTCCACATATAAGTGAGATCATGTGATATTTGCCTTTCTTTATCTGACTTCACTGAGTTTTATAATCTCTATCTGCATCCACATTGCTGCAAATGGTATTATTTCATTCTTTTTATGGCTGAGGGGTGTTGCATTGTATATATGTACCACGTCGTCTTTATCCATTCAGCTGTTGATGGACACCTAGGTTGCTTCCATGCCTTGGCTGTTATGAACGCTGGGTGCATCTATCTTTTCAAATGAGAGTTTCATCTGAGCATATGCCCAGGAGTGGGATTCCTGGATCACAGGGTAACTCTATTTTTAGTTTGAGATTAAAAACCCAATTTATCCCCAGCCCAGTGTCCACCAGCCATAAAAGACAGTCAGTGGACAGTGGAAGGTGTGCCTAGCGCGGGGAGAAACCACAATAGATGATCAGGTTAACATTCAGCCCAGCCCCCGTAGGCGTGGGTAGTTGGGATTTTCTTCCTCTCTGAAGGCTTACTCACCCCACCATGTCTGCCCTGCTGGAGAGTAAGATACAAGATGAGTTGGAAATCATCATTGAAACACAGTAATGAGACCACCTTGAGTGCGTCCAGTTCCCTGACACAGGAATTTCAAGGCATCAGAAAGTACCAGATGGCTCGCCACCACATTCCAGGATATATTAGGAAACCCCAGAGGAACCTATTTCTTTTTAGTTTATAAAATGCCTCCTGAAAGCACTTTTGTTTATATGGGAGAATTTCTCTGAGCATAGATTCATGTACCAGAATACAAAACTAAGAACCACATCTGCTCCTGCCTGCCCGACCCCTGCTCTGCATCCAGGCATTTCTTTTACAAAACACATGAAGCCCTGGATGGTCAAGGCTGTCTGGCCTCACCCCAAAGGTGGGATTTATAGCATGCTGATCTCAAGCGTTTTGATGCAGTGCCCTGAGGAGCAAGGAATTATCAATAAAAGGATATCATAGGACTTCTTCAGCCAGTGGGTTCGGTTCCCATTCCCCAAGCCAGGCTGACATCACCAGGTCTCCAGGACAAAGAACTCTTTCAGGCCTGTCTGGACCCAGGGAAGCTGGATTCAGGAGAACAGCTGGGTCTGAGATCCTTGGGCATAAGTACGGCGAGCTGGCCAAGCCCTGGCCGCTCCCAGCTCCACACCTGCTCCAGGTTAGGGTGCTGCTCGCCTGGGCTCAGTGGCCCTTGTCTCCACCGTCTCCCCCTATAGATGGATAATTACACGTGAATCACACGTTGTCCACGAATTGAGGTGACTTATCAGACGCTCTCAGATTTGCCAGATTTCTCTCTCCTGCTAGCATGTGACTGACAATTTACTAAACCCCTCTACACTTTAATTTCCCATCTGTTTAAAGGGCACGGTAGTAGGAGTTCCCTCTTGGATCGGCAGGTTAAGGATCTGCTGTTGTCAATGCTGTGGTTCAGGTTCGATCTCTGGCCCAGGATCTTCTGCATACTGTGGGGCATGGCCATAAAAGGTTCCTCCCTTCTTGCAGGTTGCGGTCCATGCTATTCATAGGGCTATCGTGAGAGATAATGACTTGAAATCCATTATGAGCCTTTAGCAGCCTGATCTAATTCAATGACCCCGAGAGGTCAGATAGAACAGGCAGTTTAGAACATGCAACCTGGTGGAGTTCCCACTGTGGCAAAATGGGATCGGCAGCATCTTGGGAGCATCAGGACGCAGGTTCGATCCCTGGCCCAGCACAGTGGGCTAAGGATCCGGCATTGCCTCAGCTGCAGCTTAAGTCGAGACCGTGGCCGGGATCTGATCCCCGGCCTGGGAACTCCGTATGCCGCCGAGCAGCCAAAAAGGAAAAAAAAAAATCCAACCTGGGAGGGCATTTGGAAAGAATCCGGGAAAAGTACGTAGAAAGTCCCCAGAGAATAACATCCTGGCCACTTAACAGGAGCCATTATGAACCAGGAGCCCCAGTATGAAAGAGTCACTTGCTGGCATCTGTGTACCCCGAGCCTCTGTTTTCACTAAGATTTCTATTTCCTAGCATGTCTCAAACGGAGTAGTAGCAGGTGGATAAAGCTTCAAGAAGTTGTTGGTTAGGTGGTGTCCAGCTGGTGCTCGGAGCTCCGCCGTCTGGCCTGGAGACATGGACAAAGGCTAGTCGTTTCAGGGCTCATCAGACAGCACTCATTGTCATTTCCCAGCATCCCTAGATGGGCAGCCTTGTCCCCGGACGCCCTGCCCCTTATTTCAAAAACCCACAAAATTTAAAGAAGAATGTAAGCCATGGGTTTCTGAGAATTTACAATTACTTCATCAAATCTATTGTTTTCTGAAAGCTATTTGGAGTCCAGAAAGACTAATGAGGCTTTACCAAATGTCTAAAATCCTTTTTTCTTAGAAGGACATTTAAAGGCTTTGAAAGTTGTTCCAAGTGTAAAAATAATAATATTAATAACAAATTTCTCAAAACACTCAACCCCTGCAGATTCAAAATGTGCTTAATACTCCCAACCCAAGGGACTTGACTTTATTACTGGGATTTGTCATTCTTGTTCATGAGGCTTTTCCAAAGGGCAGAAAGAAATCGCATGAAGGTTCGCTGGAGTTCACTGTGTGGTTCACGGCCATGCCCAGAGACCAGAAGGCTTTCAGAGTCTTCTCAGCCTGAAGCGTCAGGGGAAAACCCCCCGACTCATTGGCATCCTTGAGGCCAGGTTGGAGTTCCACAGAACGCACCGACTTCTCAGCCTGGCTTATTTTTGGCTGGTGGATCAAAGCCCTCCCAGAACAGTTTTCTTGTGGGGCAAGAAATGTGATATAGATTGTAATCTATATCACATTAAATGGGTAATCTATTGTCCGGTGACTGTGGGATGCAAAAGGAACAGTTTTTCTTTGGGGTGTGTGCAAAGGAGCCCGCTGCGGTTCGGCTGCCCTTGAACGTTGTCATCTGACGACCTCTGGTGGTGGAATTCTGCCCAGCCTGTGTGCAGCGATGCTTCTGAGCCAAGCCATCCCTTGTTACATTTTCCTACATTCCTTTCGTCCTGTTTTGTTATTCACGTTCAGCAAGGAGCAAGTATCAGTTGCAAACACCCAGAATCAAGTGGTGCATGGCTCTAACCAGACTGTCCGTTTCAAAAATGTCACCCGGTGTCTTCTCTTTCAGGGAGCCTCTGACCCACTGCCTGTGGAAAGAGAAGGGAGCCAACATGCAGGAAAATGTGGCATCCACAGTGGTTTTCATTTTGCTACTTTTTCTCAACATCAGCCTTCTGAATGGTAAGTAAGAGATTGTCCTGTTCTCTTTCATTCCCTGGGATATTTATTGAGAGCAGGGGAGGATCCATTGCAGTCCTCTGACAGTGCAGTTAAAAGGAATGAAAATGCCCATGTCATTTGCAGCTATTAAACTATTTATAATATTTTTGGCGTGAAAACGAATGCAAAAATGAATGCAGAAGAAGGAATGAAATTGATGCACAATTTCGTCACTATGCTCTGGCTGCCATCCTCATCCTGGGAGTGTCGGCAAACAGCTCTGCCAACCACAGACCAGAGTTTCAGTTCAGGTTCTCTCCTTTACTGGCTGTGCAACCTTGAGCCGGTTACCTAACCTCTCTGGATTTACACATTTTCAGAGGAAGGATATTGATGTTTCATCCACCTCAAATGAAAGTGTGAGAAACCGTAAAGAGATATAAGGGGGTTGCTGTTACCCTAATTGGCTTCTGAATATGCACATTATGGTGCCATAAGGTTTTTTGTGCTTTTTTTAAAATCAACTTTTCTTTCTACCTCACCTATTCCTCTCTAGCCACAACAAAAAACAAACTAAAATCACTTTACCCTGTGAAATTATACTGAAGAAATGTCCGAGCAACATTACAGATATTGGCAGAACTAACCCAGACTGGCTGGCAAGGACCTTTCACTTTTTTTTTCAGGAGTTGGAGGGTGGCTAGGAGCTGGCCGGGCCCCAGCTGGCCCAGCCGGGCATCCTCCGCCCCAACCTGTGTGCACGTCATACCGTTCCATTCAGTTCTTCTTTCTGGCTGGATCCGCCCTAGTGCCTCCTCTTCCCACCTGTGTTCTCCTCCAGCCCCGCTCTTTCTGATCTGCTGGTCTGCTCTCAGTCCTGGCCCAGGAGCCAGCAATGAGGGAGGAAGGACAGATGTGGGAGAAAACGGAGAAGCCCCTGTGGTTCGCACCCTCTCCCGGAAGCTCTCCTCTCTGCTCCCAGCTTCCCAAACTAAGCACCAATAGGAGCGTCAGCTGGGGTCACGTGGTTGGGCTGAATGTCCCCCCCCCCCAGCCCAATAGCATCAGGGCAAACTCAGGGCCACGCCTTCCCTTTTTGGACCTGACAGATAAGGGGCAGAAGAGGGGGCCGGCTCGCCAAGAGCTTTGGGGATTAGGCAACTCCAAAACTCCATCTCCTTGACATTGGATTTTCCACATCACCTCTTTGAGTCCATCTAAGCTTCCAGCTGGGACTGGATACAGCTCCGAGGTGACGAGGGTAGCTCATAACCAGGAGAGCAGCTACCCACTCCCCCACCCCCAGGAGTTCCCATGCCTTCTACTCCCCAAAGAGCCAAGAATTACCAAGGAGCCCTTTGCCACCTCGCTACGTAAAGACCCAGGGAGGGGGGCGGGGAAACATAAGCGGGAAGGGACTAAAAGCCAAGATACAGAAACAGAGACAAGGAGCGTGGGCAGACAGACCGTGAGACGGAATCGCAGGTCAGAGCTGAAGAAGGAAGAGTGAAGGGGAAGAGGAAGGGACGGGGGCGGGGAGCAGCTCAGGGCAGAGCCCTGGGGCTGATAGTGAAAGAGCAAAGGAGCAGGCTGGGCTCACTGCGTGGGAGTGGCGGAGAGATGCGAATGGGGGAGCGGGGAGGGGAGAGGTCCGGAGAGCGCTGAACCAGCAAGAGTCCACAGGATGCCTGTGCCCGGTGGAGAATTCGCTCTATGGTCACCCCGATGCTGTGGACACGCCGCTGCTCTCCGGACTCTGAGGGATCGCGGAAATGCCACGTACTTCTCAGTCCATACGGGTCCCTCACACTCTCGATGCTCACCCGTGGTTGAAATTTGACACTCAGTCACTGATCCTAGATTGCCGGCATCTCCATCCCACGGTACATACACACACACACACACACACACACACACACACACACCACACACACACACACACACACACACAGCACCGCAGGGCTCTCTTTCTGAGTCCTGCCAACTTGAGGGCCGCCCATAGAGGAGTGTTGTGGAGGGTGCCTTGGCCCTTCTGAGCCCCCCACCCCTGCACCCGCGAGCCTCAGACCTCATCGCCGCCCTGACCCCCATCGATCTGCTTCTGTCACCAGCAGAATGGTCCGGTCATTGAATAGACCTTAGTATTGACTCCGGTGGCTTCTGGCTTTTTCTAGGACAGTCACCTCCAGGAAAACCTGAAATCTTTAAATGTCGTTCTCCTGAAAAAGAAACATTCACCTGCTGGTGGAAGCCCGGGGCGGATGGAGGACTTCCTACCAACTACACACTGACTTACCACAAGGAAGGGTAAGTGTTTGCTTCTCTTCCAACAAACCGCGCGAGGCTGCTCTCTCTGTGGGCCAGAGGAACACTGCTCCTCTGGGTTGACGCTGATAAGGCCCATATTACGGGGAGAAGGGTGTCAAACATGTGAGCCCACATCCTCCTCTTAATGTCCCTGCTGAGAGCACTTTCCTGTGCAGAAACTCACCCGCCGCCAGGGCAGCACAGTCTAGCGGTGTTCCCACTGTCTGCCGTAAGCTTAGGTTGTAGCTCAAGGCCACGTGTTAAGTGTTTCCTAAGTGCTCATTCGTTTCAGATGCTTATCTAGCAACCTTGTGCCAATTATCATTTTTCTGTAATCATCACTTCGGCAATGTAAGAGGATTATCCCATAATCCTTGACAACCAGAGAATATTAGCTTTTTGAACTTTTTTTTTGTCTTTTTGCCTTTTCTAGGGCTGCACCCGTGGCATATGGAGGTTCCCAGGCTAGGGGTCTAACAGGAGTTGTAGCTGCCGGCCTACACCACAGCCACAGCAACGCAGGATCCAGTCCACGTCTGCAACCTACACCACAGCTCACGGCAACGCCGGATCCTTAACCCACTGAGTGAGGCCAGGGATTGAACCCACAACCTCATGGCTCCTAGTCAGATCCGTTAATCACTGAGCCATGACGGGAACTCCTAAACTTGTTTTAAGTGCAGGAAATTAAAGAGCCCCACCAGGAAAGGTAGGTAAGGGTTTTTCTCTAGGAAATCCACGGATCCAGGACACATTGTCTCCCAGAAGGCGTATTTGGAGGTAAAACTGCAGTGTGGACTAAACAAGGTCGCCCCTGGGCAAGGATTTGGTCACGGTGTCAGTGAGACCCTCCCGGAAATTCCAGGGAGGAAAATATTTACTGGTAGGAACAGCTGGCCCACTTCTGAGTGACTGCACTTGGTGCCACGCAAAGCTGACACCCCTCCTGGGACCAGCGGGATGTCAGGCAGAAAGGTCTCAGGAGCTCAAACCGGCAACCAGAGTGGAATAAGTACCTGTGTGGTGAGCCCTGCGTTGAGGCCTCTGAGTCTAAATGTGAACATTTAGAGTTTCTTGGGCCTGAAACCTCTCCTTTCACAGTCACTTCTCTCTACAGCTGACGTAGGACAATTGGAAGTACGCTGTCATCAGCTTGTGTTCCTTTTCATCTTTTTTTCTGATGAAATGTAATTGGACACACCTATGCAGTAAATGCGGCCACAGGCATCCCCCTCCCCCCAGCTCCCCGGCTCCGGCGTGTATGTGCGGGGTCCCGGTTTGCTGAGATGACCCCATGGCAGCACCTTGGGCATGGTGGTGCCTTGGCCGTGGAAAACTCAAGTGTTCATTGGCAGGGGGCGTATATGGCAAAGCCCACCAAGACCTGTAGGACCGAAGGGTTGATGAGGAACAGAGCCATCAAGTCTCTCAGTGACCCTCCCTTCCCGCCTTCTCCAGCACTCTCGTCCCTGCCTCACTCCCAGCTGACATGTGAGGGGCCTAGGAGCCTAGGGAGCCCTTCTTCAGCTCTGGCTTTTGCAGTTGGAATGCCTCTTTCTCGCAGTCGTATTGATCTATTAAGAAAAAAATAGAGGACGTTCCCATTGTGCCTCAGCAGTAACGAGCCCAACTAATGTCCATGAGGACTTAGGTTCAGTCCCTGGTCTCGCTCAGTAGGTTAAGGATCCGGCGTTGCTGTGAGCTGTGGTGTAGGTCATAGATGTGGCTTGGATCCTGCGTTGCTGTGGCTTTGGTGTAGGCAGGCAGTTGCAGCTCCAATTCGACCTGTAGCCTGGGAACCTCCATATGCCATGGGTGCGGCCCTAAAAAGCAAAAGAAAGGAAGCAAGGAAGGAAGGAAGGAAGAAAGGAAGAAGGAAGGAAGGAAAAGAAATGGAGGGAGGGAGGGAGGAAAGAAAAAAAAAGGAAAGAAAGAAGAAAGAGCAAAAGGAAGGAAGAGAGGAAGGGAGAGAGAAAGAGAAAGAAGAAAGAAAGAAAGAAAGAAAGACTAGACTCTTTTGACCTCTTTCTTACTGACTTCTAACATATTACTGGTCGCAGAGAAACATTCACCCATGAATGTCCAGACTACAAAACCGGTGGCCCCAACTCCTGTTACTTCAACAAGAAGCACACCTCCATATGGACAATATACATCATCACAGTGAACGCCACCAACCAGATGGGAAGCAGTTCCTCAGACCCGCGATACGTGGATGTGACTTACATAGGTAAGGGGAAGGGCTATGGGTGAGGAGTTTGTTACTCTGACACAGATCTACCGATAATCAAATTCACTTTGAGTCTTCTTGGTTTATAGACGGATCCCCAAAAAAGAAAGATGAGAAATTTCACAACGTCCTTGCCAGCTGAGTGCTTTTGTTTGTTTTTTCATTTTTTGTCTTTTTAGGGCCGCACCCAAGGCTTATGGAGGTTCCCAGGCTAGGGGTTGAATTGGAGCTGCAGCCACCGGCCTATGCCACAGCCACAGCAATGTGGGATCCGAGCCACGTCTGCGACCTACATCACAGCTTATGGCAGGCAACACCAGATCCTTAACCCACTGAGCGAAGCCAGGGATTGAACCCACATCCTCATGGATGCTAGTCAGGTTCGTTAACTGCTGATCCACAACAGAAGTCCCCAGCTGAGTGTTTTAAACCAATTTTTATTCATAGTAGTAAGAGAGTAAGATCCTTGTGTTTTGGGGTCTTCTCTTGGTCCTCCTTTCCATCCTCTTGCACCTAACAGGAGTTTTCTATATGCTTCCCTTATCAATTTTTGCCTCCAGGCCACCCCCAACCCATGTCAAGCTTGGACTTTTCTTCTGGGATTTATCTTCCTGGAAGACAGGGTTCCTTCATGGAGTAGCAACGCTTAGAAGAAGCTCATCTGCTTCTCTACCCATAGGAATTGCTCCAACTGCTTGGCCCCAAATTCAGTTCTTAATATACATATGTTTCTTAGCAATTAGAGCTGTCCTTTTAAAAATAAAGAATTTGGGGAGTTCCCGTTGTGGCTCAGCAGTAATGAACCCAACTAATATCCATAAGGATTTGGGTTCGATCCCTGGCCTTGCTGAGTGGGTTAAGGATCCAGCATTGCTGTGAGCTGTGGTGTAGGTCACAGATGCGGCTTGGATCTGATGTTGCTGTGGCTGTGGCGTAGGCCAGCAGCCACAGCTCCAGTTCGATTCCCCTAGCCTGGGAACTTCCATACGCCGCAGGTGCAGCCCTAAAAAAAGAGATGGGGGCAAAGTAAAAATAAAGAATTTGGGAAGTAAATAGTGCTACTTGATCAGAAGGCTGAAGGCTAAGATACAATGACTGGCAAAAGTCATTAGCAAAGTAAAACACAATCAACCTGAGAGCTGCTTCTTGCTTTGTCTGGTTAGCTGGTTAACACTGAGCTGCAGGGCAATGAGACATAACTGCAGGGGCCTGGATGGTTTGGCAGGGATGACAAAGGGAATCTTAGAACAAGAGATGGCTTGGCCGGGACTGGGTTCAGCCTTCCTGTTGGGTAGAAATCTAAGGAGTAGCTAATTTGGTTCAAGGTCACTCAGGTCTTCTTGACTTACCTAACAGCAACCAACAAGGAAAATCAGGCTAGGACTTTCAGGTATTTGCCTGTATGTCATCCCATTGGCTTAAAAACTAGCAAAGCTTCCAACATCAACTGGTACGGTTTGCATTCTGTCTCCTCTCAGCACACCATGGCAGTGAGCATGGAGGTGGAAATGAAATTTGATCTTAGTTTAAGAGAATCAAAAAGGTAACCCCACTGACAAGTAGGAATAAAATAAATTGCACTCACATAAACCTACTTGAGATATGAAGTCTTTAAAACGCATGCCAAATAATTCCTTTTTTAAGGGCTTTTTCTTAAATTGTCTGGCCCTTAAATATTCTGCCCTCAAGTGTTAAAATATGTAACGTTGGGGGTCATAACAGTGAAAGCAAGAGAAGTTCTAAAATGTGCAACTGCTATAATGACCTTCATCCGTCAAAAAAGAATGGGATCTCTAAAGAAAAATAGTACAATTAAGAAGTGAAATCGATGAGTGCCTGGAATTCTCATAGGCTCTTGAAAACAAGTTCTCTGCTGAAAGAATGTGTTGGCTCGTACTCTTCAAAATAATAAAAGAAGTGTTCACGGAATTCTCATAGAACCCTGAAGCATACAGCACTGGCAGGAGGCCACAGAAGTTCATTTAAAGCTCAGTTTTAACCACAGTAAAGCCTACCAGCTTGACTCTCACCCAGTGATAACCTGCAGTACAGAATAGTGTCAAATAATCTCTCAGAAACTGAATTCATTGCTGTGGTTGTCGCTGAGAAACATTTAGCTACGATGAAAACACTTGAAAAACGTGATTCTCAACTGGGAGCTGTTTTGCCTCCTACAGAATGTGTGGCCCTCGCAGGAAGTATTTTTGATGGTTGGCTAAGTCAAGCCGGCTCCCTAGGTACCTCGCTCTTAAGGAGGCGCTTACAGACCTGCCCTTGAAGGAACCCGAAATTGCCTCCTTAGTTTTCTGGAATTGTGGTAAAATACCCATAACATAAAATGGACTGTTTTCACCATTTTTCAGTGGTATCAGTTCATTCATAGCGTTATGCAACCATCACCGTGATCTGGTTTCAAAACACTTTCATCACTCCAAATGGGAGCTTCATGCCCATTCAGCAGTTTCTCTGGATTCTCCCCATGACCCCAGCCCCAGAGCAACCACTGACCCAGTGACTTTCCTTATAGATGCGCCTAAACTGGACATTTAGTATACATGTAATCACATATATATGACATGTCGCCTTTTGTATCTGGCTTCTTTCACTTAGCACGATGTTGTCAAGATTCATCCCGGGGGTAGCACGTATCCTCACTTCCCTTTACGGCTCAATGTTATTCCATCATATGGATGTTGTTTATCTCTTCAGCCATTGATGGACATCTGGGCTGTTTTCACTTATTGACTGCAGTGCATAGTGCAGCTATGAACGTTCATGTATGAGTTCTTTAAAATAATTTTATTAAACTACAGTTGATTTACAGTGTTGTATCAATCTCTGCTGCACAGCAAAGTGATCCAGTCATACATAGATGTACATTCTTTCTCTCAACGTGTAGGAGTTTTTGTTTGAAAACCCGTTCTCTGTTCTTTCGGGTATTTACCTAGAAGTGAAATTGATGTGTGACCTGCTAATTTTATATTTAACCTTTTGAGCAACTGTCAGACTTCCTTCCACAGTGGCTGCACCGTTTTACATTCCCACCAGCAATGTATGAGGGTTCCAGCGCCTCCAACGGTGTTGCCAACACTTGTTATTTTTCGTTTTGTAAATTCTAGTCATCCGGGTGGATGTGAAATAGTATCTCATCGTGGTTTTGATTTGCATTTCCTGAATAACTAATGATATGGAGCATCTTTCATGCGCCTGTTGGCCATTTGTGCCGCCTTAAATTTTGCACCCTAGGCCGCTCACTTGCTTCAGCCTAACCCCAACTCCACTGACCAGCACCTGACATCCAATACCAGCTGTCTTTTAACCATGGTGGAGAAGAAAGGTAGAAAGAGCTGTCTCTAAGTCATGTAGTTCTGAGTCCAGGTATCAATTTGACTAAATACAGAGTTTCTTTCTACAGTTGAACCAGACCCTCCTGTGAACCTGACTTTGGAATTAAAAAAGCCAGAAGACCGAAAGCCGTATCTATGGATTAAATGGCTTCCACCCACCCTGGTTGATGTAAGATCTGGTTGGCTCACACTTCAGTATGAAATTCGATTAAAACCTGAGAAAGCAGCTGAGTGGGAGGTGAGTCAATGGGAAGCTTTTGGAAGGAACCATGTCCTTAGGCAGACATGAAGCCCTGCAACTAAGAACAGGTTCTGCCTCCTATTTATTGGGCTACCATGTTGCCTTCCTGATGCTGATGTGACCCACCCACATGGCGGGGGGGCCTTCTCCCATCCTCTGGGATGGATGGGGGCCCATCTTCACAGCTCTCCCAGGACTAGCTGCTTGCATTGAACACCCTCTTCTGCCAGGTTTCCAACCCATCTCCCTCAGGCTATCTTAGCTCTAAACATCTATGAAGTAATTAAATGGCACTAAGTGGCAGGAAAAAAAAAATCTCATGTAACCAGTCTATGGCCGATGACATTGTTACTCCCTTTAAAATACCTCATTGTAAGGAAACAATATAGTGGAGTTCCCTTCGTGGCTCAGTGGTTAACGAATCCGACTAAGATTCGTTCGATCCCTGGCCTTGCTCAGTGGGTTAAGGATCCGGCGTTGCTGTGAGCTGTGGTGAAGGTTGCAGACGCGACTTGGATCCCACGTTGCTGTGGCTGTGGCAAAGGCCGGCGGCTACAGCTCCTGTTAGACCCCTAGCCTGGGAACCTCTACATGCCGCGAGTGCGGCTCTACATAAAAGGCAAAAAAGACAAAAAAAAAAGAAACAATATAGTGAATTATAGGCATTATGATATTCTGCTCTTAAGTACTTTAGTATAGTCTCTTTTAAAAAGGGAATATTTCTAAACATAGCCAAAATAATAGGATCATACATAGAAAATTAGTTACAATGCCTTAATATCATTTTTAATTCCTTAATATCATTTAATGGGCAGTCTATATTTTAATCGTCCCTGTTGCTTCAAAAAAAATTTTTTTTGTCTTTTTAGGGCCGTACCCATGGCGTATGGAAGTTCTCAGGCTAGGGGTCAAATCAGAGCTGCAACCGCCAGCCTACACCGCAGCCACAGCAACAGCAACACCAGATCTGAGCCGTGTCTGCCATCTATGTCACAGCTCCCAGCAACACCGGATCCTAACCCACTGAGCGAGGCCAAGGATGGAACCTGCATCCTCATGGATCCTAGTCAGGTTCATTACCGCTGAGCTATGATGGGAACTCCCCAGAAAATAGCTTTAACAGCTGGTTTGTCCAAACAAGACTGCACTTCAGGATCCCACGTCATGACTAGCTGATATAGCACCACAGTCTCAACGTGCTGAGGAGGCTAGGCCGCTTGTCTCATAGAATGTCCCACCTTCGACATTTGTCTGATTGGCTCTTTGTGAGGTCAGTTAGCTAATTTCGCTGTCCCCATATTTCCTGTAACCAAACATTAGATCTAAAGACTTGATTGGATGCAGCTTGAACAATTCTTGGCAAGAAAACCTCAGAGGTGATATGACGTGCTTATTATTTCACCATATCAGGAAAGAGAAACCATCTGGTCGACCTGCCATAAATGTCGCTACACCTGACCCCGGGACCAGGGAGGTCACAACCTGATCCCTTGATTATGCGGTCATGTTAAATTTATGCACAGTCGCTTCACTGTTCATGGATGCCCGGTGCTCTTCCACCTGGTGGCTCTACACCAATAAATAATCCTTGAATCAATTATTAGCGTTTACAAAATAATGTAGAATTTAGAACGTAGAGTATAGGGAGCAGAATATTTGTCTTTCTGAAAGAGAGGTCCCCAGTGGAGAGATAGAAAACCTGGTGATTTTTGCGGGAGCAGTGTTTAACAGGGGGAAGGGATGGGCTGCGAGGGTGCGATGGTGTGAACAGGGTATTTTCTGAGTGTGGCCATCTGGCCTCACTCCTCCCAGAGTCTATTGTCTCGTCATAACACAAGTCAGAGTGACTTCTGTTTTCCTTGTTTCTCCTAAGACTCATTTCGCTGGGCAGCAGACTCAGTTTAAGATTCTCAGCTTGTATCCAGGACAGAAATACCTTGTCCAGGTTCGCTGCAAGCCAGACCATGGATTCTGGAGTGAGTGGAGCCCAGAGAGCTCCATCCAGATACCTAATGGTGAGTATCTTGCTGATACTCTTAAATCTTTTTTTCAATGAAATGAGTTTAGTAAGGTGTGCCTCAGCCAGAAGAATGAGTGGAGGTGGGCTTAGCACCTCTCCACTCAACACCTCCACTCAAATATGTTTTGGAAGGGTGGCATTGCTCCCTGGGTCCCTGGCATTGAGGACTAGTTTCCAGGATGTCCACAGACACGAGCTTGGAGTGGCAGAGGTCTTGATGCTCTGACACTCGGCCCTCCCCATCTGCCCATCCCTATAATTTAGTCAAGTTTGTCATCTAGTTCTCCCCAAATTTGTAAGGCACTCTCCCAATCTGAAAGGCATGAACTGTTTTTCAGTCTCTGATGACAATGTTATGTTGGTCTCTTAGTCAAGGCCTAGTATATAAAAGATAGCCAGTTCTTGGTGTTCCCATTGTGGCTCAGCGATAGCGAACACGACTAGTATCCATGAGGACGTGGGTTCAATCCCTGGCCCTGCTCAGTGGGTTAAGGATCCGCTGTTGCCGTGAGCTGCAGTGTAGGTCGCAGATGCGGCTTAGATCTGATGTTGCTATGGCTGTGGTGTAGGCTGGCAGCTGAAGTTCTGATTCAGTCCCTAGCCCGGGAACTCCCATATGCCATGGGTAAGGCCCTAAAGACAAAGAAAGGAAAAGAAAAGAAAAGAAAGGGGAGGGGAGGGGAGGGGAGAGGAAAAAGAGATCCTGCCCACAACTGCGTGGTGAAGCCTAGTTCTTGTGAAAACTTGCCTGGCCAAAGTGTCAGGGCTTGTACCACCTGCTGGAAAGAACACTGCACTGTGGGCTGTAAGATTGTGTATCTAGTCCAGCCCTGGCTCCTAATAAATAAAAGCACAGGGATTGGATTCAGATCCCATGGTGCAACTTTATAGCTCCATGCCTCTGGATAAACCACACCTTGGGTCTTAATTCCTCTTCTTTACATATACAGGCAATGTGCATAAAGAGCTTAACACTCTATGACTTCTACTAAGAACTTAATAAATGTTAGCTTTTATTATTATCGCAACCGACTGTGTACCCTTGGATTTCCTCTGTAGGTATCAAGTAAAATAATATTTTAAGGATTTTGAAATGTTTATTAGAGTTCCATAAATATATGCAACATATTAAAATTTAATAATACTGGAAAAAATTAAACTCATCATTAATACTACTCTGGACTGTTGTTTAAATCAAGAGGTGTTGGGAAGTGTTGAGAGGGGGGCTTGTGTTCAAAAGTTTCATTTATTAGTTCCGTTTGTTTGTTTACTTGTTTTTAGTGATGCTGTATATGATCAAAGCTCTCTGTCTGTTTGCTTTTTAGACTTCTCAATGAAAGATACAACCCTGTGGATCTTTGTGGCCATTCTTTCTGCTGTCGTCTGTTTGATTATGATCTGGGCAGTGGCTTTGAAGGGCTATAGGTACTTCATTGTCTATCAACCCTCCTCCCGTTCGTGGTTGTCAGGGATAATGACCAAAGAAAAAAGACAAGGCAAAAATGATGGAAACCTACAGATAATTCAAGCCCCTTATTTTAGCCATTAGCTGCAATGTATTCACCATAAAAAATCTTTTATCAGTGCTAGAAAAAAAAAATAGAATAGACTCATTTGAAGCTGATGCTCTTTCTACCAAAGGGAGTAGCGTGGTTGTGAAATAGTAAAAGTCTGACAAGAACAGCAAATAATCCCACTAGTAATTTCCGAATCAGCCTCCTCAGCCAGCATTCACTGTGATGCTGGCCTCTATGATTACTATTTGTCTTCACCACTGATTCCTTTCACGTAGTGAAAATGTCACATAATTTAGTGTCACGTAGCCTCAGAATCCTAACTCCTACCTACCGTGTCCCCTGTAGCAGCTACTCGAAGATCACAAGGTGGCAACATACATCATTTCTCTTTTCTCTTACATTGCTTTATAGCATGGTGGCCTGCATCCTTCCACCAGTTCCAGGGCCAAAAATAAAAGGATTTGACACCCATCTGCTGGAGGTAAGTGCCTGAGGTGGAGAATGTACTGTGACCGGCTGCGCTGTTAGCTTTGTCTTTATATATGCACACACTGCCCATCAGTTCAGCCTGGCCGGCTCAGCCATCCCACACCCAGGGACCAGCTGTCCCTCCTCTTCAGAATGTGTGTTTACAGAAAGATGAGGGGGGCCTGGGGCTATTTACTGTCAGATACCAAGCGTCAGAGGACAATGAAAGAAAGCCAAGAAAACATATAGGAATATTTGCTATGTTTAGCAGGTCAGTTTATAAGCACAGTCAGAAACATTTCGTACAAATAATCAGTTGAGAAAGAGGGTAAATTTTTTGTTTTTCTAATTGGCTGCATATGGAAGTTTCCAGGGTCGGGGTCCAAATAGGTGCTGCAGCTGCCGACCTACACCACAGCTTACAGCAACGCCAGATCCTTAACCCACTGAGTAAGGCCAGGGAGCAAATGCACATCCTCATGGATACTAGTCGGATTCTAAACCCACTGGGCCACAGCCCCTCCATCATCCTTTGGTATAAGTCCCACTTCAATGTTCTGTATGTAAGACGCAGGAACAGAATATCCTATTCCTGCTGCAATTTCTGCTCAGTTTGAGTGCCCGGCTGAGACTGATTCAGTACAGTGGAGCTGGTATTTGCCAGGGCCCATTTAGACAGATTCAAGCAGGAATTAAATGTAAGGGTTTTGAAGGAAAAGAAGGGTTAGAACATTTTCAGTTTCTCTACAGGAGGAAATATATAGTTTCAATTTGGCCTTCAGCTTAACGCTGATGTATAGAAAAGCAATTACCTGCACATCATGTCACTTGACCCAGCCACCTTGAGGTCAAAAGCACAATAGTGTGAAAAGTGAGTCCCAGGGGATTTGGCTTGACTGCATTCACTCAGATGGCAAATACCACCCGCTCCCCAGTCTCTAGCACTGACCTTCGTAGACCCAGCATGAACATCTCAGCTAACTAAATGACTTGTCCAGCTCGCAATGTGACCTCCTAGCCACAGAGACTTAGTGATAGAGTAACTGCTTTTTGTGTCAAAGAAAAAGAAAAAGTTCTGGTATTTTTAATGCCATTACCTTTAATTCTCAAAAGAACTTTCCCAGATGGGTATGATTATTCCCATTTTACAAACAGAGAAACTGAGGATCACAGAGCAGCTTGTCCAAAGCTACAGACCCTTTAATAAGTGATAGCGCCAAGACTTAGGCAACAGTCCTGGACCTAAGTCAGAGGATGGGAGGAGAAGAGTGGAAAATAAGAAGCGGGGGCGGGGTGTGTGGTTAATGAGGAAACGGAGGAGGGAGGAG
>PVHT020000009.1:9307778-9318903 GCA_004024745.2 Catagonus wagneri | reverse complement strand
AGGATGGGAGGAGAAGCTAGGAGAAGGGAGAGGAGAAGGAAAGGACCAGAACCAGCTTCCCACCGCCACTCTCTAGAAAGTGGGGTGGGAAGTCAGGAGGCCAGCAACCAGATCTTAGAGTCAGGGAGTCCCCGAGTGCCAAGTGCACGCGTGAACACTGCGGGTTTAGATGTTTCCCAAGCTTGTCTTACTCAATAGCTATATTTCTATTAGATGTGCATATACTACTTGCCCACTCAACTCATGATCATTGTTGCTTAGAGAAAGACCTAGTTAAAAATCACGAGTTGACTTAAAAATAGCTAGCTGAGTAGTAAGTAGTGGGCTGTTACGGAGCTGACAGCTGTCTCGCTCTGTGTCTTTGATAGAAGGGCAAGTCCGAAGAACTTCTGAGCGCCCTGGGATGCCAAGACTTCCCCCCGACTTCCGACTGCGAGGACCTGCTGGTGGAGTTCCTGGAGGTGGATGACAGTGAGGACCAGCAGCTGATGCCAGCCCACTCCAAGGAACACCCGGGCCAAGGCCGGAAGCCCACACACCTGGATCCCGACAGTGACTCTGGCCGGGGCAGCTGCGACAGCCCTTCCCTCTTGTCCGAAAAGTGCGATGAACCGCGGGCCAATCCCCCCAAGTTCCACACTCCCGAGGGCATCGAGAAGCCAGGAGATCCTGAAACAAACCTTCCCCGCCCCCAGGACCCTCAGAGCACAAGTGGGGAAAGCAAGCCGCCCTGTTTTCATGCGGACGGATCCAAATCTTCAACTTGGCCTTTGCCGCAGCCCCCCAGCCTGCACAACCCCGGATCTTCTTACCACAACCTGGCCGACGTGGGTCAGCTGGCCCTGGGCCCCGCAGGGGCCGCAGCCGCTGTGCTGGACAAAACGGACCCACGTGCTTTCGGCCCCCTGAAAACCACGGAGGCTGGTGGGGAAGGCAGGGCAGCCGAGCAGAGGGAGTCAGAGAGCTTCCACTCCAAGACCGACCAAGACACGGCGTGGCTGCTGCCCCAGGACAAGGGGGCCTCGGTCTCCACTAAGCCCCTGGAGTACGTGGAGATCCACAAGGTCAGCAAAGACGGAGCGCTGGCGTTGCTCCCGAAACAGAACGAGAACAGCGACCGGCCGGAGAAGGCCGGCGCCCCTGAAAGCAGCAAGGAATACGCCAAAGTGTCCCGGGTGATGGATAACCACATCCTGGTGTTAGTGCCGGATCCGCGAGCTCGAAACCTGGCTGTGTTTGAAAAACCAGCCAAGGGGTCCCCGGCAGCCCGGCCACAGGATCCAGCTGAGAAAGACCTGGCCTTCTTCACCACGGCCCCGGGCGACTGCAGACGCCAGCTGGGGGGGCTGGATTACCTGGATCCCGCAGGCTTTCTGCGCTCCTTTCAGTGAGAGCTTGGTTCAGGGGATGATGGTTTAAAATGTGGTTTTTCTTCAGGTCGCACTACTACCCGAGAGAGCTCGAGAACGGGGTTAGAATGACACTACCAAAACTCCCAGTTCACTCCTCTTCATGCTCCATTTTCAACCAGTTGCCTCTTTCTCCAACAGCTGATTCCAGAACAAATCATTTTGTTGCCTGTGATTTGTAGGTTTACTTTTTGCTATTAGTTATAAAAGTATGTGTTCAATGAAATAAAAGCACATTGCTTAGTATTCTTGAGGGACAGTGACAATATGTATAGCCTCTGGAGAAGGCTTTCATGGTTTGGTATGTGACAGAAGGCTATGAAATAGTCCAAATGACTTGCCACAGGAAGATAGTAGCTATGAGGAAAATGCTGTGAAAGCCAGTTGCTTAGCCTTTGTACTCCCCTTTCATTTTATTAGGCTCAACCAAATACACTTAAAGAGTGCATTCTAGAACACCTGACAAATTGTTTACATGAGTTCTTAGTACCTTAATGACACATTACCAATTGCAAGTAAAAAGGACCCCTCCGATTTTTTCTTAAACTAGTTTGAATTTGTTAAGCATGAATTTTTCCCCCTAAATTATGTTTCACTCTGAAGCTTCTAGAGAATATTATTTTAGAGAGTGAAATTTTCTTACACAAGACGCAAAATGAGTTTCATGTGGTGAATCCTTCTGAAATGTTTTCCTGCTTCATTTCAGCATGATAGATAATTTATTGTATACCCTAGTTTTCTGTTAGTGAAAAAGAAATCCCATAAGACTAACTTTAATTTAAAAGATAATCACAGCAGGATGCCAACGAAAGTACTGCCTTATTGTACATACAAATTCTACTTTAATATAAACCCATAAGTTTAACAATGTATTTTTGAAGACTATTTTTCTATCACTTAGGTAAAATAAAAGACTATTTTCTATTTCTCGGTACAGCTGTTTACGTATTCAGCGGGTACAGTATTTTTCTCCTATGAGGTTATAATGAGTATTTACAGTACATGGTAGTATATGTGATCCTGTTTGTGAAATAAAATGCCATACCAACCCAAAGCCCACTGAGGAATATGGAGTAAATGATAATATTTGATTTCCAACACAGTGTAGTATAGTTTATCTGATTCTTTTTATCCCCAGAATAAACAGCAATCACTGAGCTAGAGTTTTAGGGCTCTCCACAGACCAGAAATTACTTCTCCTGTATTTTAGGGCTTTTCTGGGGGCTTCTGCTCTTCTCTGGATGAATATCCACAAAACTGTGATAAAAAAGCAAAGCAGTGACATCTGACATACTGTTTTAGAGAGAGGGATTTGTTTTGTTTTTCTGAGCAATCTTGGGCAGCAAAAACATTTTTGGCAAAGCCAGGAGTTAGTATCTCGCTAGAGTAGATCCATTTGCAAAATTTTGGCAGAGGCAGAGACAGCACTCATGTCAGAAGTGTACAAATGGAAGTTCCAAGAAACCAGGCATCTGTGGAAGAGTGGGAACAGCTACAAAGAGCAGGGTATGGTAGTTAGAGTCCCCAAGTCCGTTCCAAGGGCAGGCTCTCCACAAGCAGTCCAAAGCCTGAAACTCCTTTTTAAAGAGCCCATCCATGACCCATCCAACTGCCTGCCTCTATTTTCCATTTCACCTAACAGCACAGCCATTTCCATGTCCACTTACTAGCTGGGGCACAGAGAATTTGAGCTCCCTTTGGGAGTTAACTAGTCCCCCCCCCAGGGAGTCCATGTTGATAGGAACTGGACTCAGAGGTGGGTTGATGTTTGAAAGTGAACACGTTGCCATAGCTTCCAGAATTGCACAAGTAATAAATCTGAGACTCTATCCTCCCTGCATACAAACAACGTGTTAAGAGTGACAGGACTATTTGGGAAGGTTGTCCAAAGTTGCTCAGTCCCCTGGATTCTTGCTACTCACAACATGGTCTGAGGACCAGGTGCATTAGCGTCCCCTGGGCGCTGCTTGGAAATGCAGAATCTCAACACCTCTTTCCCTCCATCCCACCCCAAACCTATAGAATCAGAATCCGCCTTTCGCTGAGACCCCCCCCCCCCAGATGATTCATGTGCACAGTGAAGTTTGCGAAGCACGGCCCTAGGTGATCATTTCCACTAAAGGCTGTCTTAGTGCATGGGGTAATCCTCTCCTGGAAAATACAGGTTGAGTGTATTTGACTTGCACGGAACAATCCTGGAAGAAGACACCATTTTTTAAAATCTATTAGTGGTTTAGTGGTAGAGAATAACCTGAAAAACTCCACACAACTTTTAAGGGGGCCAGGGGATATATTCCACCTTGAGAGGCATTGACCAAAGACTCTACCTTTCGAGGCCAATACAGACCAGCTCTTTCCCAGAATAGTCCGATCTCCTCCACGATGTATAGCCATCTCTCTAATAGTATGAAAATTCAAAAATAATCTGCTCTTACAATATCATCTGGCATATATGGAAAAAAATATTATAGCTAAAGACTCAACTTGAACTAAACCCTTACAAAACACCAATTAGTAAGTAAACTACTGCCATTCATTAAGTTAAACTAAGACGACAATTCTCTAGTCCGTCAGCACTCTTTAATGAATTATGTTGTTTTTTTATTCATGGTCTAGCCTCTTTTCTATCAAGAAGTCCCCTAGCTGAATGGAAGGATGGCGGTGCAGGACTCGGCTTCTAGTCCTGTGTTGCCTTAGATCAGTTCCCTTCTCTGGGCCTCAGTTTCCTCTGAAGGAAATGTCGGGCTACATAATCTCTAATGTCATTTTAAACTCTGACTCTTTGATTCCATGAGTCACTGACTAGAGTCCAGCAAAGATAATTAACCAATGCCTTGGATGATAATTAAGCTAAAAATAATCACCCTTTATCATAGTAATACAAATCCTCTTCAGCCATACGCTCACTTTATTTCACTTTTAAATTATCAGTTCCACTTGGTCTTACCATATTTTTTGCACATGCATTTTATAAATTATGTAGGTACAGAATCATAGCTAAAGATTATGTGCAAATATGTGTGTAGAAAGAGGAAGTATGAGATTTTTTTAAAGATATCAAATGACGCTCTACTTTTTAGAAAAATGATCTTTTACTTAACCAAGCCATGCTTATTCCTTGCTGAATCCAGCAACCCCCAAACTCTTTTCTTATATCTAGCTGCCGGTTCTGATTTGTTTGTTTGTTTTCTCTCATAGATTATAAACCACCATTGCACAATTGGTTTTAAAAGCCTTATGCTCTGATTTATAAAAATTCATATTTTTATAAACAAGCACTTAATTTTCAAGTTACAAAGCACATGGAAACAGGATAGCCAGTGGGTGATTTATGGAAGCTCATGACTTAAACTGTAAAACCTGCTCTGGTCGGTTTTAGCAAATGAGTATAAGGCATCTCCAATGAGCACAAGTCATAATCAACCGCATCACTGACATGGAACAGACTCTCCATTCTCCTAAGTGCCTAAGACCAACCCGGGTAGGCAGTTATGTATTAAAATACTTGCTTTCACTGGTTTGGTCCAAAGTTGGTCAATCCCTTATCGTCTGTACAACAAGGAGTTTGACTGTCCTGTTGTGACCCAACTGAATGGGAGGATCCACAGGCTAAACCAGAGGCACCTGAGCTCCAGGACACAGCTGGACCGGAAAGGACCCTTCCCCAATCTGGGTCTTCTCCTGGTTACCCACCACTGCCCACCACTTGCAGAAAGACTTGCCCTGCCTCTAGTAATTTCCTTGTCTCCTTCAAGTAGACATGAAAGAAACAGATTTGTACACATTTTACAAAGTGCCTTTATTTTTTTTTGGTTTTCTTTTTGCAAGAAAAGTGTATCAATTTGAAAATAAATTTTACAGTGTGTGTAAACAAATGAAGAAACCAGAAGGGGAATGCCAAAATGGTCTATGAGCCAATCAGCCACTGTTGAGTGGATTTTAATTTATTGTTTCATCGAATTATCACAGAGCTGATGTGACTTACATTGTCTGACAAGAAACTGACTCTGGCTAGGCTTTTGAAATAAGCTTGTCACACTCTTACTTGAGATTCTTGATTTAAAGACATGTTAATGTACTTTAGAATGGCTTTGAATTGCCTCCCAGGGCCTGAAAAGGGCAATGCATGCACCACGGAACTTTGCACACACATGCAGAAAGATGAAAATGACTCTTGGTTACCATCTGCAGGGCTGCTAATGTAGATTTGTCACTGATGAAAGCCTCCTGTGTACTTCAGTGAACCAATTTCTCTTGCTGCCTTTTCAGCTCAAGCACAATTGTGTCGTGCTGCTTAAGGTAGTGGGCTGAGCATTCAATTTCCAGGTCCAGGTCACCTGGCTACACTGAGCAGGTTATGTAACTTTAAGCGAGTTCTTTCAACTCTAGCCACTAGTCCCCTCACCTATTAAATAAGGTGGTTGGCCTAAAATGTTTCTAAGATTCCTTCTGGCTCTGTCTTTGATGCTCAGGATCGAAGTGAAATTCAGGATTTCTGTGAAAGGCCCAGAGACTGTGCAGGGAAATATTGCTGATGTGCCTTTTATCTAAAGCGTGGACAGTGTGGCTATAACAATGCTTAAGAGAAAAACAGGGATCAGTTCCTCCAGGTCAGATTGATTTCATTTCATATCCTTGCTTCTCTTCTTCTTAGCTATCCATCTTGTAGGCTTCCTATTCTCTCACTCCAGGCTTCTATTTTTCCTAAGAGTTCATTATGTGCAGTAGTAATCATAGGACCTGCAAGAAACTATTCTCAAACCATGGCTTTGGCCCTGTAAAGGACTACGTCTCATGTCAATCAGCCATACAGATATCAAGGCCCTGGTTGAGGGTCACAAGTTACCTCATTTTGAGATTCGCACGCATGCTTAGAGGTCCTAGCTCAATTCATTCATTCAAAGGCCATTAATAAATCCAAGCTACACTGAAGACTCAGTCATGGAAATCTTAAGCAGAAACATAAAAAATACAAAATGACTGCTTGAGAGCTTATGCTCTAACCAGGAGTTCTGTTTATAATGAGGGCCTGGACTTACTTCATGATTGGTATCTACATCATCTGCAAATCAAAGATTTGTGTCTTTCGGAAAGGTGATTTTTTTTTTTTTTGAACTGAGACTATCATGTCGTATCTATTTCAATAAAAGGAAAAAGAAAAATAGGATGTTCCCAAATGTTTGGGCATCTCAGGATTCCGTGAAATAGTGAGAGTAGCCTGCTAAAGCTAAATTTTATTGAACATAGCAGCTCTATAATCTATTATTCCGCGTGCTGAATTTGTGGCTAAGAAATGTACAAAACTCACAACATCAAATGCTCACCACTGTTGTGCCCACATTGATTCTTTTGATTGATGTTCTGATTTCATGTCAGGAAGCATGGAGATGATAAAGAGCAAAACACATGCTGTTTTTGTGGTTGAGGTCAAAGAACAGAGAGCCCCTTAGATAATCACAGTCTATTAGTTGACTTTTTACCTGCTGCTGATTAAAAAGAAAAAACAATTAACTCTAAAAACTTCAGCTACTGAAGTAGTCATAGCAAAAATAACCTTTAATAGTCATTGTCAAATTATGCTTGACCTGAATACCTTTCAAAATACAGTCTGATGGTCCATTAGAAGATCAATCCATTCTAAAAGTTTATTTCTCCTATCTTTAAAAATAATAATTGAGTAATAAGATTAAGAAAAGACTTAGAGGCTAAAAAAAAATTCAGTCTGAGTTTTTCCATTCAAATTTCACAAATCCTGAGGGAAAAATATCTTGTTATGATAGCTGAAGTTGAAAAACTGTATAGCAAAGATTCCCCTGAACAAAATTTGTTTTATAAAATTCCTGATAAAATGATTTTGAAGTTTTACAAGTAACTACCTCCCCTTCTTGTCCTTATGTCCCTCCTTCAAAGCTGCTTATTTAGAAATGGAAGATGTCACATCTCATACTTTGACTCTTCTCAATGGCATAGCTGATGTACCCGTCATGTGACGTTCTGAATTTCAAATAACTATTATATGATTTTGTATCACATTACTTTACATGGTTCAAAAACTGTATGACCCATCGAGATATATAATCCTCCTATTGTGAAACTCACCATGTAATACCAATGAAAATAATTATTTAATGACTTAGAATCTATCTGTATGTGTTTCAATATGATTGTGTCTCTGTCTGGAAAACAAAACTGAAAAAAATATGTAATCATATCTTTCTGTCAAAACCGTGAATGTACTCATTTTTTTCTTACTCTTTGTCTAGAAGTAGTATAATTTGTCATTGTACAGTTGATCGGGTTAAGTGTTTAAAGTACAACCCAACGATTTTTTAAAAGTCAACCCCTCAGCTTTGCTTCATGTGACCTCTGATACTTCTTGGGTGTTATTTGCATCATGAGACTTGTTTTTCTGCTTGATCAGTCATTTCAAAGTTTACGTGTCTCATGTGGAAACCAAAGCAACCTAGAACCAGCCTGTGAGGTGATCTGCGTCTCCTGAAAAGCCATACTGAAGCGAAGGCTATGGAATAGCAAAGGGTTCCATATTTTCCAAGCTACCACTACCTCTGCTTTTTCTCTTTCCTTAGAAAATGCCAAGCAAAATTCTTCAACATTAGGGGGAAATTAGAAGTGATCGTTACACTAACTTGCTGGGGTTTTGTTTTGTTTTTACATGAGAAGACGTTTCTGATTGACCAGTTTGTAAGTTTATGCTGGGTTTTCTCAATAACTGTTTTTACATTTTATAAAAACCAGCTGACAAAGAAGGGCCAGAAAGAATATATAGTAAGTCGCCAGATGAAAAGCCAACAAAACCCTAGATGCACTCACTGAGGTGACTTAGTTACTTTACACCCAAAGCCATGAAAACAATATTTCTCATAGTCTGATTTCTCTAAAACCCCTAGAAATACATTTTTTTCTTTACTTGATTTTAGCCATCAAATATATTATGACATGGGAAAAGTTAGCCATGTATCAG
The DNA here is from genome assembly GCA_004024745.2 of Catagonus wagneri. Lineage (NCBI taxonomy): Eukaryota > Metazoa > Chordata > Mammalia > Artiodactyla > Tayassuidae > Catagonus > Catagonus wagneri. Next base: position 9,310,512 of record PVHT020000009.1, on the reverse strand, counting down.
AAATACCCTTGTTTTGATTTTAAAAACTCATTTCTACATGCACTTATTGTAACGCCTATTTTTTCAGCCTTAAAGGATTATAGAAGACTATAATCACCTGATTTATCGTGCATCTTTAATTCTGTACATCTTTGGTCACTGCACATTGTGCTTTCTGTTTCCCATGGATTTATTCATTTGTCCCCTTCCGTTTTGAGGGGACAACATGGACAGTTAAATCATTGTCAACGTTTGGGAGCTAATGCTAACTGCTACTGCCTGAACATCTTCATTTTTATCACACACCAAAAACAATGCTTGCCAAACAAAATCATCCCAGTATAATATGATCATTCTATTTCTATTCATGTTATAGAACATACCCAGCTCAGTGCCTGGCTCAATAAATGTTTATTCCCCTTGCCTCCCTTTCTTCTACTTATTTTGTATTTGATATGCAAATGAGCAGAATAACACATGCATGGTCGAAATAATGTTCTTGATGGATTTTTGCTGCTAAAGGATCTATTATCCAGAAATTGTTTATATAAATTGGACCAAAACAATTTTCCTCCTTTCTCTTCACCCTTCCGTATGATTACAAAACATAATTTCCCTCCTTTCCCCCATCCCTCACACAAGAAGCTGCTAAAAATAAAGATGGAACCAGGAACATGGGCTTCAGAATAGAGAAGCCCTTTTAAATATTATGACATAGAGGAAAAACCAAACCATTTAAAAAATGGAATGCGGAGTTCCCATCATGGTGCAGCGGAAACGAACCCAACTAAGAACGACGAGGTTGCAGGTTCAGTCCCTGGCCTCACTCAGTGGGTTAAGGATCCGGCGTTGCCGTGAGCTGTGGTAAAGGTCGCAAACGCGGCTCAGATCCTGTGTTGCTGTGGCTGTGGCATAGGCTGGCAGCTATAGCTCCCATTAGACCCCTAGACTGGGAACCTCCATATGCCACGGTCATGGCCCTGAAAAAACAACAACAACAAAAAGAGGGCAAAACAAACAAAAAAAAATGGAATGCTTTAGAACAGTATGATTCACCCATATTACTAAAAACATCTTTTCTGACAAAATGCATCAGATTAAGTGTAAAATGATAACCTTTTACTTTTAATGGACAAGATCTAGAAATTTTTACATGCAGAGCACAGTTGTCTTACAGCATCATGGGATGCTATGGGGTTTGCTTTACAGATTCTTCTCTGCCTCCTAAATTCTCTGATGCCATGTCTTACCAGTGATGAGAAATTTCTTACGTGAGTTTCAGTCCCTAAAACTTGGCTTCTGTCAAAGAAACGCTGACTCCCCCATGCTTACATGGGTGCCATCTGCGTTTAATTACCGGAAACCCTTTTACTTTTAAGCTGGAAAAACTGAAGTGTCAGTCACTAGACACAGCGGTCATACAATGAATGATGAGCTGGCAAAGTCAGAGCTAATTTTGCAAAAATCATTGCATGTACTTTCCTAAAAGAAAATAGAAATTGTATATTGCCACATCTTGCCGGACCCGTATCTGAAACCTTAACCCACCAAATTTTCTACAACTTACCTACCAAGTTTTACACATTCCAAATCACCCCTATTTTGAGGATCTGGAGATATAATATCCACTCAGCAGAAATCTTGGAATCTTGGGGCTGGGAAGTATGTCTGGGAATACAGGAAATGGGGTTATTGAAAAGTCCCCAGTAGAACCAGTCAGTGAAGCGGATTCTTGGAGATTTACCTCTGAGAATCCTTCCCAAGGATGCAAGTGAGACTAAACGCTTTCTTGATATTGTAAAACATAATCTGCTTTGGAGATCTCAATGCCTAAATTGGACTTCTTTTGTCTACAACCTCACCAATTCATCTCGCCCCTCAACTTCTGCTGCCCATACAAGTGTTAAGCATTTTTCTTGTCTTATGATCAAGTTCACGTTAAAACTTACAAATGGAGTTGAAGCACAGATATTTTTATGAATGTGATAAAATATTTTTTTAAGTAAAAGCAAGAGGATATCAGTCAAATCAAATTCCACGTGGACGTCAGTTGGGTTAAGAAAAGGGAGCTCAGGACTTTTTATTACTGTGCTTATAAATGTGTTTGAAAGAATTTGTAAATGTCGCAGGTACATTTTTAAAGTGACACACATTTGCTCCATAAAATATTAATAATTATAAAATGAGCTTAAATGGCCTTTGCCAGTAATTTTGCTTCACTTGATCAATACCGATATTGTTACTGAGCTGTGTAACTTCATTTTCAATTCTTTTGAGAATAACTGCTTTTGCAATGCTTAGCTTAAATTGAATCAATAAACTACTTCCAAAGCAATGATTTTTCGAGGGTCTTTTTATATATGTGAAACGTATTTTATGAATAATGTACGTTTGGGAACTTTTTTCTTTGTTTCAACAAACTTTGTTAGGATATGTTTTTTTAAAAGAAGGAAAAAAAACAGTCTGTTTCTCTGGAAATAAAAAGCACTGACACATGCTAAAATATTTGGCTTAGAACACTCATCCAAGGCACTTTTTTTCCCAAGCACACATTTTTGTGCTCCTCTTTCAACATATTCTCTATTTTATTTTCCTACTAATTCTAAATCAAAACTGACACCTTGCTTCCAACTCAGCTAAATCTACATCCTGTCTTGACACTGCCCGCGAGTTCCCTGGCCTTTAGCCATTTGCCAGAACTGAGCCTTAAAAATATAAACATACTTGGAGTTCCCGTCGTGGCGCAGTGGTTAAC
>PVHT020000009.1:9262867-9302870 GCA_004024745.2 Catagonus wagneri | reverse complement strand
CTGTAACATTGCTTGCTTGCTAAATATCAGTTGTGACAGTGTTTCGCAACAAAGGGTCAATAAAACCGGCCAAGACATAACAGGCTACTATTTAGAAACCACCCCCACAGGTCTGCAACTTTCAAAAGTCCCGCGCGCGCCAATTATAGCCAGTCACTAACCGCCACATCTGCTTCTGTAAACCTGCTTGTTTGCTGAATACGGACCACGCGATCCCAGGCCAATCATATAGCAGATGGTGTCCCAATTCAAATATCAGCCAATCGGCGCCCCCGACTTGTTTGTGTGCGCCCATAAAAACCCTGTACTCACTGCAGTCGGGACCCTCTTCGCGTCACCGGTAACGAGTGCGCGGGGGTCCAGGTTCGAACCTGCAATAAAGGACCCTTGCCGTTTTGGCTTTGACTTTTGACTCTGGTGTGCTCGTTTGGAGGGGGTCTCGAGACCGCGGGCATTACATTTTCTCTTTTTTTTTTTTTGTCTTTTTTTAGGGCCGCACAGGCGGCATACAGAGGTTCCCAAGCTAGAGGTCAAATCAGAGCTGTTGTAGCCACCGGCCTATGCCACAGCCACGACAAGGCAGGATCTGAGCCACATCTGCAACCTACACCACAGATCATGGCAACGGCGGATCCTTAATCCACTGGGCGAGGCCAGGGATCGAACCCGTGTCCTCATGGATACTAGCCAGGCTCATTAACCACTGAGCCACGAAGGGAACTCCAATGGAGATCATTTCTGTTTAATAGTCATTTTACCCGTGAACCTAGAGGAAGATCTTGGTTTGCTATTTCAAAGGCCTCCTGCATCTGGAGGGAACTTCACTTTACCCCTCATCCCGGTTTTCAGATTCAGTGGATATCAGTATAATTCTAAAGCCATCAAAAGACCTAACATCTTGGAAAACAGTTTTGTGCCATGTTAGTTGAATTATAAATTGATGCTACTTTACTGGAATACATTTAAAATGTATACACAGGAGTTCTTGCTGTGGGGCTGTGGGTTAAGAATCCGACTGCAGCGGCTCCAGTCACTGTGAAGGTGCAGGTTTGATCCCCAGCCCAGAGCAGTGGGTCAAAGCATTGTCATGGTTGCAGCTGTGGTTCAGATTCAATCCCTGGCCCAGAAATTTCCATGTGCCATGGGGATGGCCATAAAATATTTTTTTTAATGTATACACATTTTGACCTAGAAATCCCTCTTCCAGGATTTATCAAAGGTGGGGGGTGACAGTTAGTCTAGTGCCCCAAATAATTCCATATCCTAGGATACTGGAGAAAATACACTTGTCCATTAACAAGGACTCACTAAATAAAAAATATGGAGACTTCCAGGTCCTCCAACATGTAAAAGTCTTGGCAGATGTCACTCCATTTTTACAAGAAGAAGCTGAGCAAACTGAAAAACAATGACTTCTCTTGAACCCATCTGAACTCATCAGAGACATGAAGATGCAGCGTGAAATGTTCCTCCAAAATCTAGAAAGGCAAGCAAATCTTCAGAGTTACAGCCAAGACCTTCTTCGCCTGGAGCCATGACCGGTAGAAACACTTAAACAGTAATTTTGACAAACTGCTAGAGGCTGAGGGTGGACTAGCTCGAAAATGGGAAACCCCCTGGTTTCCAGAGTTTGAGGAGGACCCTAAATTTTTATGGGGCTTACCTATAGGAGCCTCACCAGGCTGCCATGGTGAAGAGCTCTTCGTTGCTCTGGTTGAAAAAGGGGAAGAGCAATGATCATGAGATATGTTCAAGCTTCACTTTAACGTCTCCAGGGCAGATGACTTGGCCCGGGCCCTATAGGGGCTGTGCAGGGCAGCGTCCCCACTCCAGCTACCTCTACGCTTCTGATCACACCTAAGGGAGAAGAAAAAATAAAGGTAGTCAAAGAGGAAAGAGCTTCAAGGAAACAGACTGGGAACACTGCAGCCAGGGAAAAGGACAGCGGGTGGAATTATTTTGACTTTATAGAGACTTTCTAGAGAAACCCTTGCTAAGATGCTAGCGCAATCCAGAGATACAGACCCACTAAAATATTAAGATCTAATCAAAAGATTTTAGGGCTCCGGTATAGGGCGTTCCTGTTGTGACTCAGCAGTAATGAACCTTACTGGTATCCATGAGGACGTGGGTTCAATCCCTGGCCTCGCTCAGTGGGTTAAGGAGCTGGCATTGCCGTGAGCTGTGGTGTAGGTCGCAGACATGGCTCCAGTCTGACATTGCTGTGGCTGTGGCGTGGGCCAGCAGGTACACCTTGGATTTGACCCCTAGCCTGGGAACTTCCATATGTTGCAGGTGCAGACCTAAAAAAAAAATAAATAAATAATAAATAAATATTTTTAAAAAGATTTCAGGGCTCCATCCGGTATAATAACAGTGGATTATAGCTGAAAGAGCTGACCTGGCTCTATTTAAAGAGAATTTTGCATGGAAGCCCTAAGATAATGATACCGAAAAGATGATACAGGAATCCAGGTTCACGGCGGTCGAAGAATGAACTCCGCGAGCACACAGGTAGCAAGCAAGCAAAGTTTTTATTACAGGAAAGCAAAAAGCTCCCAGGGCTGCTGGGGGAGGGGGGAAAAGAGCCCCCTTCTCTATTGTCCTATAGGGATTTTTATCTCTTAAATGTGGGGAGGGGCACCAATGTGGGGTCCAGAAAGATGTGGTTTTTTCCATTGGCCTTGCTCAATTACCTGTATCAGTCTTGCCCAATAGGAGTTTTAGGGTTGGAAATGTCCAGTAAATTTTATGGGGTTTTTTTGTCCTTTTCTTTCCTTAGATTAAGTCACCATTCCTCTCATTCCTTTTCTATCAGTTGAGGAGTGGGCTAGAGATTTGCATTTCCTATGGTAAACAAAGTCTGTGAGGAATATGCATTTCCTATAATAAAACAGGGCCTGTGGAGGTGTTACTCCCTGGAGCCCTTAAGCCACAAATGTTAATCAATAGCCATATCAAAAGAATGCCTCTAAACCCATGCTCCTACACCGACTACCTGAGTTAATATTCTGCCTCAAGAACAGGGAACAAAAACAAGGACACCAGAGGAACTTGAATCCTCTGCCACCTACCATTACAGCAAACATTAAACACATCCCAACAACTAACCCCATTAACATAAAACCTTAAAGTAAAGGCTTATATGCCTCAGGTCTATTACCTAATACAGCAAGTCCAGCTGCATTAAAAAGTTGCTAGGGAGGAGTTCCCGCTGATTCTCAGTAGGTTAAGAACCCAACACAATGTCCACGAGGAAGCACGTTCAATCCCTGGCCTCCATCAGTGGGTTAAGGATCTGGCACTGCCATAAACTGTAGTGCAGGTTGCAGATGTGGCTTGGATCTGATGTTACTGTGGCTGTGGTGTAGGCCAGCAGCTGCAGCTCTGATGCAGCCCCAGCCCAGGAACTCCCATATGACACAGGTGCAGCCGTAGAAAGAAAAAGAAAAAAAGAAAATGCTACCAGAGATACTAAAATAACATGGAAAAAAATACAGTCTGACGAATCAGTCCAAACCGGACTCAACTATAACACAAATATTGGAGATATCAGACAATTTAAAATAACTATGATTAATATTTTCAGTGCCCTGATGAAAAGGCAGACGTTATGTAATATCAAATGAGTAATGTAAACAGAGAGATGGAAATTCTAAGAAAGAATTGAAAGAAAACTCTAGAAATCAAAAACGCATAACACCAAAAATAATAACAGAAATGAATGAAGTCTTTGACGGGCTCATCAGTAGACTGAACACTGCCGAGAAAATAATCAATGAACTCTGAAGACGGGACAGAAATTCCCCAGATTAAAATGCAGTGAGGAAATAGGGTGGTAGAAAAAAACATAACAGGACCTCCAAAAACTCTGGGACAATTTCAAGAGGTGTAATGTGTGTAATTGAGAAACCAGAAGGAGAGGAAAGAATACAGAATACAATGATGCAATTAGGAGTGATGGCTCAGATCTTTATTTCTTTTTTGTTTTTGTTTTTATTTTGGCCTCACCTACAGCAAGTAGAAGTTCCAGGGCCAGGGATGAAACACAAACCACAGCAGCCCGAGCCACAGCAGTGACAATGTTGGATCCTTAACCCAACACACCACTAGGGAACTCCCCAGATCTATATTTTTTGAATGAAAAGTTGTATTATTGAAAAAAGCAGATTATGGAATAACACGTATACACACAGATACGCACATGTCAAAAAAAAATTCTGAAAGCATTTTTATTAAAATATAAAAGTCAGGGAGTTCTCGCTGTGGTGCAGGGGGTTAAGGACCCAGCATAGGTCGCAGTTGAGGCTCAGATTCGACCCCTGGCCCTCAAACTTCTGTATGCCCTGGGTGTGGCCATAAAAAGAGAAAAGGTGTCCAATTCACAGCAGATTACCAACAGGCAGTGTCCCTAGGAATAGGACTGGGGGAGGGGAAATTTTCCACATATGTAAAGATCAGATTTTTTTTTTATGAAGTCCACTGAGCCTGACTGAGGATGGAACCCACGCTTCTGCAGTGAACTGAGCCACTACAATCAAATTTTTAACCCACTGTGCCACAGCAGGAACTCCTAAAGGTCAGATTTGTTGTGATTTTTACTTTCTTCCTTATACTTGTCTAGGCCTGAGTTTGCTGCTTTCATGAAAAGCACATACTGTATTATGGTAATCAAAATAAGCGTTTTCGCTTTTAAGTAAAGAAGGTACAATTTCTCACTCTGAAGATATTTAGAATGTCATTTTGCTTCCCCACTCCAGGCAGCCCCTGATGCTGTTGGGTGCCTCTTACCATAAAAATTAAACTTAAAAGCTCAGGAAACATCTCCAATCAAAGGAGCTTCCCGCTTGCAGAATTTACAGAGGCAAAATAGATCACAGCCCAGGGCGATGGAGGAACTCATGCGAGACCTCAGGAACTCAACGTTTTCTCCCCTTGGTCCGACAGCGCGACAGATTGGGCCCCCCAGGGCGAGGCTGTGTCTGTCACCCCTGGCCTCTCCGACGGGGTCATTCTCAAAGCAGCTGACCAGCCAGATCACATAACCACTTCCTACAGCCCCCAAAGCAGAACGGGCTGGAAGCTGGGAGCCCACTTAAAAGGGGACAATTGACATTGACTTGAAAACACTTTCTGTGCTTAGCCGGTGCCCTGGTGGTAGGCACTGGGGATAAAAGTTTGTTGCCCAGTTGTCAGTGCAGGATGTGGCCAAGTCAATTGTCTACCATGAGGGGCGATGAAAGATATCCACCTGGCATGGCATCCACCCAACCCCACCCTTGCTGGAGGAGGAAACTGAGAGGATGTGACCACTGGTTGACCCGCCAGCCGGATCCGGGTGCTCAGAGGCTCAGCACCTCCTCTGCTCTTGGAATGTACATTCTGCCCATCATTCCCACAGTGGGGGCTGTTTCAAAGATGCAGCCTTGAGAGAGTAATGTGTGCACTACCGGACAGTGTGCTTGATTGAACCGTGCTCATCCAAGTTCAGGGTACGTGACTGAACCCACTTAAGTTCTCTATATAAAATTTTAAGATTCCAGCGGGCAGGTGCAGAGATCTGCTTTCCCAGGACAAGCCTCCTAAGTAAGTCCCCTGCTTATTAGGTCTGCCACCTCTCTATCTGGTGTGGCCTGCCTCTTTCTTCCATCTCTCCTTGCCTGTGTGCACGGGAGCCAGCTCCCAAACCAACATCCCCTGGCCCTTCCAGCTCCAATTGCCTTTGTCCCCCTCCCCTCTTAGGCCCTGCCTGTCAAGGCACGTGGACGCCAACTCAGGAGCGGTTGGAAAGCCGGAAGAGATACACTCACAGCAAATTGGATAGATTTTCAAAACATGAGTGAAAAAAAAAAAACATACTTACATAAATTAAAAATGTATTCACCCCACGCAATACACAAGAATACTGCCAAGAGGGAGTTCTCCTGTGGTGCAGCAGGTTAAGGATCTGGTATCACTGCTGTGGCACGGGTTCGATCCCTGGCCCAGGAAGTTCTACACGCCATAGGCGTGGCCAAAAAAAAAGAAAAGGAAGAAGAAGAAAGAAATACATACCAACAAAAAAGTATACATTCAACACACAAAATAGTAGCCTACGGAGACCGGGGTAGCTGGAGGTGGGGGTGTGAGGACATTTAAGAAATAAAAATGTTAATAAAAGCAAAGCACCTAACTCCTCCGCCTTCCACGTCTGATGCTGGAAGGGTGGTACCTGAATCCGGGTTCTTGCTCCCAGAAGTCGAAGAATGACTCCGCAAACACAGAGGCAGCAAAAAAGCAAACTCTTCATCAAAGAGAAGCAAACAGCTCCCAGGGCTGCTGGCAGAGGGGAGAAGAGCCCCCTTCTCTATTGTCCTACAGGCGTTTTTATCTCTTAAAGGTGGGGAGGGGCACCAACGTGGAGTGCAGAAAGAGGTGGATTTTTTTTCCCATTGGCCTCACATTTACCTATACCAGTCCCTGTCCAATACGGATTTTCGGGTTGGAAATGTGCACGGTAAATTTTATAGTTTCTTTGTCCTTTCCTTAGATGAAGTCACCATTCCTCTCATTCCTTTTCTATTGGTTGAGGAGCGGGCTAGAGATTGGCATTTCCTAGAGTAAACGAAGTCTGTGGGGAAGGCGCATTTCTTATAATAAAACAAGTCCTGCGGAGGTGTTACTCCCTGGAGCCCTTAAGCCACAAATGTTAATCAACAGCCATATCAAAAGAATGCATCAAGCCGATGCTCCTACACTGACTACCTGAGTTAATATTCTATCTCACTTCTTGCCCTATTTGGACACCTGAGGGGATGTGCAGCTGTCCAGAAACTTCCCGGCTCTTTGGTGCCCGTCTCCTTCCCTGTGGACTAACCCCTCCCCACTGGACCCTCTGGTCTTCCTCCAAGACCTCCAGTACCAATACCAGTGTCTTTATCCATTCCCTTCACGCGCCTCGTCCTTCTCTCTCTTATTCACTCCTCTCATTTCTCAGTCTCGGATGCCTTCAACTGTAACCTGACCCATCCTCTACATGCTCCACCACCCTTGCGCAGAGAAACGCTCATCCTGATGAGACCCTGATGGGACACAAAACTAACAAATCAGTCCAGAAGACTTTGGCTTTGCCTGCCCGCCTTGTCTTTTCCCTCCCCAAGTCCCTCTCGCTCTTTCTCCCCTCAAGGCGCTGCTGCCAGCCCTGGAAGCTGCGGGTCCACCGGAAGTGGAGGCAGTCGCCCCTCCAGGACTGCCCTCGGAAGCCCCTCCCCTTCCGTCCTGATCTCAAAGTCCAGCTGGTCAGGGAGCAGTGCAGCCTTTCCTCCAACCTGCGTCCGCGGAGACTGGCTTCCTGACAGCAAGGGATGGCTCTAGCCTGGAGACATCTGCTGAGAGCTTTGCACCTGGAGACCTCATCTCCCAGGACCCCTAAGGCGGGCCCTTCCCTGAATGGTGAGTGGAAACCCCAGGGGATGAGGGTCAGTGAGAGGGGAAGGGCTGAGCGCTGGAGCCTGTTGCCTGGACTTCTGGAATGTTACACCTAGAAGGGGTCTTAGAGACAGGTCACCTAAGACCTGTGGGTTAGACCTCACCCTGTCAGACCCAGCGCCCCCTTCTCATGTACAATATTATCTGATGCTACCCTTCCTCCTGAAATGAAATTCACGGATAATAAAACCTGAGTGTACACAATTTTGAAGTAAAAGCAGTCGCAGTAATATAAAGAAGAAATAAAAGGAAAGCAATTCAGAATAAAGTATTAACTGTAGTCTACAGATGCTTGAGGAGAGCTACTTTAAAAGACGTTAAAGTGGGGAGTTCCCATTGTGGCGTAGCAGAAATGAACTAGGAACTATGAGGTTGCGGGTTTGATCCCTGGCCTCGCTCAGTGGGTTAAGGATCTGGCGTTGCCGTGAGCTGTGATATAGGTCGCAGGCGCGGCTCGGATCCCGCATTGCTGTGGCTGAGGTGTAGGCCGGCAGCTGTAGCTCGGACTCAACCCCTTGCCTGGGAACCTCTGGTGGAGAAAATGACTATGACTTGGAGTGTCAGTGTCAGAAAGTGAGATGCATGAGCATGGAGAGATCTTGATAAGTCTCTTTACTTCTGCAGAAGGGCTCGAGTACTCAGAAAGCGCTCATGGAAGAGGGAAGACCCCCCCATTCACCCTAAGGCAGGTGGTAAGCCTGTGCCCTTCTCATTGGTCTTTAGGGCCGTACCCGCGGCATAGGGCGGTTCCTAGGCTAGGAGTCGAATCAGAGCTACAGCTGCCGGCCAACACCACAGCCACAGCAATGCCAGATCCGAGCTGTGCCTGCAACCTATACCACAGTTCACGGCAATGCTGGATCCTTAACCCACTGAGCAAGGCCAGGAATCGAACCCGCAACCTCGTGGCTCCTAGTCGTATTCGTTTCTGCTGCGCCACAACCGGAACTCCAATTGTAGTTCTTTGGAATTTAATACGTATCTGATGCTTCAAAAGTATTATCTTTCATCTTCAACCAAACTTCTTAGGGTGTACTATTATCCCATTTCACAGACAAGGAAATAGAAGAATAAAGGATAAGTAAGAAATGTGGTCAAAGCCAGAAATGACAACTTGGGATGTAAAGCCTGGTTCTGACTCCAGAGTCAGTGATTCCACCAAGCCCTTTCTTACCCACTCTTCTTCCAGTCCTCTGAATTTCTCATTTCCCAAGGTCATGGGTCTTTTGCCAGAACATTTTTTAACTCCGTTTTCTGAGAGAGAGCTAGAATTATACCCAGGATCTTACGCTCAGTAAAGAGGACACTGTCCTAAAAGTGCTGATTGTTGACAAAGCAGGAAAAAATGCCCTTTCTGCTGCCCAGAAAATGCCCTTCCCCCTTCCTACCCCAGCCCTGAGGGTTGTGGAGTTGGGTCGATAGTGGGAGCAAGTATTTTAGAAGTGGCCGATGAGGTCTGGTGCCTAGAGATCTTGGTCAAGTCAGTGGGGACTCCACGTAGCTCCACCAAGGACACTGCCGGGGAGAAGTCATCTGGCAAACCCATGACCCAAAGACATAGATGTCATACTCTACCTGGCCTTTCAAACACCTGTGGGACTTGGGAGTTCCAGGTGTGGTTCAGCATGTTAAGAATCGGACTAGTATCCATGAGGAAGCCGGTTTTGATCCCTGGCCTCACTCAGTGGGTTAAGGATACGCGTTGCTGCAAGCTTGGGGATAGGCTGCAGATGCAGCTCGGATCTGGCATTGCCATGGCTGTGGTCTAGGCTGGCAGCTGCAGCTCTGATTCAACCCATAGCCTGGGAACTTCTGTATGCCTCAGGTGTGGCCCAAAAGAAAAGAACAGAAAAGAAAAAAAAAGAAAAGAAAAGGAGGAAAGGGAAGGGAGAAAAAAGGGAAAAAACCTTTAGGACTTGGCTTCTCCTTTCTTACCTACTAGTCCTAAATACCTATCTGCTTGCTTTTTTTTTTTTTTTGTCTTTTTGCCTTTATGTAGAGCCGCACCCGCGGCATATGGAGGTTCCCAGGCTAGGGGTCTAACAGGAGCTGCAGCTGCCGGCCTTCGCCACAGCCACAGCAACGCAGGATCTGAGCCGCGTCTGCAACCTACACCACAGCTCACGGCAACGCCGGATCCTTAACCCACTGAGCAATGCCAGGGATCGAACCCGCAACCTCATGGTTCTTAGTCGGATTCGTTAACCACTGAGCCACAAAGGGAACTCCTGTCTGCTTGCTTTTTCATCCAAACACACACTCACTGAACACATCCTTCTTAAGAACCTGCTGGTACAATGAGACATTTAGTTAATAAGTTTTCTGAGCACCTACCATACAACTGTGCCATAGACTGAGCCGCAGCGAGCAAAACAAACCCTCTGCCCACATGCGGTAAAGAAGACCCAGTATAAACAGATAAACAGGTAAATATGTTAAAGAAAAAGTCCAGCAGAGGCACATGCTGTGAGTAAATCCAAATCACAATGAGGGAAAAGAAAAACAAAAAGGAGGGAGGGGGAGGCAGGGACCCTGTTAGAAGGGAGATTTCCTGGTGTTAAGTGTGGTCAAATAGGCAAAAATAAAGATGCGTCGCAATCCTCGCTGCCATGCTTTCTCCCTTACTAATTAGCTAAAGATTTTTCAGTTTACACGTCTAGGCAGGTGGGGTGTGTGCTCAAACGCACCATTTTGCTATCAACTGCCTTCTCTCCCCCAGGCAGGGGCGCACAGGAGGGCAAATGGATTGCAGATAATGCCCGTTTTTCTAGGTGAGGAACTTCCCAAACCTCCTGCGATGCCTTTTCTAAGAAAAACTGTCACTCGGAGCACACAGTTCAGTCAAGGGCCAACGTCCTCCGTGACTTCCTGCCAACTGTGGGATAGCTGATGAAGGGAGCACGGAGGTGGCACCTCAGGCCCACAGTCTTAGAGCAGGTGGTGGCGGCGGGGGTCGGGGGTGGGGAGGACGCTCCCAACTGCAGACACCTCACGTCTAATCAAGGCCTCAGCTCCAAGGTGAATGATAAAATCTTCCTTGCCTAATTCACTGGCGAAGTAAAAAATGAGATACCACCAAGTGACAAGTTTTTTTTTCAAGTTACTTAATATGCTATGCAGAAATAAGGCGTAGGTAACACTTGTAATAGAGTCCCTCAGTGTTCTACCAAAGGTGACCATTGCGTGTTCTCAAATAGTTTGTAAACCTTTTTCTTTTAGGGCCCCACCTGCGGCACATAGAAGTTTCCAGGCTAGGGGTCGAATGAGAACCACAACCTCGTCTGCGACCTACACCACTGCCCGAAGCAAGCTGGATCCTTAACCCCCTGAGCAAGGCCAGGGATGGAACCCACATCCTCATGGATGCCAGTTGGGTTCGTTTACACTAAACCACGAGGGGAACTCCTATAATCTGTTTTTGATTTGAAAGGGTAACAAGCTCTTGACAAATTCCCACTCTCTGTTGAAAACTGATTATTAGAAAAATCTTTATCATTACAAAGAGAAATTTCTCCTAGAATTTTCCAATGCCCACAGAAATTGATTTCTCTCATTTACTTTGCTCTGCAGGTTTTTGCTTTTTGACACTATGATTTTGGAGGAAAGAAAACAAAATTGAGGTGACTTATCTGCTGCGAAACTCTGTTGGTGAGAATCAGGCAGCTGGAAAATTAACTCTAGTTACCCGCTTGGCAAGAGTGTGTGAGGTCTCCAACTTGAAGGCCTTCCTTTTTTCTTTGAAGTATAGTGGATTTACAATATTGTATTAGGTATACAGTGTGAAAAATACATGTATTTTTTTCCAACTCTTTGCCATTACAGGTTATGATAAGATATTGTATATAGTTGCCAGTGCAGTACTGTAAATCCTTGTTGTGTATCTATTTTACACAAAAAAGTGATGTGTATCTGTTAATTTCATACTCCTGTGGGCCACAGTAAATGAGAGAAAGCAGTTTCTCTGCAGCGGCTTGGGTCACTGCTTTGGCATGGGCTGGATTCCAGCGCAGCGCGGTGGGTTAGGGATCCGGCCTTGCTGCAGCTGTGTCGTGGGTCACAGCTCCAGCTCAGATTTGATCCCGGACCCAGGAACTTCCATATTGTACAGGGGCAGTCAAGAAAAGGGGGGCGGGAATATATTTGACCTACTAATACTACTGTATTAGTTTCAAGTGCACAATTTAGTTATTCAATATTTTTATAGATTATACTCCATTTAAAGTTACTATAAAATATTGGCTGTATGCCCTGTGCTGTACAATATATCCTTGTAGCTTATTTATTTTATACATTGTGTACCTCTTAATCTCCTGCCCCTTTCTCACCCTGCCCTCCACCCCTCTCCCCACTGGTAGCCACAATTTCTTCTCTACATCCCTGAGTCACTTTCTATTTTGTTATATTCATCCATCCGTTTTATTTTTTGGATTCCACATGTAAGTGTGAGATGTTATCTAGACTTCACTTTTTCTTTCCTTCTTCCTTTCTTTGTTTCTTTCTTTTCTTTCTTTCTTTCTTTTTTTTTTTTTTTTTTTGTCTTTTCAGGGCCTCACCCGCGGCATATGGAGGTTCCCAGGCTAGGGGTCCAATCAGAGCTGTAGCCACTGGTCTGTGCCACAGCCACAGCAATGCAGGATCCAAGCTGCATCTGCCACCTGCACCACAGCTCACAGCAGCACCGGATCCTTGACCCACTGAGCAAGGCAGGGATTGAACCTTCGTCCTCATGGATACTAGTCAGATTTGTTTCCGCTGAGCCACAAGAGGAACTCCTGGGAGACATTTCACTTACTGACATTGCTTGCTAATCTTCCTTGCTTCCTTCTTTCCTTCCTTCCTTCCTGAAAGCAGAATTCTGTGTATTTCATTCTGAGCCCCTCATTCCACTATCCTATTCCTATCAGTTTGGTGAATAAACGAATGAATTAATGAATATACCTACCAGGACCGTTTAAAATTCAAGCTTTTGTGTGAGGATCTTTCTAGCTCTCTTTCTTCCCCCTCCAGACTGCTTTCATAATTTCCTTTAACTCTGGAGTCAAGAGACCTTTCAGCCTCCCTAGTGGTTAACTCCAATTTTGCAGACAGAAAAATGAGACTGAGGAGTGAAGAGAATTTGAATTCTTGGAAACACTCAGAATTTTTTCCCCCATCTCAGGAGAGGAACTACTGTACAGAATGTAGAGATACAATGAAAAGCTTCCAAAAGGTGAAATTCTCAGAAAACTTAGCTATCTCTCTCTCTTTTTTTTTTGGTCATTTCTATGTATAGATACCTCGAGGCCACTAGCTTTTAAAGTAAGAGCAAATTAATGACATTCAAGATTATAAAGGGCAGAAAAGTGAATGAGATCTCTCTGAAAGAACACATATTCAGAGGCGGTACTTTCCAGCTTCATTTAAAAACACAGTTGTTCATTGTGTTTCTCAAGATAGTAACTTCACAGCCAAACAAACCAGCAGCATTACAGTCATGGATTCAGATATTCAGCTGAACAAGAGACATCGTTTTCCTCAGCTCTCTCCACCTGTAAAATTATCTCGGTGCTGACCTTGAATCCTGAAAATTAGCAGCATTCTTTTCCAAGAGCTCTTATAAGGATTCTAGACATCTCTTCCAGCTCTGATGTGCTCTGATTCCATTATTCCATCCCATACAGAGAGGTCAAATCTTTGCCGGAAGGAGTGGGTGGAGGTGGTCGTTGGATGAGAGAAAGAGTACCAGGCTAACAAACTTGATGATTTTTTTTTGTCTTTTTTTTTTTAGGGCCACACTCATGGCTTAATGGAGGCTCCCAGGCTAGGGGCCTAATTGGAGCTATAGACACTGGCCTATGCCACAGCTACTGAAACATCAGATTCGAGCCACATCTGCTAACTACACAACAGCTTATGGCAACACTGGATCCTTAACCTACTGAGCAAGGCCAGGGATTGAACCTGCATCCTCATGGACGCTAGTCACATTTGTTTCCACTGAGCCATGACAGGAGCTACAGCTTGATGATCTTAATTTACCACTTCAGGCTGGTTCCCGTGTCTACAAAATGAGAATTTTGACTTCCTCCCAAAATTCTAAGTTTCCTTCTCACTCCAAATATTTAATGATTCCACTGGTCCAGCTTATCTTGGCTTTGTCGTGGCCTTATGCAGTCATGGACTCTGCGTTGCTGTGTTTTGCAGGAAGGTTTTTGGCTTCCAGATCAGTTCGTGTGTATTTATTATTACAGTATATTTCCTAGTACCGGTCTCTGCTCATTCCCAACAAGAACAGTCAACAGCCACTTGCGCCTTGTGCACCCCATACCAGGAACTGAGATAGGCACTGGGAGTCAGGGTCCAGGCAGCTTCAAGAGTAGAAGGCATCTCTGTTAACCCAGAGCGTGGGCTCCAGCAACACCCTGCCCTGGCAGTTTGGTCAACTGGACCAAGAATTGCAGTCAACATGGCAGGTGGATGGAGGAGCTTTCCAAGCTTGGGAAGGACCAGGGTGGGAGAAGCCAGACCCCCCACCTCCCACCCCAGTAGCCTCTATGCCTTTCCTGCCTAGGTTAGAGAGGAACTCATTTTCTCCAGAAAATTTATATGAAAATACCTGTTTGTTTTAATGTCAGGATTTGACATTTTATTTATAAATACAATTTTTTGTTTTTGTTTGAAAAGAATTTTAATGTTTTTCTGTTAAAAATCATTGTCCAAAACCCAGAAAATAAATGGTTTTTTTTTCCCATGAGCTATAAAATTGAGTTAAAACTTTTTGTACATTTCGTTGTATTTTTTCTTTTTTTTCTTTTTTTAATTAAAGTATAGTTGATTACAATGTTGTGCCAATTTCTGCTGTACAACAAAATGACCCAGTCATGTACGTATATGCATACATTGCTTTTCTTTTGTTACCTTCCATCATGGTCTATCCCAAGAGATTGGATATAGTTCCCTGTGCTATGCAGTAGGACTTCCTTGCTTATCCATTCTAAATGGAATAGTTTGCATCTACTAACCCCAAACCCCCAGTTCATCCCACTCCCTCCTCCCTCCCCCTCGGCAACCACAAGTCTGTTCTCTAATCTGCTAGTCTGTTTCTGTTTTGTAGATGAGTTTTGTTTTGTTTTGGTTTGGTTTTTGGTTCTTCTGTTTTGTTTTTTTGCTTTTTAGGGCCACACCTGCAGCATGTGGAGGTTCCCAGGCTAGGGGTCTAATCGGAGCTACAGCTGCCGGCCTATGCCACAGCCACAGAAACGCAGGATCCGAGCTGCATCTGCAACCTACACTGCAGCTCACAGCAATGCCAGATCCATAACCCACTGAGAGAGGCCAGCAACCTCATGGTTCCTAGTCAGATTTGTTTCCGCCACGACGGGAACTCCGCTTTTGTAGATAAGTTGATTTGTGCCATATTTTAGATTCCACATATGAGTGATTTTGTATGGCATTTCCTTTCTCTTTCTAACTTATTTCACTTAATATGATAATCTCTAGTTGCATCCATGTTGCTGTGATTGGCATTATTTCGTCCTTTTACATGGCTGAGTAATATTCCATTGTATACATGTACCACATCTTAATCCATTCATATGTTAATGGACATTTAGTTTGCTTCCATGTCTTGGCTATTGCGGATAGTACTGCTGTGAACATAGGGGTGCATGTATCTTTTTTAATTATGGTTTTGTCTAGATATATGCCAAGGAAGGGGATTGCTGGATCATATGGTAGTTCTATTTTTAGTTTTAAGGAGCCGCCATAATGTTTTCCATAGTGCTGTACCAATTTACATTTCCACCAACAATGTAGGAGGGTTCCCTTTTCTCCACACCCTCTCTAGTGTTTGATATTTGTAGAATTATTAATGATGGCCATTTCTGATCACTGTGAGGTGACAACTCGTTGTAGTTTTGATTTGCATTTCTCTAACAATTGGCGATGTTGAGCATTTTTTCATGTGTCTATTGGCCATCTATATGTTTTCTTTGGAGAAATGTCTATATAGGTCTTCTGTCCACAAAATACCTCAGTTTAAAATCCAAAGTAAAGGCTGATTTAAATGATTTTATTTAAACTAAGAAGTAAATAGAATTGCCTAGGGACTTTGATTCAGGTTAACTGTAGATGCTTTTTACAAATGGGCCCATGTCATGTTTAGTTGAGGACCTAACTCACTTCACTCTCAGTAGGTGCTTTCTGGACCTCTGTGACCAAGCTCGGTCTTCATACAAAGCCCAGCATGCCTCCATGTGACTTCACACCCGAAAGATATCAGGTAAGAGTCAGAGCTTTAGGAAAACCCCAACGAGGTGTTTCTTCCTGGGAGAACGAACGTAATTTGTTTCCTCAAGAACGACCCACAAATGGCCCTGCCTGCCACTGAGCCGTTCGTGTCAGATATCCTGTCCTTTAAGTCATCAGGAGCGTGGGAACCCTCACTCCCTTCAGTGGCAGCCTATGGACTGGAGTGCAGGTGTGTGAGGGAGACAGAGGCAGAGATGGAGAGACCAAAAGAGAGAGACAGAGAGTACAAGGAAGAGCCTGTCCGTGACCATGTGTGCATCACAGAGATACAGGCAGAGATATACAGAAATACAGATTGCAAAATATCCAGAAATACAGATCACAAATGCAATGGCACGCTCTTGCTTTGTCATGTTATTTTGATTCTGACTAGTCATATGGCAGTGCGTGATTTTACCTTCCTTAGTCATCCTCCAGCAAAAAATAGAAAGTGATCATTTTGCTCCCAGGCTTACATATATTGCACGCATCTCTCTCTGCCCTGCCCCCATCTCTCTCTCTCCTTCGTTCTACATAATATCTATAAGTCAGCAATTGTAGAATCAATGGAGTCAGGAAAGACCCTCAAAAAAGAGAACCATAGGACCAAGGCTTGATAACTAGAGACATAAACACCACCAGCACTTCATTTTTTATTCTCCAAAACAAACAAACAAACAAAATACATTACGTCAGACATTTGCTTCCAAAATCTCTTATTTTTTTCCCAGCCAAAATCAACTCACAGCCAAGGCATTTCACTGAGAGGTAGAAAATTCCAGCCCCCTTCTTCATGTTTGTTCTGAAATGGGCAGAGAACTATATTAACAATTCCCTCCACTTGAGAGGAAGGGCCTGGGTGTCTGTCCTGCGAGGAGGTCACTAGGCAGAGAGCTGCCCTGGGCAGCGAGCGCAGCAACCCTGGACTGGGTGGGTGGGGAGGCCAGACTAAAGTGACCTCGTGATCTCGTAAGCCACGTGGGTACTGGGAAAAGAAAGAGTTGAACCCTGACATCTTGCCCCCTGCAGTCGATCGCCTACAGCCGTGTCCTGGACGTTCACAAACAACACCTTTCTCCTGTGCCGGCGGCCTATTTCCCAGAGCCTCTGCTGCTCCATCAGGGCCACATGGAGTGGCTCTTTGATCACGAGGGAAACAGATACCTGGATTTCTTTTCTGGAATTGTCACCGTCAGTGTTGGTCACTGCCACCCGTGAGTATCCTTAACATTTCTGGACTTTCGGTCCAGAAGAATATATGGGAAACAAGCGAATGATCACATTAGCGATTCAGACATCAATTAAAAACTCTCTCGCCATGGAAGTTCCCATCATGGCTCAATGGTTACAAACCTGATTGGTATCCATGAGAATGTGGGTTCAATCCCTGGCCTCGCTCAGTGGGTTAAGGATCCAGCATTGCCACAAGCTGAGACATCGCTTGCATATGTGGCTCAGATCTGGTGTTGCTGCGGCTGTGGCCGGCAGCTACAGCTCTGATTCGAACCTCAGCCTGGGAACTTCCATATGCCGTGGGTGCAGCCCTAAAAAGACAAAAACAAAAAACAAGCAAACAAAAACCCTCTCTCACTCTGGAGTTCCCATTGTGGTTCAAGGGGTTAAGAGCCCCGCTAGTACCCAGGAGGATGGAGGTGTGATCCCTGGCCTCGCTCACTGGGTGAAGGATCTGGCATTTGCCACAAGCTGCAGCCCAGGTCACAGACGTGGCTCAGATCCCACGTGGCTGTGGCTGTGGCGCAGGTCGACAGCTGCAGCTCTGATTCAACCCCTAGCCTGGTGTGGCCCTAAAAAGGAAAAAAAAAAAAAAAAGGCAGCTCTCTGTGTCCTCAAGTACATCCCAGTTTGTGGTTGACAAATTCCCTGCTATTTCCCGGGTGAGAAAGAAAAAGCTTAACACTGCCTTCTTCTTTTTCCTGACAATGCAAGATTTCATCACTCTCAAGACACATGCATGGAGCGTGTACCATGAGATGGGAGTGTGACCCTATGTATGTTTCCCAAGAGAGGGAACACATGGAGGAAAAGGTGGGGAAGAAGAGAAAGGCCTGCGATTCTGAGAACTCGGGGCAGGTGTGTGGGGTGGGGGATAAGGGGAGATGAGAGGTCGCTTCTAGCCCGAGGCTCTTCATCAAGTCTGAGCAAAGGAGGAGGAGAGAAAGGATGATGAGAGAAAGACGTAACCAGCACTGGAATTCTACACCGGAAATGGATGACCTTGAGCTCTTCTGTGACCTTGATCACCAGTGCACACTCACAGATGCCCTGGGCAGGTCCTTCTGGGGTCCTTTTGGTTCCAGTGCAGCCATCTCATTTTAAATGTCTATTTTTGCTTGCCTTTAATAATCTGGCCAAGGAGTTCCCGTCGTGGCACAGCAGAAATGAATCCAGCTAGGAACCATGAGGTTGTGGGTTCGATCCCTGGCCTTGCTCAGTGGGTTAAGGATCTGGTGTTGCCATGAGCTGTGGTGTGGGTCACAGACGCGGCTCGGATCCCGCGTTGCTGTGGCTGTGGCGAAGGCCGGCGGCCGTAGCTCCGATTAGACCCCTAGCCTGAGAACCTCCATATGCCGTGGGTGTGGCCCTAAAAAAAGACAAAATAGTAATAATAATAATAATAATCTGGCCAATAAAACTCACAGTGGGACAAAAATAAAACAAGTCTAAAATTGTGGCGGTTTGAGTCCTTCTGTGGAAGCAGGGGCAAAGGTCAGGCCGTGTGGAGAGAGCTGTTCCTCTAGGTCCGGTCTTCACCAGTTTCTCCCACACCTTCTCCCCATTTCCATCTTTAGGAGGCGCTACTTCCATTCAAGGTCCTGAGGAACATGCAAAAATAAATTCCAGAAGCAATTTACCTTCTTAATTTTTTTTTGTCATTTTAGGGCCATACCCATGGCACATGGAGGTTCCCAGGCTACGTGTCTAATCAGAGCCATAGCCGCCAGCCTGCACCACAGCCATAGCAACGCTAGGTCCAAGCTGTGTCTGTGAGCTACACCACAGCTCAAGGCAAAGTAGGCTCCCTTTACCCACTGCGCGTGGCCAGGGATCAAACCCGCATCCTCATGGATACTAATAGGGTTTTTAACTCGCTGAGCCGCAGTGGGAACTCGCCAGATGCAACTTAAGACATAGGGCAAACATGCATGAAAGAAGTAAAGAAAATGAAATTGATTTTTTAAACATTCTCATTCAATCCTCACAATAACATCCAACACGGTGCCTGTGAATGAACCGCTCTCAGCGGCTCCCATGACCTTGGTGCTTCTCTTGGTCTCCCCCTGACCTTTCAGCTTGTCCGTCTGACCCCCTAACTCTGAATATTTGTGCTCTTTCTTTCTTTCCTTTTTTTGGGGGGCTTTTTGCCTTATCTAGGGCCGCACCCACGGCATATGGAGGTTCCCAGGCTAGGGGTCTAACAGGAGCTGTAGCCGCCGGCCTACACCACAGCCACAGCAATGCGGGATCTGAGCTGCGTCTGTGACCTACACCACGGCTCACGGCAACACCAGATCCTTAACCCACTGAGCAATGCCAGGGATCGAACCCGCAACCTCATGGTTCTTAGTTGGATTCGTTAACCACTGAACCTCGACGGGAACTCCGTTTGTACTCTTTCTTGAGCCATCCTCTCTCCTCTCTGTGCCCCCTTTATCTCCTATTATTTCCCCATGGAACTGACCCCACTCCATCTCCCCATCTCTGCCCATTTTTAGCAGCCTTACCCAACTCCTCACGCCAGCCTCTCCCCAAGCCAAGACACGCACAGTGGGCAGTGCCCCATATTTCCCACAGCCTCAGGACAGCCCTGCCCCATGACACTCCACCAAGAGCTGACATTTAATATTACCAAGACCGAATCTACCATGCTGCCCGCAAAACTATGTCTATCCTATGTTTGTTTATTCAAAGAGCATGTAGGAGCTACCCCTCGGTGAAAGTCCTTGCTAGGAGCTGGGTAGTTAAGACAACTACCTGTATTTCCCACTCAATCCTGGATTTCCCCAGTATGGCAGGCAAGAATATCGCAGTCATCTTTGACTCTTTTCTGCCTTTCATTCCGTATAACCAACGTGACAACAAGGTCTAGTTTTCCCTCTGCTGAACTGCCTCTCTGACTAGCCGCTCGCACTAGTTCCCACCAGCTCCAGTCAGATGCCCTCCTTGCTGGCCTCATCATTACCAGTCTTCCCCCTTCCATTCCACCCTCATGTTGCTCTCAGATTTATTCTGCTAAGCAGTGCTCCTGTCAAGTGTTTCTTCCATTTAAGAGCTTATTTATACTCCACGATTTTCTAAAGTGAGTCCCATGTGACGCTGATCTCCAGAAATCAGAGAGGTTTGTTGGTGAAGGGTCCCGTTAGAAAATAAGTTTGGGAAACTCTTTAAACGTTGTTTCTCCCTTGGGGGAGACACAGCGCACATTAGCCTATTAAAGATACTGATAAGTCCTGCAGTAAAGAAATCTGATCTGGTAGTTCTCAAAATTGTTTAACCACTGAACCGATTTTTATTAAGTGTGACAGTTTTTAATAAAAACAGAAGTGGTGTGTAACAGAATTTAGCAGTTTCTCACCTTTAGATCAAGTTCAAACACTGTGGCCTGTCTTTTCAAAGCATTCCAAGTCAGGTCCCACATAACTATCTACCCTGAGTTCTACTGCCCTGCAGTGTGAACCTTCAGATCCTTCACAGATTTTGGTTACAGAATGTTCATCAACACTGACCACCGCAAAGACCCAAACATTCAAATCTTCTTTTTTTGTCTGCGTCTATGGCATGTGTAAGTACCCTGGCTAGGGATCGATTGAACCCGTGTCACAGCCACAGCCCGCGTCACAGCAGCAATAACACTGGATCCTTAACTCATTGCTCCACAAGGGAATTCCTGGAATCTTCTTTAAAGGAAAAACTGTTGATTTGGTAAACATGTGCTTGATGGACCTATAATTCCTTTTTTTTTTCCTTTTTAGGGCCGCACCTGTGGTATATGGTGATTCCCAGACTAGGGGTCAAATCGAAGCTATAGCCTCCAGCCTATGCCACAGCCACAGCAATGCCAGATCCGAGCCAAGTCTGTGACACATCACAGCTCATAGCAAAGCTGGCTCCTTTTACCCACTGCGCAAGGCCAGGGATCGAACACACATCCTCATGGTTACTAGTCAGTTTCGTTTCCACCGACCCACGGCGGCGAACTCCAAGACCTACAATTCTTTAGAATAAAATGGGGAGACGCGCAGGACTACGTCTAATTGTCTTTATTTTCCAAACTATCCAAAGAGTAGTTAATAAGAAAATCGAATCAGAAGAGATTTCAAGTTCAAACTTCCTTCTTCTACCCTAGGAATTTCTCTTCTAAAACGCCCAGCAAAGCCGTTAGTCTCATTTTGAGGAATTCAGTATCTTTCAAGGCAGCACTTCACCTTGCCAGATCTCTGGCGGTTCGAGCTCTTTCTTGTGAGCAAATGAAATCAGCCTCTTGAGAGTCTTTGGGAAACAGCCATCGGTTTGAGTTCACGGTCCAGTGCTGTGCTGGGAGGGACACGGGCGCAGGCAGTGTGGGTGACCCTGCTTTTCCGTCCATCCAGGAAAGTGAACGCGGTGGCACAAAAGCAGCTTGGCCGCCTGTGGCACACAGGCCCCGTCTTCTTCCACCCTCCCGTCCACGAATACGCAGAAAGGCTTTCAGCGCTTCTTCCTGAGCCTCTGAAGGTCTGATGTTCCCGGCTCAAAGCGACAGTGGTCGCGGGCTCCTGGGGAGGCCTGTCTGGGAAGTGAGAGCATGGCAGGAAAGTCTGGTCCGCGACGGGACGTGTGGGATGAGCGAGCTGGGAGCCGGATCTGAGAGCGGTCAAGGAGAAGAAAGGCACTGATGAATTGCTGGTGAAAGCAGCCAGCGTTCTCATCACCCCCTCCAGGCGGCTGCCCCTGCTTGGTCACTCTCCTCACGTTCCTCCTGACGCTCTCCTCTGTGTTCCTCGGGGAGTTTTCACCTCTTTGCTCCACACCCCTTCTGCACTGTCATTTCTTCTTTAACAAAGAGTGGAGCCACTTTCTTTGAAAGTTAATGGACCGTTAAATTCATTTGGTCTAAGATGCACTTAGATATTTTTGCTTCAATGAGATGTTTTTCTGAATCTGAAATGACAGAATTTTTTTTCGTTTTTTTTTTTTTTTTAGGGCTGCACCCGTGCATGTAGAGGTTCCCAGGCTAGGGGTTGAATCAGAGCTATAGATGCCAGCCTACACCACAGCCACAGCAATGCGGGATCTGAGCCACATCTGCGACCTTCATCACAGTTCATGGCAACGCCAGATCCTCGACCCACTGAGCGAGGCTAGAGATCAAACGAGCAACCTTGCAGATACTAGTCAGATTGATTTCTGCTACATCCCACGGAAACGCTCCTAAAATGACTGACATTTTAACTGAATTGAGATGTTAAAATGTTGCTCAAGGTTTGCATTTCCGGATTCAGTGAGTTAGTGCATATGTAGAACAGTGCACAGTACCTGGTGTTAGCTTTTACTATTCTACTGTATTAGCTAGGTGCCCTATTTACTATTTCCCGTATTATCTACAAGAGATGAGGACAGCTGAAATGGCTGCAACCTAAGTTCAGAGCAGGCGAGTTCATGCAGTTGCAAATTTGAGGATGTAGCCAAGGTCACCGCACCCTCTGCCGTTTTGGTATCTCTAGTGCTAAGTAGCTACTCAATGAAGAGCTGTAGGACTGATATAATAATAAAATGATGGGGCTGCTGGTCTGAAGGGAATTCCCCTTAATAATCAGAGGCTGGGACATACCATCTTCAGCCATTTCGAATGAATTGGGTAATCGTGTGTCTCATGACCATGTGTCTCCTTTTTTCCTCCAGGTCGTTTTCCTGATGAACAGTGGCTCAGAAGCCAATGACCTAGCCATGCTGATGGCCAGAGCACACACGAATAACATAGACATCATTTCTTTCAGGTAACTTCACCTTGGAATTCACTTGAACCTTGACTCACCCCACTAGTAAATGTTTATCTTGAAATATATCCTAGGGCAGGAGAGGGGCTTTCCAGGAATGTTTTTCTAGGATTTTCTAGAATTATAGTCTTGAGGGTAGGATCAGTCCAATGAGTTTTTTGACTAGATAATGCCGTCCAAATGGGCCTGATCCAAGGCAGGGGCTGCTGACTAACGTAAGCAGGAGTTTGGAGTCCTAGTTATGTCCTAGATTCACCCGTGGAATTAAGACCACTTTTTAACCTTGGAGGTGTGGTATTGACTACGGACATATGCCAAGTAAGAATGACTGGTCTGCACCCTGAGAAAGCTCATGACTTTGCCAGATGACACTGGGCCCGTTTTCATCTGTTCTGATAAGGAGCCATGTACTTATTTCATGGTGCCCACTGTACCATTCTTCACCTTACTTTTAAGTCCAAAGGACGCAATTCTAACTCTGTATTTCCACTCCTTTGGGTAGACTTTTGAGAATCAAAAATTTAACAGACAAAACGTTTTTAAAAAGAAAAATAATTGTCAGACTTCCCATTGTGGCTCAACGGAAATGAATCTGACTAGCATCCATGAGGACGCAGGTTCAATCCCTGGCCTCGCTCAGTGGGTTAAGGATCCGACGTTGCCGTGAGCTGTGGTGTAGTTCACAGACGCGGCTCAGATCCTGCATTGCTGTGGCTGTGACTTAGGCTGGCAGCTGCAGCTCTGATTCGACTCCTAGCCTGGGAACCTCCACGTGCTGAGGGTGCAGCCCTAAAAAGACAAAAAACAAAAAAAGCACTGAACAGATATTTGGCTTCTCAAAATGTCTACTTTGCAGACTCAACGAATGTATAATTTCTGGCATGTTGCTAAAAGACCAGTCTCACTGCTTTGGAGAACCAGGGTAGGGCAGGTCTAAGGTCAGAGTTCTTGGCCAGGTGGTCTCCAGAATTCCTTTCACAATTTCCAATCTATGACACCCGTAGGAAAGATAAATAAATTCACCTGGCGTAGGCTTAGAAGATTACGTAGAGACCACCGGGGTTGCGAGTCAGTGATGTCCACCCTTTCATGTCCACGGCATTCATGGATGTCCTCTTTTGTCCTACCCAGTGTTCCACAGGCCGGCGGGCAAAGAAAAGTAACCTTAACCCAGTCCCCCGCTGTTTTCTCTCGGCAGAGGAGCCTACCACGGGTGCAGCCCGTACACACTCGGCCTGACCAATGTAGGGCTTTACAAGATGGAACTCCCCAATGGCATGGGCTGCCGATCGGCAAGTTTTGAGATTTTTGTCTTCTTTCTCTAAAGACTGCCGGAAGTGTGGAATCATTTCGATCAGATTTTCCAGGCTGTAGGATCAGAAATTAATGCAAAGCCTATAATGAATCAGGGGCTCAATCTGACTCAATTGAACTAAAGACCATTTAATGGGAATGATTCTTAGGAAGACCTTCAGAGTCTGGGTAACAATTAATGATAGAGATTTTTTTTAATTTAATTTGCTTTGAAGTAAAAATCGGCTAAACTGCTAGTGGTTGCCCTGAGATAAATTCTCAGAGCTCTGAGTGCGTAAAATTTCCATAGACTCATCCTTGTACCGACCTTCTGTTCCCACACACTGGCCCCCTTTTCCAGCCTTAGAATCAGACACCTGATTAGTCTTCTCCTTTCAGATGCCCCCACCCACCAAACTCTTGAGCAAATTGTTTCCAGGCTGACACTGAAATCAGTTTCCTTTGTAGAGTGCCCACATAATTGATTTCCAAGAAAAAAATTATCTCTTCAGAGCAGAATAGTGAGTTTTTGTCCTAAGTGGGAGTAGAGTAAGGGAGAAATCTCAGTGTCAGATTGACTCCTCTTGGAGTTCTCTGGTGGCTCTGCAGCTAACGATCCGGCATGGTCCCTGCTGTGGCGCAGACGCGGGCACCCCCCCAAAAAAGGAAACCTTTTTGCCTTGATTGGCACCGTGATGTTGCCCCCAGTTGGCTGCCTAGTGTTCATATCTTGCCAAACTCCCTCTTTTGTCCTTTGCAGACGATGTGCCCAGATGTTTTCCGTGGGCCTTGGGGAGGAAGCCACTGCCGAGATTCTCCAGTGCAGACAGTGAGGCAGTGCAACTGCGCGCCAGGTCCCGCCGGGCAGGGAGGGAGGCACCTGCTGGAAGGTCGGGGGCGGGGGGCGGGGACGGGGATGTGGAGAAAGGCAGAACATTCCTGAATGAACAGATTTCAAAGAGTGGGAAAGGAAAAAGCCAAGGGAAACACAACTAGGAAGTCACCCCTCATTGAACCAGTTCTAGGACCCCCTGTAGTGTCCGAGCGCCCTCTTCTGTCAGAAAAGGCATGTCTGCACCTCCTTCTGTGAGAGCCAAGTCAAAGGCAGACCGTCACCTGCTGCTTCCTTACAGGGGTTCTTGGAGCTCTCCCATCAATTGCTCTGCTACCAGTTTTAAAAGAAAACAAGGTGGGGGTGGGGTGGGGATTATTTACCAATCCCCAATGGGAGACAGGGAGATGAGAAAGAACCCTTTTAGAAATCTCAAAACTTCAGTCAAGGAGTTCCCCTTGTGGCCCAGTGGTAATAAGCCCAACTAGTAGTCATGAGGATGCGGGTTCGATCCCTGGCCTTGCTCAGTAGGGCGGGGACCCAGCGTTGCCATGAGCTGTGGTGTAGGTTGCAGATGCGGCTCAGATCCCGGGTTGCTGTGGCTGTGGCGTAGGCTGGCAGCTGCAGCTCTGATTCAACCCGTAGCCTAGGATCTTCCATAGGCCGTGGGTGAACAAACAAAAAAACTTCAGTCAAGAAGCTCGCCTCCAGAGACTCAGCCAAAGTGAGAGCATTTGTCGAAACCTAAGGCCAGTCCTGAAGACAGCTGACATCTGCCCAGCAGCTGTGAAGGCAGCCTCGCAAGGAGAGCTGCTATTCATCACCGCTTTGCTGTTCGCATCCTTTACCTCTTCTTGGCCAGAGGAGAGGAGGCGCGGAAACAGCATCTGCTCCTCGCTCATCAGCAAGGCCCACCTCGTGCTCGTCATCACACGGCAGGACCCCTCGAACAGCCGCTCCTAAGCTTGAGCCGTGTTGGAGGAAGGCAGGAACTGCTCTGGCCAGATCTTGCACGGAACAGTGTGAGGAGCTGGTCCGAGAGGAAGGATGCACGTGGACGCCTCAAACCTCAGCTTGCAAAGGAAGAAAGGTCCCAGTCAGCTTAAAATTCAGACGGGATAATGGCAAAACAGAGGTGGGAGGATGAGAGTTTGCGCGCGCTGCAGAACGAGATGTCACGGTCGCAGAGCTTAACACCGCTAGGAAGTGTAAAGCTATCACTCAAATGCTCCATTTGAAAGCTGAGGCAACAGAGGGAGCTGGAAAGCTAGGACTTGACTGCCGTCTTCTGCCCTCCAAGCCAGGGCTCCGTGCCTGTGATCACCCCGGTCCACGCCGATGTGTCAGCAGCATGAACCCAGGTTTAAAATGATGCCTGCATTGCTGGCCGGAGCCGGGAGACACGTGAAGGCACAAGGCCTGGGCACCCTCAGTCTGACCGTGGCTCAGCGGTGAGCAAAGTCCCATCTTCTCCTTCCCCAAACATCACATGGAGCCTCAAAGTACGTTCGGGGTCAGGTAGTACTTTTCCCACTTTTTAGTGAAGAGCTGCAGAATAAAATATATATATGCTTCATTTTTTTTATGGCAGGAGCTGAAGGTTTCTCTTCCTTGTCTCCAGCCTTCTGAACACAGGGAGGGCTACACGGTGCCTCTAAGCAGGCATCATGATGGTTGGCGGTGACCTGCCTCCCAGACTGCTGTCACCAGGGACCCCCATCCCATCCCCACCTCCCTCTGCCCCCTTTCTGCTGTCCGTGGATATGGGTTTAGATTCCGAGATTGCGTGGTGCTGCTTAGAACCAAATTACTGGTGCGGACAAAAACTCCGAAGGGTCGGTCAGAAATGGAGACAGTTGATCTGGGACCTTCATCATTCCCATTATTCCAGAAGAGAAAGCTTCTGCTCCCTTGCTACAGTGGATGAAACTTACCTACTATAGGACATTCCTCCTGAGACCGAATTCTGATTATTCTATCAACCTATTTACTAACAGCAAAACTGAGCTGCTGTGTAGCTTTAAAACTACATGAGATGAAGTGGCAATAAAAGGCAAATAGAGTTATTCTCAAACAGATTAAATCCACATACCAATTACATGTGGATTAAACCTACCCAGTTGAGAGGATCCGTATCCTTAGGTGAAACCACCTATACCAGGCTCAACGATACTTTGGGGTATTGCTTCCTGGACGGAAACCCCTGAAGTGGTTTGTTTATGCCATTGTGGCTGCACTAGTCTTGCTGCTCGAACCAAAGTACAAGTGGTTCGGACAGAATGTTCCTCCTTCAGAATCTATATCCTCGTCTCCTAGTTCAGTATGTCTTTGAAGGACTCAAAGGTCAATTTACTATCCTGTTTTCTTTTTTTCTCTGTTTTCCCCCATTCTTCAGTATGCCATTCTTACGTCTTCAAATGCGGTGTTTTGTTTGTTTGTTTGTTGCAGGCTGCTGCCAAGCCAAAGACCAGTATATTGAACAATTCAAAGATACGCTGAGCACTTCTGTGGCCAAATCCATTGCTGGATTTTTTGCAGAGCCGATTCAAGTGGGTGTATAAACCTTACACATTAATTGAGCTCAGTTTTAAATGAGCAGAGTTTTAGCTTTTTGCTTTATAAACGACTAGTTGCATCATCATATTCTCTGTTCAAACAGAGGCCCTCTTTCCCCTTAGGAATGCCAGGACTCTACCTCATGGGGGTAAAAAGCAAGAAAGATAGCATTTGTCTTGTTTTTATGGTCACTTTTATGTGTGTAATTTTCCTCCCCGCTTGTAAAGGAGCCATAATAGGAATGAGACTTGTTCAGTAAAGGTGGCAAGTAAAACTCCTAGAATAATATTCGAATTCTCAGTAACCTACTGAAATTAGAATTCAGGGTGCACTTTGGACATGCAGTCTGTGGCTTGTCTACTATTGGCTGTTGGGAGATCCAGGTCAGACGAGACCAGTTAACAGGAACCTCTGTAAACCAAAGTGTTGAGTAAGGCTTCAGACGTTTGAAAATGCATTCCAAATGTCTCTTCTTAATTCTGTAAATTCTCCTTACCCTGTATGACTTTGAAAATATAAATTCTAGCAACAAAACAAAATAAAATATCAGAATTTTTACTCATCTGTACCAGAGAATTCCAGATGAGTTAAGTGGTCACTGCCATGTTCTTTTACAAACTTAATTCATTCCCTTGCTACCCCGGAAAAAAAAAAGGGAACCCCTGGTTTTCAATTGACCTTTAAAAAACTATCTCCTGCGTTCCTAGACTGAACAGAGAGATAGATGAAATTATTGAATTCCTAAATCTATAAGAAAAGAAAACTCCCGCAATTTTTAGTTGCTTATCCCCCATACTGTCAGGGGGAGCGTTTCTATAACCTCGACAAATCTCTTTAATCTACTATTTTTCTAATCTCAGGAGAAAAAATATTTTCAACCATGCCTTTCCAGAAGGCATGGCATCCCCAGCTAGGGGTCTAATATGAGCTACAGCTGCCGGCCTTCGCCACAGCCACAGCAACGCGGGATCCGAGCCGCGTCTGCGACCTACACCACAGCTCACGGCAACGCCAGATCCTTAACCCACTGAGCAAGGCCAGGGTTCGAACCTGCAACCTCATGGTTCCTAGTCAGATTCGTTTCCGCTGAGCCACGACGGGAACTCCATGGCTGGTATTTCTAATAATGATAATGATCTAGCTTCATTTTTTATAGTACTTACAAAGGCTGTACTCTTATTATAGGTCTTCTTGGTTTGGTCTTTTGCAGGGGGTGAATGGAGTTGTTCAGTACCCAAAAGGGTTTCTAAAGGAAGCCTTCGAGCTGGTGCGCGAGCGGGGAGGCGTGTGCATTGCAGATGAAGTGAGTGGCCATGGAATAGGTGCATTGCAGTGCAGCCGGGGAGGGAGAAATGCAGGGAGTTAAAACTTCCTCTGTGGTCCAAGCAAAAAGCAGCTACGGTGGGCATTCCAGAACATGGGTATAAGTTAATGAAGCTTTGGCTACTTGACTGGTTAGTTCATTAGTGGATTTGTTGGTTCATCTAAACAGATACAACAGAACTTAAACACTAAATTGCAATCTCTCCAGTAAGTTGCTAACAGGCGTAGGTGATGATGCCATTCACCCAACATTCTTTTTTTTTTTTTTAAATGGCCGCACCCAAGGCATATGGAGGTTCCCAGGTTAGAAGTCTAATAGGAGCTGCAGCCGCTGGCCTTCGCCACAACCACAGCAACTCGGGATCTGAGCTGCGTCTTCAACTTTCACCACAGCTCATGGCAATGCCAGAACCTTAACCCACTGAGCAAGGCCAGGGATCACACCTACATCCTCATAGATACTAGTCAGATTTGTTTCCGCTGCACCACGACGGGAACTCCCCCAACTTCCTTTTTAAATTCCCATCTACAGATTACATCAGGGATTCAATTTAGTTCAATGTTATCACCAAGTTTTCATTTTCATTTTTTGTCAAAACAGTATTCACCAGCCTAGAAGCATTTGTCCAACCTTAATAACTTGTTTGGAAATCATATTTTTTAAAAAGTCCAACCTCTAAGTTAGAAGATGGCCACCATCATAGATATTCAAAAACTAGTTTCCAAAAAAATTTTTTCTTTCTAAAAGAACTTGTGGAGTTCCCATTGTGACTCAGTGGGTTAAGAACCCGACATAGTGTCCGTGAGAATGTGGGTACAATTCCTGGTCTTGCTCAGTGGTAAAGGATTCAGCATTACTGCGATCTGTGGTATGGGTCTCCATATTCTGCAGGTGCACCCCTAAAAAGAAAATGATTAATGAATGAATTAATTAAATTAAAAAAAATATGAGAGTTTGAGTTAGGACAACATTGTTGGAATAGACACACAGTACCTCTAAGGGGATGCTTTGAAGGGAATAAAATTCACTGGCTCTGTGAGTTCTAGCCTGGGTCTTTCCTAAAGGGACTGATTCACATTGTAATCACACCTCCTATTGGGGTGTACCAAAGGAAGCAGCCTTTTGCCTTAGAGAACGGCCATGGGGGGCAAAAGGTGAGCGGACGACCAGCAGGGCCTCCGCAGGGCCCTCGTCTGGTTTCCGGGTGACCCGTCACACTTCTGCTACCAAGTGGTGAGACCGCTGAGAGCAGGTGGAGAACGGGTAGGAGTCACACCTGGTGCGGTCTGGCCATCTTCGCCCAAACACTTTTCCCCAACTAAAATAACATTGGGGTCTCTGTCGTCCCCAGGTTGTCCCCAGGAAGACCCGCAGTGCCCTGCACGTGGAAGCCTGGGCCAGCTCCTCCTGCTGTGCCCATTCCCCCGCCCCCAGCCTGCCCTACAAGGTTGGGGAGTATGAGCTGAAGTCCCGAAGAAGGTCAATGTGCTATTTAAAAAGAAAAAGAAAAGCCTAATCGATCAGTTTACAATTAGCTGCTTTAGTGAAGAGAGCAAACTTGAACCTTTGGCATCAGCCAGAGTGAAGCTGCCACCCTGGGATTAATCGGAGGGGAGGGAGATTACATTCAAAGAACATAATGGATTTCAAGATTTTCTAAGCTATGTGTTTCATCATTTTTAAGAACCTCACTGGAAACCGATACGGGGTGACCTTCAGAAGCACTGACCTAATGACTTGGTGAAGACAGGAATAGCTAGAACTTTCTGAGCCCTTACCATGGGTCAGGCCCCATCGTGCTTTGTGTGTGCGAACTCCGTTAATGCTCATGGCAGTTCTGTAAAGTGTGTCTCGTTGTAATTACGCCCATTTTACCATTGGGTGAATTTAAGTCCAGGAGGGTTAATTCTCCTGTCAAAATCATGCAGTGAGTAGGGACAGAGCTCAAAGAAGCTCAAAGCCAGACTCTAAGACCACACTAACCGCTGGGAAAACCTGCGTCTCGAGACTAGCAGAAAGTGATATAGAAAGCAATAGCACAGTCCTGCAATGCTTAAGGAAGACAAAAAGAAAAAAGAGAAAAGAAAAGAAAGAAAAGGATGTCAGAAATGGAGGGAGCAGAAGACCAAAAACCTGAGAGCAGGGCCAGTGATCCTTTTTTTTTTCTTTTTTCTGGCCACACCCACGGCATACGGAAGCCACCAGGCCAGGGCTGTATCTGCAACCGCCACGGCTGCAGCAATACTGGGTCCCTAACCCACTAAGCCAACAGCAGGAACTCCTTGAACTCTTCTTTAAAATGAGTAATTTGGAATCTGAAATCAAAATTGGCCACTGCTGGGGCCACACTAGGCAGTCAGTCCTTGCTGGGCTGGCATGGGCTGGGTTTAAATTTGAAAGTGACTGCTTTTAAGCAGGGCCTGAGTGCCCATAGTCCCATCCACACTGGCTGCAGACCCAGCCTGCTTCCCTCGCAAGGATATGCTTCTGAAGACATTGGAGTTTCTGAACTTTGGAGGTCCATCACCTCTGTTGGACGGAAAGATTCTGTGAGACTAATAACTTCCTAGGTGGCTAAACATGGTTTATTGTCCTCCACCGTTTCATGTGTTGTCCAAACAATCTGTTTTCACCATTTATGGTATTTCAATAGATGAAGTGAAAAATGAAGATGGGAAGGAAGGTAAAGTGGGTGGATTTCCTATGAGCTCTTCCTGCCTTGTTTCACTTGGTCAAATCCATCAGCTTGTCCAGAGAACCGTAACTAGGAAGCAAGAGACCCAGGATTCGCTTCCAGTGCTGTCTGACTCCCAAGTCTAAGCCTTCTCCTGCCTTGTTCACTCTCCTCTAACTGTAACCCAGAAGTCCACCTTGGTGGCAGCACCTTGGAGAGGGCAAGTCTCTCTTCTGTGTGTGTGTGTGTGTTTAGAGCCGTACCTGAGGCGTATGAAAGTTCCCAGCCTAGGTGTCAAATCGGAACTGCAGCTGCCGGCCTACACCACAGCTCACGGCAATGCCAGATCCTGAACCCACTGAGTGAGGCCAGGGATCGAACCTACATCTTCGTGGATAATAATTGTGTTTGTTACCGCTGAGCCAGGACAGGAACTCCATGGACCCTTGCCCTCTGAAGCACATTTAAGAATCAGCTTCAGGTACCTGCACCTCTCTCCCTGACCTGCGATGCATGTAGGCGTAGAGGGATCAAGACAGACAGACAGACCAAGAGGCTGGGACCATCACCAAAAAGGCTCTGGCGGAAATTTACATGGAAGTGTTGGTGTGGCTTTATTCAGTGAGGCGCTTTTACCTCTTCCTTATTCATTCTACAAACACTAAGTGTCTATTTTGATCAGACCCTGTGCTAGATCTTGTGGATAAAGAGAAAAATAAGATACAGTCTCTGTTATTAGACGTGAAGGCTGGTGATAATAGCTGACAGGTTCCGATGGCAGCCTTGTGCCCTGAGTGAGGGCCCTAATGGGCTCAAGCAAAGCTTCCTAGCCCAGGTACTGAGGAAGCTGTGTTTTGAAAGACAAGAGGAGTTAATGAGAGGAAGAAGCAGGGAGAGGGTCTTCTAGAAAGTGCAAACAGCGTGCACAAAACAATGACGATCAACACAGTTCCATCCTGAGTTAAGCGGTTTATCCGGGTTTCCCTCATGACTAACTCTCAGGAAGAAAAGGAGACCACACGGAAGAGGATGACCAGCCTCTCTGGGCAGCGTCGCATGGCTGCTTCGTCCAGCCCGGGCGGACGCAGCCTCTCCCCCCCTCCACCGCCGCCTTACACACGGGAGAGCCTTACCAAGGATTGCTAATCATCACGATCCTTTCCGCAGGCATTAGTTATGTGCCCCCCACCCCGCCCTGGCAGCCCTGGGATGTACCAGGACAGAGTTTCTGCTCAACAGAGTTCACATAGTTACAGAGGACTTAAGAAACACGTCTAGAGTCACACAATGCTAGTAAATGGCTTTTGGTGCCTGAAAGCTCAGGCACAGATTCAGTGCTTTGTCCGTAAGAGTCCCGAGATGGTGATGATGACGTTGAGGAGATGGAAGAGGAGGAAAGAGAAGGAAAACCAGAGTCAGGAAAACCAGATTTTCTCAAAAGATTTCCAGTGACTTGGGGCTTGTTTCCCTCAGGTGCAGACAGGATTTGGAAGGTTGGGTTCTCACTTCTGGGGCTTCCAAACCCATGACGTCCTGCCGGATATTGTCACCATGGCTAAAGGGATTGGGAATGGCTTTCCCATGGCAGCAGTCGTGACAACTCCAGGTACGAGCTGTGGGCAGTTTGTGGCAGCTTCTGGGTCTCTTGCGTCAGCAATGGTATAAAACATACGT
The DNA here is from genome assembly GCA_004024745.2 of Catagonus wagneri. NCBI lineage: Eukaryota > Metazoa > Chordata > Mammalia > Artiodactyla > Tayassuidae > Catagonus > Catagonus wagneri. The sequence goes on along the minus strand of PVHT020000009.1, from coordinate 9,269,787 downwards.
ATTGGAACCTGTGTAGACCGGAGACCCTAATGGGAACTACCCATGCATTTCCCAAGCAATGAAAAAGGGAAACGGTCTGTCTGCCAGACTGTGGAAGAGATGGAAGGAAACCAGTCTCTCTTTTTTTTTTTTGTCTTGCTGTAAGGAAGGCTAACACTCTCAGCCCCACGATGAAACGCAGGGCTCCGCTACACTGACAAGGTCTAGGCAACTGTGCCACAGCAGACCAACATAAGAGATCCTAGTTAACCAACCTGAACCCAGCCCCGAAGTTTCCAAGAGAAGCATATTCTCTTTTTTTTCCCCAGGGCCACAGTAGCGGCATATGAAAGTTCCAGGGCTAGGGGTCAAATTGGAGCTACAGCCACCTGCCTACGCCACGCCACACCACAGCAACGCCAGATCCATGCCACAGCAACGCCAGATCCATGCCACAGCAACGCCAGATCCATGCCACATCTGTGATCTACACCATATCTCACGGCAATGCTGGATCCTTAACCCAGTGAGCGAGGCCAGGGATTGAACCCACATCTCATGGATACCAGTCAGATTCATTTCCCCTGTGCCACAGCGGGAACTCTGGGAAGCGTATTCTTGAAGGAGATTCTGACCTGGTCTTGACATGGCAATAAGCTATAGACTCAACGTCCAGAGTGACAGTTTTCTCTGTTGTTCATCAGCAAAGTGGCTAAGTGAAATTGTACAATACAATCTCATGTAGCCAGAACATTCTGTAAAATGTATTTCCCATTTTAGTGAGGTTTTACAGAAAATAATTTTGTGAACTGTTTATTGTTGAAAATTTTTAAATTATTTCATTTATTTTTCCCACCAATAGTAAGCACACTTGGGAGGCTCCAAAGGATAATTAAGTGTCTTATGATATCTGTTTCTATTAAATGAATAAATGCAATCAAAACATGGATCTAGAAGGTGAAGTATAATGAACAGAATGTATATTCACCCTGAAACAATCTGGAAACTGTGTTGCTAAATCCTTGATATGAGATTTTATTTTAATATTTCCTTCTTATTACCAAGAGTGCAAAACAGAAAAAATGTTTAGCTGTTGAAGGTTTTATGCATGTTCCCATAAATCGTTTTATTTATTTACTTATTTATTTATTTTGCTTTTTATGGCCGCACCCGTAGCATATGGAGGTTCCCAGGCTAGGGGTCTAATCAGAGCTACAGCTGGCGGCCTATACCACAGCCACAGCAACGCCAGATCCAAGCCGCATCTGTGACCTACACCACAGGTCACGGCAACGCCGGATCTGAGCAAGGCCAGGGATCAAACCCACAACCTCGTGGTTCCTGGTCAGATTTGTTAACCACTACACTACGATGGGAACTCCCTCATAAATCAAGTTTTAAAGTACTTTTCAATTCACACAACATATTAAAGACTTTATTATTAAACTTCTCAGTGAGTAAATAAGGAACTTTTCCTTATCCGCTGTATTAATCAGCTTGGGCTACCATAACAACATAACACAGGCTGGGTGACTTCAACAACAGGTATTTATTTCCTCACAGTTCCAGAGGCTGAAGTCCAAGATCGAGGTGCCAGCAGAGTTGGGGTTTGGCGAGATCCTTCTGGCAAACAGTTGCCTCTGTGTCCTCACGTGTCCTCTTCTGCAGCCAGAGAGGACTTGCCGTCTCTTCTTAGGACACCAATCCTGTTGGCCTAGGGCCCCACCCTTATGACCTTATTTAACCCTCATTACCTCCCTAACGGCCCCACTTCCAATTACTGTCACATCAGGGGTTAGGGCTTCAACATACGAATGGGGGCGGGAGGGAGACACAATTCCATCCGTAATATCCACTGTCTGATGAGTGAAGACTGAATTGTCTGCCATGAGATGTACGGACATACACAGCAGGAAAACAGATATCATCCAAACAACGTGATGGGAGATTATATATGGGCATGTCTCGCTCTTTATCCACCTTTTATTTTCTCCCCTAGAGATTGCCAGGTCTTTGGCCAAATGCCTGCTTCACTTCAACACCTTCGGAGGGAACCCCATGGCCTGTGCCATTGGATCAGCGGTGCTTGAGGTACATTCCGGCAGCTGTGTCAACCTCACTCATCTCACAAAACAGCCACTTCAGAATTATTTGAGGGGGTTCCCGTCACGGTGCAGTGGAAAAGGATCCAGCTAGTATCCCTGAGGACTCGGGTTTGATCCCCGGCATCACTCAGTGGGTTAAGGATCCAGCGATGCCGTGAGCTGTGGTGTAGGTCGAAGACGTGGCTCAGATCCCATGTGGCTGTGGCTGTGGCTGGCAGCTGCAACTCTGATTTGACCCCTAGTCTGGGAACTTCCATATGCTTCGGGTGTGGCCTTAAAAATCCAAAAGAAAAAAACCAACTGTATGCACCTTAACAGAACTCAATCACATTACACAAAGTGAAGAGTTGATTACTAGTTCATGAATTAAAGTTAGATATCCAATTATTATTTTGACCCTCCTCCTTTTTTAAGATTTACTGGGAGTGCTTACAATATTTGATATGAAATAATATAAAATAGACATCACACACATGGAAAACATCAGAATTCCTCTAGCCAGCTGGTAGCAATGAAATTCCTTTGTTATTTGTTTTTGTTTGTTTGTTTTTTATTTTTAGGGCCACACCTGCAGCATATGGAGGCTCCCAGGCTAGGAGTTGAATCGGAGCTATAGCTGCCAGCCTACACCACAGCCACAGCAACGCAGGACCTGAGCCACGTCTACGACTTACACCACAGCTCATGGCAACGCCGGATCCTTAACCCACTGAGCGAGGCCAGGGATCGAACCCACAACCTCATGGTTCCTAGTCGGATTCGTTTCCACTGCACCACGATGGGAACTCCAGAAGTAGGTAAAAATCTTTTTGTATCTTCGTGTTCCCTGACTCTGGGCCCACACAGAGCTCAACGTGGAGATATCTCTTTTATTTTTTCCTAAATTTTTACCCACCCCTAAAGATGAGGACGGGAAGGGGGAAGCAGCCCCTCTACCCAGACTGTTTTCTCCTTACAGCAGGTCTCTCTGTGGCCCATCCATGCCACATACATACAGTCTGCACCAGACTTTGAGTTCCGTTTGTCTGGTCAAGTTTTTGTAAAGAGGGTCCCATACATTTATTTCTCCATGTTCTCAGTCAGTTTTCAAACGTTTTAAATGCAAGGTCACTGGGGGCTTTCTCTCAACAGGTGATTAAAGAAGAAAACCTACAGGAGAACAGCCAAGAAGTGGGCACCTACATGTTACTGAAGTTGGCTAAGCTGCGTGATGAATTTGAAATTGTTGGAGATGTCCGAGGCAAAGGCCTCATGATAGGAATAGAAATGGTGAAGGATAAGGTAGGTTCCTTTTTTTTTTTGCCATTTTTTTCCCCCTAGGGCCACAGCCACAGCATATGGAGGTTCCCAGGCTAGAGGTCTAATCGGAGTTACAGCCGTTGGCCGACGCCACAGCCACAGCAACGCCAGATCCGAGCTGCGTCTGCAACCTACACCACAGCTCACGGCAACGCTGGATCCTTAACCCACTGAGCAAGGCCAGGGATTGAACCCACAACCTCATAGTTCCTAGTCGGATTCGCTAACCACTGAGCAACGAAGGGAACTCCGATAAGGTAGGTTCTGACCTGCCGGTCTCTCTGCAGCTCCTTGGGGGAAGCAAGAGTTACGGTGGGACACATCAGCTGCAAGCTCCCTTCCCTGGTTCTTAGGGAGAGAGCACACGGGGGGCTGCAAGACTCAGCAAAGGTGGATCAGAGATGAGTAGAGAGGGTCGGGTATCAACAAAACACTAGCGGGCTGTCAAGAGTTCCAGGGGCGGTGAGGAAGAGCATTTGGAAGCGGGGGCTGGTATTATTTTTGCCAGACTAGGCAAAGAGCATGGGTGAGGACTGAAATTTTGAATTAGAAATATAAAGGGAGTTCCCATCATGGCTCAGCAGGTTACGAACCCAGCTAGTATCCACAAGGAGGTGGGTTCAATCTCCGGCCCCACTCAGTGGGTTAAGGATCCGGTGTTGCCACAAGCTGCAGCATAGGTTGCAGACTGGCCTCAGATCTGGCGTGGCTGTGGCTGTGTCTGGCAGCTGCCTCAGCTCCAGTTTGACCCCCGAGCCTGAAAACTTCCATATGCCACAGGTGCAACTGTGGAAGGAAGGAAGGAAGGAAGGAAGGAAGGAAGGAAGGAAGGAAGGAAGGAAGGAAGGAAGGAAGGAAGGAAGGGAGGAAGGAAGGAGGGAAAGGAAGGAAGGAAGGAAGGACGATAAGAAAGGGAGGAAATTATTGGAGGAGGGGCAGGTGGCCCAGAGAGCTAGTGGAAGGGAGAAGGGCCAGATTGGGGTGATGGTTTGGCATAAGAATATTAAAGATCTCTAGGGTTTTGTACGTGTCTGTATGAATGGATTTCAGTCTCCCATGTAAACAGGGAGGAACGTGATTTTCTGATGGTGTCACCACCATGACCTCAAACTCAACATAACAACAGAATCTAGCATTTTCCCTTAAGCCGGTGATTCTTCCCAAGCTCCCTGTTTTTCCCTCTCCTCTGTTTGCCCAATTCCCCAGCCTCAAAACCACAAAATAACCCGTGACCCCTTCTCTCTCCTTATTTCTAATGGCAGGTGCTGTTGATTCTTTCTTTGCCATAACTCTCAGATCTTCCCCACTGTTTCTCCTGTTTCCCCCTCGGGTCCAGGCCGGGAGGAAGCTGTCCCAGTCTTCCATAAAATCCAAGCCAGATCCTCTGAAGGGGGTGATGCCAGAGAGTCTTGGCGCGGGAAGGACTAGGCAGACCAGCCCCTTCACCCTCACTCTTGTCCATGGGGACCCGGCTGTCCCTTGGGTGACCCTGTTTGACCTCATCACACCCCCTAGTTTAGAAGGATTCTTTCAATATGCAGACCAGCCCGGGGATATAAGCTTCTCCCATTGATACCGCATAGCAGAGCCAGTACAAAGCTGGAATGTTTAGCCAAGTTTTGAAAGCTAAAGGAAGACAACGGGAAAATAAGAAGAGTACTATGGGACGAGGCCCCTGGCTCACAGCCGTAACATGCTTACCTTCAGTTTGGGGCCCTGTCGGGGGCGGTTTTAAGGCTCGGAAGAGTCCATCCCAGCCCCCGCCTGGAGCTCCCTTAAGGGCATCTAGACTCCTCCAAGTCCAGACTCCACCCGGAAAAGCCCAGCAAGAGCGGAGGGGCTCCTGCCCTCGCACTGATCCAAAGTCAACTTCTCTGTGACATACAAACAGATGCTCAGCAGAACTGTCATGGTGGGAGTTCCCGCTGTGGCTCAGCAGGTTAAGAACCCAACACAGTGTCCAGGCTCGATTCGCCAGCTTCACTCAGCGGGTTAAGGATCTGGCGTGGCCATGAACTGTGGTGTAGTTTGCAGATGTGGCTTGGATCCCACGTTGCTGTGGCTGTGATGTAGGCAGGCAGCAGTAGCTCTGATTCACCCCCTAGCCTGGGAACTTCCATAGGCGGCAGCTACGGCCTTTTGAAAGGAGTGAAAAAATAAATAAATAAAACCGTCACAAGCTGGGGTCACGCCTTATGCCTCTGAAAGCCAAGCCAGACCCAGTGCTGATGCCCACAACGGCTGTGCCGCAAAAGAGGGACCAGCGAGGGTGAGGGCACTCGGGTGCTCAGCCCACTCACCCACAGAGCACGTACAAACATGGATGCTTAGGCCCCGCCTGGAGATTCTCACTGGATAGGCCTGGCCTGAGACCTAAATATCTGTGGTTGGAAAAGGCGTCCAGGTAAAGCAGACACACAGTCGGACTTGAAATGACCAGCACAGGGGACGTTTGTGCCCACGGACCGGGAAGTCCCCAGGCCTGTGTCGTCACAGGGGCACTGGCATGTTGGGCCCACAGGCGGGGACCACCCTCAGATGCCTAGTGACCTGGATCGGCCTCTCGGCCCCAGAAGCGCTTACCTTTCCTGACCCCAGAGGATTTAGTCACAGGTGAGGAAGCGCGGATTCCACAAGCAGGGGAGATGGGAGCAAACGGCCCCGGCCCAGCTGCCCGGGCTGTGCCGTGACCCGCGGAAGGCCTGGCCGTTCTGAGCCTTTCCCTGGACTTTGAGGTGAGCTCTTTTACGTGAAGAGGACAATTTCCACACAAACAGAGCTGGCTCCAAACACGGCTATTAAAGGACCAAGCTCCCCGGGTGACATCTGCAGAGCCAAGATTCCCTGGCGATCGACATGCAGCTTCATCTTGCTTTTGGGAAATCGGGATGAATTGGGATAAAAATAAATATTTCTAATAACGCATCCTCCAAAGAAATCTGATCCAGGAGTTCCTAGCCACTAGATGGGTAACAAACCCAACTAGCAGCCATGAGGATGTGGGTTTGATCCCTGGCTGTGGCGTAGGTCTCAGACTCAGCTCATATCCAGCGTTGCTGTCGCTGCTATGGTGTAGGCCAGCAGCTGTGGCTCCGATTCGACCCCTAGCCTGGGAACTTCTATATGCCGTAAGTGCAGCCCTTAAAAAAAAAAAAAAGTCATCCAATCCAGCAATTAACAGCTTTATTCCATTTTAAAGGGAGAGAGATTGAGAGAAAGAGAAGAGCATTGATTGCTTGAGTTGCTTTTTACTTCTTTAGCGAATGATGTCTCTAATTTTTCAAACACCAGATATAAAATATTTTTTAAATGTATTTACAGACCAGCCGCCAGCCTCTTCCCTGTGAGGAAGTAAATCAGATCCATCAGGACTGCAAATGCATGGGGCTGCTGATTGGCAGAGGCGGCATTTTTTCTCAGGTAAGAAAAAGGCTGGTATTTACCTATCAGCTTAGGTAGGCGTCACCTTGATGTCCCAATGCCGGTCCCTTTTCTTTTCTTTTTTTTAATTTTTTTTACTGTTTTTTTTTTTTTTTC
>PVHT020000009.1:9108938-9261867 GCA_004024745.2 Catagonus wagneri | reverse complement strand
ATAAGACAAGACACTATTAAACTCCTGGAAGAAAACATTGGCAAGACACTCTCGGACATCAACCTTACTAATGTTTTCTCAGGTCAGTCTCCCAAAGCAACAGAAATCAGAGCAAAGATCAACCAATGGGACCTAATCAAGCTGACAAGCTTTTGCACAGCAAAGGAAACCAAAAAGAAAACTAAAAGACAACTAACAGAATGGTCCCTTTTCTTCATGCCCGTGCTTCAGGACCCAGTTCGATTTCCTGTAGGCTTAGTGCTCAGGTTTCAAAAGAAAGGGACAGTGAAGCCCTTGGGCCACTAGAGGGCGCTGTGTTAAATGGTTTGGTTACCGAGGTTCTGGAACAGATACAGAGCACAGGCTAACAGGGCAGAAAGCAGCGGTACAGAAAAACCAGAGGACTTACAGGATAGGTCACGTGTTAGCATATGTTATACATAAATAGTGCGTCTCATGTTTGAATTAGTTCTAAACCCTGAAAGAACAAGCCTAGTCATTTTTAACCCAGCCCTGGGCTCTGACTTAGTGAACCCGAAGCCAGCTAAGCCTCGGTGGTCGCCGTGGCCAAGAGCAATGTCACAGTGCGGGCAGGCCCAGGCGACCCTGCAGGAGAGGTGAGGGACCACCCTGGCCTGGTCCCTAATGCAGAACTCAAAGTCAGCCATTCCAGGTGCCCTTCGCCCTCAGGCGGGGAGAGGCAGAGACCAAGCTCTCCCCACCCCCTTCCTGGGAAAGCCAAGTCCAGCCCGGCAACTGGGACCTGGGGTGTCCCAGCCCTTTGTAAATCAACTATACTTCAGTAAAACTTAAATAAAATAAAGTAACCCAAACTGGAAAGGAAGAAAAAAAAAACATAGCAAACAAAACCGGATTGATCACTTTGGCTGAGAAATGCTCGAGTTTTCTTTTAGTCCCGCTCCCAGATATTGTTCTGTACGAATCAGACAGAATAATTAATAATGGAAAAATCCTAAGATGGGCAACTTCTAAAGACATAAAACAATTCATTGTTTACTCGCTTAGTTATTCCTTAGTTACCCAGCACACACTGAAGTGCTAAGTAGCAGTTGCTATGCTGGATTCTGCAGCTACGATGATAAAGATAGGTCCCTTCTTCCGTGGAGCCGGCAGAAGAGAAAGACATAAAGGGAAAATTGTAACACAATATAGTATGCGCACTGATAGCTATAAAAGGGGTGGTATGGGAGGAAAGAAAAGGGACTCCCAAGCCAGCCTTCCTGGCTAAACTGAGCCTTAAAGAATGAGATAAACACTCAAAGCACAGGTAGAAAGCAGGGCAGCGTGCAAAGAGCTACCAGCACGGCTGGAGCTGGAGACTCAAGGCAGTGCTTCATAATGGCGAGAAGACTTCCCACTTGTCAGACACACACTTTGCATGTATTGACTCATGTAATGCCCTCAACAAGCCCATGAAATAAGTACTATTATTGTCCTTATTTTACAGAGGAAGAAAAAGAGGCACAGAGAGTAAACTGCCCACGTCACACAGCTAGTAAGTGGCAGGCAGATCCAGGATCCAAACTCAGGCAGTCTGGTTCCCGACTCTGTCCTCTGAGGAGGGTGAACTGAGGGGACAAGACCAGAGGCAGGGAGTCCAGATGGGGGCTGCTGGTGCTGTTTGACCTTGAACAGCAGCAGTAGGGATAGAGGAGATGTGGGAGGACAGTCTGGAAGTGAAATGCAGGGAACCTGGGGATGAAGGAAGAGGGAGAGTCAAGGATGAAACCATCGTGTCTGACTTGGTTTAGGGAGTGTGAGGATGAGTTCGGCTTTGAACTTGCTCTCTTTTTCTATGGCCAAGTCTGCAGCTCAGAGGAAAGAACTGAGGACCACTCTTTGGGGGTCATCAGCACGGAAGTGATGAGAGGAGGAAATCTCCTGGGAAGGGAGTCTAGTGGGAAGTCCAGTGAGATGAGGATAAACATCTGGGTCACAGCAGCATTTAAAGGGCAGGTGGAATAAGAGGTACCCAGCTGGAGCCAAAAACCGGGCAGAGAGGTTCAAGGAGGGTGGAGTCAGGGAAGCAAGAGAGTGGAAGGTGCTGGAAGGGGTAGGGGCCAAAGCGCCAAGTGTAGCAGAAAAGTCCAGGAAGGCAAAGGGCTGGGCATGCACTTAGCAGGTGACTTGGCAGCTTTAGCCAGAGCGGGGCCAGAAGGTTGATGGGACAGAAACCAGACTGCAGGGGGGTGAGATGTGAATGGAGGGAAGGCAGAGTGAAAACAAATGGCCAGTAGCATCAACCCGTCTTTTTAGTAAGTTCGATAAAAGGCAGGAGAGCGTTTGTCTGGTAGCTAGACTGGACCAGAAGGGTCAACACAATCTTATTTGGTTTGGTTTGGATTGGGGTTAGGAGAGCTTTTCGCCTGCTTGTTTGTAGGCTGAGGGGAAGTTGAGGAGAAGATGAAGATGCAAGAGGACACAGGGGTGTTTCCCAGAGGGAAGCCGATGGGAGTATCAGGGGCCTAGGGCTCAGGCGGAAAATTTGGAGTTGAATAGTAAACACAACTCGTTCTCTGAACCTTCAGGCAAAAATACAAGAAGGGAGGTGGGGACCTGGAGAACGCACTTGTGGTTGCCGAGGGGGAGGGGAGGGAGGGGATGGACGGGGAGTTGGGGGCTGGAAGACGCAAGCTATTCCATTTAGAATGGATGAGCAACGGGTCCTGCTGTACAGCACAGAGAGCTATGTCTAGTTTCTTGGGACAGACCGTGATGGAACATAATATAAGAAAGGAAACGTACATAAATGTGTGACTAGGTCACTTTGCGTACAGCAGAAATCAGCACAACATTGTAAATCAACTGTGCTCCGATCAAAAAAAAACCTTTTTTTAAATAAAGAATCCATGTGGGAGCGAGCAAGTTCATAGACGGGTCTCGCCCCCTGACTTCTCAGCAGCACGAGGCAAGATGGTCTACGCCGCAGAGTGAGAGGTACAGGGCTGACAAGGAGCCCGAGAAGAACGGAGCTGAGAAGAACGCGTTCGGGGCGCCAGCAGAGGCGGGAGGATCAGCTTTCCCGGCCGCGGCAGTCTGCCCAGCGGGGTGATTTTCGCCGCCACTTCTCGGCAGAGCGCTTCAGCTGCAGCCTGACGGGGCCGGGGCTTTGCTGTGTGGGGGCAGCAGCAGGAGGGGACAGAGGCCAGCAAGGCGAGGGGGCGGGGAGGGGAAAGTTCGTGCGCTCCACGCCGCGTAGGAGAGAGGGGACGAGAGCCGAGTGGGGGGACGACGGCGCGGAAGATCAGGGCAGGATGTGGGGACGGAAGTTTCATGAAAAGGGCAGAGCGATGGGAATCGGAACCTGGAGGTTTCCTAGTGAAGACGGGGCTCCCGGCACTGGCCTTGGGGGCAGCAGGCGGAGTGGGGGGGGGTGGCAGTCCCGGAACTGAGACTCCAGTTTGTGGGGTTGCACCCGGGGACATGGAGGTCAACCTCGGTGATGGCAGACGTGGAGTGTGGACAGGAGCCAAGACCTTCGTGGTGGTGGTGGGGGAAGGACCGGGAAGTCAGCAGATGGCAAAAAGGAAAAGGGGCAAAGCAGATGACACCACAGTGTCTACAAGGACAGAGGATGAGAGAGCTCCCTGGTGGCTCAGTGGGTTAAGGATCTGGAGTTGTCACTGCTGTGGCTCGGGTCGCTGCTGAAGGTTTGAGTCCCTGTCCTGAGAACTTGCACATGCCATGGGCGCAGCCCCCACCCCCAGTTTTTTTAATAAAAAATAAATAGGTAAACTAAAAAGACTGGAGGGTGAAGGGCCTGGATACAGCACTGGGGGTGGGGAGGAGACCAGGCCCTGAGGGACATACAAGAGAACGTTGGGTTCTTAGTCTAGGGCGTTTCCTTGGAGTCACAGTGGATTCTGCGATGACCCGTTGCCGTCTTTCCTTTGTGTCCTCAGACGTTCCGCATCGCACCTTCCATGTGCATCACTAAACCAGAAGTCGATTTTGCGGTGGAAGTATTCCGTTCAGCCTTAATCCAACACGTGGAGAGAAGAGCTAAATAAATACTTTTTAAATAAAAAAAATCACAAGCCTCAAGAACTTCCCACTTAGGTTCAAGGGTGAGTCTGAGAAATTCCAGAACCACGGCTGTAAGCTGTAAGTAGTTGACTGTCTCGCAGCCATGTTTGTTAACAGAGCCCCTGTTATTTCGAGAAAGCCATCCTTCGGGAAGGGCTGTCTCTCGCTAGCTCAGAGAATAGATCCTAATTAATCTAGGTTTCTTACAGTCGTTTGAGCCCCCTTTGTGGTGGCAGTTTTAGGCCTGATATGTGACACGACTCCTGAAGGAGAATCTTTCGATGGAGGTGCTTTCAGGGGAAAGTTTTTTCGTCTTTCGCTCTTCATCTCTGGAAGAAACGTCCTTTTTCTTGCACTGAAGCATCCTATGTCATGATGGGACTGCTCCAACCATGCCAGCCACACTGTGGCCATGAGGACAGAGCCTATTTGCTGAGTTTGGAGGATGGAAGGAAGCTGAGTCCTTAGTGATGTCAGTGGGCCACTGATTTAACCAATCCTGGAGCCACCTTACCTTGGGGCTTTTTGTTATATGAGATAATAAACTCAATGTATTGCACAAGCCTTTTTTTTTTCTTTTTAGGGCCGTTCCTGCAGCGTATGGAGTTTCTCAGGCTAGCAGTCTAATCGGAGCTACAGCTGCTGGCCTACTCCACAGCCATAGCAACGGGGGATCCAAGCTGTGTCTGTGATCTACACCACAGCTCACGGCAACGCCGGATCCTTAACCCACTGAGCGAGGCCAGGGATCGAACCCACAACCTCATGGTTCCTAGTCGGATTTGTTTCCACTGTGCCATGACGGGAACTCCATGCACAAGCCTTTTTGATATAAGTTTTCTATCATTGCAGCTGTAAGCATCCTGAGAAACGATGCACAAAATATTCCGGGTAGACAGCTGTCCTCTTCTTTAACTCCCATCAGAACCCTGTTTCCACTGCCCTCATCCCACTGGGACTAAACCCTGTTACTCCTATTGCAATAGTCTCCGAGACCAGAATTTCCCAAACTTTAGTCATTAGGATGCACATCCTTGGTGAGATTTTCCCCCCGTATATGTACACCACTTGTCTTAAAATTGACTTACATTTTCCCTTAATTTGACTTTTTTTACTCAAATGTATTTGAGAGTAACATTTCTATAATTACAATAAATGAGAAATCAGTACGACTTGTCACAACTGGAAAGTGATCATAAAATAGAATGAACACAAAGCAGTGTGATTCCGTTCTAGCAAAATACGGTTGCTTGCAATGTTCTCAGCCTGAGGCTTGTTCTCTCATTGTTCAACAGGGAGTTAGAGAGTACCTGAGGGATGTTAAAAGTTACTGGCAAGCTGAGACCCTTTTCGTAACACAAGTGGAAGAAGATTCACAGAACTGAACAGGAAGTAACCTTCTCAGCGGGCAATTCAGTGTTTATTTAAGCTGTGTTCCTATTTGAAGCCACGTCCTAAGGGTCTACCCCCGAGGTGTCCATTCCACTGAGCCATCATGGTCAGATCTGACTTCCCCAGGCATTGACTTGGGCATGGCACTCCCTTGCACAAAGCCTCCAGTGGCTCCCCCTGTCCCCTGGATAAAATCAAACAAAACCCCTTAACAAGGAGCTCAGTGCCCTTTGGATCCAGTATCCAAACAGGGCCAACACTTTAGAAATGATTATTTTTGACACAGTGGAAAGATGATTGAATTATGAGCCAAATAACCTGACTTCTGGACTCAGATTTTCCACTGATTTGCTGGAGAGGACCTTGGGCAAGACTTTTAACCCCTTTTTAACCTCATGTTGCCCCCAAGCACATCAATACTTGCCCTTCCTACCTCCTGAGCTGTCTTGGGCATCAAGTAAGCTAACAGATATAAAGTACTTGCCAACTAGTGAACTATGCAAATGGAAAGTGCCTCCCTTCCAGCTGCATTTCCCTTCTTTCCTTCACTACAAAGTCCCCCGAGAGGAACTCTTGGGCTCCAGCAGACTTTCTGGCCTCCATGCTTCAACAACGAGCACCTCGTTCTATTACAGCAGGCAGAGAGTTAGGCATGAGCAGGAAAGGGGGACACGGGGCCAGAGGGCAGGAAACCACGCATCGTGCAAACATCAAGTTCGGTGGGTGAACAAAAAAAAAGCCGGAGCCTCCAGACTGATAGGGAACCACACATTTTGGGTACTATGTGCCCTGGTGGCAGCCAAAGAAAGGTGGAAAAGGGCATGAATCTCCAGTGTAAGGTAACTGCTCTCCAGTGAGCATTGTAACCTTTTGCTCATTACACCCTTATTATAATAAAATTAGCTATGCAGATAAGAAGTACCCATCATACACCGATGCCATGACACTTCCGATAAAACCAAATAAGGACCAAAATCTCTCCTGCCTTCAGGAAGGTAGAGCAGGGATGAAAATTAAGGAATACGACCCCCAAAGCCCACCTTCCCAGTGAATATCCTGCCCACACAGCTGGATGTCCCATATAACCAATGTGCTAAAATGCCCAGGGCAGCAACTCGCCTCTCCACCCGCCTCTCCTGGAGAGACTCACTTAAATAAATCCTCACTTCTCTTGCTCGATTTCCATCTCGCTTTTGAATTCCTTCTGCCATGAGACAAGAACCTAAGCTTCGGGAACAGTTCTGGCCTCTCATTCCTTGGCAACTGTCTTCTCAGAAGGCCACCAGTGACTTCCTTAGGGCCAACGCTAAAGTTTCCCATGAAGGGAAACAACTTTCCAAACAACTGCTCTCTTCTGAATACGATTTCCTTGGCTTCCGCAACGTGGTCCTTCTGTGTCGGGTGGCACCTTCTCGGTCTCCCCTGGCCACTGCTCCACCGCAAGTTTCTGTCCTGGGCCATCTCTTCCCTCCATGTGTCCCCTCTGACTACACTGATGACTTCCAAATACTCCTCTTCAGTCTCAACCTTTTTTTCTGAACCTCAGTCCCAAGATTCTGGCTGTCTGGACCCCTTCGTGTGGACATGACAAGGACACTTCAAAGTCCTAGTGCAAAACACACTAAGTAGCCCTCCTACTGTGAATTCTTCTTAATGAATGAGACTTTGGTCTCAGGCTCATAATTTAGGGCATTATTTTTCTCCAAGTTATCTTTCTGCCTTTTATATGACTAAGTTTCACAAATGCTTTCTCCAACATAATTTTCCCAGTGTGGCTCATTTATACCCAAACTGCTTTAATTGCCGGCGGGGGCGGGGGGTGTTATCATCTTCTCTCCTAAACTATTTAAACTGCCTCCTAACTGGTGTTCTGGACTCCTTCCCAATCTATTCTTCATACTGATTTCAAAGTCACTTAATTGAAGTATAAATGTGACCGCATCTCTCATCTCCTGAAGCCTTTGGGGACTCCAAATTGCCCATTAAACCAAGTCCAAACTCCAATGATTATGGCATTCAAGAGCCTTCACAATTTGGCCCCAGACCAAATTTTCAAGCTTGATTCCCATTGATCTTTATTCCCACATCATGCACGTTGGGTCTTTGCTTCCATAATTCTCTCTACAGTGAATGCTCTCCTGCTCGTCTTTCTCAGTGAAAATTAGAGAATCGGGGATATTGGACAAGAAAGCCAACACTTCTTTGTTATTCTTCAAAGCTTTCCCATTTTCATGTTTCTTTTCTTTCAAGATTAAAGGAAAAGGGGAAAACACTGAAAATAACCCTTGTGATAACCATTTAGAAATTTAATGAAATATGAAGAGAAAACAATAGGACACAAATTTAAGACAAAACCAAACGCTTAGACCAAGATCCCCACCAGGACACTCTCTCCTGGAAAAAAGGGGGGCTGAGGGACTTTATTGTTGAGATAAATTTGTACAACATTCTCCTTGTGGCTTCCCGAGTCTTACAAGATCTCGTACACCTAGGAGTACACCGTTAGTCTCCCACCTCCAGAAGTCATTGTAGAGTAAAAGCCAGCAATGGAATTCGGAAATGCAGCCAGGTCCTGGGTCCCATTTCTTTGTTTTTTCTTTCTTTTTCTTTTATCTTTTTGTCATTTTTAGGGCCACACTCATGGCATGTGGAGGTTCCCAGGCTAGGGGTCTTATCAGAGCTACAGCTGCCGGCCTGTGCCACAGCCACAGCAACACGGATCTGAGCCGCATCTCCAACCTACACCACAGCTCACGGCAATGCCGAATCCTTAACCCACTGAGCGAGGCCAGGGATCGAACCCGCAACTTCATGGTTCCTAGTTGGATTCATTTCCACTGAGCCATGATGGGAACTCCCTGGGTCCCATTTCTTGATATGAAGTTTGCTTGACTCTGTCCCAGTGCCTGGTGATCAAGGATAAACCGCCCCTCTATTCCTGAAGAGCATCTGGGGCTTTAAGATGAGTAAGCCCGGGAGGCGTGGAGCGGGAGGGGCAAGACCGCGTCCGCAGGGCATGTATTCATCTCTCTCACTCGTGTATAAACACCACGGATTCCTACTTCTTTCCATCTGGAAGGGACCACGGGTAGGAGTTTAGCACGACCGTTTCTTGCCCTTCCATTTTCTGCTCTACCCACAGGAGGTGGGATGTGAGCCAGCTTACATAAGGCAAGAAGCCCTCGTGCTTGCCAAGCTCTTCTTTACTTCCTTTCTTGCTGAAACTGCCTAAAGTGGAGATAATGAGCACTCGGCTCCAGTCAACTTTGTACACAAGGAGCAACATATTGACAGTTAATCCTGTGATGAGAACATAACATTAAAACGTTGGCAACTTTTTAAAAACTTTTGAAATGACAATCCACTCAGGAGGGAGTAATTTAAAAAAAAGGCATATCAAGCTTTGGCTATACCATCAGTAATAGTCATTACAAAGAGACGTAAAATAACACTGATAGTAGGATAGTAAATTATGTCCTTGTGTTATACACCTCCATCTTTTATATCGCTGTATTTTTTAAACTTTCCAGTAATTCAACGTAACCTCAAAGTGTAGCTCTAAACTATGGGAGGGCTTGACTCTTTCACCTGTAAACCCCACTTAAATTGCATCAACATTGGGAGTTCCTGTCGTGGCTCAGTGGTTAACAAATCCGACTAGGAACCATGAGGTTGTGGGTTTGATCCCTGGCCTTACTTAGTGGGTTAACGATTCGGCTTGGATCTAGAGTTGCTGTGGCTGTGGCATAGGCCAGCGACTACAGCTCCTGTTAGACCCCTAGCCTGGGAACTTCCGCATGCCACAGGTGCAGCCCTAAAATGACAAAAAGACAAAAAAAAAAAAAAATTGCATCAACATTGTCCACACCATCATCACTTAAGGCTGGAGCAACACGATCACGGTTCAGAAGCGGCTTTGAGGGCTCTGGACCCTGCAGTAGCTCCAGTTAATTAAATGAGCTGTAGCCTCATTTCCCCAGAGGCATGAACAGTGAAAACAGTACAGCTTTCTTTGCCCATTAAAAAGGGGGATAGTAAAACACAACACCACCAGGAAGCTCAGCAAAAGACACAGGACCACCTAGCTGAGCAAGAGTGAAGACCCAGAACCAAAGGCTCAATTACACCAGTCCCTTTAGGTTGAGTTCAGATGAAGGTAGGTTACCTGGCCTGATGGGTGGCAGACGGAAGAGGGGTTTGGCAGAACTGAAGGCATGCTGGCAATCCAGGGCAAAGAGAACAAGGTGTCAAGCACACCATTTAAGCAAGAACGGGCTGGGGAGGGTCACTGCAGGCAGCAACTAATGAAAACACAAATTTTGAATTAGATGACAGAAAACGATGCCACGGAGGGAGCCCATGCAAGCTCCCAACTTGATCTGTTCCAAGCAAATGAACCTCTCTGAGCTGAAGCTTCCTTGGATCCAAAAAGAGCAATCCTTAGGGGGAGGATTTACAATAAGCAAATCCACTGGCAGCTGCTCAATTAATATTAGCTCTTTCCTTCGAATCACTTTTCTTTTGATCCAGAACTTCCTTCGTTGCACGTGGCTCCCAGCACCTTGGGATAACGATGTTATTTCCTGCACAAACATCTACTTGCTGACCAGACTCTAAACTCTGGCAGAGTGACCTTGTCTTCTCCATCCTCATACACGTCAGGCCTGACGCACGCCCCTCACAGAAAGGCAAAAACTAACGCCTAATGGTGCTGTGTGTATTTTATCCATAGACGCCACAGTCTCAGCAACCGTTTAAGGTGGTGATGCAGGCATGTGTGTGTGTGTGTGTGTGTGTTCAGAAATATTAAATATATATATTTAGAAACATATAATTAGAAACATAAAATATATAAGTATGTATTTATAAATATTATATATAATTCTATATTATATATATATGGAATATTGGTAATAAAGTAGCAGAGATAACCTTAGAAAGAAACGGAAACCATTCCTGAATGGGTTGTGTGGCCATACCAGCCTCAGGCGGCATCAGGCATGTTTCCAGATATCTCTCCTTCATTCTCTAGGGGTGGGGGTTACAATTCTCTGTGCTCTCCTCAGGCCCCCCCAGTCACACCCTTGCCCTTCTCACTCTCAGTAAACGACTGTCTTTTATCAGAAAGACACTGAAACTATCCAGCAAGGATTCTGATCGCACGCTCCTGCTTATTACCTACCGTCTGGGCCCCTGCACTGGTCTGCCTCTGGGTCGAGCCCCAGCCCATGTCCCTGCACCTTTCCCCCGGCTTCTGTGCCCAGCGTGCTGCACCACGTCTCCCGAGGCAGGAGACAGACGGGCTCCAGGCTAGACATTTACAGCCAGCCTTCTATTTATGCTTCAGTGCAGGTGTTATAATAGGAACAGAGCAAATAGCTGGGCTTTGACTCCTGCGGACACTTTAAAATAAAAGTAATGGAAGGGGAAGAGAGGGGCTAAGCCCTACTTGGGTACAAGGTCAAGAGGTCACATTTTTCGCATCCTCGGGGTCGGGGAGACCCTGGCTACACGTGCTCGGAAAGGCTCCTTGGAGGTGGCAAGGGAGAGCTCTGCCCAGTAATAAGTGCTGGGAATCTTCCCATAAACCCATGCCCTGGAATCCACCTCAGCTAAAAGATGCACATGCATATGCGGGAGGGACCTGCATTCAATCAGATGTGAAAAACAAGGCTAGACAATTGGGAGAGGAGAACAAAGACCCAGAAGAACTGCCTTTACATATACGTGATTTTTTTTTTTCTTTTTAGGGCCACACCCGAGGCATATGGAGGCTCCCAGGCTAGGGGTCAAATTGGAGCCGTAAGCACTGGCCTGCACCACAGTCACAGCAACGCCAGATCTGAGCCGCGTCTGCGACCTACACCACAGCTCACAGCAACGCCGGATCCTTAACCCACTGAGCGAGGCCAGGGATCGAACCTGCAACCTCATGGTTCCTTGTTGGATTCGTTAACCACTGAGCCACGACGGGAACTCCAGAGCATTGGTTCTCTTAATGCTGCTGTACTCCAGGGATTTATATCTCCACCCCCCCAACCCCCATCCTAATATCTCCTATATTTTATCTGGGTGATTTCATCCATTCTCCACGACGGCTTTAATATCTAGATGCTGAGTCATCAAACACATCTCCAGGGCAAACTCCTTGTGGCCTACAGACTTACATTGTCAGCCACCACTTGAAAATTTTCCCCTGGGTACCCCCTGCCTTCTCTTCCTCTTCCCTGGGGCACGTATGCTCCCTGGCCTCAGGAGATACTGACTGAGCCAACTACATTCTTGCCACAAATGTCTGGTACTTTTATTTTTTTTTGGTGCCTTTTTAGGGCCGCACCTGCAGCATGTGGCGGTTCCCAGGCTAGGGGTAGAATCACCAGCCTACACCACAGCCACAGCAGCACGGGATCTAAGCTATGTCTGGGACCTACACCACAGCTCATGGCAACCCCAGATCCTTAACCCACTGAGCAAGGCCACGGATAGAACTCAAGTCCTCATGGATACTAGTGGGATTTGTTTCCACTGAGCCACAACGGGAACTGCCCCCAAGCCAGCCTTAACCAAGCTTCTGGTTCTTTCTTGCCTCCTTGCCATCCTTCTGTGCTGCCTCCTTGCACCTGATCACAGCTTTCCCGCCTCCTCTAATGGCCCAGCCCTGGCTGTCATGGAGGACTGGGAGTCTCGTCGCCGGGCCTTGGCACACTCTGGGGCTTTCTTGTCCTACTCATCGCTCTGTTCCCTTCCTTGTCACCTCGCCCAGCCTGGCAGTCATCACCTCATCTTTGCTTGCCCATACGAGAGTTAAGCGGCCGGCTCCTGTTATCTAACTCTTTCTCTGCTCCAGCTAAAAGTCCCAACTTGCAGGCATCGCTGATCGCCACTCGAGGCAAATTTTTAAAAAGCAAGGAGGTAGGAGGTGAGAGTGAAAATTATGCCAAAAATAAAATATCGTTAGGGATTTTTTTTTCTTCCTGTGATGGTACCGGGGACGAGGAACATCAGCGTAGTGAGTGTCATTAAAACCCACTCTTCCAGCTGAACTGGTCCCCAGCCGGTTCCACTCGGCAGTGCCACGCACCGGGGTCTGGCACAGGGGCCTGACTCACCCTCCTCAGTGGTCCTGCGCCAGTGCCACCAACCTGGGCAGAAGGGTCCTCCTTGCTCTTGGCAACATCCCCGGAGTCAAATCCCAGACCCTGGGAGCATCTCCTTCTTTTTAGCAGCATCTTCCCCTCCATCCTCTTTCCAGCGCGGAGCTCCTTCCCTTCCCAGGGGCATCGCCTTCCTCCACGCGTTCCCCGCTTCTCACACTTCTTCAAGGAGAGCCTTTCCACCCAGAAGCAACTTCTGCCTTCCCCTTGTAACCTGCCCGAGAGAGTGTGCAGACAGGAGGTGGGTTTTGGTACAAAGAAGCAAGACGCATTTTCATTCAAACCCTTTGAATGCAGCAAAGAAAGGAAAGCAGTTTAGTTTCTCTATGAAAGTTTTAAAGATTTACATTGTGCCACTCTTGAAAATATCTTTCAGAACTGCATGCCGTCTAGGTACACAAAGAACATATTAGAAAAAGAAGGGCAAAGTTGGAAAAGTAACATTTCCTAATTTCAGAACTTACTACAAAGCCACAGTAATGAAGAGTGTGGTACCAGCCTTAGGATACTCATATAAACAAGCAGGATACAACAGAGAACTGAAAATAAATCCTCGCATGTATGGTCAATTAATTTTTTTTTTTTTGGTCTTTCTGTCTTTTTCTAAGGCCGCACCTCTGGCATGTGGAGGTTCCCAGGCTAGGGGTCTAACAGGAGCTGTAGCCGTCAGCCTACACCACAGCCACAGCAACGTGGGATTCGAGCCACGTCTGCAACCTACACCACAGCTCACAGCAACGCCGGATCCTTAACCCACTGAGCGAGGCCAGGGATCAAAGCTGTGTCCTCGAGGATACTAGTCAGATTGGTTTCCACTGAGCCACGACGGGAACTCCCAAAATAGATTCATTTTTAAAACTGTATAGTGGTATTATTAGGGGATTCCCCCCCAAAAGGGTGATAAGTTTGGGGGGCATTACTGCATTCTCTCCTGAGGTTTGCTAATACTGAGAGGACGATAAAGAATTCAATTGGTAGTTAATAAATTAAGTTCTAAAAATAAGACACTGGGTCTACGAAGCCGAAGTTTCCATTTAAAAAAGGATCACGGGGTCAAAGACATCAGACATCAGCCTTCACAGGGACCCCGTCTACCTCCTGGGCTCTGTGCTGCGTGACTTCAGAGGCAGGCGCCCAGCAGTGAGGAAGGGGTGTATTCATCCAATGTTGCCTTTTTCTGCTCTTGAGCAGCAGAGAGCAAGCAGCAAACGGAGGAGGGGGTCAGAAGAAGAAAAACTGACTGAGACTGAGGAGCTATTGGGAAAGCCTCATGGAAAAGGAATCAAATAATATTGCCCCAAATCTCAGCTGAGAGGGACCCCCGCTCTGAGTCCCCAGATTTAGAAGGGTCCCATGGACTGGGCTCTTCTCCAGGGAATAAGGAATCTACACGACCCTGAAGTCTAGACCATAATCCTGATCCGCAGGACCCCAGGATTCCAGAATCCCCTCCCCAAATGGCTCCAGCCTCAAATGCAGGGTCTGCTGCATCTCCTCCTAGCGAGGCTGTTTGCAGGGGACCAGACGGAGCTCGGACACGAGAGCTGGCGTTTCTACGCAGACACACACGAGGTGGGAAGAGAGGGGGGCTGAGAGCTCAGGGGTCACGTGTTCCCATGCCACCGCTTTCTGGGAGAAAAATGCAAGGAAGCTGAGCACTCAAAGTTTGAACCCAACCTTTTGGATGCTTCGAAGTTATAATGACCAGGGTAGGAGAATAAAGCATATTTAACTCGGTACTTTGTCCGCTTGATTTATAACTGCAACATTTCGACATATGGTGTGTGGGGCTGCATTTACTCTCCTCCCCCAGGTCCCAGGGACCCAAGGAGTGTGTGCAGCTTGCAGGAAGAGAGGGATTTGGAAAAGCAGAGAGGAGAGGGAGAGGTTTCAGACAGGTGGGATGTAGGGGACAAAGCCCATTCCTAGTTTGACCCCCTTGCGGTGTCATTTCTCCAGCTAAGTATTTTAATCAGTTCCCACCATATTCCAGAATCGGTCTTGGCAAACTTTCCCACTGTTCCTGACACTGCCACTTCCAGTGCTCCCGCCCAAGGTGGCTTCCTGTCAGCCCAGCACCCAGAACCGAGCAGGGGGTGAGCGGAGCGGGACCTCCTGCGTGCTGGACTCCGCCCAGCTCTTACTCGTCCTAAGGGCAGTAGCCACTCCTCTCTACCCAGGCCCACACTGTCACTGCCATCAGTGCGAATCCCCTCTTTATATCCACTTTTTTTTTTTTTTTTTTCCTTTTTAGGGCTGTACCTGTGGCATAAGGAGGCTCCCGGGCTAGCCATCAAATCAGAGCTGCAGCTGCCAGACTACACCACAGTCACAGCGACTCGGGATCTGAGCTGCATCTGAGACCTACCCCAGAGCTTGTGGCAATGCCAGATCCTTAACCCACTGAGCGAGGCCAGGGATTGAACCCGCATATGTCGGGTTCTTAACCTGCTGAGTCACAATAGGAACTCCTCCACGTCTTGTAGGTCAGCCACATTTGCCCCTTTCTACTTTGTTCCAGTTATTATGTTTTTAATGCAAGTCATGTATCTTATTTACCTTTTATTTGTTTCTAAACCTCGTCTGTGAGCACCTCTTTTGGATCCTGAGTCTGTCTCTTACAAAGTATGGGAGGGAGGTGGGTTGAGAAGAATATCAGGAAGCTGGTAAATATCAAATTTCCTTTCAAAGAAAACCAAATTGGATGCTTACCTAACCTCAAAGCTGTGTGGTTTATGACAGCCATGTCTATACTGATGGAGGAATTTGTGTTGGATCCCAAGCCTAGTGGACAACACTGGGCTCCCATAAAGCTCGTGTTTGGGGTATTCGGGTTTTCATGGTTCAACCTCTCGCCCAGTGTGTATCAGTCGAGTGGGGGTCTGTCTCCTGTTGGTGGAGACAGAGCTCTCAAGAGATGACTGTGCTGTGTCAACACAGCCAGGACCTGGCTCCACTGAGTGACAGCACTTATTGGAATCAGCCTTCAGCACATCTGTGAAGCCTGGAGCCACACTAGGCATCTGCACTTAAACTGTCTGACAAGTGGTTGCTGCTGCCCATTTGTTTTCCATAGAACATGACACAGTGAGTGGCCAGGGCACTCTAACCACAGCCTGCTGTGTGCGCTCTGAATGTGGCTTTGGAACTCAGTTTGGGAAGCATTTCACAAGCATGTGCCGGGTGTGGTAGAAGACAGAAGAGGACAGCAGCCGTACCTGCCCTAGAAGTTCGGTCTAGTTGAAGCCCAAGACTTTGCAGCAGGGCAGCTGTGCAGCAAGCTGAGCGCCTCGCGGTCCAGGCACCATCACTTCAGTCCTTGCAAGAACCCCTGCGGTTAGGAGACTGCGGGAGGCGGCATAGTGCATCCCGGCCCCAAAGACGTCGGCATACTCATGCCCGGACCCCCAGGAGGTTTCCTCACTTATGCGGCAAAAAGCCTTTTGCAGAGATTAAGAGTCTTGAGGAGATGAGCCTGGATGATCCAGGTGGGCGCTCTAACTGCAGGGTCTAAGTGGAAGAAGGCGGTCAGAGCCAGAGGAGATGTGACCAGCGGCCAGTGCCGGCGCTGAAAATGGTAGGGGCGCAAGCCAGGGGGTGCAGGCGGCCTCCAACAGCTGGAAAGGCAAGGAGCTAGAATCTCCCCTAGAGCCTCTGGAAGGAACCAGCCCTGCCCACCGACACTGGGGCTTTAATTCACTGAGGCCCATTTCAGACTCCTGACTTCCAGAACTTTAAAACCGGGTTATCGTCTCAAGTCACCACATTTGCGGTCATTAATTACAGCAGCAATAGGAAACTAATACCACGCCATGACTCTCATTTTCTCAGAGCTTAATTTTCTTAAGGTCACAAGCTGGGGAGTGGCAGAGCTGGGAATCAAACCCAGGTCCACTTACTTGTAAAGTCCAAGGCCTTCTCCCCATGTACCCGGCCCTCCATTCAGTTGAGGACAGCTCTGTGCCCTACAGGACAGCACAAAGCAGCCTAACAACAAGTGTAGAAGTAAAATGGACATTTCTCTGCTTTTATTTATTTTGGCCACATCCATGGTACGTGGAAGTTCCGAGGCCAGGGATTGAACCTGAGCCACAGCGGTGACTACAGCAGGTCCTTAACCTGCTGGGCCACCAGGGAACTCCTTTCTTGGCTTTTAAATATGTTTATTCTCAGCTGAGGGTGTCAGAGGATTGGGGACATTTCCAAAGAAAAGTACTTTCAAGTTCCTAGTAGCAGTGCCTCATTCTCAAACGTTCTGGTCCTGCCCGGCCCCTTCCAGGCCCTCCCCTGAGAGCTACATAGGAGGCAGACTTTGAATCCGAGGACTGGAGGTGGCCATAGTCCCAAGATAAGAGGACTCATGAAATCAAGGCAGGCCACTCTTCTGGGTCCTCACAGAAGGCTGAGGACATTGCGAACAATTTCAGAGAGGAGGACGTTGCACAGGGAGATCTGGGTAAAGCTGAATGGGCAGCTGAATCCATGTTCCTTAGCACACTCCGGGGACATGGGGACAGAACAGAGTGCAAGCCAGGATTCGCGTGGCAAACACTCTGCTAGGCTCTTTCTAACCTGCCTCATTATCTGAGCCACTAACTTAGGAAGCAGGCTCAAAACTTTGATGGGAATACGGCAAAGTTAACAGCCCTGATGAATCTGGAGCTGGGATTGGAAACCTTGTGGGTCTAACTTCAAGAGCCATACTCTCTCCACGCTGAACTTCTGTGTATGTGGAAGAAATATCGTCTTTGCCTTCTGGCTTTGAGCCACCTCAGAAGGCGCCCTCGCAAGTCTACCCTGATGCTCCGACTGTCGCCCTCTCTGAGGACTTATTGTTATCCAGGACGTGAGGACGGCAGGGTCCCTGGGCAGCAGAACCAGGAAGGTCCCAGGAAGGCGCGACTGGGACTAGGGAGCAGAGAGTGGCTTTCTCTGGGCCCACCTCCAGGCACCTGAGGGCACTGGACGCTGGAAGCCAAGAGGGGCCTGGGCTCAAGGCATCCGCAGAGGGGTGAGCACACAGAAGACGGCTCTCTCCAGCCGCACAGCCTTCTCTCGGAGTAACCCGGGCTGCAGAACACACATATCTCAGCTACAAAGAGTCTGCGGGAGTTCCCACTGTGGCACAACAGGATCAGCAGCATCTTGGGAGCGCTGGGACACAGGTTTGACCCTAGGGCCTGGCACAATGAGTTAAAGCTCCAGTGTTGCCACAGCTGCGGCTTAGGTCACGACTGCGGCTCGGATCTGATCCCTGGCCCAGGAACTCCATATGCCTTGGGGCAGTCGAAAATGAGAAATGAAATAGATAAAGAGCCCGTAGATGGGCCTGCCCACTTTGGATACGTTTTCTCCTCAGTCTTCTTGCAGTGATTTGCCATCTGCGCTGACACTACCCTTTCAAAACCCAGTGCGAGTTTGGAGAGAAAGCATGTGTATGCCGTACGGGTTTTGTAAAACAATGTTCAGTGACAGAGAAGGCTTTGTCTCCGCCTGCCCCCCTCCGCCGTCTTGGTGAGGAGGCTCCCAGAGGTGGGGGATAGCTTCCTTTAACACAGACTGCTAAAGCCAAGGGGGACCAGGCCCTCGAGAGATGTTTTCGGCCCTGGCTGAGGCTAACTTGTTGCTATGTGTTCACTGAAGGTACTAAGAAGGCTCAAAAATAAACAGAGCAAAGCTTGAAATGATTAAGATATTTCATCATCGGTGTTAATAAAACATTCTGGAGCCTCAGCAAATGCCTAAATCTTTGGTTGGTCGTGGATGACGTGAAAACTGGTGTGAGGCTGCTGTGAGGCCCCCACGCTGTCACAGATGGCTGCGCAGAACATGTCACAGCCTGTCCCCAACCAACAGCCGTTACCCCGGACAAGCCTATTCATTCAGAAGAAAATGGTGTTACTCAAAACTATGTTCAATGCTTTCAAGTTTAAGCCCAAGTTGAAATTCATGTTTCTTTAAGCTGTGTTGTAGACCACTCCAAGGTCTGACCTTGCCACACTGACATTAAGTTATTCTCTCAATCACTGTGAATAGAATATTAGCAGATACACTTCGGGGGGTGGGCAATCCGGCAGGGAAGATCGACACTGGGGCAACTCCCGCTTCTAGAAATGTATCCTAAGTGGGAAAATAAAATACAAGAGGCACAAAGTCAAGAATAAAGTCATCCAACAGAATGTCTGGTGAAGAAACAGCAAACCTAAATGACCGTCAATTATATCAACCATATATAATCATAGGTCATGCAGGCTTTAAAATGGTATTAATATAAAATAGGTGTCATCAAACTTGTGCATACTGAGTGGAAAAGTTTTATAAAACACTATCTTATCTAGAGGACAAGTTCAGTTTTTTAAAAAGTATCTTTAGTTTCCCATCGTGGCTCAGCAGTAACGAACCCGACTAGTATTCATGAGGACATGGGTTTGATCCCTGGTCTCGCTCGGTGGGTTAAGGCTCCAGCATCGCCATGAGCTTTGGTGTAGGCTGCAGATACTTTCGGATCTGATGTTGCTGTGGCTGTGGTGTAGGCTGGCGGCTGCAGCTCCGATTTGACCCCTAGCCTGGGAACCTCCGTATGCTACACCCTAGCATGTGGGAGGATGCGGATATGGCCCTAAAGAGCAAAAAAAAAAAAAAAAAAAAAAAAAGGTGTCTTTAGCTGCCTAGAAACAGTTTTGGAAGTAGAAAGAAAAATGCTGGTATGTCTGGGATTCCAGGTGATGTTTTCCTTCTCATGTTATCCTGAATGGTTTGCAAAGAACATTTTACAATCCATTAAAAAACCACACACAATTTTCAAACTAATAAACATGAAGTCAGTTTTTTAAAAGCTGCTGTTCCTTTCTGAAAGACGAAGATTAAACTCTGAAGTAGAAAGATGACGAACGGTCCCTGACAGTCCTGCCAGGAACACAAGAGCATGACCTCTAGGAGACTCCAAGGGCACTCCCCAGCTGGGCAGTCCGGCAGATTAGAAACATCACTGCGGGAATTACAGTGACCTCACTGCAAACAGAGGGGGCCTAAAACCAAGGAAAGAGCTTCAAAGTGAGCCTGAGTGGCCAGGACAGACGGAGGGTGGCGTCGGCTCACTTACCAGAGGCCTCATCAAGCCGCGGGGTCCCTCTGGTTGGTCGTGGATAACGTGAAAGCTGCTGTAAGGCTCCCACGCTGTGGACCCTGCTGTCACTCGGGGACCCATCCCCCACCACAAGCAGGCACCCTTCTGTGGCATTTGCGACAGAGAACCCTGACTAGAGGGTCGCAGGAACGGGGGCTCGCTACATCACAAGCGACCGATTCCGCTACTGGATGGAGCTGTTGGAAATTCTGCTTCATGCGCGCTGAGACTGCCGCTACCTCACAGACAAGACCGTGCGCTGCTATTAAATTTGAAAAGAAGTGCCTGAAGCCATATATGAACTATATACCATTTTATCTAAATGCTGAGAGATACCCTGACCTTTTTCTTTTTAGCAACTGTTAGGAGCTGTCTCTAAATGGCATTCAAGTGATTTTTAGTACAAAGAATAATTTGAGCCCTTTCTACTTCAGAAGGCACTTTGTATCTGAAAGGACACAGCTGATGTTGGGGCCCTGACTCATTTTAATGGCAAAGTAATTATCTGTACAAATGCACTGAGTCTTCTCACATAAGCAGGATCACTGATCGTCAAGACAGTTCATGGTGTCACACAGCCACATCGAAATGCCATATTTTCAGCTTCAGCCTATAAAAATTTTGTTCCACTTGAGCCAGGAATAATTTCAACATAGACAACAGTACTTTAAATCTATATATATACACACACCATAGGATCAATATAATATTGATATTTCTCCAAATTACCACTTCACTGGATTATTTCAGAAACTAAAGTAAACAAAGCAAGAAAATTATAAGCAGAAGAGATTATTGAAAATAAGTGAAAGTTACCAGTTACTGGATGCCTACTAAGTGCCAGGCAAGGTGGTCACACTTAAAAGCTTTCATCATTACAATTCCACAAGGCTGACGTCGCCTCTATTTTACAGATTAAAAAATTTTTTTGAGGGTTTAAAGAGTTTAAATGACTTGCCCACGATCACATAGTTGATGCCACCACTGCGTTTGATCTCAGGTTTCTCAGAAAAGCCCTGCTGAAGCTGTAGCCCTCTTATGGTGCGAGAACTGTACACGTGCTGAAATGAGCAGCAATCAGTGCTTGAGTTGCCTGTGACAAGACGTGCAAAACAACAGACACGTCAGCAGTGCAGTTTATTCCTCTAGGTCCAGAGGCTGGTAGTCTGGGGCTCGCTGGGTCCCTCAAGGTGTCAAGGACTGAAGCACCCGTGCTTTTGGTGGCTCTGCCCTGTGAGGATTCACAGTCGCAGATGGAGGCGAGCGCTCACTTAGGCCGGCGCAGGAAGGAAGAAGGACATTCCCGTATCTGTAAGGACACGTCTCCAAAGTTGCTCAGGTCACAGGCCAGCACCTACAGACATCTAGCTGCAAGGGAGCCCAGGAAGGAAATCTTTATGGTCTAGGTGGCCTTGGGCCCAACTGAAAATCAGAATTAGAAGGAAGGAGAGAAGGGATATTGAGACACGGAATAACCTCTGCCACGATGAGCTTATGGAAAATGCCAGAAATAAAATGTAGACCTGAAACCCTTCATCTCCCCTTTTGTGCAAGTATATTTTCTATTAACAAGAAGTGGAACATTAATTTGTATTTTCTGGATGTTTGAAGTATTTCACAAAAACCAAAGCAGCAAACACTGACTACTCACCACCCAGAATTAACCACTGCTAACACCTTCCTTCAGATCTTAATAGATAAGGCCCTTTTGCTGCCATGCCCAGTCCATTCCTCTCCCTCCCTTTCCAGAGGCAATTGCTTTTCTGAATGCTGTGTTTCCCACTGATGTTTCTGTATTTTTGCTCTATAAATAACAGAAAAGACTGTATACATGGTATACATGTCACCTTTGACAGCTTGTTTTCATCCAATAGTTTTTCAAGAGCTAGCCACTCATATTGTATATCAAGTTCACTTTTTTTTGCCACAGCATGCAGCAGCTTGATGTGGGATCTCAGTTTCTTGACCAGGGGCTGAACCCTGGCTGCAGTGGTGAAAGTGCCAAATCCTAACCACTAGACAGGCCACCAAGGAATTCCCAGCTTCACTCATTTTAACTGCTCGTTTGCCACCTTACAAGTAAGGCACAATTTATCCATCTTCCTGTTCATGGATATTTAGGATCCACCTCCATCTCTTCCTAGATAGAAGCAATCCAGCTGTGCCCAGCCACTACGTCTCCTCGTAGACAGGTGCATGGGTCCCTGAGAGCACTGCTTCTCAGCTACATGGAGCATGAGTCACCTGAGAAGCCTAGATCACTGCAGATCCTCATCAGCAGGTCTGGGGTGGGTGTCCTGGTGGAGCCATGCTCTGGCTCTGCCCACACGAGTGAGACCCCAGGAGCAGCCCCGGACTTGGCACGTCAGGGGGTCGTCAACTTTCAAAGACATCGTCAAACCGAAGCAACTGTTCTCATCTCTCCAGCCTCACAACGCTTGCTCTCGTGAGCCCTGCTGCCCTTTGCCAATCTGAAAGCACAATTAAGTCGTAGCTCCTGGTTACCAGTGACAGTGATCATCTTCTCATGGTTTCGACTATTCAAGCATTTTCTGTTCATATATTTTATGCCTTTTTCTAATGCAGCAGTTCTAAGTGTGGTCTGAAGACAATAGGAGATCCGGGGCGGGGGGATCCACAAGGTCCTTCCTTTTCCAATTTCCTATCTGCATGAGGCTCCATTTTCTTAATACACTTTAACCAAAACATACAGCAGCAAACTGACTGCAGAAGCAACTTTGAGAATCCCAGCTGTCTTCCAGTAAGCCAGACATTAAAGACAAAAATGTAAAAAATGCCTCTCTTCTCATTAAACTCTCATTTGGAAAAAAATTATTTAGAGTTCCTGCTGTGGGGAAGCAGGTTAAGGATCTGGTGTTCTCTGCGACAGCATGGGTTGAATCCCTTGCCCGGTGCAATGGTTAAGAAGGATCCAGTATTGTTGTAGCTGTGGCTCAGATTCGATCCCCGGCCCAGGAATTTCCATATGCCATAGGTGTGGCAAAAAAAAAGGGAAAAAGTTATTTTCCATACCTGTTATTTAATATGTATTATTATAATTAAATTAATACTTTTAAAATTCCTCTATTTTAACTTTTAATAGAGTAAATATCAATAGATATAATCCACACACTCAAAACCTTTGGGGTTCTCAATTTTTAAGAATGTAAAAGGGTCTTGATACGAAAAAGTTTTAAGAACTGCTCTGTATTAATGCACGGCTGTTATCTGCTCACTGATTTACAGGAGGTTCTTTCATCTTCTGATGCAATCTAGGTGCCAATCCTTTGTCAGGTGTACGTATTATAAACATTTCCCCCAGTCTGAGGCTTGTCTTCTTTACCGATGGGGCCTACTGTCCTACAGAAGTTTCCTTTTGATGCAATCCTGCTTTCCTGTCATGTTGTGCTTTTGTTAAGGATACTGTTCCTATTCTGAAACAGGAAAAGCCTCACTGGGCTTTATGAAGAACCCCCAGCTGGTACCGCTAAATGAATTACGGAGGGAAAACATGGCATTTCCCCAACCCTCTCCTTCCAAAGCCCTCAAGCTATGCACCTTCCACACTTAAGCAAACTTCAATCCAGATGGTAATTACCACTGAGCTGTAAGATCAACATAAAATACGTCGTTGGGTGTTTTCGAATATTCTGTTCTGTCTCAGACAAAATCGACTGTCTGTGATTCACCAAAAAAAGGGGTTTACCTTTGGTATAATATGTGTTTCTGTATTCCTCTTCAGAAGCTGATTAGGAAGGAAATGCTCATAAAACGTAAAGCACAATTTAATTTAGCACAGATACTTCTATATGCAAATATTTTAACTGGAAAAGATCTAACTCATTTAAAATTCAACAATATTGTGTATAAAGCTTTTGCATTTAAAAAAAATTTTCAGTGGCATCTTGGGAGTGCTGGGACGTGGGTTTGACCCTCGGCCTGGCACAGTGGGTTCCACTGATGAGGCAGCTGAGGCTTAGGTCACAGCTGCGGCTCGGATCTGATTCCTGGCCTGGGAGCAGGGCGGCCAAAAATGAAAAAAAAAAAAAAAATTCATACATACTGTTTTGCTTGATCTTTATAATAATCCTGTGTTATAAATGGAGACAACACTGTTATGCTAAGAACTGTGTTAGAGATAAGGAAAATGAAGTCCAGAGAAGTTAAGTGACTTATTAGCATCTGCACACACAGGATTCAAAACAAAATCTAACTTCCAGTCACAATTGAGGAAGATCTCTTAAAGATGATGGATAATTTTTGTCAATTAGAATGAAAGCGACGAGTAGCCCCAATTAGTCCTCACATACGGCAGGAATAAATCAAATACATAGGCATGGTTGGTACAAGTGACAGCAAGGAAGGTCTGGAGAGCATCTACAAGACATTCTCTGCCTTTCAAGATGACTTCCTATTTTTTACTGTACAATAAATAGCATGTGATTAATATGCCCTTCTGTTCATTAATGCTCCTGTTCATAATTATGGCCAATTCACCTAGTTCAAATTAGAGGAAGGGATGGTAAGTGTTCAGATGAAGCCTGGGAGGAAAAGATCAAAGGAAGAAAACTGGGTGGTATTTTCCCTGAAGGGCCAAGAAGAAGGGGCAAAATAATTAGGAAGAATTAGCAATAGAAGTTAGAAATAGAAAGGGGAAAAAAATAAACATCTCTCTAAAAGAAAAAGAAAAAAACTAAAAATCAAGGTATAAATGCATATTTTCAAGTCCATCACACGGAATTATCCACAGCATCAACATTATCCATGAGGCCTGCCTGTGTTAGAGCTTATGCATAACTGAAGATTGCTTCATTTGAAGATTCAAGAATATAAGGAGAGAATGTCACTGAACAGCAAGTACATATTTCAAGCTAAGGAGTTCAAAGTTATTTTCAAGTTATTAAAAGAATTGCCTTTTTAAGCCATCCTAAAATCTGACTCATCGCTGATCCATTTGACCACACTCAGTTATAAAAATTCTCCATATTTCTTTTGATTTAAATTCATCTTTGCTACAGAATAGATGGCATAAATATCAGCCCTACTGAAAAGTCTTTCATTAAAATAAGTTTCTCTTCATTGAATGATGGCAAAAAAATTTAAAAAAAAACTTCTCAAATTAGTGAATAAAATTGAAGGCAGAATATCCCTTGTTAAAGAATCTGAATAAATTCTGAACCATCTGCTACCTTGATCCATAACGCTTTACAGCTGTCATGGTGCCTGAGGAGGAAGCATTGTAAAAATTAATTGTTCCACCTCCATGATTCAAATCAGAGCAAAAAGTCAAAGACAGACTGATAACTACCAATAAATTCTCAAACGAAGTCAACATAATTATAGCTCGAAGAGACACTCTTCTTGAAAAACCACCCTATAAGTTCAATTATAGTTCCTACCTATCATTCATTGCCCTTGAGGGAAAAAAAATGCAGCAATCAACAAGAAGTTATTTAGAAATGATTTTAAAATCAGAACTGGAATCATGGTATCAGGAAGAGACAATCCATGACAATTCTAAAATGATCTGGATCTTCAACAGACCCTGAAGCATCACAAAATACAAAAGCATTGAATCATACAAAAATACTTAATGCAAAATTCCCAAAATAAAACAGGAAGTGGCATTTGTATGTGTTAAAATAATTTAATTCTCCCTGTACACTTCTGTCCACATGAGCCAACAGAAGTTAAGAATGCATACTTTACAATATTTACCTGTTCTCAGACATTCAACTCAGATGGCAAAAGTAGAATTCAATCACTAATGAAATGTTTAAAAAATATATATTAAACAAAAAAATGCTTTTTACAAGATAAAAAATAATCTTCCACAATGCAATAAATTGCAGATCACTGAAATTTTAACTCTTTAGATGACTTCAGTTCAGTTTTTGGTTTCAAAATCTAGAGACAAAGAAAAAGAAAAAGCACTGGCAGAATTTCTATCTGTTTTTACGTTTCTCTTTCTTGCTTCGACTATTTGTTACACTGTTTAAAGATGATGATGATGAAGGTGCTCTTGCATGACCTGTGGCCTTTAGATGGTCAAAAAGTTTGTTCCGGGATGGAAATTCACTGTGGCAGGTTGTACAGCTGATAAGCACATCATTCTGAGAAGGGAAAAAAAAAAATCAAACATCAAAGTATTATTATCTGAGAGCAGTGTTTTTGTTTTCATGTTGAGACTAAATATCAAGCAACTACAAAATAAAGATCTTTTAATAAAACAGACAGCTACCAAGACAGGCTAAACAAAGGCGGTTCTTAGAAGTGGAGTCTCATTACCCACCATCAACGTTAAGGGTCCTGAGACATTCAACAGCATGCATCACATGGACAAGGGTTTAGATTTCAAAGTAATGAAAGAGAACAGTAACCATACAATGTGATATGTTCAATATCTTTCTGTTTACTTTAAAGAAAAAAAATGATAGCGGCACATATGTAAATTCTATGCTTATCAAGGAAAACTGCTGGTGGGTCCATACCCAGGCAGTGCGGTGCAGAAGGGCTCGCCAAATACACACTTAGATCTTCAGAATTAGAATTAAGAATTTAAACAAGGTCCCCTGAAGAGCTGTCACTATATTTTGACCTACCATTGTCTGTGGTTCAGCAGGTACTCTGACAGATTTTTTTGTATCTTTGGCTTTCTTTCCTTTGGGTTTAGGAACACTGGAAAATAAATGAAAGAATTCAGCATAATCCAATAATAATGTATGCCTTTTATCTGTTGTCCTGCTCCCAGGAAGACTCAAAAGACTGACAAACATTTTAAAGGCTAATTCATTAATTTTACTGGCCACGTGAATTAATTTTCATGTCTCAAATCAGCTTTAAAAAAAAAAGCAACGTTAGAGATGACATCAGATACCA
Source organism: Catagonus wagneri (assembly GCA_004024745.2). Taxonomy (NCBI): domain Eukaryota; kingdom Metazoa; phylum Chordata; class Mammalia; order Artiodactyla; family Tayassuidae; genus Catagonus; species Catagonus wagneri. Next base: position 9,235,269 of record PVHT020000009.1, on the reverse strand, counting down.
AATTTTACAGAAAAACTAAGGAATTTGCTTCTAAGTTAAAGTACAAGCTAAAACAAGTCCCCTCAACTATCTCTGAACCTTTATAGTGTATTTTTTTTTAATGCTAAGTACTTAATATTCCATTTACTGCAGCAAACCATATTCACAGCCGACCAGCAGTACTCACAAATCACCTGTCACACTACATGTGGTTCCCCAAAGACACAACCTGCTGAACCTGATCCAGTCTATGACAAACATTTCATCAGTTCCATAGTGAAATGAGAAAAATAAAGAAACGGTAGTGCATTCATAAAATTAAATTTGCTAAATGTAAAAAGTTGTCTTTTATCAAAAGAGTACGCCCTTTCTGCTGCTCTGTTGGGTCCTTCTCCCCTTGTATTCTTTAACCCAGAAACTGCCAGCCAGTAGAAATCAGTTTCTTCCTGTTCTGCCATAACTCCAGAACCTCTCTCTACTTAATCTTCTTTATGAATTTTCATTTTCCTTAGTCCTCTCATACCTTCCCTCATTTGTGGTAACCGAATTCTTAGGGTAAAATCTAAGTGTAACTACTGACGGAACAGACGGGGTGGGCTATAACCAATGAATTACAATGCTGCCAAGTGCTTTATAAGTATACCATTCTTCCAGCAGAACCCAGGAGTCTGTATTAAGTTAAATGGCCTTTACATTTAAAAGATGCTGATTAGGAGTATACCACACTATTATGCAGTATTCAGCCAGCTTTGAAAGCATCAAGAAAATAACACTACATAAAAGGCAACAGAGTAACATTTACTACCTTACAAAATATCATCACAGGCCACAAACATACCTAAGAAAACTTAGGATAAAATTTCCAAAGTACAATTTACCACTTTATGACTGACAGCAGCTACGTCTCTGAAGCTAGTATCTAAGACCTTATTTTTAAAAAGTACTCTGGAGAGGATGTAATATACACATAGGAATACACTCAATAATACTGCAGTGACTGTGTACAGATGGTCACTAGACTTATTGTGGTGATCAGTTCATAAAGTATATGTCAAATCACTATGTTGTACACCTGAAACTAAAATAACGCTGTATGCTAACTATACTTCAATTAAAAAAATTAAAGGAAAAAAGTAAAAATTAAAAGTACAGTGCCCTCTAGATATGTTTTCATGAAAAGCATCTCACTAGGTGCTCTGCAGAGAAAAGACCCCAGAGAAAGGCGCTGGGCTTCAGGCCACCCACCCAGAGAGGGGTTCCCGTCCCAGCCCTGCCACTCCTCAGCAGTGAGGAGGTCACTCCAAGTCTCTGATTCTTTTTCTCATATCATTCAGTGAGAAAGCTGAACTTTAACAGTGGTTGCCAAAGTCTGACTTTGAGCAATGAGCGCCCCTTTTCCTCCCCAAATGAATTCCCACATCGAGGTAACATGGAAAACGAATGAACACATTTTAGCTCTCGATGAAGGAGGTGCTCGGGGGCCGGGAGCCCTGCCTTTTGGCCCACCCGTCGTGCGCCCAAGCAGCCCCAAGGGGTCTGGACAGGACACTTGGGCCCCAAGGAGCTAGCTGAACTGGGTCCTTCTAGTAGTCAGGGGGACGGCCTTAAACGCCAGCTGTTCCACTTACCAGCTCTTGTTCTGGGGCAAGTCATTTAACGGGGACTCGGTTTCCTCATGTGTGAAATGGGAACACACACCGAGCACCAGAGCAGTCTGTGACCTTCCCTTCCAGCTTCCCACACTCCAAAGCGTCCACATTGCTCATTCGTGTAGGTCCTTGTCTCCTTTTCCTACAGCCACAGGCCTACTGCGAGCATCTCCCCTCATCCGCGGCACCTAAACCCCACGCCCGTCCCCGCCACTCCAATGTGGAGCATTTCCCACTCGGGCTCCCAGCTCACTCTGTCACCTGAACTCCTTCTTCACGGTCCTGTGACAGGAACGTGATGCTGCCCACTGTTCAGACCTTCCCTCAAGGACTAAGACATTACTCTGCTCCAGAGGAACGGAGGAGGAGGCGGAGGCTGCGAGAAGGTGCGACAAGGAGAGGAAGGAGGGCCCTGGCCCAGCACTGTGGCCCGAGCGGCACAGGACGCCCAGGCTTCTAGGGCCCACACGTCTGTCCTCGTGACACAGCACCGCTGGCCCCAGCTTGGAGGTTCAGTCGGTGGGGTTCTGGGCGAGGGGGGCACGGCCTCGTCGGCAGCCTTGCTCTCAGGTGAGTGCCAAGGATTACTGACTCAGGACAAAACAAGAGCCTCAGCAGGATACGGGAAACAAAACGGTCTGAGCACACCGTCCAGCTTCTCCCCACAACACCGCCCTCTGCAGACGGATGTGTGTGTGTCAGTCGCAGACACACCTATAACCCCCCGAGTCCATCACGGGAAACGGGGTTTTATTTGATATATGAAAAGCCATCCACACCACCAGCATTAAGTAATTAGAAAATGGCATGCACGCCGACTCACCTTTTAGCTTCGCTTTTGGGGTCATCACACAGCTCGACAGTCTCCGTGACACCAGCATTTTCTTGGGGACCATCTTCCAATTCTTTGGCACTGTCTTGATTTAGGTTGTTATCTTCCAGGTCAACCTTTACTCCTTCTCCAGTTCCATTTTCATTGAAATTGTCATCATAATTCTAGGTAAGAAAACATGTGTGCTATTACAAAAGAAATAACACTACCAGCTTCTAATGCTACGTTTTAATAGCTGTAATAAACAACGGTAATGTCCTGTGCACTCTGATGTCCTGAGAGCATCTTCAGGAAATAGAAGGAGAGGCAGATAATAATTTAAGAACATGAATGTCCAGTACAGAAACAGTAAATTAGGGAAAACTGGAAATAAAACAAATACTCAGCGAATAGTTGCATATATGAAGGAAAATTATGAAGCTCTTAAAAGTCAACAAAGGAACTGATTCAATTATGTGGAAAAATACAACATATTAGTAAAAGTGGAAAAAAGAAAATTATATATAACATCTGATTACAATTTAATTCAAAAAAGTAATATCTATAGGCAGAATTAGGGAAGATATTTATACTCTTCCATATTTTCCAACTGATTTACAGTAAGTAACAGAGTCAGGAAGAAAAGAAAATGACAACAAACAGGCACTTTAAGAGAAGAAATGCCTGGCAACCATTTTCTCTAAGTACAACTGGTTTGTTTTTGTTTGGGGTAGTAACACTGGGCCACTTGTGCTTTCTTCCTCTCTTCTTCCCTCGTTCCCTCTCTCTGCACACACTGCTCACCCCCACCCACCCCGGACTGTGAGAGCCAGCTGCTAGCAGATTATCTCCTAAGAACAGAAACTTCTCCTACATATTCACAGTTCCCTCTTTCCACTGGAGAACTTAACACTGACATTATGTTCCACGATCCATATTCACGTTCCAATAATGTCCTTTTTTTGGTAATCCCTGATAGTGGATATAATCAAGGGTCACATGTTGCATTTAATTGTCATATTTCTTTAATCTCCTTTACTTGAGAACAATACCCTTCCATTTTTCTGTCTTGCCCAATATTGACATTTGATGGCTATTTTGCAGAATGTCCCATTGTTTGGATTTGTCTAATTATTTCCTCATGATTAGATTCAGGTTAAACATTTCTAGCAGGAATACTATAGAGATAATGCTGTCTTTCTCAGTACATTTTAATCAGGAAGCAAAACATCAGTTTCCATTTTTCAGTGACTGAAGTCTCCTCATTCGGGTAAGATGTGATTGCCAGACCGTTCTACTGTAAAGTACCATTTTCCTTTGTTAACTAGTAAGTAATGTGCAAAGTGTTACTTTGAGATGGTATTAATATCCTCTTCCCTAATAACTATTTACCCAATGAATTTGGCATCTGTGGATAATTCTTGTGTGAACCATTTATTACAATGATAGATGCGGAACAGTGATTTTTCTGCTTCTACCAGTCCTGCCATTTGCACTTGTACTAATTCGTAATGTTGTAATGAAGCCTTCCCGTCTCCTTTCTCCAACTCTTTTTCTAGATTTAATATAGATAAATGATTTTTTTTCCTTTTTATGGCTGCACCTGTGGCATATGGAAGTTCCGGGGCCAGGGACTCAATCCAAGCCACAGCTGAAGTAACACTGAATCCTTTAACCCACTGCGCCAGGCCAGGGATCAAACCTGCACCTCCACAGCAACCCAAGCCACTGCAGCAGGATTCTTAACCCACTGTGCCACAGCAGGAACTCCAATACACGATTTTTTAAAATAAAACCAATGTGTAAAAATCTATCACATTGGTTTCTTTTAGAACTCAAATTTTCCCGTATTTGATAATCCCTTAAACTGACCCCTGGGTACTTCTGACGTATCCCAATCAATTTCTGAGTATCCCCTTACTTTCCAGCATAGATAATCCAGGCTCACTTTGTACTTTCTCTGTCTCTGCTCTAAAATCAGTCATTTCTTCAAGGACCAAACCCTGCCTCCTTTAACTAGGGAAGGGGATTTGGAAACCAAGACGTGTGCACTCCATTTGCTCATTGCTAGTGGGGTACCACTGCTTCTGGGTCCTCACTGTGCGCTCGGCCTATGCACATACTATTTATTTTTTAATGGCACGAGCTCATACTGATACCTCCAATTCCAGTCCAACATTAGTGTTTTTTCCCTCTCGTTCCCTCAGTCTATACCTGAATTCCCTTCTCCCCACAAGAGAATCTGGTTCCCAACAATCACATATTTACTCATTTGCTCTACCCTCCAACACACACGAAACAGTCTCTGACACACCATAGCAACTCTGTCAAGACCGCTACTGAGCAAAGGGCAAGACTTCTTTCGCAGTTGATTTTGTCTTTGGAGAATGCCCGAGGACGGTGTTCAGAGTGCTGTCTGTGTTCAAAAGTTTCCTGGCTTAATCCTCCTTGCCAGCGTGTTTCGTTTGTTTACACTCAATTTCAGTTTTTTGGGTTTCCTTTTACAATGCTTAATGGTTTATGCAAATTTTTTGACAATACAGAAAACTCCCAGTCTGAAGTTTCTCAGGATCTGCTACTTCCTGCTCTTTAATCTACCCGTGTGTGTCTCCATACTACCTCTCCCTTCAAAAAAAGAGCTTATAAAATATCGGGAAAAGTACTACATACGTATGAACTGGGGCTTTCTTCATGATGTAGTCAGAAACCATAAACAAGAGATATCATCAAGAAATATACACCGCTTTGAAGGGAAAAAATGGGGTGGTAAACTGAAGCATTTTCCTTGGTAAGGAAATACAAATACATGTATTTACTGTTGCAATCTTTAGGACCTATTCATGACTCAAGATGAGATGGGCTTGGGTTAGATGCAAATCCCATTCAATTTTGTCTTTATTCTGGTGGTTCTGGCACACTCAAAGAAGGAAGAAAGTGTTCCAAACTAACAACTAGAAAGCCTCTGGGTGGAAGATATGAGTCATTTTATAAGAGGAACATACAATTTGCTATGTGGTTCTATAACTGAGGCAAAAAGTTCCAAGTCACAATTTTAATAGTGATTAACTTGTGTCATGTATCATATTTGGAATGATAAAAATTATCAAATATATTATAACTATTTATATAAATAAGCCAAATCTAAAATTTTATGAAAAATTATTACATAAGTTTTCTTAAAAACACTTCCAATTTTCAAAAAAGCTACAGTTAACATTTAATACTTAATATAATAAAATTATATTAAAATAATAGCACAGAAATTAATTCTATTCCATGTAGGACCACCAAATACCCTTAACAAAATAAAAACAAGCTTATTTTTATAGATTCAAAAAAATCCACAAGAGTAACTAACACACATGTTGTTCTATTTAAAAATAATTCTTAGGAGTTCCTGTCGTGGCGCAGCAGTTAACGAATCCGACTAGGAACCATGATGTTGTGGGTTTGATCCCTGGCCTTGCCCAGTGGGTTAAGGATCCAGAATTGCCGTGAGCTGTGGTGTAGGCTGCAGACGCAGCTCGGATCCCGCGTTGCTGTGGCTCTGGCATAGGCTGGCAGCTATAGCTCTGATTAGACTCCTAGCCTAGGAACTTCCATATACTGCCGGTGTGGCCCTAAAAGGAAGAAAAGACAAAAGAAAAAAGAAAAAAAAATAATTCTTGGAGTTCCCATTGTGGCACAGTGGTTAACGAATCTGACTAGGAACCATGTGGTTGAGGATTCGATCCCTGGCCTTGCTCAGTGGGTTAGCAATTCAGCATTGCTGTGAGCTAGGTCGCAGACACGGCTTGGATCTGGCACTGCTATGGCTGTGGTGTAGGCTGGCAGCTTTAATTCAACCCCTAGCCTGGGAACCTCCACATGCCATGAGTGCGGCCCTAAAAATAAAAAAAAAAAAATTCTTAAGAGAGATTAAATTTGGACCCCCAGTGTGAAATAACTACTTAAATTTTTGCGTAATACAAACAAACATATTTTTCAAGAAATCACAATCATTACAAGTTTCTAAACAAATGTTCCTTTTCCAAAATTTCATTTATATTGTTGGAAGAATAAACTTGGATATGCAATAATGAATCCCCAGATTTCCATATATTTCCGATTTGAACTGTTGTCTTGATTTAAAAACTTTATCATCACATGTGTCCAGATATTTTTTAATATGGTCTCTCAGTTAATTTTTGAATTTTGAGAATTCTACACACAAAATTTTTAAACATACAGACAACAGTAATTAGATAAATCAGACACATACATGTAACACAGTAAAGCACTGAAAAACCATTTTACAGCAGACATGAAATTAGGGAGCAAAAGCCCCTGTCCTTAATGCTGATTATACTGAACAAACAAGTGCACTCTAACTTTATATTTAACATTGACTGTTAACAAAACTTTTCAACATACCTGTGCTAGTTTCTGTTTCTTCTTCTTTTGTTTTTTAGTAAGTCTAGGAACAAATATAAATCAGAGTGTCAAACACCTGACTAAGAGAAAAGAAACAATACTAAAATATGAGTGAGATAAACAGAAGTAAAATATTAAAAAATATTTACTATCGTAAAGCATTATAAGGAAAAGAAAATATTCACATCGTTTTAGAAAAAATAACAGTGGTTCAATTCATAGCAATTAGCATATCAATGCTAATTAGGTATAGGTAACAACTAGGTATAAAACTTCTTTTAATACCATAATATATTCTGTAAAAATTATATCTGACATCACATCTCTACCCATTTCAATACGATAAAGTTCTAACTAGAAGAAATGCAGGAAATATCAACATGACAGAATAGCTTCTTTAAAATAAAGCAGTTACTTAAACGCAATTGCTGAATGTGCTAAGTAGGTCTAGCAACAGTTTTAGAAGTACTTTTGCTTTGGTGCATCCTCTGTTTCTTCCTCAGAATTGGCGTTCAGACTATTTTCATCGGTTTGAGGTCCTGAAAAATTTGCTTCCTCCTCCTCCAACTGTTGTTTTAACAAGGCAACCATTTCTCGATGCCTCTTTGATTTTTCATGATTCCTCATGCTGAAAGAACAAGCTGGTGTAAGTGACTGCGATGGGGTTAATTCACCTGTGCCCAGTCAAGCTACAACTCACTTTTTCCCATCAACTTAGCTAAAAGTTAGTGACACTAGAAGAGACACGGGACTCCGGAGGCATCAAGTACGCTGAAGTCTAGGACTCTGTTCTTCTTCCCTGTACTCCAGCATCACCCCTCCCTCTGTCCTTTTTCTACCTGGGTCTCCTTTTTTCATGTCAAGTTCTAATTCTTCTTTTCTAATTCTTAGAATTCAAGCCTTCTCCACTGATCCCTCTTAATCACTAAGTGCTTGCTAACTGGGAAATTACAAGGCAAGATTTCTAACATCGAAAAGACCCCTGGGATGTGCAAAGTAAAAGAGGTGCTTACTTCCTTTTGTTTTTTCAAGAGGCATCTCCCTTCGCATTCCCACCACCCTAAATGTGAATTCAGAGAGACCTCCACCCTCTGCCTGAAACTCCATAAACAATGTCTATTTCGGTGCCCCCATGGGCAACCAAACCATACTTCATAAAACAGAGGGGACAACACTTAAGCTACTAGAGCTTGATAAACTAGAAAGGAGGGAACTTGTGTCACTATCCACTTTATCTCATCCTATTCAGATTGGGATTTTCTAGCTGGAGTTGCTCCTCTTCCTTCCCACTAAGATTCTCCTTAAGACCAAGGTTCCTTAGAGAAATTGAAACATCTTGCGCCAGAAAATAAGCACTAAAAATATTGATGGGACATGTCAAAAGGACACAGGAACTAGGCTGAAGGGATTCTCATCACATCTGGAAAACTTTGAACAGGAAAAGGACAACAGTGAATTATAAAGCAATTCATAAATTTGTACTGACAACAGACAGATAGATAAATGCTGTTGTGTAAAACAGAAGGTCAAATGACAACGAATGATGCAGAGCACTGGCACCAGAAAAGCTTCATTTTCAGACCATTAGAGTGAAGACTGGTATAAGCTGAAATCATCAATGGATGCTAAATCTAGGAAGGAGATTTTGATGAGCGAGATATGTGCATGGCTCTGAAGTGTCTCCTAACAAACTAAACGTGCTGCAAGGGAAAATATGTTGCAAGGTACTAACTGTACAGTGGAAATTAAGACAATACTTTGATTGGATGATCAAACTGAGCACAACCAAGGAGAGGCAGACAGATGTTTGGTACTTCCAGACAGAAGCCCTGAGAGCAATACATGTTTACAAAGTATTTCAGCTAAGAATGTATAACCTGAATCTAATCATGAGGCAAGGGACAAACCCAAAATGAGAAACAGTCTCTCTAAAAAACATTTTAAAAGTCAGTATTCTTCCAAAATCTCCATGGCACAGAGAGAGGAACTGGTTCAGATTAAATGAGACCAAATAAACTAAATTCAATACGAGATCCTAGACCAGATCCTGTACTAAAGTGAGAAAAATTCTACATAGGACATTAATAAAGGATTAACTGACAAAAGTGAAATATGGGCAGTAAATGAAATGCAAGTGCCACATCACAGTTATAAATGTCCTGAAGTTGACAGCTCGACGGTGATCATGTAAGAGAATGTCCTTATTAAGGGATATAAACTGAAATATTTAGAGGTAAAGGAGCATTATGTACTTACGTACACAACTTACTCTCAGATTATTCCAGAAAAAACCCTGTCTGTGCGTGTGGAGAGAAAATGAACACATGCAAATAGGGCAAAACGTGAGCAACAGGTGAATCAGGCATTCTACACTCTGTTCATGCAACTTGTCGTAAGCCTCTGACATTGCTTCCAAATAAAAAATAACTTTTTAAATCCCCACCATTGCTCGTTTTTTCTTGCTTGTTTCTAACTTGTTTCACCAGTCCCCTCGATACTCTGTCCCTTTTCCCTCGGGTCCCAGAGTGACACCACCTATGACTCCCGCAGTCCCATTTCCATCCTTTAACCACCTTCTTTACTGTACGTGTTTTGCTGCTCTTTTCCCTTCCTAATTCTGCTCTGATTTTCTCCCATATTCCTTCCCCCTCTTGTTGACAGTATCCTTCTTAATACTCCTCTCTTCGTCATTGTTTTCCTAAGATAAAGTCCTTCCCCTTCAGCGAATACAACACAGCAGGCCACAGCTGAAGCTCTCGGGCTGGCAGCAACGGCCTGGGTGGGAGTGTGCTGGCTGGCAGGGAGTTGGCATGACAGGGGAGAGAGATGACTAGCTCTGCTTTAGCCCCCTTGCCCATGTGACCTTGCCTTTCATACCCAAAACAAGCGACGTTAGAGACAGTGAACACATTAAAAAGCAGCTACTACACAGGAACACTGCGTGAGTAGGAATCAGGACAACAGGCTTAACTGCTGGTACAAATCCTCCCTCCCCTGCTGGGAGGACGTGTCAGGGCTAGTGACCACCTGCTTAGGAGCATTTTGGAGGACTTTCAAAGTGTGACACTTCACCATAAAAGAATAGGTGAGTTCAAAGACATTAAACTTACGCCTTTTCCGCCTTGAAAGATTTATCACACGCTGGACAGTAAAGGCCATCATAAAGTTCTGCATCCTCAGCCTCGTCACTATCCTTACCTACGAGAGGAAAAGTAAGAATCCTGTTTGATCAGAACATACATCTAACACATGTGAACAAGTTACAGCTCTTTAGTGAGGATCAAAAGTCGCACACATATCAGAAACTAAAATTTGTGTTACTTCCTCACCAAGAAAAAACAATGTTATCAGGATCTGGCCGCCTAAAAGCAGTACTGAACTATAAAGCTAGGCTTCCAAACAGATCACTTTTCCTTTCAAATTCTTTTCATGGTCTACTTAGAAGGTTCAAAAAATTCTTAGAGTCTTGGGTGTGAGTTAAGTTCAGAAAATCAAAGGGCACTTTCATAGTTCTACCATGAAGCAGTTTTTTCTACAGAGGTTTTTCACTTTACCTCTTGAGCAGGATTTGGTGTAACACATCTATAACTGTAAACTACTCATAATGCTTAAATAGGCTTAGCTTATGACATTCCATCACTACCAGAAAGACAGGTCAGAGTTCCCACTGTGATGCACTGGGTTTAGAATCAGAGCAGCAGCATGGGTCCCTAGGGAGGCAACGGTCTGATCCCCGGCCCAGTGCAGTGGTTTAAAGGATCTGGCATTGCTGCAGCTGCGGTGTACGTTGCAACTTTGGCTCAGGTTCGATCCCTGGCCCAGGAACTTCCATATGCTGCAGGTGTAGCCACAGGAAAAAAAAAAAAGTCATAAAATAGTACATTACATGTAAAGTTTAACTTTGTCTTTACAGACTTTTATAAGTTTGAAGTTTATTACAAGGGAATAATTACTATCAATAAGACTACAGAATCTAAGTTCAAGTGAAAGTCTTTGCACAATCCCATATTCTATCTTTGGAAGAAATAAACAAGTAAAGGAATTCCCATTTCAGATTTATTATGGGATCAAGAAGATCCCAAGGTAACTCTTCTATATTCTATAGCTTGTTTTTTATAAGCAATGGGAATATAATTCTGAAGGACAGTCTCACTGAAATCATAAATGATCAAAATACCTCCAATGTTTAGTATACTTTCCAATTATATGTACACCTTCAAAGAAATAATTTAAAAAAGCTGGATTTGAAGTAAAAATTTGGATTGAAATATGTTCTCAAAGCTTCTCAGAGTCTTAGTTTCTTCATCAGTAAAATGGAGATAATTATAGGAGCTAAACCTGTATTTAAGGGCTAGTGTGTGAGAACCAAGCAAGATCTTATAATGAAAGTACCTTATAAATTATGAAATTACATAATTACGCCACCTCACATTTATACAGTGCTTTATAACCTCAAAGCACTTTCACACATAGTACTTCTAATTCATTTAGAAAATGTTCCATTTCCTAATCACTTGGACTAAATAAAAGTCTGGCATTTTATCATTTGAGCTCTTGGTCTGAAAAACCCATTTGTAGACAAGTGAAACTGATTAAACTATGTTTAGATCATTCCATTTCTCCTGGAATAGCCGGAGACAGGGAAAATTAGGTATACTGACTGCTAATCTCAACGACGCCCAGTCCTCTCCTTTTTAGGTAGTCACATGCCTGAGCTCGAATAACAGAGGCAGAGAGAAAAGACCCGTGTCAGACACCAAGAAGGGCCCCTCTACAAGTCAGAAACGAGACTGCTTATATAGATCAGACAGACTACTGCACATCAGCTTCTCTGGAAAGAGTTGCTATTAAAACTTAACCTACTTACTTAACTGCATTTTTAACAAAATAACCAGTTACATCTGACAATATGTCCACTTCTCAATATATTTATGCAGCCAAATAGTTTAAAACATGGTCTGAAAAGAGTTTGTTGATAAAACTGCCGCAATTATACTACTTTCACAGACTACGTTTGCTTGGCCAGGCCAAACTGTTTTTCATTTCAATTATCCACCATATTAAAAAACTGGGGGATGGCACATAAAAATCCAGATTTCCAGCTTCACTTTAAAAGCAAACCAAACATGAAATGGACAACAATCGGCTGGAACCCAGGTGTTCTCCAGGTCCCCCTGCCCCATTCCTTGCTGTCTCACACCTGAACCCTTGATGGCGCATGTAAACACCCTGAGTGTACAAGCCCTGCACCCAAAAACATTTACTTCCCATGATTTCTTTTCTTTTTTTTGTCTTTTGTTGTTTTAGGGCCGCACCTGTGGCATGTGGAGGTTCCCCGGCTAGGGGTCGAATCAGAGCTGTAGCTGCTGGCCTACGCCACAGCCACAGCAACGTGGGATCCGAGCTGCGTCTGTGACCTACACCACAGCTCACGGCAACGCCGGATCCTTAACCCACTGAACAAGGTCAGGGATCGAACCCGCAACTTCATGGTTCCTAGTCAGATTCGTTTCCGCTGAACCACGGCGGAAACTCCTACTTCCCACGGTTTCTTAATGAATGGAAGAAGTTACCGTCCTGCCCATCTTTGAGCTCCCGTTCTTCTGTTTCATCTTCACCCGATCCATCTCCAAACTCCTTTTCATACTGCGCCTCCATCTCCCTGAGCTCCTTCTCCAAATCGGCCACCGTCATCCAGCTCTGCTCTTTGTACTGCTCTGCCAGTCTAGACGCACACAGCACAGTCTCTGCATTGGTTTTATTTACTTTGAGGGATTAAAATCCATCCCTAGAGCTTCTTCCTCCCAAATTATCAGTGCTTACAAACTTAAAACCTGTGATTATTGAAACGAGCAAAATCTCTTAAATCTGTCATCTGTTATACGGTTGATTCTAACTGCTCCAATAGGTAATGGGTTTTGAAACAGATAACTCTTAGCAACTTATTAAAAGTCTTCAGGCGGTTTTAATTCATTAGTGTTAAGCAAAGTGCTAACTTTCCAAAGATGAGGTAGGGAGAATTTTCAGGAAGTGAATAGTTTTAATGAATGTTATAATGCGCTGGGCACAATGCTTTTACAGTGACTCAAAACAACAGAACTTTAAAGGCACTAAGATGAACTAAATATCGAGGAGTACACTGACAAAGCAGAGTATTGCACAGTGCTTGAAAGCAGGGCACTGGCCTGACTTCTGGGGTCTAATTCCCACCTCTGGAATTTACTGATCATGTGATCTTGGTTCTCTCTGCCTCATTTCCTCAAAAGAAAGAGGGTGAAAAACAGAACTTAGGTCACAGAACTGTTGTGACAAAAGCACTCAGAACAGGGCCTTGTACAGAATAGAATTCAATTAGCATTAGTTATCACTAAACATTACAAGGGTCTGTAAAGGGTCTCGAGTATAAAGGGATCCTGAAGGAAAAACATCTAACTCAAAAGAAAAATTTTTTCACAGGAGATGAAAAGATGCCAGGATGTAGAGAAGGATGAAGCCAGGATGAGGAAAGCACCACGCCAGGTACCCCCTGATGCTTCCTGTGACCCACACCTACATCTAGACAGGGTCCAGCCAGCACCACTTACTTGGCCTGCTTTAGCTTCTGCTGCCGCCTCATGGCCTCGGCCTTTCTCGCCTTCTCTGCATTCTGTTCTTCCACGAGTTTCCGATGGGCCTGGACTCTTCTATCTCTTTTGCGGATGAACGCCACTAGCTGACGCACAAGCTCATTCTTCTCTTTCCTTGCTTTGTCTCGAATCTTTTTGTTCTCTTTTTCCATAGCTCGTTTCTCCCAACGGTTTGAAGCTTGTCGGGTATCATATTCTTCTTTCCAAGCAAAGTTCTTCTGCGTGCAGAAACTCTGCCAGTAAGCGTAGAAAGGATGGACTACCTAGTGATAAAGAAAAGAGGTATAATGCTAGTTTTTTATTAGGCTCTTTTTAAAGTATGGCAGCCAATATTGCTGATGTAAAGTACCTAACCTCTTTTCTTTATATATACAGCATTACTATTAATCAATAGAAAAGGCAGTCCTTTGAAGCCTTTATAAAATAAATCACTCTTCAGAATAAACTTGATGAGGAAATTAATGGAGTGGGACCATGATCGATAAACAAGGAAAAGTAAAAAGAGGGTATGTGATCTGGAAAAAAAAGAGAGGAAGAGAGAAACAGGATAGGACCGAGAACTAGAATCCATTTTCTTAAAATAAAGAAGCGGGAGTTCCCAATGGGGCTTAGCAGTAACAAATCCAACTAGTATCCATGAGGGTGCAGGTTCGATCCCTGGACTCACTCAAGTGTTAAGGATCCGGCATTGCCGTGGGCTGTGGCGTAGATCACAGACATGGTTTGGATCCTACATTGCGGTGGCTGTGGCGTGTAGGTCGGCAGTTAACAGCTCCGATTAGACCCCTAGCCTGGGAACTTCCATATGCCGCAGGTATGGCCCAAGAAAGAAAGAAAGAGAAAGGAAGGAAGAAAGGGAGAGAAAGGGAGAGAGAGAGAGAGAGAGAGAAAGAGAGCGAGAGAGCGCGTGAAAGAAAGGAAGGAAGGAAGGAGGCACAAGGAACTATAGCCAATACCCTGGGATAGACTATGATAAAATATAGAAAAAAGAATTACATATACGTATGATTGACTCACTTTGCTATACAGGTGAAACTGGTACAACAGTTTAAATCAACTATACTTCAGTAACAATTAAAAAATTAAAAAATTTTAAATTAAAATGAAGTGGGGGAACACACACTGATAAATGCTAATTACAAAATGGTGATGAATTTTCGTTTTCTTTACCGTATCATAGTCACTCTGGGAGTCTCCAAAAGTTGGGAAATCCTCAACATCCTCTTCTAAAGCAGATTCTAGTTCTTCCTTTGCAATCATTTCAAAAACATTACGATACACTGTATAAAAGCCCTAAAAAAACAGTAACAGAAACACAAATCCTTAACCCTTTTGTAGTCTTAATCAGAGAATAAGATTTTAAAATGTAACATGAAAAACTTTAATGTTAAAGAATTAGAATCCTATGGAGTTTCCATTGTGGCTCAGCGGAAATGAATCTGACTAGCATCCGTGAGGACACAGGTTTGATCCATGGCCTCACTCAGCAGTTTAAGGATCCAGCGTTGCCATGAGCTGTGGTGTAGGTCACAGACGCGGCTCAGATCACATGTGGCTATGGCTGTGGCTGTGGTACAGGCCGGCAGCTGTAGCTCCATTTCGACCCCTAGCCTGGGAACCTACATATGCTGCAGGTGCAGCCCTAAAAATACCAAAAAAAAAAAAAAAAAAAAAAAAAAAAAAAAAAAAAAAAAGAAAAGAAAAAAAAAGAAAAGAATTAGAGATCCAAGCTCTGTCACTGCAAGTACATTTAGGTTTCCAATGAAGCTTTCTATGTGCTGGTAGTTTAAATGTGATAGCAATGTTTTTCCGTTTTTCAAAATGAACGCTGTTGCATTTTTTACTATAGGATAATTTTAACAATTCTCTTTGTACCTGAGAGTCTTACTTAAGTGCCTGATAAGAAATTATCAGTGAGTTCATGTCATACCTTTTCATCATCTCCATAACCAGAGTAACAGGTCACAGTGAAGTAGTGAAGCAAATCTAAGCTGTCATCTTGAAACTCTCCGTCAAGCCCACCTTTAAGCAGAGCCTCTCTATGATTATCGTACCTAAACAACAAAGTTAGGAACACATCAGTAAAGGCTGAATACATAAAAATTCAAAAGGATTCCTTACTCTGAAACAGTCAAAATATAATTATTGTACATTTTAATGTGGTCAACCCACAACTAATATATTTGAATATCAACATGAAAAGACCTAATAATCATGCATAGAACTGTTGATTAAAACTATGTTTGAAACTCCCAGTACCTTACAGGTGTGCTATGGTATTAGCCCGTATGAAGAAGGGAATTTAATAAGCCCGGGAACTTCCCTGACGCTCCCAGAAAGGTAGCTGCACTTTCAGAGGCAAGAAACCGTACTAAGCCAGACGTAGTAGATATAATCTGGTCCACAGACCACTTCCACTTCTGGGATCTGGGAACTCACCACCGGGTACCAGAATCGCACTCTTCCAGCGTTTATGTACGGGATCTAGCAGCTTCACACACATACAATTACCCCTCATGATAGCTTCATAAAGTTAGTTATCATCCTCGTTTCATGTAACAGGAAACTGAAGCTCGGCAATATTAAATAACTTGTTGTCGACAATCATAAATCCAAGAAGCAGCAGAGATAGACTTCAAAGCAAGTCCTGCCCTGGAAGGAGCAGCTGCTCAGTACCACCTCCAGGAGAGTTAGGAGGCAGGAGCTTTAAACAAACAGACAAGGGAATCCTCAGGATAGAAAAACAACCTTAGATCTAGAGAACAGGCCAGGCCAGAAGGAAGGCAGGAGAGAATTTCAAAGTTTCCAAAGGAAGGTGAAAAGCACTTCTAAGGCCAGATTCCCAAATTCCTCAGAAGGAGAAAAATTTAGGATTCTTTGATTTTTATATACAAGATAATTTAATAAAGAGTTTTCCTTACAGCCTTTCTCTTGACAGCCAGCCATACTGTACGCTAACACGGATGAGCTGAACACCCATCTGCTCTTTGCAACAGCAAGATCCTGCACAGCTATGTCAGGACTTAATACCTATTCCTCTGTAGGAAAAAGTTCATCGAGGACCTAGAAACCCAGAAGCTCAAGTGTCGAAATTTTTGTTTGGAAATGGCATTAAATTATCAGTTCATCATTAGTAAAAGTATCAATCACGGCTGTAGAGGTATCACTCGATTTCTTCACATAAAGTAAGGAGCTCTCGGGAAAAGATTACCATTCTTGATGAAACCACTCAATCGGTCTTTTAAGGATAAGTCAACATTCTTTCTTTTCCGACATCAGTAAATTTGTCAGACATCAAAGAGAACTTATTCAGTGAGGGTCACTTCAGAAGTATCAAAATTAAAATTAATATTGCCGAGCTTTGTTTCGTCTATAAAATCAGCGTTGCAGTAATCACCTCCAAGCTCCTTCCTACCCAAACCCTGCATTTTATGGAACAGGTGGCTGGTACTTCAGAACACACCGCAAACTGCTTAACGTATCACATTTTAAAAAATCTCTCCACGGACCACTGTTCCCCACAAGACAGACCAGGAGGCCGGCGCCACGCTCACCATGCTCTCTCCTGAGGGTCACTCAACACGTCATACGCTGCCTGGATTAGTTTAAATTGTTCTGCTGCTTCTGCGGCATTATCCAGATTTTTATCTGTTAAAATAAAGGCACAGAAATTCAGTCATCGGAAAGTAGAGGACAGGGAGTTCCCGTTGTGGCCCAGCGAAAACGAATCTGACTAGTATTCATGAGAATGCAGGTTCGATCCCTGGCCTCGCTCAGTGGGTTAAGGATCCCGTGTTGCTGTGGCTGGGGTGTAGGCTGGCAGCTGCGGCTCAGATTTGACCCCTGGCCTGGGAACTTCCATATGCCATGGGTTCGGCCCTAAAAAACCAAAAAAAAAAGTAGAAGACAGAATCTAAAAGGGACCTCTTTCATCACAGATGCCATAAACAGGTGAGTGTAGAAAATGAGGAAAAACAACTAGGGAAAAGTAGAGAAAATAGATGGTAGCTGATAATTAGGATCTGTCATGAGTGTCAACCTGAGTAGACATTTCATGCTTTTCTCTAAATCTCAGTGCTTCACCGAGCACTCAATCTGGATATCTACAAACAGAAACCCCGACTAGTACACACTTTATTTTCAGAAGGAACAAAATATATACATCAAAGCAGTTACAGAAAGGCTGTTACTACTTAGTGCTAGATTATGTTTAATCTGTCCTTACTACTGTCCTTAAAGTTATCAGCATATAACAAAATAAATCTCATAAAGTTTAAAAAAATATATCCTGACCAATTACTTTTCCCTCAGCTGTGCTTCCGTAACCAAGGAGTTCAGAAAAGCATCTTCGTCTCAGGGTGGCGGCCAGCGTCCGAGATGGCCCACCTCCTGGCACTAACACCCTTGTGTGGTCCTCTCCCACGTCACTGCGGGTGGTCTGTGTGAGCGAAAGCAGGCAGCAGAAGTAATGATGGGACAGGACCCTGCTTCCAAGATTGGATTATGAAAGACTGCGGTTTCCATCTTGGGGGTTCACTCTCTTGGGTTGCCCCGGAAGGAGCCAGCTGCCATAGCACGAGGACGCTCTGGTGGCCTATGAGAAGCCCGTGTGGGGAAGAGTGGAGGCCTCCGGTCCTCAGGAAGCGCCTTTTCCCAGATACTGATGATTGAACCTTGTGAGAAACCTTGAGCCAAACCAACTAGCTACACCGTTCTGATTCTGATCCCCAGAAACTGTGAATCCATAGCATGAATTTACTGACTCTTGGTTTTAAGCCCTGAGTTTCTGGTCACTTGTTACACAGCAATAGATAACTAATTCACTGAGAAAGCGAGACTTTTTGAATCCACTATGGAGTACTTCAACGCTCTTTAAACTGTAACTCGATACTTGCCTTCTAAGAAAAAACTATGACAGAAATCATCTCAAAACAAGGCCCTCAAGGGCTCTTACCTCCGCTTCTCAGTTACCATTCCACAGCCCCAAGCTCTTCCAGCGGACTTCTGCTCAACAGCTGACACTGACGACACTTTATCAAGTAATTTGCCATAGCCTTTTTGCTAAGATGTTTTACCACAAAAAGTTTTCGATATTATTTTAGAATCATGGTCCCTCGGAATTGAAAAAGGAAAAAAAACAAAAACTCCATCACAGGAGCCTAGCAGTTGGAGAAGTAACAGATCCCAGGTCTAGCTCCCCCTCTTCCGAGCAGCCCATCTGAAGACAGCCAACGGTCAGCTCCCAGCCTGCCTCTCCTCTGGACAAATCTCCCATTTCTTACTGCACACCATAATATCCTCTACTGCAAACGCAGGCAAAGCACACTTGGAGATCAAGGCGCCATCCCTTAATTCCTTAACATTCTACTCGAATCACTCCAACTAACTACATTAGCTTTTAGCAACAATATCACATTGCCATGTTGAATTTATGGCTGACAAAGGTTCAAGTACTTTCGCACTGACTACTCACAAGCCAACTGACAGCTGCATAACAAATTGCTTTAAACTCAAATATAGCCCTTAGTCCAGTCTGTGGCCAACACTGAAGATCACCCAGCACCCCCCTCTCCTCTTACAGCCTTTACTGCGGAGGATGCATAAGCTCAAATACTTGCTTATTTTTCAGCAGCCTCCCTTGCTGCCAGGAATGTGACAAAGTTCTGACCAATGAGACGAAAACAGAAGTCTGTTAGTGTATTTTCTTTCCTTCCTCTCTCTTCTTGTCTTGTATGTGCACATTACAGCCATTTGAGACCATCAAGAGATTCACAGTGACACGACTTAGCCACTGAAATAATGTCAGCAGCCTTCTTGTGGTAAGAAAAGTAAATCCTCTTTTTTTCTTTTCATGGCTGCATCTGCAGCATATGGAAGTCCCCAGGCTAGGGGCTGAACTGGAGCCACAGTTGCCGGCCTATGTCACAGCCACAGCAACGCCAGATCTGAGCCGCATCTGTGACCTATGCTGCAGCTCGTGGCAATGCCAGATCCTTAACCCACTGAGCAGGCTAGGGATCAAACCTGCATCCTCATGGAGACTACGCTGGTTTCTTAACTTGCTGGGCCACAACGGAAACTCCCTGAGAAAAATAAATTTTTAACTTACTGAAGCTAGGCTTGTGCCTAGGTTTTCTGTAATTTCCAATGAGCATTCTCAAATTCTATCTTATTGTGGCCTTGTGAGTGGATTCTAAATACACGATACTGAGTATCCTGTTGTAATTATGTGTTTTAGATTTTTATTACTGCCCCGTGACAAATATTACTAGTTGCCTGATATCCATTCTCTTCTTCTTTACAAAACCCTGATTTTGTTCACAGTGGTAACGTATCCAGTTTAAAAATTCACCTTCGCAGACTTTGCTGATGTTGGAGTTGTCAGGTGACCCAATTTTAGCTTATCAGATATAAACACAAGTCTAAGAGAGGCCTCCCAGCAGAGGTACTGTTTTTCCCGATGAAAGGGATGGGCCTGGGTGGCACTCACCTCATGCCCCTAACTCACCCCGCGTCCTACCCAAAGCCAGGGAATACTGCCTGCAGGTGGATTATGAGGACTGAGGCAGAAACTGCCAGTTCATTCCCTTCTTCCGGTAACAACTGAACCTTGATTTTATGGAGTCCCCGATCCCGAAATAAAGACTCCATTCCCAGTCTCCCTTGAAGCTTGACATGAACGTGTGACTAAGTGCTGGTCAATAAAATCTATAGAATTACTCTGTGGCCGCTTTTAAGACTCTTCCTTGCAAGGCGACCAGCACACACTCTGTCCCTGCTTTATCCTTTCCTCCTGCTCTGCCTGGGATCCCCGGCTGCCACCCCAGATGATGTCAGATGATGAGCGAGGCCCCATGTGACTGACGGTTGCTAAGCAGAGCTCAAGGACCTCATGGAGGAGACCTGCTACACCGGGGTTCATCCGCCTCTCTCTGAACCTCCACAGGAGAGCAATGAGCTTCTCTGAGGCTTAACCGCTCACACTGGATGAAAAGGACTCAAGCCCTATGGCCAGGACGGTGGAGCAGGTCTTTCATGGCCTCATCAAGCAGCTGGAGCTACCAATGTGGGCCACCTCTGGATTTCTTGCTACATGAGAAAAAAAAAGCAATGACTACTTGGTTTGATCATGACTGCTAGCCTCCTGTCACATGCAGCCGAACACAACCCTGATACCTGTCACCTTCAAGGTGATAGTCCAGCTCACGGTTTCTATGTCTTAATCAATCATTTATAACATTTTTGTCAGATAAACAACAAAAAAAAGGCACAGTTTAAAGTAAAGCAGAATGGGAGTTCCCTTCGTGGCTCAGTGGTTAACGAATCCGACTAAGAACCATGAGGTTGCGGGTTCGATCCCTGGCCTTGCTCAGTGGGTTAAGGATCCGGCGTTGCCATGAGCTGTGGTGTAGGCTGCAGACGCGGCTCGGATCCCGCGTTGCTGTGGCTGTGACAAAGGCGAGCAGCTACAGCTCCTGTTAGACCCCTAGCCTGGGAACCTCCATATGCCACAGGTGCAGCCCTAGAAATGGCAAAAAGGCAAAAAAAAAAAAAAAGTAAAGCAGAACGGCAGAAAAAGCCAGCAACTAAATCATCTGGCATGAGACAAAAAGGTGACTGGGGGAGGAAGGTGGGTGGTTCTTCTTCACCTTTTAATCTGTTCTGTACTTTGTTGTCCTGTGTCTTCCCACTCCCTTCTTTCCTCCCTCAAAGAAGTCTGGTGAGAGCGAAAGCTTTTAAACACAATACCCATCGATGTACCATCTGAAAGTAAGATCTAATTGCTTACTGAAGCTTCCTTCTTAAATGATATTTTCAATCTGTCCTATGGCTTTATATTTCACTTAAATACACCTATAGCTGTTTGACGAGGCTGAACTGAGTTCTAAAAGCATGAATGTAATAAGTTAAAAAGCATCATAGAAACGGAAAGTTCACGTTAATTATTAGTCAAGTACAAACACCACAAGTATTGCAGATCCAGTCACTGAGGTTTAAAAGGCATTCTCACGCTGTCCTTTGTGGTTTTCTTTTGATCCACTCACGCCCTCTTCCACTTTCTCCCAAATGTTTTTACAGTACCTACCAGGACATCCTGGATCGCCTTTTAAGCACTGCCTTGACTGAGGCCAGCTCCCCGAGAACGCCACTTCCCTGCAGCCCAGCTCTCACACAGCAGGTCTGCTGGCGGAGCTGCCATCCTCCTGGTCCCTGGTCCTCTACTCTCCCCTGAGTACAAACCAGCATTCCTTCCAGATTCAGACCATTTGGCCATCCCTCCTTCTTCCCTTCCTTCTCACTGTCCTTTCACCTCCCAACCCCTACTGAGAATTTTGGCACGTGACTCAGTCTCCACCGGCAGGACCTAGCATCATCCTGGTCACGCCAGTGTCGGGACCTTCTGGTCTCCCTGCCTCCAGCCTGCCCTCTCTTAGTCATTCTCCCCACTACAGCCAGAAGGATACCTGAAAAACACAAACCTTTCATTTCCCTGCTTTCAACTCTCCAATGGCTTCCCAATGTGCTTAGGTTAATATGCACTCTACATAATCCAGTTTACCACAGCCTTCAGGACCTGGCCCTTAAAACTACCGTATGATCCAGCAATACCACTCTGGGGCATGTATTGGGACAAAACTTTCATTCGAAAAGAAACATGCACTCTTATGTTCACTGCAGCACTATTCACAATAGCCAAGACATGGAAACAACCAAAATGTCCATCAACAGATGAATGGGTTAAGAAGATGTGGTACATATACACAATGGAATACTACACAGCCATAAAAAGAACAAAATAATGCCATTTGCAGCAACACGAGATTCTCAATGAGTGAAGTAAGTCAGAAAGAGACAAGGAGTTCCCACTGTGGCTCAGCAGGTTACAAACCTGACTAGTATCCCTGAGGATGGGGGTTTGATCCCTGGCCTTGCTCAGGGGGTTGCAGATCCAGTGTTGCCAAGAGCTGTGGTGTCGGTCACAGACACGGCTGGGATCCCGTGTTGCTGTGGCTGTGGTGTAGGTCAGCAGCTGCAGCTCCGATTCAGCCCCTAGCCTGGGAACTTCCACATACCGCGGGGGCAGTCCCAGGAAAGCAAAAAAATAAAAATAAAAAATAAGAAAGAGAAAGACAGATACCACATGATATCACTTATATGTGGAATCTAAAATATGGCACAAATGATCCTATCTACAAAAACAAATCACGGACAGGAAGGGCACACTTGTGGTGGCCAAGGGGGAGGGGGAGAGAGTGGGATGAATGGGGGGAGTCTGGGCTTAGTAGGTGCAAACTATTGCATTTGGAGTAGATAAGCAATGGGGTCCTACTGTAGAGCGCAGGGAACTATGTCCAATCTCTTGGGGCAGAACATGATGGAAGATGGTATGAGAAAAAGAATGTGTATATATGAATATGTGTATATATGAATGACTGGGTCACTATGCTGTACAGCAGAAACTGACACAACACTGTAAATCAACTATAGTCTTAATTAAAAAAAAAAAAAAAAGACCTGGCCCCCGCTCACCCAGCCAGGCTCACCTCTTTCCCTTCCTGGACTCTGCCGTGCTCTCCCTTGCCTCCCACCTCCTGTATTCCCTTAACTTCCCACTTTAGGTCTCGACCTAGATGTCACTTCTGCAGTGACACATGTCTATCCCAGCCACACAAAAACCCAGTCCAGGAGGCTACACGTGCTCATAAGCACCTTGTATTTGCCCTCAGACCACCCTTCACTAACTGGATTGAACCTGCCTGTTTTCCTGTGTCTCCCAGAGGACAGCAAGGCCAGGGCAGGGACCACTCCAGCCCCACTCCACAGCGAGGTGTTCAGGCACCAGACATCAGGTGAATTACCGAAAGCCTGGTTTTCACCAGGCAGGACTGCTGACCCTACTGGAAATTATTTTTTCAGTTCCTCAATAAAGGAAATAAAGGTAGCCTCTTATGTAACAATGAAAACAGGCAGCCTTTCTATCTGAAAGTCTTTGAGGCACAGCCCAAATGTCAACCTTGGAAACATCTAACAACACAGTACCTTACACACAGAATGAAATTATACATTTGCTGAGTGACAGACTTAACAAATTAATGAAACAGCAAGGCAAAGTGTATCAAAATCATATGTCCCCTGAGAGAATATTTACCCTTTTTATGTAGAGACATCGTCAAACCAAGATAATTAGGATGCTATGAATTCTGGTAACATTCAAAAAAGATTTAGTTCCTAACGTGTTTGGTTTTAAAGTTGTTAACTGATATTTTAGTAACATTTGCATGCTTCCTTTCTACCTTGCATGATTTCCAACTAATCCCCAAACCTGGTAATTTTTCTTTTACAACATCTCTTCACCCTGGGCCTTACACCTCCCACTGACCCCAGGGCCCTAAGGTGCCCAGGGTGGACTGTACCCCTGCCTCCGCCCCTCTTCAGTCCACTAAGCTGCCTGCAGAGTACCTGCCCAAGGCATCTCAATAAAACCAGTCTCAACTCTCCATTACTGAAAAAGCAAATTTCAGACCTTAGCCTAAACGTTCCAAGCCCTTTATAATCTACTCTCTAGAAACTCCTCAAAAAAACATTTCAATATTGTCATCAAAATTATATATGTATTTGGCCACAAGCATTAATCCTCTTTCTCACCCTTTCCCAGAGAGTCAATGAATTCCTAACTCGATTTCTAAAGGCAGCCCTTATTGCTCTAACAATATGCTCCTACACTATTTTTGGATTTGTTAATTTTGGATATAGCCAATGACTTCCTCCTGTAATGAACATGTAGCTCCTTTACCTCTTTCCTTCCAATATATACCAGCTTTTTGTAGTTCCTCTGCTGGCCAATCATTACAACTGCAAGCCACCACCCAAACCTTTACTCCTAACCCATCCATTTACTCCCTAACCACACCCATTACCTGAGTCCTGAGCCCTTCCTTCAGCTCCTCTCTCAACTATACTTTCAGACTTCCAATAAACACAGCCTTCAGTCCCCTGGACCATCTCTTGTCCACCACAGCGCCCTTTCCCATGCTGTTACGTTCATTTCTCTCAATCCTATTCCTCTAGGATCCGCTAAAGTCCAGGCTCATCTGCCAAGATGAAGCCTCCCGCTTCTCAGTAAATAGTGAAAACTCCCTCCCCTGAATTCCTGGTGCACTTATTAGTTGTTCTATTAACCCAACTACCAATTATATACATGGCACTATTTTGTTTGCACTCGTATTTAACTTTTCCTGTGCGTAAGGCGAATTTTCCAAGCAAGGCTCTGAGGTCTCCGTCTTACATTTCAAGAGACTCTATTATAAGCATGCTTATAGATTAGTGATAATATGAAAGCCTCTTATGAACCTCAAAAAGCTGAGATACAAATACTGTCTTAGTCACCCTGTCTAGAAGATAGGATTATTTCACAAAAGCCACAGAAGCCTGGACTACAACCAAATAAAACATCCAAAGAAAGCACGCTTCTAAATCAACATGTGAACTTCAACTCTTAAACTTCAACCCTTAAACTTAAAAACCTTAATCTGCAGAACATCCGAAGTGAATTGCAGGGTCACTCTGCCTACCGAGAGGAAAAAAAAAAAAAGTATACCTATTTAAAAGACATTTTACTAGCTCCTTTGTCTTAATTACACTTAAGTAGTTGGGATTCCTTGATGAAGTTAAAGGGCAGCCGAGGAGAAGCCCAGGGAAGCTCAGGGGACTCCAGCAAGGGACAAGCCTGAGGCAGGACTGGGTTAAAAGGTTGTGACTCCTCCTCGCTCGGAGCCGTCTGCGAAGCGAGGATGGGAGGAGCAGGTGAGTCGTTAGGATGTTATCTTTCCCCAGCAATGGCCAGGCGGGATCCGGGGGTGTCTGGGAGGGATGGGGTGCTCAGGGCTCCAGTGAAGTCTGGGGGAGCCAGGGGGAGAAGGGCTGCGCCGGCCGAGGGGCGGAGGACGCTCATCACCAGGACTGCGCAGGGGCCACCTGGCCGGGAGCCGGGCGAAGCAAGGACTCCAGGGTGTGAAGAGTTACAGGTCGGGGCACGGCCAAGTTCCCCGGGTTACGCCGGGGAGAGGGGTGAGAAAGGTCGCCAAGGTCGAGGCTTCTGCGAGGGGCCGCAGCGGTTGCGGAGTAGTTACCCGGGTGCCATTTCAGGGCCAGCTTCCGATAGGCCTTCTTGAGCTCCTCCTCGCTGGCGTCGCGCCGCACCCCCAGTGCCTCGTAGTGACACTTCATCGCCGGGCCCGGCGCTGGGCTCGGGCCGGGGCCCGGGGCTGGGCCCGGGGTGGGGCCGGAGCCCGGGCCGAAGTGGTGGTGGTGGCGGCGCTGGTGGTCCTCTCCTGCGGCGTGAGCCCGGCGCCCGCACCGGGCCAGCCAGCGAGCGCGGCGGCGGCGACGGCGGCGCGGGGCGACGGCGGCGCACGGTGGCGAAAGGCGGCGCGAGTTGCGGCACGCGGGAGCGCGGAGGGGGCGGCGCCGGCGGCCGCGACTCCGCATGGGCGAGGGGAGGGCTCTGTGCCGGAAATAGCCGCGCGGGGAGGGAGGCGGGGCCGCGGCGGAGAGGAGGCGGGGCCGCGGCGGAGAGGAGGCGGGGCCGCGGCGGAGAGGAGGCGGGGCCGCGGCAGGAGGGAGGCGGGGCCACGGTTGGTGTCATTGTGAGGGGGACAGACGCCAGTCAGGGCGAGTGACACTAACTTGGCAGCCGACCTGAGAGCTGAGATGCATGGGATAAGATTCTGGAAAACATCTTGTATTTTTTTCATATAAATTCTCAATTTTAGCCCTGCTTTTACAAATGAGGAAACTCAGGCTTGAAGTAGCCAAGCGGTTTGCTGAAGCTTCCCCAGCTAATCAACGACAAGATTCGGTTGAATGGAAACCAGGTTAACTGTCTTATCTTTGATTACCACTTAATGAGATCTGTAATATTGCTTATGGTGACCAATATGCCTAAGAAATAGCAGTAAATAAGATGACTTAAACTGAAACAATTTAGAGGGAAGCATCCACACGTTTTAAAATAACTAGTACTAAATGTTTTACCACCAATTTGAATGAAATTGTGGCGACCCATCCATCACTCTTTAATCCTAACTTTCTGGCCTCAACCTACATTTCCAAGATTAGTTTCAGTTAAGAATGCAGTTAAGGGATAGTACTTAGCCAGTAGGTTTTGATTTGATCTGATACACTGTATTACGGAAGATCTACATAACTGTTCCAATTTGATAAGGTGTCAAAATAGTATCCTAATTGTCATTAAGATGCCTCAATACACCAATATACTTTACTGTACTGTAGAATGTTTACACATATCAGTTGTTAAGATGTAAGTTCTATTTGTTAACCTCATAATTACAGACAAGGGTTGACTCTGTTGCTGACGAGTATCTATTGCTCAGGGTACCCAAAGTTTAGTAAGGTTGTCCCTTTCTTCCCTAATACTCTACCCCTTGCACAATAAAGGCACACCAACTCTGAACCTCATCAAGTATCTAGGTACACCACTGTCCAACCAACTCACTACTCAAAATTCATACACTGGCCTCTTGTGTATACTATATGGCCTTGGCTTATAAGTTGATAATAGGTAGGGATTGAGAAGTTTGAGGGCAAGAAAAAACAAGAGCTTTTGTCATCTGAGAACGGAATTGGACCAGAAGTAAAAAAAGAAAGGACTTTTTTCTTCCTCCCGCTCCATCTGGATTTGCTCACTTGCCTCTTTTTCCTCCGAGTTAAGAGGGATCTATTTTTGCCTATAACCTTGTAACACATATTATTTTTCTTTTTAGGGCTGCACCCAAAGCATATGGAAGTTCCCAGGAGCTGCAGCTGTCAGCCTAGCCACAGCTACAGCAACAGAGGATCCAAGCCGCGGCTGCAACCTACACCACAGCTTGTGGCAACACCAGATCCTTAACCCACTGATTGAGGCCAGGGATCGAATCCACTTCCTCATGGATACTAGTCAAGTTCCTTACTGCTGAGCCACAACAGGAAATCCACACTATATGAAATTTTAAAGACAATTAGAGTGGATATAAATACCAATATAAAGGAAGATCTTTATTAAACAGGTTGAATTACACACAAACATGGACGTGAACATAGGATGAGGAATTCACATTCAAACGAGGCATCCATATAAATAACTACGAATGGGAAATAACTGGGGACATGAAAATCTCTCTACATGGAAACTGATAAAATTAAGTCGGAAGTTCCACTAAAACTCTTCCTCACATTCAAAAAACATTAACCTTGTTTTCAAAGTCACAACTTGATACAATGCATGTTTATAACCTATTAAGACGTGTTTAAAAATGAACCCTGAATACAGTTGTCTTATTTTCTTCCTATATCCAATTGCTTAAATGAATAATGGTCCTTTTGTCCTCTTCACTTAACCGGGTTTGCCCTTTATCAGTCACATGTAAGTATTTCAAGTGAATCTGACTTGAATTACCTAATTTAAACTACAAGACAAGTAACCTAACAGACTATTTCAATATAAAGTAGCCTAATTATATAGTCAAGGTCTTTCTTAACAGAAAATTAAGAAAAAATAAAATGGAAAAACTGATCAATCTGCCTACAGATAGATCTAAATAAAGATCTAAATTAAATGCAAGTGGCAAACTAGAAAAGCTGTCTAGAAAAATCCTACTATATAAAAGAACTCTTACAAATTCATGACTACCAACAAAAACAAGATTAGACAAAAGAAAAACAATTACCTAGTCCAAAAAACAGTATTCCTTTTTTTTTTTCCCTATCAAATTAACAAAGCTTATCTCACCATTAGCAAGGGCACCATTAGGAAACAATCAAAATGTCTTAACGTTCTTCACTTTTGACCTGAGTTCTATATATAGGAAATTGCAAGTACTGCACAAAATAGTATATATAGAAATGTTTGCTGTAAGCACTCGAGAAAATAAGATAAATCTGAATTATTCAAATATCTAACAATAAGGACTGACTGGATAGCTATCATAGAGTACGATGCTGTGCAATTACTAACATGTTGCAGAACAAAGATGTGGGAAAATGATTAGAGTGAAGTAAAAATAAGCGGTGTTAAAAAAACACCACATGCATGACCCAATACTGTCCCTGGCCACTTGCACCTAGAATCTCTTTTTTTCCCTGATACTAATCTACTTCCAGGGTGGTAAGCCCAGTACTCTCTTTACTTCAAATACAGTTCTTTCTTAAGCAGAGAAATTCGAATATTCTGGTGCTTTCTAACGTCTGTCCCATTTTTCTTACTTTTGCTAATTTGATAAGTATTTAAACCTGCTTCTAAATTAAATTTATAATCTACAAAAAACTTCAACACAGTATTAACTCATTTGATTTGCAAAACCTAAGTATTTTTATCATACTCTTTCTAGATAAGAAAACAGAACAAGCGGCTGGTTTTTCTGGTGTCTATTGATTTGTGACTCGGAGACTCAAACCAGCAAGATGCCTTCCTTTCTACCAGTCTACCCCACCAGCTCTAGCACCTGAATCTATCCCCTCAAAGTGTCTAATACTGTTTTACAAGTATAATGACCCAATAAATCTGTTAGAATTTCAAGTTTGCTATACTCAAAATTTTAATCCAAGAAAGCAGGGTTAAACTTTAAGAGTGCTAATTTTTAGTAATACAAAAAAGCTTTGAAAAGAAAAACAATTAAGTGATGAGTTCTGGTGGTAGTTTTATTTAGAAAAACATAGGACACCCCCCAAGCCACAAAAATCTTAATTTTAACTCTTCTCTTTTCAATGCCACACTAATTAGACATAAGATAATCTGGATAATAAAAATATGTACACACTGAATACAAAATAAATATAAAACTGAAAACAAATTAGTCATCCATAGATTCATTTTGCATTCCCAGTGTTCATCTTCTGTTTCATTTTTCTTTGCCTTTTGTAAATCCTTTTTTTTCTTGCTTTCAAATCAACTTTTGGCTCTGGTTTTACCCACTGTATTTCTATTGGCTTCTCCTCAGCTGGTGTAACAAAAACATCTGCAGTGGGATCATGGGGAAGAATAGTCTTTGGTTCTTTCTTTCTCAGCTTCTGAACATCTTTCACTTGCTGTTTCTCTTTGTATTTTGCAGCTGTGATGGATCTTATGACACGCCGATGCTAAAAACAAAAGAATATTGAAGGTGCTTTTCAAGTAAAAATAAATGTTTTATATGAGGCATGAACATTCACTTAGGAACCCTGTTTCCCTTCACCCTGCCATCATTTTAAAACGCAGTAATTTTAAGACCATATGTTGCAAAAACCAAATTCAGTTTCACAGTTCACGGAACAGTAATTACTTGAAAATTATTTGGTCCAAGAGTTCTGAGACACCAAGGAGCACTGAACAACAAAAACAGCTAAAACCAGCTTACCATGTTTGGTGACTGGTAATGAGGATTCTCATACAAAGTTGGTCCTCCAAAACTTCCCTGGAAAATCTTTATGAGATTTAAGACAAAACGGGGTCCGATTTCTACAAGAGCAGCATCTTCTTCTATGATCTTTGGATAAAAAGGAAACATTTCACTTTGGGTTTGGATATATTACTCCTAAAAACTATGCTGGCTATATCCTCATTAAAAATGTGCCTAGAAGACTGAAGTGAAACTTGGCAAGTGCCAAATCATCAATATTTCTGAAATATATTACTGGTTACAGAGAGCTGTCATGGGAAAACATAAATGTTTTTTCAGTATGTTCTTTTAAAATTGAGTCATTTCAATTTAGTGTGTATCTTGCTTCCCACAATGCACGTCTTCTTGAAAAACTTGCTAAATGAATATTTAAAACTGCAACCTCAATAACAAAATGTATTAAAGCACCCTATAGGGTACTCTTAAAATTTAAATCAACCCCTACATTATTTTTATAAATCTAATTCAAATTATATGTAAACATATATTAAAGGATACATGCCGAAATTTATTTTTGAGCGGCTACTGACTGTGTTATTAAGAGGCAAATTCTGAACCACAAATGTTAATATTGTTGGCTCAGGTATGCCTGCCCTTAAAGGTTAAGGAGAGGTTATGTTTAACTCATACTGTGAGGTATCCAATACAGCACATGCAGAAGAGCCCAGTTTACTTCATAAGCTGTCTCACATTTTGTCCTGCTCTTCTCTTCCACCTCTCCTCCTTTCTGCAGACTTATCTTTCCAAACTCCTGCTTCATAATTTCCAGAATCACCTTTCCTGAATGAGTCACTATTATGACTCACCTAATAGTTCTCATCAGATGCTTTCTACAGGGGTTATGTTTTTCTCAGTCTTAACTCCATGCTACCACTGGTAGATTCTAACCTCTTGGGAGAGAAACTTACACTTTACTCAGTACGTTATAAAACCGTACTCCTTATTGGCTGACAGATACGTACTTAAGTTAGAGTAGTTATTTGCTAAGAGTCTGTGGGGAAAAGAAAGCTATTTAAAAGAAAAGAATTTGGAGTTCCCTTCATGGTGCAGTGGTTAACGAATCCGACTAAGAATCATGAGGTTGCGGGTTCGAACCCTGGCCTTGCTCAGTGGGTTAAGGATCCGGCGTTGCCGTGAGCTGTGGTGTAGGTTGCAGACGCGGCTCGGATCCCACGTTGCTGTGGTTGTGGCAAAGGCCGGCAGCTACAGCTCCTATTAGACCCCTAGCCTGGGAACCTCCATATGCCGCGGGTGCGGCCCTACATAAAAAGACAAAAAAAAATAAATAAATAAATAAAAGAAAAGAATTTATCATTTGCATTTTCTGTCTATAAAACACAATAAATATATGGATCCTCATTTATTTCAAAGTATAATTAAGCTAATTAAAGCTAACCTGAAAGTTCCGAAACCATATCCTATTATCCAAAATGGTGAATGTAAAAACATGGTCCACAAATGGCTGGCTTTTGGGATGATACCGTGGGGTACTAAAGATCTAGTGGAAAAAAGGACATGTTAGTGCTGTACTCTCCAACGTGCCAGGTGCGTTTTAGATAGCTAAGTTAAAAGGAAGATGCTCGTTAATAAAATTTTACTAAAAACAGTTTCTAGGAAAGATATTTACCTGAATTAGAAGTTCTTTTAACAAAGCATAATGTGGTAATTCATCAAAAGCCTATAAAAATAAAGTGAACTTATTTTTTGACAACAGCAAATCTTGTTTAAAATTCGGTTGTGTTTTTAACGTTAATTAAGTTGAATCATGCAACTATATCCACTAAAAAACAACCATGCAGAGTAAGTAAATTAGACTTCATATACTAAATGAGAAACTTACACGGTCAAAAGACAAGAGAGGCCGAGAACCTTTCAAACAGTTTCCAGTCATCTTTAGCTCAGCTAAGGTATGAACTAGAAAAATTTTAACAACAAAAATTATTATAACTTTGGCATATTATCCCAAAAGATTATTTTCAAGTTTCTCATACAAATTTTTGAGTCAACTTACTATTTTGAACAAGGAATTTAGCAGATGGTCCATGGGGTGAATTTGAAAGCCTAAGAAATATAAAAGAAGCCTTTTCAACTAATTAGAGTTTAGAATGTACTAAAAGCTTACTACTGATTCAGTTGAAAAGACACAATGTGCTCTTACTGTTCACACATTTCCAAATCGTATTTAATACATTCTCTTACCACATATAGAGATCTTGTTTTTTCTTAGCTTCAAAATAGATACATTTATTGCAGTTCTTCATTTCACAAACCTAAATGGATCAAAGAATAGAAAAATGAAGTAGATAATAAAAATAAGAACTAAAGGTATTCAATGTGATTAATATTTAAATGTCTCCAAAAATACTTTAGCTGGTAAATAGGCTACAAAGGTCTAAATCTAGATAAATTTATTCACAGAAAGAAACGTTTAAAGTTCCTCTCAAGTGCTCTGCCCGCCTCTGTGGTGGAAGCAGCTACTCCTTTCGGCCGGCATTTTAACTGGCCGTACTTCTGATCACTGGCAATCTCTTCTGACTGCAGTACAGAGCTGAGTGTACAAACTACAAACACTAAATAAAATGGATGCCCCAGGGATAAAGCGCATTACAATTAGCCTCACCAACAGTCGTTACAGAACCAAAAACATCCTTTATGATAGTTACTTTAATTTTTAACTCTTCAGCTTTCTAGTTCAAGCTTTTTTAAGTTCAAGAAATTTACGTTTTTTCTTCCTCATCTGTACTACCATTTCTGCGATTTGGTTCTGTAAAATCACTAAGAGATTGGTGAAAGGCAGGAGTATATAAAATCTATTTCTTGAATTAAACCTCAAATCTTGAAGGTTTACAAGGTCATGACTAAGAAATATACAAAAGCAATAAAGGAATGAAGGCCTGTATTATTGTAATATTCATAAACTAATAATATAGTAATTTAAAATTCCAAACTACCAAAAAAAAAATTCTAAGTCCAATGCTTTTCTTTCTTACTGGTTTGCAAATAAACATAATACACTAAGTTGCTTGTTTTCCAATTGAGCTTCTATTGCTGGCAACCCACACCCTGTTGATTTCTCCCATCTTCACTCAAAATTATACTACTTGTTTAGGGCCTGTCTCCCCCATCAGAATCTAAGCTCCATGACAACAGGGGTGTTGTTTTTTTTACAGTTTCCAGAGAATAATGCCATGATAGAGCAGAGCTTCAAAAATTTGTGCTAAATGACTAACAGAAGCCTTTCTAGTAGCTAAAGAGCTTAATACTTTTAAGTTTTTAAAAATCTGCTTTAGAATGCTTCAAGTTTAGTCTTCAACAATACTCTGCCTTCAGGAAATTTCAATATGCTTACTAAGAGAAGATAAATATATGAATGATCAAAGAACAATATATACTGAAGCACTAAACTGTGAGAAACAGACAGGAAGTACTATAAAAATTTAGAAAGTAGATCATTAAACAAAATTTGAGTTTCTTATACAACTTAAAAGTCACTGAATAATTTATTTTTAATGAACTATTTTTACTATTCCAAAATATTTTGTTCCTAAATACAGTGTTGCTAAAATATTTTACTTCAATTACTTTCTAAGATTACCTCGTTAATCACAAATAACTTATCTTTACGATCCATTTTAGTATCTATAAAAAGAAAAAAGATAAGTAAACAAAAGATTTCAAGCTACTTCAGTCAAATCACATACTTTATAGGAAATCATATTAAGTATTTTTATAATCTTCAGTTTAAATGAGATGTTATTAATATTCAAAATGATTAGATCTGAAAACACATGGCTGCTTAAAAAATCTTTTTCTTAAATAGTCCTCAAGAATTATAAAGCTCCAAGCAGTGTTTCTTAGACTTGTGAACAGGCATACCTCAATGCCGGTTCTATTCCAGACTACCGTTAACAAGGAGAATATCCCAATAAAGCAAGTCACACAAATATTCTGGTTTCCCAGTGCATGTAAGTTATGTTTATACTATACTGTAGTCTATAAGTGTACAATAGCTTTACATCTAAAAATACAATGTACATACCTTAATCTTAATAAACAATTTTATTGCTAAAAAATGCCAACCATCTCCTGAGCCTCCAGTGAGTTGCAGTAGGAACTTCAAAAACCATTAATCACAGATCACAGTAACAAAATAACAGCAATGAGAGAGTTTGAAATATTCTAATAATTTACTAAAACGTGACAGACACACAAAGTGAGCAAATGCCATTGGAAAAATGGTGTCAACAGACTTGCTTGATGCAGGGCTGCCACAAACCAATTTGCACACACACACACACACACACACACACGCACACACACAAAAGCAATAAAGCAAAGCACAATAATATGTATGCCTGAATTCTAGTAATTCCTTTCAAAAACTGCAAAGTTCTTGCAAACCACAAACTGTGTTTTACAACTTCAGTTTAATAAACTCTCACTTAGGAAATAATATACATTAAAATTCTCTTATTAAGTTTCAGAGATCTTAAGATATAACAACAGACCTCAGTTTGAAAAACACTGAACAACTAAGTTATTACATAGAATTAAAACCAAAAGCACCTCCCAACCAACACAGGCACAAAAAAACAGCTGCATTAGGACACTGTCACAGTTCTAAACCCCAAACTAGATGTTCTTCGTCTGCCTGTAAGATACCACACTGCTACAGTTTATACTATACTGTAGTCTTTAAGTGTACAATAGCTTGGCATTTAGGAGTAGGCAGAGTCCCAGCTTAAATGTGCCTGAAATCCTCCTCCAAGCCCATTAAGGTTTAAATAACAAGTACAGAAAACAATACCCATATGGCAATCCTGAATCATTCAAGGCAAACCAGCTCAGGACTTCTGAGAACATTACAATAATGGCATTCCTGGACCTTTTAAGAAATGTTTAGCTAATTAGGATATCTGTTTAAGAAAGTGAAGAGAACATTTAATGAGTTTTTCAAAGAAGTTCTAACAAAATAATAACTGGGAAAAGTTTGGCATTGAACAGATAAATAAACTTCTGAGAAGTCATGGTTCTTTACCTGACAAGGCTGAACAAATAAAGTGACTTGAAGTGAAAATATATATAAATAGGCGAGTTTATAAATACAATGTTTTCGGGTTTTTGGGGATTGAACTTGAGCCACAGTAGTGAAAGCACTGAGTCCTAACCACTAGACCACCATGGAACCCCCCCATAAATATAAATTTTTAAAGTATATGCTATTAAAGTACCTGCTTTAGAATGAGGCATCAACGTTCTCAGGTCTTGCATTAAATGTCTTGTTCTGAAATTTATTCCTCTGGAAGAAAAGATGAGAATCCGTTCCTTATTTTTCCACTTGCCCTAAAGGAAAAAAACGTAGAAAAAATTCAAAATCTCAGAGTGAATCTATCTCGTTTCTTTGTTTAAAGATAAAGCTTCCAAGCAGTAAGCCAAGTAATTCTGACCTTAACCTTTAATTCAGTCTCTCAGTAGCATTCACTGACCCCAGCTCTTACCCAGACACGCTCTTCTTGGCCAACTTTCTTTTTGTTTTTTTTCCTTCTTCAATCTCAGATTTCTCCTGCTGCCTCTAAAGATTCTTTCTTAGCCCTCTTTAATTTCTGATCTCTCCAGGACAGAGTTCTCATAATCATTTCCACAGTTTCGACTGTCAATTCTACATAAAGGTAAGAAACTCTTTCTGGCCCTAATATACAAGAATTTGACTTACCTCAAATTCAACTTCGGAATACCAAACCTTAAAACCCGGTAAATTTCTTTGCCATTTACTTTTCTGATGATGTCACCATCATTTCAATCAATCCCCCACACTCTGAATCTTCCATTTGCCCTTGTTTTCTCATATCATAAGCAATAATAAATGCTGTCAACTTCTCTTAGCAACAACTCTTTTCTCCTAGTAATACTGCCTTCACTCAGATTCTTAAAATCTCACATCAATTACTCATCTCCTAAATGCTAGTCTTTCCAACCAGGAGCAGCTCCAATAGATAAGGCAGACTAACACCTGTTTAATCGGTTTTTACCTGACTACTGTCGCAAATCAACCTTACACCTTAGCCAACTCTGCTGTATTTTTTAAACTTTCAGCACTTTGAATACTTCAACATCTTTGATCAGTTTCTTCCTCTCTCTCCCCCTTTCCACCTCTCGCTTATACTGCTCCTTCTCGTTTTTGAAAATACGAAGTTTGCTCTTGCCTTGGGATCTAGCTTAAAGGCTAAATCCTTCATGATCCCTAACCTGATTATCCTAAAGTAGTATTTAATCTTCTTCATTTAAACAGAATTTTTCATATTATAACTCAAGTCATAGATCCTCTCATATTTCTTTCTAGCTCCTAAAAGAAAACGCTTTAACGTTTACTGATAATCTAATAGAAGTCCTGTTTATTTTTCATAAAAAGCAAATCACATTTTCTTCCTTTAAATCTGCAGATAAGTAAAGGGCTCAAAACGTCCCTGTTAACAGCATGGCTACAATTCAAAGCTCATCTTTCATTCCTCAAAGCTTACTCCTTTCCCATTGTTTGCCACCCCAACACACCATTAAGGGTCACTTATCACTCACTAGCGTGTCAAACAGAGGTCTATGCAGAGCTGGTGGGCTACAGAGAAGTTTATGAAATAAATGCAACCCCAGTCTCCACAGTATTCGACCTGGCTTAAGGAGCTCTCAGTCGAATTAAAGTTAGGTCCAGCAACTTGTGTTCACCTTCTTTTGAATAAAAACATATAAATTCTTAGTTTCCTTCTAAACTGAAATGGTCATGTTCTAGTTTTGCAATGCCAAGGCAGTGAAAACCTAGCTTCTTAACGTGCCTAGCACATTAAAACTTTGTCGAATACAAGAAAACTCACGTTATCTATTCTAGCTTTCGTTATCAAGAGATCAAACAAGTCAAATTCACCCCAAGGACAGCAGCTTTTTAAAGGGCCACATAACAATCTTTAGGATCCCTAACTAACCACAGTTGACTGTCAGAATATGGAAGGATTAACCAAACGGATACACTCAACAGCGAGGAATAACTTTAAAAGGTAAAACTACCACTCTACAACAACAACAACAACAAAAAGGAGTAACTAGAAGACTGAACGCTCGAATTAAGACCCCGAAAATCGCTTCCCCGTGAGCCGGTAAGACCTCCGAAGCCCGCCCAAGAGCTCAGCCCGCCGCCTCCAGGAAGGCAGTAACGAGCACGAGGTTTAACTATAAACTCGGTAGCCGGTACAGCCGGAAGAGCTGAAACCGAGCTCCAGTAACACCCCAGACACCCCGAAACCCGCCGAGCCGTAATCAGCTAGGTAGCCTCAAAGAAGGCGTGTGGAGCCGCGGCCGCAGAACCCACTGTACCTTGCAAACCGGGCCCGGAATACGATTTCTATCTTCTTCCTCCGCTTCGTCTGCCACCTCGCTTGGCTTAGCAGGCGGCTTGGCATCTTTTTCGCTTCTTTTCAGCTTTTTCGCCGGACCCGCCGGGCCTCCACGCCGTCTCCTCTTGGTCGCCGCCATCTTGCTCCCCGCCTTCTCTCTGGGCCTTCCTTCCGGCTGGGCCGCTCTCTCCGCTTTCCCATCTCTATGGTCTCGGGGCTGGGCTCGGCGGTCCTCCTCCAGCTCTATGATTCCTCTTTCCGGTCTCTGTGGTACCGCACGCCAGACTCTCTAGGCTTTATCTATCTCTGTGGTGACGGTGGCCGACGGGGCTGGCGGATCTGAGAAGAGTGGCGGGAGCCGCTCCACTTCCTCCCCGGCTGCCCGGGAGCTGCGTCCCGACCGCAGAGGTGGGTTTGGGCGCTCGGGATTCCGAAACTAGTAAACGGGTGCGGTCTCTCGGCGGGTTGGTGCGCCGCGTTGTCCGGGGCTTTTGGAGGATCCGAGGACCCCCCACCCCCCACCGCCAGCCCCCTAGCCTGTTAGGGACAAGGTTGGTGGCGCGGGGCAGCTCCAAACCGACTCTTTGGTGATACACAGCCTCATTTTGGCGTGGCAAAGTTGGCCCGGAGTAGAATGATGGTGTTAGTCGGGTATTTTCATCGTTCAGCTTATCACGGTTACTGTTCTCTTACTAAAGACGGGGAAACCGTATCTTAGATAATTTCCATCAAAGGCAGAGATGATTAAGTGGCAGAGGTAGGGTTCGATCCCTGGTCGGTCGAGTTCACCCACTTGGCTCAGCGCAGGTCTAGATTGCGGGCCTCGCCAGCATGTCGGGACTTTGTCTGATCTCATCAGGTGTTCCGTGAGCAGCGGGAGCAGGTGTTGGCACCAGGAGCATCCCTCCGGGCGGAATGCGCGGTGAACCATGCCCCTCCTGACACAGCAGATCCCAGATGAGAATGATTACAGCTTAGTGGCCAGCCTCGACAACGTGAGGAATCTCTCTACTATCTTGAAGGCTATTCATTTCCGAGACCATGCCACTTGTTTCGCTACTAAAAATGGAATCAAGGTTACAGTGGAAAATG
Organism: Catagonus wagneri; assembly: GCA_004024745.2. Classification (NCBI taxonomy): domain Eukaryota; kingdom Metazoa; phylum Chordata; class Mammalia; order Artiodactyla; family Tayassuidae; genus Catagonus; species Catagonus wagneri. Next base: position 9,196,884 of record PVHT020000009.1, on the reverse strand, counting down.
CAAAGTGTGTGCAAGCAAATGCCTTTATTCAGGTATGAAAGTAGTCACCTGTAAGCCTGGGACATATTGATATTCTTCACCCTGGTCAATGAATCTGAAGATCTTAATAGACATCATTTAAGTTAGAGAACAAAATGTCATTATTTGAATTCTTTTTCTCTCCTGGTAACAGATTCTTCTGCAATCTTGTTTAACAGAAATAATGGCTAATAATAACAGTATCTAGAATATATTAAGCTAAGCTATACGCCGGTTACTTTTCTGAGTGTTTTATATGTTTAACTCATTTAATCCTCAGAGTGTAGTCCTTTGAGGTAGGTTCTGTTATTATTCTCATTTTTACATACATGGAAACTGAGACATTGTTAAGTGATTTGTCAACAGTCCTACAGCTGGCAAGTGGCTGAGTTGGGATAAGAACCCAGCACATTTGTTTCCATAGCATATGCCCTTTACCACTACCTTCCTATGATTTAAAAAAAAAAAATCCCTTTTATTGATTATAGTATAATCTGCTCTTAAAAGTAATATTTAAATAGTTCAGATAGGATTTCAGATTTAGTTCAGCATTTTTTTTGAAACACCTAAGTACATGGTATCTCCTGGGGTATAGAGGGATAAATAAGACATGGTTTCTGTCCTCAAAAGAAGTTGAAAACCAGTATCACTCATGCATCGTCTAATTGTTTGGCTAGTTTCCAAATGACCTTAGCCAAATTTATGGGCACACAGAGAAGACAAGGGAGAGTCAGGTGCGGGATAGTTTAGCTTCTCGAAGCTAGATGAAGAACCTTTCATAAAGTTTTGCATGGGAGCGAAATCATTCTTACACCTAATGGAACACAGTTGAAAAAGCTTAAGATGTTTTGATTGGTAGTGAAAAATTATTTTCATGGTATTAGCACAGTATTGTTATTTTGAAAACATATAAAGCGAAATTTAGAACCTTATATTTTCATTCTTTAATATATGTATACATTTTCACTTTTTTTTTCATAGGCTGGAATATTCCAAGAGTTTACAGTTCAAGAAGAGTCTGTAACTTTTCGAATTAATTTAACTGTCCTTTTAGACTGTTTATCTATTTTTGGATCAAGCCCTGTGCCAGGTGAACTATTTTATTATAACAGTATAAAAAGACATTATACATAATGGTCAGAAAAATACTGTAAAAGTTATTAGAATATAAGTAATATAAACTTTACTTTAGAAAGTTAATTACCAATTCATTTTTCATTTGCCACAATCATGGATTCTGATTTTTCACAATATTAGTAGAAAGTGTGCTTACAGTTCATTTCAATTTGCAAAAGCATTTACATTCATCTTTTTTTTTTTAATTTTTTTTTTTTGTCTTTTAAGGCTGCACCCAAGGTGTATGGAGGTTACTAGGCTAGAGGTCGAATCAGAGCTATAGCCGCTGGCCTACACCAGAGCCACAGCAACGCCAGATCTGAGCCACATCTGCAGCTTACACCACAGCTCACGGCAACGCTGGATCCTTAACCCACTGAGAGGGGCCAGGGATCGAATCTGCGTCCTCATGGATACTAGTCAGATTTGTTTCCATTGAGCCACGACAGGAACTCCACATTCATCTTTTTTTAATTTACAAAGCTTTTAGGATTTTAAATTTGAACTAATCAAAAGTAGACTTTGAACATATCTTAAATGTCTTTTTTTCGTTGAAGTATAGTTGACTTACAGCGTTGTGTTTTCTGCTATACCACAAAGTGATTCAGTTATTCATACATATACATTCTTTTTTATGTTCTTTTCTACTACGGTTTATCACAGTTAAATGCCTTGAACACTGTGAAATATGTCTTAATTGCCTATTTTTCCTAACTTGTCCTGAATTACATTAGTGGTAGAGAAAAATAGAAACCATTTCTCCTGACTCCCAGTTTACTGTGTTTGAAATTTGTTTTCTTTTTTCTTTAAGCCTTGTTTATAAATTGTGATTATTTCCTTAAATGCTGCTTTCCTTTGAAATATTTATGTGTATTTTAGGAATAGTGAATTTGGTTGCTATGGATATAAAAACTACAAGGAACCCCCAGAAGAATGATCTTATTTTTCAGGAAAGGGAAAATTCAGTGATGGTTCTCTAGGAAATTTATTTTAATTTTGTACTGTCCTGTTGTTATTGGAATTGATTAAAAGCATACATTTTCTAATGCAATGTTCCCCAACTGGTTTTCCATAAGAGCACCTGCCTTCTCCCATCCCTCCCTCTGGTTCTCCAGTGAGGGAGAGGCGCTGGAGTGTCCCGTCATGTTCCCACTCCTCTCTTGTGGTTTGCAGTGGTAAAGCCCTAACCACCATTAACCCAATTAGACCTTAACATGTAAGGAAATGTAAAGATTATCTCCTAATAAAAAAGGTTGGAAGGACCCTTATCACAGCAAATACTCTGACACTATAGTAAGGTAATATCAAAGCAATCCATCATTGCACAAAATGAAACTTTAAGAAAACCATAGTCTGCAGCGGGGACCTGCTATATAGCATAGGGAAGTCTACCCAATATTCTGTGATGATCAGAAAGACAGTGGATGTGTGTACATGTATAATTGAAGCATTGTGTTGTAAAGCAGAAATTATCACTTTAATTGTAAGTCAGCTATACTTCAATAAAACTTAAAAAAAAGAGAGAAAAAGAATAGCATAGCCTAGGAGTTCCCATTGTGGCTCAGTGGGTTAAGAATCTGACCGCAGTGGCTTGGGTCGCTGTGGAGGTGTAGGTTAATCCCTGGCCCGGCACCGTAGGTTAAAGGATATGGTGAAGGTTGCAGCTATGGTTCGGATTCAGTCCCTGGCCTGGGAATGTCCATATGCTGCAGGAGCAGCCATTAGAAAAAAAGAGTAGCATAGCCTGCTCCACAACAGCTATTACATGCAATATTGGACCGTGTAGATCAGAGAGATCCTCTTTTCTGAAGTTGTTTATATAATCAACTAGCTGTTTCTAAGGTGGTTGTGGGGCAGTGATTTCAAAGAGTCACATTTTAGTCTGGTTCCCAGTTTTCTTATATTTTTTAGAACCGTCTACATACAGCTGTCATCAGGGAAGATATGATCCCTTCCTATAAAGAGATGCATACATATGTGCTAGACACTGGGCAGGATAAAATATTTTTGAGTTTTATGTATCATTTGGGGAGAAGCTGAACCCAGAGCTATAAAACTAAGCCCAAAGTATGATTTATTTCATTGCAGGAACTTTAACTGCACTTCGGATGTGTTACCAAGGTTATGGCTACCCTTTGATGCTCTTTCTGGAAGAAGGAGGAGTGGTGACGGTCTGTAAAATCAACACTCAGGAGCCTGAGGAGACTCTGGATTTTGACTTCTGCAGCACCAATGTTATTAATAAAATTATTCTGCAGTCAGAGGGGCTCCGTGAAGCGTTTTCTGAATTGGATATGACAAGTGAGGTCCTACAGATCACCATGTCTCCAAATAAGCCTTATTTCAGGTACCTGAAAGCAGTGTGGTTATAGTTAATCTCCTTTACATCATCTCCCTACTTACACATTTGCTTAGTTGCAGAACTTTTATTATCCAGGTTATTAGAGTCCTCAGAACTTTAGAAAGCTTTTACTTTTTTTTTTTTTTGGTCTTAAAAAGACCGCAGCATATGGAAGTTCCCAGGCTAGAGTTCAAATAGTAGCTGCAGGCCTTTGCCACAGCCACAGCAACGTGGGATCCGAGCCATGTCTGCAACCTACATCACAGCTTATGGCAATGCCGGATCTTTAACCAACTGAGCGAGGCCAAGGTTTGAACCTGCGTCCTCGTGGGTCCGTTACTGCTGAGCCACGACAGGAACTCTGAACTCACTATTTAAAGCTTCATAGGCAGTGTAGGTTTCTAGAAGAGTAGCCCAGTCTCCTAGTTCATAAACCACTGGTCTTTCCATCGTTGTACTACTGACTTACAGGTAAGTTGCATCATGAGGAAAATTGGACTTAAACTTTTGGAAAAGCTGTTTTATTCTATAGTATCTTTCCTTTCAAGCTAGTATAGGATGAGAAAGGAAGTAGGTGTTTACTATACATGGCTTATCCACTAAGGATCCACTGATGACTAACTGTGTGCATATTCAGCACCACAGAAGGAACAGCTTAAAGTCAAGATGAAGAGGATATATGTGAAACAGCTTAGGGGGAAGAAAATCACATGGCATTAAGTTCCAAAGTAATGTACATAGATCCTCAGGGAGCCAGTTCACAAGGACTCAGGCAGGAGGGGTCACGGTGAGCTTCCTCAGAGAGGGCAATTTTTAGCAGCAGTACAGTATCCAAAACTATCAAGATGTTTCTCATATTTTGACCCAACAAATTATGAAATGGCAAAACTCTGCAGGATTAGAATCAATTTAGAGAGAGAATTTAAGTATTTCTTCTCTTTTGAAATATTTCAGAATATTAAAGAGAAAGGCGTTAAATACATTTAGTGGGAGAGATGTACTTGTCTTTTTTTTGATAGCTACTTTAGAAGAACTGCAGGCCCTTCTTGTGGGTTAGACCGTTAAAAATCTGACTCAAGATTGGTTAAAATGTTAACCAAAATGGAAATTGGTGCAACCCTACTTAAGCAGTGATACGAATGAAAGCTCCAGGCACTTAAACAGAATTTCAGAAGCTTCCCATCTAAATGATCTCACTCAGCCTGGGCAGCTAGATGGATCATGCTGTCTTTCATCTCCCATGTGGGAAATTGTTTAGTGGTTTCATGGAAGGTAAAATATTTTTTTTCTGGATATGTTAAACTTGAGGAGCCTGTGACACTCGGGAGTAGTTGGACACATAGATCCAAGCTCAGGAGATGAGTCTCGATGGGAAATTTAGATTTGGGAACCATCATTGTAGCTGGGCATGGGTGACATGGCTCAGGGAAGGAAGTTGTGTTAGGAGAGAGGAAAGGGGCTCCTGGAGGACCCCAGCCCCTAGATCTTCTTTTGCTGAGTTTGAAGAGTGCTCACGAGTGTGTCAGCCCCACAGCAAACGAGAGGTGAGTTCCCGCAGACTAAACGCATAAACATCCATTCACAAATTGTCTGCACTGCTGGTATTACCAAGCAAAGAAAACCACAAGACAGCCTGAAGGGTTTTCTGCAATAAGAAAAGCCCTAATTGCTTGGTGTGGCCGTCAAGAAGGGGAACAGAACCGCAGGCTTGCAGCTGATGTGCATCAGGGCCTTCTGTTGCTCGTCAGCTCCCTCCTGGACATATTTCTAAGTTAAGGAAAAGGAGAGGACAGTATCAGAGTAGAATTAAGGTCATGAAACTGAGGGAAACCCCCTGGATTCCTTTTGTGACTTTTTTCAGTCATTTATTAGTTGCCAGCTCTCCCCTACTGCCACAGAATCCTATAGGAATCTTTATTGTGTAATTGTTGCAGTGTCTCGTCAGCAGGTCTTTACATACCTGATTCACTCACCAGAGTGAGCTTCTTGAGGAAGTGTTTTCTTATTTGGATCCTAATGTGGCTTTTTGTTGAACCAACAAATAAATGAGTTGCTGCTTTTCCACTCCAGGTTATCTACTTTTGGGAATGCAGGAAGCTCCCACCTTGACTATCCCAAAGATTCTGATTTGATGGAATCATTTCACTGTAATCAGACTCAGGTCAACAGGTCAGTTTCTGTTTTTCTTTCTGCCAGTTCTTAATATAGAGGCTGCCATTGGTGATGAAAGGCGGGTTAAATACCACATTTCTATTAAATAAGTTTTTTTAAAACTTTCAATGTGTTGCTAAAAATGTAGCATTTAAAAAAAATAAGCAGTAGATTGCTGGGTTTTCTGAGGATTTTGGATTGTGATAGTGGATGAAATTTTTAAATTGAAGAGAAGGTATTCGCACATTGGACCAAGCATTTGATTTTATTCTTATTTGCTACTTGGTAGTTCTTGGCTGATTTTTGTCCTTTACTTGGAATTATGAACACTGCTTTAAGTGTGTCCAAATAACAGCGTTTTATTTACTCTCCTACAGATACAAGATTTCTTTATTGAAACCCTCTACAAAGGCGCTAGTCCTGTCTTGTAAGGTATCTATTCGGACAGATAACCGAGGATTCCTCTCATTACAGTACATGATTAGAAATGAAGATGGACAGATATGTTTTGTGGAATATTACTGCTGTCCTGATGAAGAGGTTCCTGAATCTGAGTCTTAAGTATGGCAGGTCACTGTGCTATTCATTTGTGTACACATTTTGATAGGTCGTGTTCTTGTTCTGAGTGTAGTACTCGTCATGATTTCTTAGTGGATCGTCTAAGGGGAAGAAGCATGGAACAAACAGGAGCAAAGTCCCTGATTCTACAGCTGCTGTATGTTTGGTAAGGGACGTGTTCATGTAGTCATAGAATATCCAGTACCGGATTAGATCGTGGTTCTGTCTTTTGAACTCATGGGAATCATTATGAGTCAAGATGAACACACTTTATGTTTTATTCTATTTAAGTAGGATAGTCCAAGAGTCTAAAACTTTAAAGTTTGATAAAGCCATATCTGAAATGTTCTAGTGGCATATGGGCATTGCTTCCTGGTTGGAATTCTGAAGAACCTGCTTTAAAGCAGTGGTTCTCAAAGTGCCATGCCTAGATCACCTGGAAACTTGTCAGCAGCTCTGTGGGTGGGCCTGAAAAAATCTGTAGTTTAAAAAGCTCCCCCACCCCCCAGAAGATTCTGATGCATGCTGAAGTTTTAGAACCACTGTTTTAAAGGATAATTTTTTAAAAATTGCATTGAAGTGACTGCCTTTACATGTGATTTCTTCACAAATATTCTGAAGTTTAGGCATCACCAAACAAGTCTGAATAATTATATGATTTGTTTTTAAACTACATTTTTGAGGACATCTATGAACGAGATATAAAACAGTCTTCAGAATTAACAAATTTCTGTCTTGTTCCGAAAGCTATTTGGTGTAGTAAGTACTTACTAGATACCTTCTATTTGCCTATAAGAGTTTCTCAACCAAACCAGGATGTACAAAACCAGTTATTAAGTGATTTTACATTTTGAGTAGTTGTCAATGAAATCATTTTTGTCATATGTAGATAACTGATAAAGTATATTTACTGAAATTAGCTAACTTGTTTTCTAGTAGAAAAATATATAACTAAAATGAGGTTTCTGGGAGTTCCTGTCATGACTCAGTGGAAACAAATCTGATTAGTATCCATGAGGATGTGGATTCAATTCCTGGCCTTGCTCAGTGGGTTAAGGATCCAGCCTTGCTATGAGCTATGGTGTAGGTCACAGACAAAGCTCAGATCCCTCATTGCTTAGGCTGGCAGCTAAAGCTCTGATTCGATCCCTAGCCTGGGAACCTCTTTAGGGCCTTGGGTGCGGCCCTAAAAAGAAAATAAATAAATAAATTAATAAAATAAAATAAAATAAAATGAGGTTCCTGAACCACATGGCAACAGCTCAGAGTCTCTCAGTGAGCAAGTACTTCTGGCCTTTGGAAGAGTATTTCAGCAAAGCACTTCAGGGAAAACTTCCCCAGAACATGTGCGGGCACTGTTCCCAGGCCGGGTACAGTTTGCACAATCCTGGGTATCTAGCCCGGAGCGAGTCCCCGATAACTAATAATTCTCACAAGCAGTCTCAGGATGCCCAGCGGGTACTAAAGATGGAATTTTGTAAAGTACAGTATATGTTGAAGAAGGAAATGATTGATTCTGATAAATGTCCAGATTTTTTTTTTTGTCTAGATAAATGCCAAGAACAGAACAAATCTAAAGCATAATTATGAAAATATTTTATCAGTAGACATTTCAAGGACTGCGGTTTTCCTTCAAATTTAAAATAAGGCAGTTTTTGGTTTTTGTTCATTGGTATGTCTGATACTTAGAATAGTGCCTAGAATACAGTAAATATTGGTTAGATGAAAGAACCTCCACTTTGGGGTTATTGATCACTATTTAATTCCAGTTATTTAGTTCTGAATTTATTTTGATCTAATGTATTTCTTAAAAGTTGAACCTGTGAAGAATTTAAGATATGTATCAATTTAATGACTGACATTTTTGCACATTTAAGACTATTTTAGCTGCACATAACCTGAGTTATTTAGAATTCAGAATTTAACAAATTTAATTCTTTCTAGGTCACCCTAACATCAAGGTATGATTTAATAAAGAATTTTCTACATAGGCGTGTTCTAGTTGATCTAGGAATTTACTAGTTTAACTTTGCTCAAGTTCCTATGACAGACCACTAGGGGGAGCGCTCTCTCAGACAGAGCAGGAGGCTTCGGTGACAAGTTCAGTTCATGTGTCATCTATAGAAGACTGTAATCTTATTTTTAAGATTTACTTTTTTTAATTACTTAATGAATTTTATTACATTTATAGGTGTACAAAAATCATCACAACTAAATTTTATAGCATTTCCATCCGAAACCCTCAGTGCGTTAAGATTTACTTTTGCCTTTTTGAAGTTTACCTCATATTCTTTCCAGTCAAAAATTGTGCTTACCGTGAATAGGTAGGTAATCTTTTTTTTTATGTTTTTAATTAGTTTATTCCCTACTCGATGTTGATGTGCTTTCACCTAAAATTGATGAAATGACTCAAAATAATACAAATAAAATGATTTGTTAAGCTCTCTGTTCTCATAAAAATAAGTCTGGTAACACAATCATTTTTATAAGAAGCCACAGAATTTCTGGTGCTATCAAGTAATTATAGTTGCTGAAAGGGCAGCATGGGGCCTCTGCTGCAGTTTAAGGTGGGGGAGTTTTCAGGACCGTGTAAGCTCCCTTCTCCCCCGCCCTGTTTGCACACTGCTGGCCTTGTCCCTACTGAAACAAACTCTGTGGGGTCCTGTGGAACTGGGGACACTGTATGGCATTTTCTCTTTTCTCAGTTACGTATGAGTAGTGTTTTTGTACATGTGTCAAGCTAACACGCACCTCTGAAGCAGCTGGCAACTCTAACATGGACTTCCTGCCCCAGCAGTAGACAGCTAGTTCTCTAAACAGAGATGCCACGGGCAGCTGTGAGAAGTGTTTCTGGCTTCCATTTCTCAGTCACTGCCAGAGGTTTTGATAATTAGCAGAAAAAAATGTTTGAAGTAAGTTTTCTTTTCCTTCTCTTTCTTCAGTGTAATGGTTAGTAGTGGCTCTCACTGGTAAAACAGGAGGTACTCGGGGTATATGAATTCAGGTATTCCTCACATGGAAAGGATATAAGAATCTAGTAAGGCCTGTAGCCTCTGCCTGAGGCTTGACCCTCTAAATGGTCTTGCTTCCTGCCATTTTGTCTAGGAATTTCTGGTTGCTTGTTGCTGATTGGATTAGGACAATCCCATCTCTGGACTATCCTCAAGTTTGCCTTAAGTGGACCTTTCCTGGAAGGTGGTGGGTGAACTGCCAAAACAGAAGTAAGGCTTCACTGAGCTTACAGAACAGGTTGCATAAATTTTTGCATGCTTACTGATGAATGTTTATTAACATTTGTTATGTAGGAGAGTTGGAGCTGGGCTTGATTTTTTTTTTTTTTCCTAACTCAGTATAGAGATTGAAAGAAAATAGCTAATCCTCATCTACCTCAAAAGTTTCAGTGCCCAATAGCTAACTTAAAAGAATGTAGGAGTTCCCGCTGTGGCACAGCGGGTGAAGGATCCAGCATTGTCTCTACAGCAGCACAGGTTCAATCCCCGGCCTGGCTGTAGTGTAGATCACATTTGAGGCTGATTCAGTCTCCTTGGCCCAGAAACTTCCCTATGCCACGGGTACAGCCAAAAAAATAAAATAACAGAATGTGCAGACTGTGTATGCCCTTACTAAGTCTGCTAGAAACAGCAGGTGTTTGATTGGCTTGTACTCAGCTTGCTGCTTCCCACTGAATGAATATAGCAAGTAGCTTAGTTCTCATCTAAAGTCTTTCAAGGGTGAAACTTGACATTGCATTGTGTTGAACACTTCCACGGTGGTTCCTTAAAAATTGGAGATTTTATAAAAGAGTAAAATTGTAAGACTTTCAGAACCTACATAGGTGATAACTTTCTATTTTGTCAGATATGAGAATATTAAAACTACAACTACCGTTCATTATAACTACCACTTCATAAAACACTTTAAAATCAAAATCTCAGACAGTGGACACTTAGCAGCTTTATACTGTCAATAAAGAAAAACTGGAAACATTAAAAATAATTTCAAAGGAAATAACAAGATTATACCATAATATTTTATTTTACAGTGCTGTACTTGATGCTGTTTGTTTTATTGATACAAGCTGGTTTGGAGATGTTAAGACTTTGGGGTCTCGCCAAATAGTAAAATTTTTAAAATTTTAGTGCCACTCAAACCATATGGAGTCTGAATGGCCACTTCTTTCTGATACTTTATCACAGTCATGAAAATCCACTTTCTACCGGATATGTGAAAATTGCAGCAACTCTTCTAAAGCTGCTTTAATCAATACAGAGTATTCAGGGCAAGAATAGTGGTCGCATCTCCAGATGGGGCTAAAATCTGCAGTGACAGACTAGGTGACCAGTTCACAGTTGCTGCAGAGCAGGTCAGTGGAACAGAGGTGCCTTCAGCCGGGGCTGCAGCCTGGGACCTGGGTCCTGGGTGCCGAGCTTAGAGCATCCTGGGCATCAGCTGAGGGAAAGCGGCAGCTGCCGGAAGGAGGCCTGCCAGTCTGTGGACAAGCTGGCGGCTTAACTGGTATATATGTGCTCCTGCCACAGCAGAACACTGCTCACTACCAGACCATGAGTACTTGCTCATTATTGGGTTTTACAGACTGAGCAAATGACTGAAATGAAAAAATACATTCTTGAACAAAGAGCCAAAATGTGGCTCTCTAAGCACTGAGTGAGAGAGTGCTGTTAGAGGCACACTTGGATCCCCACAGGCACAGGAGTTTGAGCTCCATTAAATCAGCTAAGGAGCGATCCAAAGGGGAAAATGAAAGTTTTTTAAAAGTAAAAACTTGAATCCGATTTCTCCTCTGTCCCTGGATACACACAGGAATATGATTCGAGACTGCCAGATTCCTAGGTACACACTTGTTCATGGCCTCAGGATTTCTTTTAACAATCTCAGTGAGCTTCTTTTCCTAGGACAAGCCTTTTTCATCCAGTTTTGGCGGAGGCAGCATAGTGGGATAGAAGGAGTAATCATCTGCGATCCAGCAAGTTTGCTTTCTAATCACCAGGCTGACCCTGATCGATTTCTCTTGTCCCTGGTTTCTTCATTTATAAGAATCAAAATGGCCTTTCTGACCTGAACATTTTACAACTTCAGTAAACCAGATCAGGCCAGTGTTTCAGAAGAGCAAATATTTCAAGCAGTTTTAGTGACTTCAAATGGGTTATGACTAAAGATACTTACAAATAGTGTATTTAAAATGGTCACCAATAAATTAGGCATTGCAGAGTTTTTAAGTCAGCGGAAAAGAATGAAATTAGCATTAGAAAAAGGGAAATGGGAGATATAACGGGAATCCCAGTGACATGAGAAACAAAGCATGTGGCTGATTTTCCCCTAAGTTACAGAATCCTGCTTTCTAAGGGCTCTTGGGTATTTTACCTGTAATGCTGCTGCTAAGTGGACTTCTTCCCCCCAGAGTCCTTGGTTCTGCTTTCGATCTGCTATCACTATCAGTGTTGATAAATATATTTTGTGGTGCAGGAGTTTTGTTATCAACAAGGTTGGCTTTATTGTTGGTTGTCTTGTACAGAGGTGTTCTCTTTACTGATAACAGAAGACCTAGAGGAAAAGAGAAAACCATTTGTGCATTTTTCTTGGTTCTTTCCTTCTCTTCCTCCCTCCAGCACCAAGCACTGCCTTTTGAGCTGAACTCAGTCTGAGGCAAGTATTTCACCGCTTGACACCCCCTAAAAGACCGTCTCTTCTAATAGGCCTCCAAAATGTACTAGAGTCCTGGGCTTTCTCCCATAAGAGCAGGGAACACTTCCCTTAATTCAGAAGGCAAGCGAAGGATATCTCAGATACCTGGATTGCTTTTAATCACAGATAAAAAATTTATCTAATTTAGGGCCTTTTATATTGTTCATGATTTTCAGGTGATTTCTTCTCCTGAACAGAGAGATTCGAGCCCAGAGGCACTATAAGTGCTAAAAAGAGGATCTGTTGTCCCTGTTTCCAGCCATTAAGAGTTCCATACTCAATACTGGGGACGTTGGGCCATAGTTAGAAGTAATCTGGTCCAAAAGACTGTGATCCAGAAACCCGGTTTCTATTAAGTGTTCTTCAGTTGCCTTCTGTTTAGACCTAAAGCATACAACAGGTATGGTTTTCATAGCCCCTGTTTGCCTGAAAAAGAATTTATTTCCCAGAAATATGAGATGCAAATTTTTATGAGCAACTTAAGGTTTTTTTTATATGCAGGTCCCACTAAAGACTGATTTATTCTATTACTGGACCGTATAAAATACAGAAAGCTATCTGGCACTTTAACTTCCTTGTCAGTAAACCAAAAGATAATGTGATTCCAAATGTGAAGACGAAATAGGCACAAACTGAGTCAGTTTCCCAGGGGTCTCATAAAATCAGGGGTGAGCAAAGATCTGAGGGATCCCTGCTAAGGACACCTACCGCTCTCCCACCACAAGGTGGCAGGATTCCCCTTGCCTGAAATCGTCAGGTCACTGAAATGACGCTGACTTCCATCCTGTATAGATCATCTTTGCATTTAAGTAATGGCATCAGACTGTCTTGTCTATGACATTATCTGTTTCCAGGAGCTAAACTCTAGTTCACTTCAGGGACGTTAACCAGCAAAATGTTTTCTACACCAGCACAGTGGTAATTTTTCATAGTTTAACCCTATCTCATTTTCCTTCATTGCCAGCCGAGTAGCTAGAAGGTCATAAAGTCAAAGCCCAGTTTCATTAAATAGAAAAGCAGCTATTATTTATTATAATAATCACTTTACATGAATTAGCTCATGTTCACAGCAACACTAAGAGTTAGGTACTATCCTTATCTTCACCCTGATGAGAAAATCAGAATTATATTTAGCCAGAAAGTGGTGGTTCTGGGATTTGAACCCAGGCTTGTCTGTCTCCAGACTTAGAGCTCTTTTTTTTGGTTTGTTGATTTGTTTGGTTTTTTAGGGCCACACCTGCGACATATGGAAGTTCCCAGGCTAGGGGCTGAAGCAAAGCTGCAGCTGGGGGCCTACACCACAGCCACAGCAACGTGGGATCTGAGCCACATCTGCAACCTACGCCACAGCTCATGGCAACACTGAATCCTTAACACGTTGAGCAAAGCCAGGGATTAGACCCGCATCCTCATGGATACTAGTCAGGTTCCTAACCTACTGAGCCAAATAAGAACTGCCAGACTTAGAGCTCTTAGCCACCATGAATCATAAAGAAAAATTAGTTCATAGGAATGTGTTAAAGTCATGTTTCTATGATCAGATAAAATAGTTCATTGGTAACATAGGCATTGTTCATAAGGAATTTATTATATCTTAAAGTGGGGCCCAAATTCTTTACCAAACTACAAAAATGTTCTTGTGCCCTCAGTTCAAGCAGGTGCCATATATATATATATATATATATATATATATACACCTTTTGGTTTAAATCAAACCAAACTGAAGATGTTTCCTCTTTGGTTCTAAATGAGGTTTTATTTGCCAAAATTTCAATCACTATTTCAAAAAGAATTCAGGTATATATAAATATAATGTATTCCCCCATGCCAATAGGGAATGCCAACATGCCATGCCAAGTTTAGTATGTAAAAAATTCTGAGAAGTCCTTCAGGAAATGAACCCGTGTCACTTTGTTTAAGCCAGTTTGCTTTTTTTTCCCCTAAACTGATTTCTGCCACAAAGCCTTTCTCCCTCTTCCATCCCTTGGAGTCAGCATTCCCGGCAACACCCTTTAGGCACTGCTGCCCTGTACAGCAGCCATGAAGAACCCACCATTCCTTCCACATGCCGCCCTCCATCCTGCCTCTGTGCTTGTGCATGGAGTATCCTCACCCTGGATTGCTTTTCTTTTCCATCTGGATGAGCTGTTTCTCACCCTGGAAGAAACAACTCAAATGTAACTCTGTGAAGCCCTCCCCAGCCTTGTTAGATTGCCTCTCCTTGCTGCTCTTAATGCCCCGAGATTCCACTCCAGAATCTATGTTATACATTTTCACTATTTTCCAAGTTTGTTCTCTAGATTGTTATCTCAACAGTAATGGCCATGTTTTATTGGTATTATTTTCTTACCACCTGCACCTAGCACTTAGTTAGAGCTTACTAGATAAATGTGTTGAAGGAAAGTTGAAGATGAGGAAGGCGAGGCTCAGAATGTTTAAGCAACTTAAGGGCTCAGGGCTATCTCACCACAGAGTTGGAACTCACTCATGAGGTGCCTTGACTTAAAGTATGCTACTCTTTTTACTCTACTTGAATAGCAAACTCATGGTGGAAGTTTAGCTATTCCCCACCCATAGTGCATGGAGGACAATACTAATAAATCAAGCTCCACCAAACCCAGACTTTCCCTGAAAGTGATGGCTTCTAGATCGAGGCGGGAGGGGCAGGAGGTGGACCGGGACTGTCATTTTGCATTATAATAAGTTTCTACGACTATCTGGTTTCTAAAGTTACATTATGTTTTACTTTGATAAAATAAAAATTAACTAGAAGAAGAAAAAACATTTCACAGAAGCTTACTATGTACCATACATTAAGCCCTTAAAATAGAGTGCTCGTATCATTTGCATTTCTCTAGATGAAGAAAGGAAGAAACAGGAAGTCTCACTATAAGTGGGAAAGCTCACTTTTGAGCACTGTTTTGATGCAAAAACACCACACACGTTCTCTCCATAATAAGTGTAAATGTTCTCCAAAGTTTTCCTATTTCACATACACATATTCCATGAGTTTCTTACCCATTCCTTTAACTTCCAACGTGTCTCGAATTCTGGTCCTTACAGCCTATTAGACATTGCCAGGTGGATGTACTGTGGGTACCTCAAATATAAGACATCCAAAATAGAAATCATCTTCCTCAGACCCCTTAGCCATCCTCCCAGATGACCTCCTCTTGCCAATACTCTGTCGTTCAGTGGCACTGCCATTCATCCAATTGCTCAAGCTAGAAACTCCAAAGCCACCTTTGACCCCTGCCTCCACTACAGCTCACATCTATTGGTTCAAGGTCTTACCAATACAGACTCCAAATTGTTCTCAGTCCGTCATCTCCATGTTCCTTCTACCATGGTTTTAGATAATTAAGGCTCTCAACATCTCTCCGTTGGACTATTGTATCTGCCTCATAACTGGTCTCCTGACTTCTGTGGTTGCCGCAGGTCCCATCCATCCTTCCCATGACTGACAGTTAATGTTCTAAAGCCAGTAATTGATCAGGTCACAGCCTGCTCAAAACCCTTTATTACCCTCTGTCTACAGAATAAATTCTAAACTCATTAGCACGGCACATAAAACATTCCATAATCCGACCCCAGCTTATCTTTCCAAGCTCATCTCCAGCATATTCTTACTCATAGACCTTCAGCTACAACAACTCAAAGCCACTTGTTTTTCCTCAGAACTCTCCAGTCTCTTCCGTGCCACTACGCTGTTGTCTGTGCTCCTTGAAACGCCCTCCTCTGGCTTTTCTACCTGTTGAGATTACTTTTCTTTGAAGGATCAGGCCCCTGCCCACAGCGCACGCGCAGTCACCATCCACATTTCCAGCCTCACAGTGTATTACTTGTCCTCTCTGTTTATACGTCTGTGAAAGCTTTGCTACAGACTAACATGTAATCTAGTCATGTGTGTCTGTTTTCCTAAAGGAAAACATCTTAGTATTTCTAGAACTTTGAGGGAGTTTGATATATAAATGATTAAAACTGAAGGCCATTTGTGATTTAGATAAAAGTCAGACTAAACAATCTCAAAGTTTACTTACAAATCTGAGATTTTCCGTGCCTTTTCTTTACACTAAATTCTTATTTGAGGCCCTTGCAACAACATCCAACCTTGGAATTAACTCCTATTTCAAGGGGCCAGTTCTGCTTTCACTTCTTTGCAGAGGCTTCAAAAGCCAAAAATCTGGGCTCCTGGCAGTGAAAGTGCAGTGAGAGTTGTCACTGCGTTTCCGGAGGAGGTGGGGTGGAACGCACAAGAGCACATTGGAAAACCAGTGGAGTCCAGGACATCTGGGAGTGATTACTCCAGCGAGATGCTCAATCAAAGACAACAATTCCTGCACTGGGGGTTTGGGGTGTTTTTGGGGGGAGGGTGTTTGGTGGTCTTTTTCGGGGGGTGGGGTCGGGGGACATCCGGGCTTTGGCAGGCCCTCCTCTGGCTTTGCTCAGCAGTTCTTAAGGAATGAGATACGGGCTTGTTTCAGGGAAAGGAAAACTTTAACTGACTCGACTTCTGCTACAGCAGAGTCTTTCAAAAGACTCTTCTTTTCCCCAGCCATATAGTTGGGTAGGTCTAGGTCTCACTGCCATTTACAGAGAGAAGAGCTAGTCTCCAAGAACCAAAGGAAATTCATACTACCTGAGGTCTGAACTGGGTTCCTAATTTAGGAACGAGGAACAGTAAAAGACCTGAGAGAAAAGCAACCTCAAGCTACTGAGGAAATGGATTCACTCCAGCTATTCTGAAGTTTCTCTTTTTAAATGCAAGCTGAGTAGAACTTTTGTCCCAGTTTTGAGGAAACATGCATTTCTGGTCTGAAATTAAATGGTTTATTCTTTTAGTTTCATTATTATCTTCAGAGTATGAAATGTACTTTAGATATGTTCAAAGACTCATATTCTCAGTCAGTCTCAAACGTACAAACATAATGTAATACTGCCTAACAATTACCCCTGATTTCAAATATTCTGACCTATTGCCCTGGAAACAGAAGGCCGTGAACATTTACTAAGTACATACTCTGCCAGGCACTGCCCTGTGCATGTTACATACGTTATTTTATTTAAAATGTACAACTCTTTATGATATATATTATCTGCATTTTAGTGACGGACAAACCGAGGTTCAGAGGTTAAGCGATTTTCCCAAGATCGTATATACTTAGTAAGCGGCAGAAGCAGGTTAAGTTGACAGGGCCGACTCCAGTAATATATACTCTTTACCTATCACTCAACATGAAACAATAATAGGGTAACAGATGGAAGCTTCTTATCAAAACATTCTCACCTATTCTCTACAGCATCTCAAAGATAATTATTATTTTATTCTTATGCCAATATCCATTGACTACTTAAGACCTGTCAGGCCCTGATTTAAGTGCTGTATTGTTATTTGATCTCATCAGTTTTCAGAAAATCCACTTTTTGAGGAAGGTGCTGTCATGATGAATAAATAGAGGCTTGACAGAGGTTAAGTCACTTTACCTAGGTCAGGGAGCCTGATTTAAAATCCAGACAGTCTGCCTTCAGAGAGTAAGCTCCATTGCCTACAGAGAGCACATTCTAGAATTAGAGAGACCCAGGTTCAAATCCCAGGTCTGCCTCCTCCTGGGTAATTTAACTTGAACATATTCATCCTCAGTTTCCCGTGTGTAAAATGAGGCTCTGGAGACGGACCTGCTGATCAGGTGTCCCCGTATGTATTCTCAAGTTCCTTAAAGTCAGAATCCCTATTATACAGTGAAAGGCAGTGCATATTTTGAAATATGACAGATCTCGGTTCGAGTTTTATCACATTTACTAGCTAGATGATTTTAAACAAGATATTCAAACTTTCTGAGTCTCATTTTCATCATCTGCACAGGAAAGATAAAAACGCCTACCCAATAGGGTTACTTATGAATCAGAAATAATAGCATATGCATTTCACAGTGCCAGGGAATTGGAAGGAGTTCTACATTATAGTTACTATTAATTTTGTTATGGCCACCGACTCAGGAAACACACTTTTAGATACACCAGCAGGCAGGAGGCAGAGCTCCCCGCAGACCGTCCTGCTGTGGGCTTCGCTGAGAGAGGCTAGAGAGGTGCTCCTTGGGTAAGGTGAAACAGGCGCCTTCTTTAGGGGGCTCTGACTGAGGTGGGTGGGACAGGGCGGGCCAAATACTCTCTTGCCCATCTTGTACCCCGCCTGCCCAGCAGCCCGGCGAGAAAGTTCCACTTGTGAGCCACCTCCAGTGAAATGCAGTCAGGGTCCTCTCACCCCATAATGATGCCCGCCGTCTTTGTCAGAGGGCTCTAGAGGGAGGCACACAGCCTTTAGGTCACACATGCTTTTAGGTCACACATGCTTGAGTCCAGACCTCTAAGACTTAAGTCAATTCAGGCATGTTCCTTTACAGTATATCAGGCTCCCTTCTGCCAAATGAAAACTATCATGTAGGGTATTTGTGAGGATTAAAAACTTTATGAAGAGGACCCAGCTCGGTTTTAGGAGGTTAGTATATATTCAACAAAAGAGAACAGTGTAGGATCAACATTATTCTGAGATGAGCAAACAGCAGTGATATGCCAAGGATAAAGAAGGGGGCAGGTCTGCACCAAATACTCTCTTGGCTGAAATTCAAAACATTTTTAAAAAAGAATCTGCAGGGATTCTTTATTATTAACTTTGGAGACAACTATTCCCCCCCCTCGAAAAAAAAAAAAAACTTATGTTTAGGGACTTTGATTTTATATATTCAGTAAGAAAAATAAGTTTAGGATATTCACTTACATTGTTATAAATCATATTGTATCTGTTATAAGCTGTTAGCTGAGACACTGTCTTGCAGGATTTGGTTATAAATGCTCAGCACTGAAAGAAATATAAATACTAAATATTATTGCAGCAGACCCCATTAACATTGGGGTCTGAGAGAGTACTCGAAATTAACTAGATACAGTAAAGGATTCGGTCAGATCCACAGTACAGGCTGGCATTCTGCCTTACTAGCAAGAATAACAGAGGTGAATCACTCCTAAATGAATAAACTATATGTCCACACTGAAGACCTGGTTGATGGCCAGGGTCAGAACTCACCTCTGCCTTAGGGTAAGGAGAGTTTTGTATCTTGGCTTTTACTGTGCTCATTTCCATATATAAGGATTCGAATCATCAGGCACTGTAGTAGAGTTGAGAAACATAAGCGATTAAAAAGAATCAGATCTCAAGCACCTTAATTATAAACCAGACTCAGGAGAGCACCGGGGGAACTGAAACGGCACAGGTTTGCATCTCAGTTCTCCACCAGGGAGGAAGGAGTCTGAAATGAAGGCTCTATCTCCTTCCAGCTGTGCATGAATCATTTCATTTCACTGAAATTTCCACTACCATATGTGGCTGTGGACGATCAAAGTAACAGGGCTGAGAATTGACAGCATGCCTATCCAAAACCGGGCTACAACAGTGGTCTCCATCAGGATTTTCCAAATAGCTTTAACCAAATGGATGAGTATAAATGAAATCGGTGTCCCAAATTTGCATTACATTCTCACGCTGATGACTTTACTCTTAGGCAGTTTTCCATTTTAAATTTTGTCTGTCTGTCTGTCTGTCTATCTGTCTACCTATCTAATGGCCCCACTCAGAGCATATGGAAGTTCCCGAGCCAAAGACTGAATCCAAGCTGCAGCGTTGCTGGATCCTTTAACCCACTGTGTCAGGCCAGGGACTGAACCCTCAATTCAAGCTGCCGCAGTCGGATTCTTAACCCACTGCACCACAGCAGGAATGCCTCCATTTTAAATTTTATTGCTATCTCTCTGTCTAATCAAGATGGAATTATAGACACAAGATTTACCCTCCCACCTGAAACAACCCCCCAAAAAAGGGTAGACAAAATATGTCTGAAATGATCTCCAAGACATTGAACATTGGACAACAGAGGACAGTGTTCTCTGAGAAAGGGAAAAGAGGTGAAATAAAGCCTGTGATCACCCCAGATTACTGCTTTGAGAGCATCTCCAGACTGTGATGCAGGGAAGTGGAGCTCCCTGATTTGAGGATTTGGAGCTGAGAGTCTCAGAAGACTCTCAAGGCAGAGTACCAGAGAGGATATGGTTGCACAGAAAAAGAACAAGAATATCTCTATTTGTGTACCCCCTTCAAGTACAGTTGGTCCTTAGTATGGGAACCTTCAGATACAGAGGGCCAACTATAACATTTATACTAGGGACTGGAGCATCTACAGATTTTGGTTTTTGGCAGGGGGCAGGGGAGGGGTGGGGATCCTAGAACCAATCCCCTGCAGATGCCGAAGGACGACTGTATTCACCAGAGCACTAATTAACATAAAAATGTGCAAAAACTGCCCAAGGCTTGAGAATAAAATCATCTGAAGGTACTGGAGGGAACAGTGTCCCATACTTACACAGGGCCAGGTAAAGTGTCTGTTCCCACCAGGCAAACTGGAAAGCCTCATTGTTGTGGAACTTTGGGTAGAGGATCAGAGGTACTGAGGCTTTTGTTTCAGCAATGGAGGATAATTAGCCCTGGACTCAATGTAGCCCTAGTCCCATCTAACTAATCTTAAAAGCAAGACCTAAGAGGACCAAACTGTAATTAGCTGAGTTTCAGAAAAAAGTTCAAGAATACTTACAGGAATACAAAAATATCCAATGCCAAATAAGGTAAAATACACAATTTCTGGCATCCAAACAAACATTACAAAACATACAAAGAGAAAAGTGTGATCCATAATGAGAAAAAACCTGTCAAAGAAAAACAATCCAGAACTAACACAGGTGTTAGAATTAACAGACAAGTATATTAAGATGGTTAATATAACTTTATTCCATGTGTTTAAAAAAGTGGGGACTTGTAAAATAGTATTTTTTAAGAAATCAAACTTCTAGAAATTGAAAATTACAATGTCTGATAGGAAAAATACCCTGGATGGGATTAATAGCATATTTAGCACTGGAGAAGAAAAAGAGTGTACTAACAGCAATAGGAACTAACTATAAAGAAAAATCACAGATTATCTCAATATTTCAGAAAAAGAATTTTACAATATCCAACGTCCCATTTTACAAAATCCAACATCCTTTTGTGGTTTCAAAGTAAAACAAAATAAAGCAAAACAAAAAAAAAAAAAGCAGCCTCTCAGCAAACCAGGAGTAGAAGGGAACTTCCTTAACCTGATAAGGGATATCTGTGAAAAATCTAAAGCTAATATCAAACCAAATTATGAAAGGCTAAATTCCTTCCCCCTAAAGTCAGAAATTAGACAAAGATACCTGTTCGCACCACTTCTATCCAACACTGTACTAGATGTTCTAGCCAGTGCCATAAAGCAAGAAAATTAAATAAAAGGTATCTGAATTGGAATGGAAGAAGTAAAACTTTATTCACAGATGACATAATAATGTAGAAAATATGATGGAAACTACAAAACAACTACTAGATCTAACGAGTTTAGCAAAGTCATGGGATACAAGATTATTATATTTAAAAAATAGGTTGGATTTCTATATACTAGCAACAATCAAATCTAAATTAAAAAATGATACACTTACAATGGTATGAAAAATATTAAATACAGATAAATCTAAGAAAAGATATCCAAGACCTGCACATTGAAAATTACAAAATATTACCAGAAGAAACTAAAAAAGAACTATACAAAGGGCGTGATGCAATGTGTTTATGAGTTATGAAATTCAATATTGTTAAGATGTCACTTCTCCCCAAACTGATCTATACCATTCAATGCAATTTCAATAAAAATTCCAGTACGTTTTTTTTGTAGATATTGATATGGTGATTCTAAAATTCCTATGGAAATGCGAAGAACCTAAAATACTCAGAACAATTTTGAAAAAGAACAAAGTTGAAGGATGAATGAGTTCAAGGCTTGTTTTAAAGCCACAATAATCAAGACACTGTGGTATTGGCATAAAGATAGACAAATAGATCAATGGAACAGAACAGAGTTCAGAAATAATCCCACATACACGCACATACACAAACTGATTTTGACAAAAGTGCAAAAATAATTCAGTAGAGGAAGGATTTTTTTTCTAATAAAAATAGTGCTGGAGCAATTGGATATCCATATATAAAAAAAAAAGAACTTAGGATCCATTCCTTATATCATATAGGAAAACTGACTCGAATGAATCAGACTTAAATGTGAAAATTACCAAAAAATTTTAGAAGAAAACAGAGGAAAAGTCTGTGTGATTTGGGTTAGGCAAAGATTTCTAAGGTAAAACTCTAAAAGTACTCCATAAAAGAACAATTGATAAATTGGACTTCATTAAATTTTAACTTCTGCTCTTCAAAAGACATTATTAAGAAAATGAAAAGACAAATTACAGACTGGCAGAAAATATTTGCAAATCATATATCTTGTAAAGAATTTGTATCTAGAATACATTAAAGACTTTCAAAAGTCAATTATAACAAAACAAAAAACTAATTTAAAAATGGGCCAAAGATTGAACAGACATTTCATCAGAGAAGATAATACAGATGAAAAATAAGTATGTGAAAAGATGCTCAAGAAAAACACAAATTAAAACCACAGTGAGATTCCACTACATACCTATTAAGATGGCTAAAATCAAAAGCAGTGACCACACCAAATACTGGCGAAGAAGTGGAGGAACTGGAGTTCTCATACTCTGCAGGTGGGAATATATAATATGATACAACTATTTTGGAAAGCTCTGGCAGTTACTTACAAAGGCAAACATACACCTATCATCTGATTCAACCATTTCACTCCTAAGTATTCACCCAAGAGGAAAATAAGACTATACTCTTATAAAGACTTGTGCATGAACATTTCATAGCAGTTTTATCTAGAGTAAACCCAAGCTGAAAACAGCCATAGGTCCATCATCAGGTTAATGAATTAACAAATGGTATTGTAATACTCTGCAAGAAAAAGGGATGAAAAACTGATAAATGTAACAGTTTTCAAAATAATTATGTTGTGTAAAAGAACACATTCAAAAACATGTAACTATATGATTCTACTTAGACAAGGTTCTAGAAAATGTGAATGTATCTATAGTGACAAAAGCAGATCTGTTGCTGCCTGGAATTGATTAATTACAAAGAAGCATGAATAAACTTCCAAGGGTGACTGATATATTCATTATCTTGATCGTGATAGTTTCACAGATGAATAGGGATGTCAAAACTGATCAAATTGTACATTTCAAAATGTATACCGTTTATGACAATAAAAGTTATTCGATCACCATATTATCACTTCATGTTTGTCTTTTCTATATCTTTTCAACCCACCCCATTACATTTAACTTTGACTCCTTTTACATGAAACCTGAACTGTCCAAGAGAAGTGTTAGCCAAAAGTGTCACTAGGATTATGTATGCATGATGCTCTTTATACCGTATTCTAATTGCAGCATCCCCTTGTTAGTGGACATCCGGCATAAGGATGGTTTTCACACCCCAAACAACAGCCCCGCTGTCAGAATGCTTTTCTTTTTTTTTTTTTAATGATTTTTATTTTTTTCCATTATAGCTGGTGTACGTGTTCTGTCATTTTTCTAATTGACAGTTCTATTCTCCTTTCTGGGCTGAGGCATTGGAGTAGGGCCATATCTAAAGCCCTGAAGATAAAAGCTAATAAAGTTGCAGACTCTCCCTGCCCTTGCAGTATCCTAATTCTCCGTGTTGAATTGCTACTCCAAAAGGAGGATATAATCATTCCATCAAACATTCATTGCCAGGTAAAATCTAAATGGGGCTCTCCTTTCATTGATTGTGTATGGAATGGGGTAAGCCTTTATAATGTATATGCTGGGGTCTTTTTTTTTTTTTTTTCATTTCAGAAAAGATGTCTTCAATGACTTCTTTGATTACTGTTTCTATCCCAAGTATTATAGCTCCTCTTCAGAAATACATAGAATTCTTTGGCTGAATCTCTGCTCTGTCCTCCACATCAACTACTTTCTCATCATATCCATCTCTCCTTTTCCTCTGCATTATAGCAAAGATTTTCAAGTTTATCATATAAATCACTGATTCTTAATACCAACAGGATATTATATCTCTAAAAGTATTAAAAACACAGATTCTGGACACAACTCTTAGAACTGATTTGATGATCTGGTGTGGGATTCAGGAATCTCTTTTATGTTTCATTTTTGTTCTGCTGATTACAGACTCTTGCAATTCTAGATTTGGGAAGTATTACTCAACATTACTATAACATGTTAAGACTCTCTTCACTATTTTCAGTGTGGATTTGAATTTTTTTAATTTGTTGTTTCCTTGAAATTCCTTCTTAATGCACCCTTAGCATTTTAATCTCATCTTTTGGCCTCAGATTGTCATCCTTTCATTTTAAAGTTTTCTCTCCTTATAGATTTATGATTCCATTACACAGCTGCCATTCATGTATTTATTCTTCAGCTATTCTGATCCTTATAACTTATTTTCAAAGATTTTATTTTTCTCTGAATCTTCAAAATGAAGTTTTCTTTCTCCTGTTATTTAATATTTTCCTACTTATTTTTCTGACTATATTTAGTTAACCTGAAATGAGAAAAAATATCTTCAGACCTGATGTTTGCCAATGTACATATGTGGATTGCTTTTGACTCTTCCCTCCTGAATATTAGTTGATCTTTACCAACTTTTTCTCTGACATTGAACAAATCTGGGTTCTATGTAGAGATATCATTACCAGTCTTACCAAGTCATTGGCTTGGTCTGTTAGCATACTGACTGGTTGAACAACTGTGGTCATACCTCTTGCCACATTTTACTACCAGGAAATGACTTCTAAGCTTGTCTCAGCATCCTGGAAGGGGAAGGTAAGGATGGCTATACAAGGCGTTCCTTATTCCAACACAGTCTTGGGCGCTTCCACAAGATTCTGCTACCGCCATACCAAGATTCCAGGATTAGGGTGTTACTCTCTTAAGACTCTGGTCTAGGCATGGACACAACAAAAGCTTCTCTGGTCCTATTCTGCCTCAGTACATTTAAGAATGTGAAGAATTCTCAAAAGAGAACACTTTTTGAAAGAGAAAGAGAAGAAAGAAGAAAAGAAGGAAGGGGAGAGAGAGGAAGGAAAGAAGGGAGAAAGAAAAAGAGAGAAAGGAAGGATGGAAGAAGAGGGAGAAAGAAAAAGAAAGAAAGGAGGAAAGAGAGAAGGGAGGAAAGGAAGTAAGGAAGGAGAGAGAGGGAAGGGAAGGGAAAACACACAGACACATACATAATTCTCTTTCTCCTCATATTGTGCTTATAGGCCTGGGAGCAAAGGTAACAAAGCCAGCCAGTATTCACCTTCCTTAGCAGCCGAATTGCTTTTTTGAGCTCTCCTTTGGCAAAGCAGATCCCGCTCATGTTATAAAACGTTTCAGCCACTTTTTCACTGTAGTCCCCATAGTTGATGACTTGAGACTTCAGTGAAGCCTTTAGCAGTCTGTAAGCCTCCTAGGGGATAAAAAAATACAAATATTTTTAATTAGCCTGGTAGTTCTGAAGGAGCATGCTGGTTGTATTTCATGAGCTCCCTGTAGGAGGCATTCTACTCCACACTGGTATAACCCATCAGGATCAGTCAGCTGTGACATGTTGCCTAAGTAATATCCAGAGCAATGCTGGATCCTTAACCCAGTGAGCGAGACCAGGGATTGAGCCTGCATCCTCATGGATACTAGTCAGGTTCGTTTCTGCTGAGCCACAACAGGAACTCCTGTTGAATGTTTTTATCAAAAAAGATGTTGAATTTTTATCCAACATTTTTTCTATGTTTTGGAAATGATCTGGTAATGTTTATCCTTCATTCTGGTAATGTAGTCTATCACATTGATTGTTTTTCATACGTTGAACCTTCTTGCATCCTAGGGAAAAATGCCACTTGGTCATGGTGTGTGGTCCTTTAACTGTGCTGGTGATTTCAGTTTGCTAGCATTTTTGTTGAAATGTTTGCATCTATATTCATCAGGAATATCACTCTGTAGTTTTCTTTTCATGTCTCTTCCTAGCTTTGGTGTAAAAGTAATGCTGGCCTCATGAAATGAGTTTGGAAGCACTCCTTCCTCTTCAATTTTTTAGAAAAAGCTTAAAGAGGACTGGAGTTAATTCTTTTTAAATGTTTGCTAGAAATCACCAGTGAAGCCACTCGATCTTGGGCTTTCCTTATTGGGAGACTGGATCTCCTTACTAGCTAAAGGACTGTTCAGATTTTCTATTTCTTCATGGTTTAGTCTTAATAGGTGTATGTTTCTAAAATTTATCTATTTCTTCTAGGTTATCCAAGTTTTTGGAGTATAATTGTTCTTAGTAGTCTCTCAAAATCCTTTTCATTTCTGTGGCATCATTTGCAATGTTTCTTCTTTCATTTCTGATTTTATTTATTTGAGTCTTCTCTCTGTTGTGCTTATTTAGTCTCGCTATTCTTTGATGGCAGGAGTTCAGGTTCCTTTGCCCTAGTTCTCACAAAGCGTACTTCTCTGGGTAGAGCAGGCTGATCAGTTGAGCCCAGGTACCTTTCTCTTTGGCTTCCTTCTTTTTCTGATCATTTTCTTTCATGCATTTTGGGCATTTATCTTGGCGCTTAGAGTGCTTAATATGCTCAATATGTACCTTAATCCTCTTGGCAAGACTCTTACCCTTGTTTGTTTACAATGCCAACAGCATGCTGGGTAACACTGTGGACGCTTCCAATTTTGCCGTGGTAACATCTGTGGAGCATTCTTTTTGAACAATGCCCATTCCTTTACTGTGCGCAGTATCACATTTTCCTATAGATCCCCAAGGATGTGGCCAGAAAAATAACTCCCTGTTTTGTAAATGGCCTAAACAACATATTCTGCTTTTTCCCTTTGTGTTCATCATTTTGAGGAATTACTGGAAGATGGCAGTTCTGGCCAATATAATCCTGTTATTGGTAGCCAGATTAAACCCCTATTTGAAAAAAATTTTTTTCATGGGAACATGATTCCCAAGTCTGCTGAGTTTCTGTTATGGTCCTTTAGAACAGGCTAAGAGTCTCATCTCAGGCTTGAGGGTGGGAGAAAAACCTCCTTTTACGATGGAATTATCCCACAGGGAATGTGTTATAAAATCCAGCAAAGTAATTCAGTAGTTACTAAGCACCTACTATGTACCAGTTACTGCTTCAGGCACTAGGGACACTGCAGTGAACAAAACAGACAAAAACCCTTTCCCTCATGGAGCTTGTTTTCTAGGATCAAAGGTGATCTGTCCACAGTCCTACCTGTGGTTTAGATGCAGAGCCACCTGGCACTCTTAGGACCTAGGTTCACTTGATTAGAAGCAGAGAGCTCTTAGACTTTGGTACTGGTGTACCAAACATCACAAAGTCATGATGTTCACTGTGTCAGAGCATAACAAGGGTAAGCCATGAGATTCTGGCCAAGTACTTTCACATCTTGGAAATTAAAATATTAGATCAATCCTTGGCTTTGCTATCTCACATTTATCTTCTGAACCAACGGAAAATATAGCCACTATAAAAAAACGGCAAACCACTGCAAGGCTTTTCTGTCCTTACAAATGGCAATTAAAATAGGACGAAAGAAAACATCATTTCTAAAAATGTTCAAAGTAGAATAAAAGCTTTTTCTTCATTCCTTGAAAAAAATTCTTATTTATTATGTACCTAGAACCCTACTCTTATTAAACTGGCTGTCACATGACCAATAAGACCATGCTAGATCCCTGTCTGTTCCTCACAAGCCTGAGGAAGAATAAAGTTGGTCAGATCAAAGTCATGTGGGATCTCATGACAAATAAAGGTCTTTACTGCCTTCATGCTGACCCAATACATAACGGTCAGGTCCAAAGTTTTTGAGTAGTAGCTTAGACTCAAAAGACTTCCAAATAAAAAAGCCAGCAATCAAAAGCATGTTCTATGACATTTTTATATGAAAACAAAAGTTTAGCTAATAAAGAGCTGAAGACCAGAAACTGAGAAGGAAATAAAGAGAAAAAGAGGAAAAGAAATTATCAGTTATATCCAAAGGTGAAAGCCAATTCGACTTAAAATACTAAATGTACAGGCCAGAGTTCATACGTGACCGGGATTTGAAGGACTTCATGTTTCTCGATACAAAAAAAACAACTTTTTTTGTCTTTTGTCTTTTTTAGGGCCGCACCCACTGCATATGGAAGTTCCCAGGCTAAGGGTCGAATCAGAACTGTACCTGCTGGCCTACACCACAGCCACAGCAACGTGGGATCCGAGACACATCTGAGACCTACACCAGAGCTCACAACAACACCGCATCCTTAACCCACTGGGTGAGGCCAGGGATCGAACCTGTGTCCTCAAGGTTACTAGTCAGGTTCATTAATCACTGAGCCATGATGGGAACTCCAGAAAAATAATTTTTAAATTAATATTGCAAGCTGCACCAGCCGTATTTTTATTCCTGGTTTAACCTTTCAAGCGCTCCAGTTTCTGAATAAGATGAAAAAGGCTGTTCCTACCCAATAAGAAATCTAGCGATTACATTTACGAGCTGATATTTACCTGTTTTTCCCCATTTTGGATAAGCCATTTGCAAAATTCTTCAACGGTGTTCAGTGTTTCATAATCCTCTGGGCCCAATGTTGTTTGATATGCAGTGATACTTTTTAAAAAATATATCTCAACAGCATCTGCAAAAAAAGAGAAATAATTATTTAAGGCAAGCTGCTAGCCTTACAAGTATCTAATTTCAGCTTTGGCTCAATTAATTAGACATTTTCATGCTGAAAGCCTATGCCTGTCCTCTTTCAAGGATTCATAAAAAAAACCTCAAAAAGTCTGAGTTATAATTTGATGGCATCAGATGATGACCTGATTTTATTCTCTTGATGAAATGCATGGATTTTCTGTAGGAAAAGAAAGCTTATGTCTGAAGAGTCTTATCCTAAGATCCAAAATAACCACCGCGTTACACTCCCAACTACAATGCAAGACCATGTTTTCAGCTAAATTAAAGTCTGATGGAGATTGCTGTTTACCGGGGTTTCTATTCAGTGTGTGTGTGTGGAGCGAGAGAGGATGAGTTTGGGTTTTAAAAGAACTTTAAATACACAGTTGTTAATGTTATCTTTTATTCCAAACATAATAGATGTTTATGTAACCAATCTAGGTAATGCAGAGAAATAAGAAAAAAATGAAAATTATCTCCATACACATCACTCAGGAACAGCACCATTAACATTTTTTATTACTGTATTAAGGTGTAATTTGTGTACCATACACTCTCACATTGTAATTACACAGTCTGATAAAGTCTTAGTTTATGAAGTTTTGTAATTATGCTCAAAATCCAGTTTTGGAACACAACCATCACCCCCCAAAATATCTCTTTTATGGCTGGCTGCAGTCAATTCTGGCTCTCAGCCCCAGTCTCAAGCAATCACTGACTTACTTTCCAACTCTATGCATTTCTAGAAATTTCACATAAATGGATCCATACAATATGTAGGCTAGAATCTTTTCACTTAACATGCTGTTTTTGAGGTTCATCCATGTTGTTGCATGAATTAGTACTTCACTCCTTTTTATTGACGAGTAGCACATATAACATTTTGTTTACACATTCACAAGTTGATGAAAATCTGTGTATGTGTATACAGCCTATAATAGTTCTCTATGTACCTATCAGCTCCAAGTCTCTTCATTCCTTTCTGTGGATTTGAGTTACCATCTGCTGTCATTTTCTTTCAGCCAAAGGGCTTCCTTTAGCATTTTTGGGCGAGACTGCTACCAAATCAGGAAATGTCTTTATCTCTCCTTAATTTTTGAAGGATAGTTTTCTTGGATGTACAATTCTTGGTTGAATTTTACTGCACTATTTTAAACATGTTATTCCACTGCCTTCTAGCCTCCATTTATCTAATGAAAAATCAACCATTAATCAAATTGTTCCCCTGTACGAAGGTGTTTTTCCAACTGCTGCTTTTAAGATTTTCTCTGCCATTCAGCAATTTGACTAGGTGTCTACTTGTGGTTTTCTTTGTGCTACTTGGCATTGAGACTTTAGGATCTGCAGATAACATTTTTACCAAATTTGGGAACTCTGCAGCCATTATTTCTTTAGAACATTTTTTGCCTCATTCTTTCACCTCTCCTTATGGAGCTCCCATTACATGAGTGCTGAGACATCTGCTGTTTTCCCATAGACATACTCTGTTCATTTCTTTTCAGTATCTCCTATCTCTGTTCTTTGGATTGGATCATCTCTAGTGACCTACCTTTGAGCGATCTCTGTCTTTTCTTCCATCTCAGATCTGACGGTGAGACCATTAACACATTTTTCATTCAGTTACTGTATCTTAAAACTCAAGAATTTCCATTTTAGGTGGTTTTTAAAAGTAGTTTTATATTTCTCTATTGAGATTTCCTATTTACCAAGTAATGCTCATAGTAATTTCTTTTAATTCTTCCAACACTTTCCTTTAATTCTCTGAACATATTTATGATAGCTGCTTTGATGTCTTTGCTAAATCCAACATCTGGCCCACTCAAGAGTCAATTTTTATTGATGATCTTTTTTTTTTGAATATGAGTCACAGAGTCCTACATCTTTGTACTCCTGTTTCTTTTTTGTTGACAACTGTACATTTTAGATAATATATAGGAGCAATCACAGATTCTGATACATCTTTGTGGGGTTTTGTTTTGTTTTTTAAGTAAACTGCAAAATCTGTCTTCCCCATGGAGTTTGAAGGCTAACCTCTTTGCTCTGGTGTTATTTGCATGTTTGCTTTTTCATCTTTGCTTTTGTTTAATAACTTTTTAGAGTAGTTTTATAGGCATCTCAAAATTGAGTGAAAGATACAGAGATTTCCAATATAACCCTGCCACCCAAATACATACTTTTGATGGTTGATTTCATGTGTCAACTTTACTGGGCTAAGGGACCCCAGATAAGCTAGTAAAGCATAATTTCTGGGAGTTCCTGCTATGGTGCAAGGGGATTGGTGGCTTCTTGGGAGCACTGGGATGCAAGTTTGATTCCCAGCCAGCACAGCGGGTTAAGGACCTGGAGTTGCCACAGCTGCAGCTTAGGTCATGACTGCAGCTCAGATCCGATCTCTGGCCTGAGAATACCATATGCTGTGGGATAGCCAAAAATGGAAAAGAAAAGAAAAAAATATATAATTTCTGGTGTGTCTGTGGTGGTACTTCTGGAAGATATTACCATTTAAATTTATACTGAGTAAAGAAGATCTACTCTTACCAAAAGAGGCTAGGAGTCATCCAATCCACTGAGGGCCTGAATAGAATCAGAAAAGGGCAAAGGAAGGTTGCATTTTCTCTTCTTGAGCTGAGAAATCCATCTGCTCTTGCCCTTTGAGCCTTTGGACCCCAAGGCTTATACCAGTTCCACCACCACATGCCCCAGTTCTCGGGCCGTGGGCCTCATACTGGGATTTACACTATCTGCTCCCCTGGTTCTCAGGCCTTCAGACTCAGACTAAATTTTGCCACCAGTGCTCCTGGTTCTTCAGCTTGCAGATGGCAGATTATGGTATTTTTCATCATCTATAACCACTATTGAGCCAGTTTAGCTCCTTTTACGTTCGTTATATTTCTCTGAAGAACACCGACTAATACAGATTTTGGTACCAAGAGTGGGCTCAACAACATGGACGTTCACTCACTGAGGCCAGCCTGGTTATGGCCACCACCGAGTGCCCAGGCTGCCAGCGGAGAGCCCAACACTGAACTCCCAGTGCGGTTATCAGCTATCTACCTGGTAACACTGAACTACTTCCATCATGGAAGGGGTGGATAGCGGGAACAGACAGCTACCCTGGATGCGGATTTGCATTTCCTGCATGCAATGCCTCTGCCAAAACTACTATCTGTGAACACAGAGAACTGCCTTTTCCCCATCATGGTATTCCACACAATATTGCTTCAGATCAGGGAACTCGCTTCACAGTAAAGGAAGTGTGGCAATGGGCCCGCGCTGAAGGAATTCGCCACTTTAGGATGGTATCGATACCACCATCCTCAAGTAGCTGGCTTGACAGAACAGTGGAATACCTTTTGAAGACTTGGTTACAGTGTCAGTTGGGTGGCAATAATTTGCAAGGCTGGGTCAAGCTTCTCTAGAAAGCTGTATATTCTCTGAATCAGATCCAGTATATGGTGTTATTTCTCTAACAGTGAGTTTTCACAGGTCTAGGAATCAAAGGGTAGAAACCTGAGTAAAATTGCTCTTCTCATGGACTGAGCTGGGGTCGTGGATGGATGGGAGCACCCCAGGCAAGATAGCCAAGACTTCTCTTATCACCTAAAGTTCAAACAGCTTTTTGAAAATGATCTGCAATTTGCTTTTTGCTGATCTAGTTCCAGTGCCTTGAAATGGTTGTTGTTGTTTTAATCATGTTATCCAGCGTGTGTGTGTGTGTGCGCGCGTGCACGTGTGCTGTGGATGTTGAGAGAATACACAGACCTCTTCATAAAACCATAGCCAGAAGTCTTTGCCTCTGATTACATTTTGATGCACATTTTGAGGCAGTTTTACCTAACTTTGCAGTTCACTTTTCATGTTTACATATATGTAACTATAAACAATAGGATGTTCTGTGTCCTAAAGATACAAGTTATTTTTTTCCTTAATGCCGTTTTTTAAAAATTAACCTTCTCTTAGAGTTCCCTGGTGGCCTGGTGGGTAAGAATCTGGCATTGTCACTACTGTGGCTTGGGTCACTGCTGTGGTGCAGGTTCGATCCCTTGCCCGGGAACTTCCACAAGCTGTGGGTGTGGCCAAAAAAAAATTAACCTTCTCTTTGTTTATAAAATCTAGCCCTTTTAAACACTACAGAATTCTATATAGCTAATATACCAAATTTCGCTTTTATTTATTGATAAAGTTGTTTTCTAACTTTTCACAATTACAAGTAGTGTCAGAGTGAACAATCCTTATACATTTCCTTTTCAGTTTTGCCAGATATTGTCAAAATGGCCCCCAAATTTCATATCAATTTACACAATCACTCCCACCAGCTATGAATGAGCAATCTATTTACCTCCCATCTGGCAAATACTAGATATTTTCCAATTTTTAAAATTTTCACAAAGCATGAGTAAAAACTTTCTCTCATTGTAGGTCTAAAATATATATACTTTTAAGATGTGTGCCATCCTGCCAAACTGCCCTTCAGGGAGTTTAATAACCAAATTGCTCTCATCGATCCTAAATGTTATCTTTTTTAAAATGTTGAAAACTTAATAGGAGAATATTTGTATCTTTGTTTTATATTATTTATTCATTATTGTAAAGTAAATGTAAATTTTAGCTCTTACGTTTAGGATACTGATTTTTTTTTCTGTCTTTTTTTTTTTTTTTAAGGGCCGCACCTGCTGCATATGGAAGTTCCCAGGCTAGGGGTCAAATCAGAGCTACAGGAACACAGGATCTGAGCCACATACGCAGCTTACACCACAGCTCATAGCAACGCTGGATCCTTAACCCACTGAGTGGGACATCAAACCTATGTCCTCATGGATACCAGTAACTAGGTTTGTTACTGCTAAGCCACAACAGGAACTCCTAGGACACTGAATCACTTTGGGTTAATGTTTATGTGCGAAATGAGAGTGCCGAGGGGTCTTGCAGCACATGGATACCAACTGTTCCAATACCATCTGTTGAAAAGACATCATTTACACACTGAATTGCTTTTGCACCCATGTCAAAAATTAATTGGCCATTAATTAATTAAATCTATTCCTGAACTCTCCTTGTGATCCAATGATTCTGATCTGTCTGTCCCTTCACCAGTAATACTCACTTGATAACTGTTGCTTTATAGGAAATTTTAAAATCAAGTAGCATGATTCTTCCAATTGTACTATTTTTAAAAATCGTCTTAGCTTCTTAGTCTCTTTGCTTTTCCACGTAAATTTCAGAGTCGGCTTGTCTATAAAAATTCCTGCTGGGATTCTGACTGTGACTGAGTTAAACCCATAGACCAATTTGGGAAGAACTGACACCTTTACTATATTGAATCCTCCAATCCATGAACACAGTATATCTCCACCTATTTAGGTCACCTCTCACATCTCCGATCAGGATTTTGTAGGTTTCAGCACATACACCCTGTGCATCTCTCGTTAGATTTATATCTAAGTATTTCATTTGTGGGAAGAGGGCTATTGTAAGTGATATTAAAAAAAAAAAAAACTTCAGTTTCCAGTTGTACAATGCTAATACAGAAGTATGCCTGGTTTTGGTGTGTTGATCTTGTACCCTATGATCTTTTTTTTTTGTCTTTTTGCCTTATCTAGGGCCACACCGTGGCATACGGAGGTTCCCAGGCTAGGGGTCTAACAGGAGCTGTAGCTGCTAGCCTTCACCACAGCCACAGCAACGTGGGATCCGAGCCGTGTCTGCAACCTACACCACAGCTCATGGCAATGCTGGATCGTTAACCCACTGAGCAAGGCCCGGGATTGAACCCTCAACCTCATGGTTCCTAGTCGGATTCGTTAACCACTGAGCCACGATGGGAACTCCCCTATGATCTTAATAGCTTAAACTCACTTACTAGTTCTAGAAGTTTTATAGATTCCTTGGAGTTGTATGTTCCTTGACCAGTTGTGTTGTTTACCGAGAGACACATCTTCTAAGCTGTATGTCTTTTCTCGCCTATTGCACTAAGACTTCTAGTACTATGTTGACAAAGAGGAGTGAGTGAACATCTTTTCCTTGTTCTTGATCTTCAGAGGAAAGTATTCAGTCTTCTGCCACTGAACATGATGTTATAAGCTGTAGGATTTTGTACATGCCTCTTATCAGACTGAGGGACGTTCCCCTTCCATTGTAAAAGGATGTTGAATTTTGTCACATGCTTCTTCTGCATCAATTGATAAGATTATGTGTTTTTTGTCTTCGGATTGTTAACAGGGTAAAATACACAGATTCAGGTTTGAACCAGCCTGACATTCTCAAGGGAAAAAAACCTCACTTGATCATGGTGTATTATTCTTTTTTATATATTGCTATACATTTTGTTGAGGATTTTTCATATCTATGTGCAGGAAAGGTATTGGCTTATAGTTGGTTTTTGTTTTGGTCTTGTTTTTTCTTCTATCATCCTTGCCTGATTTTGGTATCAGGGTGATGCTAGCCTCAGAGGATGGGTTGTGAAGTAGTCTCTCCTCTTCCGTTTTCTGGAAAAGAGTATGTAGGATGGATGTTGTTCCTTCTTTAAATGTTAAGCAGAATTACCCAGTGAAATCATCTGGGCTTGGAGATTTCTTTCTCAGAAAGTTAACTACAAATTCATCTTCTTTTTTTTTTTTTTAATAGGACCTATTCAGGTCATCTGTTCATGTTGGTTGAGTTTGTTTTTTATTTTATTTACAGTATTTCATGACATGCATAAGTTTTATATCTTTTTATAATTAAACCTATCAATCTCTTCTGGTATAACCTTGTGTACTCAGAGTTCTTTTTTCTTCCAATTTTTAATTTTAGTACATTTTACTCCGATACTTCTGGTTAATTTATATTTTTCATTTTTGATATAAAAAATATTAATCCATCTGGAATTTACTGGGTGCTATGAGGTAAAGATTCAGATTTTCTTTTTTCCTTTCTTTTTTTTTGTCCTTTTAGGGCTGCACCCACAGCATATGGGGGTTCCCAGGCTAGGGGCCGAATCAGAGCTGCAGTGACTGGCCTACATATACCACAGCCACAGCAACACAGGATCCAATCTGCATTGTGATCTATACCATAGCTCACAGCAACGCCAGATCCTTAACCCACTGAGCAAGGCCAGGAATTGAACCTGCATCCTCATGGATGCTAGTCATATTCATTTCAGATTCATTCATTTCATACTAAGCCACTCCTTTTTTGTTGTTTGTTTGTTTTAATTTTATGGCTATATTTGCAACACATGGAAGTTCCCAGGTCAGGGACTGAAACCAAGCCACAGCTACAACCTATGCCACAACTGCAGCAACACCAGATCCTTTAACCCCCTGTGATGGGCCAGGGATTGAACCTGAGCCGCCACAGCTACCCAGGTTCTTAAACCACTGTGCCATAGCGGGAACTCGCAGAATTTCTTAAAAGCTAAAAATCAGTATGCAAGAAAATAGCTGGTTGAAATCCGTCCATACTGTTAAATAGACCATTCGCCAGTCGCGCCCCTCCTGTGACCAGCAGGGAAATGGTGATATCTGCAAGGCCACCTCTTCTACCTACCCCTGTACTGGGCTTCTCCAGACACAGCATAAGCCTTGGCTAGTAACGCGCTTGCCTCTGCAGCTTGGGTGCTGACTTCAGTGAACAAAGAAACACAGATAGAGTGGGCCTGGAACAGAGAAAATCATGACAAGGTAAGTACCCAAATGACAATGTTTGTGGATTTTATAGTAGCTCGCACAGAATTGCTGGTTGATGGAGAGCTGATATATATCTAATTTTGGAGTTGGATGAAAGAGATGACTCTGAGTCCCAACTTTGCTACTTCTGAGCTATGAGTCTTGAGCAAGTATTTTTACCTTCATATGTAGAAGGCATACATAATTTCCATTGATGAGGGTTTGGGAAAGATTAAGTGAGATGGTGCATGCAAAGCACTAGGCACAGCACGCATTACATGGTAAGTGCTCAGTAAATGTTAGCTATTATTTTTTTTCTTCTTCTTCCTGCAGCATATGGGATTTCGAGGCTAGGGCTCGAATCAGAGCTACAAGTGCCTTTCTACACCACAGCTGTAGCAAAACGGGATCTGAGCCTCATCTTCGACCTACACCACCGCTCACAGCAATGCCAGATTCTTAACCCACTGAGCAAGGCCAGGGATTGAACTCTCACGGATACGAGTTGGGTTCTTAACCCGCTGAGCTACAGTGGGACCTCCAAATGTTAGCTATTATTATTTTTGTTGTGTTTCATAGCAAAAATAAAACCCTAACTTTAGTTCAGTCTCTCAAAGTTTCAGCCTCAAAAAGAGTCTAGTAAGGAAGTTCCCTGGTGACCTAGCAGTTAAGGAATCTGGAGTTGTCACTGCTGTGGCTCGAGTCACTGCTGTGGTCAAGTTCCATCCCGGGCCCTGGAAATCTCTGCATGCTGCGGCTACAGTCAAAAACAAAAAGTCTAGCAAAGCATGTATCCTAGAGCTATACTGCCTGGGTTCCCATCCTAGCTCAGCCATTTACTGTGACGTAAGGGAAGTCACTATTTTCTTTGCATGTAAAACAGGGGTGACAAAAATAGTGTTTGTTACAAAGAGTTATTATAAAGATGAAATGCATATATGTAAAGTGTTTAGAACATCTTTGGCATGTAGCAAGCAGTAAAGAGGTATAGATTTTATTACTATTATTATTGCTCTTTGGGAAGAGAAAGAAGAGAGAAAGGATCCAGCGTATACCCACCAACAAGAAAAGAGCCAGCTGTACTTCCTATTTCATAGGCCAAATACCATAAGGTGTTTTAAGGAGCTCCAGAACTTATCAGACACTGTGAAGCTAAGACACAGTGCAGAGCTGTTATAAGTCAAGCTCTGAGGGTCAGCTTTTCTGAGATCAGATTCCATGAAGTTCCCATCGTGGCTCAGCAGAAATGGATCTGACTCGCACCCATGAGGTCGCAGGTTCGATCCCTGGCCTCGCTCAGTGGGTTAAGGATAGGGCGTTGCCATGAGCTGTAGTGCAGGTTGCAGATGCGGCTCGGATCTGGCATTGCTGTGGCTGTGGTGTAGGCCATCATCTGTAGCTCTGATTAGACCCCTAGCCTGGAAACCTCCATATGCAGTGGGTGCGGTCCTAAAAAGACAAAAAAAAAAAAAAAAGTCCTGCCCCACCACCTGTTTGCTACACCGCTTGAGCTGTAAATCACTGTGCTTCAATTTCCTCATCCTTAAAATAATATTTAAAAGAGTAATGGTGCCTACTTCACAGGATTACTGCACACATTTGGTGAATTCATATATCTTCAGGGGCGCAGAGTAAAAACATCCTATCAATCTGAACCATTATGTTTGCTGTTGGGAAACACTACTTATTGTTTTATCCATTCTGATCTGACCGCTGCTTTAAGCAACTCTTGGACAAAAACCAGCCTGGCTTCACCATAAGCAATGGACTCTGCCTTCAGGGCAGCCCTTCCCGCCGTTGCTCTACTGGGAACTTCCAGACTGACTGCGATGCCTCTTCTTCAGTGTCATACTACTTTCATACACATATACTGTTGTATGGCACTGTGCCTTTTCTGTGACAGAGGAAATCCAGTATTTTGATCTGTTTCTCGCCGTGGGAGATAGCTGAATCATAAGAACAGTTCTCATTTGTGGACAGAATAGGTGAATTTAACCAACAGTTTCTAACAGCTTCGAGGGAAGTTTCAAGTGGAGAATACACAAAGTGCCCTACGCTGCTGTTTTCATTAGATAGACTCGGCATTCCTTTCTATGTTTTGTTTTCTTTTCCCCTCCGCATCTGTCAAATTAGTTACCTCCAAGTAAAACACCCTTTTGTTAGTTTAACCTTAGACTTGGAGATGCAACCAGCTAGACTAGTTTAAAGGACAAACGACAGCATTTTACACCAAAATATCACAGATTTGCTTTGAAAAAGCCCTTTGTGTTTGCTAGGACTTCAGTTCACTTGCCTCTGGGCTCTGTTCCCTGCAGGAGACTCCCTGGCTACCTCTTCCGGGCACAGACAGAGCTGCGAGGTTTGGGATCTGGGAGGGAAACGCTGTCTTCAGTCAGGCCCTGCAGCAGACGGGCCTCAGAGTAGGTGTTCTCCGTCCAGGTCTCTTGTGCGGATCTGGAGGAAAATCGATCCCATCCCCTGCTCTGAGAAGCCCAGATCTGGGAACCGGGCCGCACTCAGTGCAGCTAACCACCTACCTGCTGCAAGTACTGGATGGCCTGGTCATGGTTCCTCCTCAGCTGCTCGATCTGGGCAATTTCCTTATAAAGACTGACCAGACCTGACGTCCTGGCCCCCTTGGCAGCAATAACGTTGCCAATTGCCTTTTCAAAGTATGTCAGAGCTAGGTTTAACCAGCCGTTGGCCAAGGAGGCTCTATAAGAAAAGGGAAATGGATGGAAAGTCACAGACAGGCCACTTGCTTTATAGACACAAAAGGAACCGATTCTAAGAACTAAACAATTTGGCCCTCATAGGCCAATTGTCTTGAGTGGTTGGTTCAAAGTCCAGCCCTGCTGTAAACAAACTCCTATGAGCCTGCATATTACCCACCAGATTCCACTGACAAAAACATGCTGTTTAAAAAAGTTCTAAAACTGTACTTAAAACATTTTTATGACCCTGACACATACATATGTGTATACACACATATGTATATGTATATACATACACACATATATATAAAGAACTAAAATGTTCATAGTGGTTATGTTTGGGCAGTGATATTACAACTGACTTTTTTTCTTCATATATTTTCAAATGTTCAAAACAAAATGGAGAATATAATTTTTAATGATAATCAAATAGTATTTATTAAGGTTTATCTTTCTAGAGATAGCAAGACACAAGTAGAAGAACATGGGTAGTTCAAAGCTGGTTCTCACAGTTACTAGCTTTACGGGCAAACTCTAGGAGCCTCTATTTCCTTCCAAATAAAATGAGATTAAAAATACCTAAATTTGGAGTTCCCGTTGTGGCTGAGCAGAAATGAACCTGATTGGTATCTATGAAGATGTGGGTTGGAGCCTTGGCCACACTCAGTGGGTTAAGTATCCGTGTAGCCATGAGCGTGGTATAGGTTGCAGACGTGGCTCAGATCCTATGTTGCTGTGGCTGTGGCACAGGC
This sequence comes from Catagonus wagneri, assembly GCA_004024745.2. NCBI lineage: Eukaryota > Metazoa > Chordata > Mammalia > Artiodactyla > Tayassuidae > Catagonus > Catagonus wagneri. The sequence continues at coordinate 9,157,187 of PVHT020000009.1, read as the reverse complement.
CGGCAGCTGCAGTTCCAATTCGACCCCTAGCCTGGGAACTTCCATATCCTGTGAGTGTGCCCCCGCCCCCCCAAAAAAGAATACCTAGATTACAAGGCTGATGTGAATATTGAAAATTATATGTAAAATCACCTAACATATAACAGATACACCATCAATATTTCTTCCCCCTCACCCCTTGCCCCCATCTTTGTATTCCCAAATTGAATTAAAAATATGTCCAGGTATAAAATTATTTTAGATCAGGCATTCTGCAATAGTTACATTTTATTTTAAGCTGGAAGTTGTATCCCTCCTCTAAAGATTAGGGTTTTCAGTCCGAAGAATATATAAGGCCTGTTATCTGATAATTCTTTACACAAAAATTTTTATATTTTTATATCCCTTGACCGTAAGAGCAGAAGTTATAGAACGAAATTGCCTTTCACCGAGAATTTGTAGGGAGATATTAGCCAAGACGTCTGGCCTGAACAGTCTGGCCTTGTTTTCCCCACCTTTTCAGTGGGAAGAAGGATTTTCCCTACTAGCTATTAGGTTGGTGTCAGACGGAGCCCAGAGAAGGTGAGCTCTGGACTCAGGTGACCCAGTGCTGGCTCTCCTTCCTCTTGGTTTTGTCACCTTGACTTACTTAATTTTCCTCTGCCTTAATTTTCTTACCTGTAAAATTAAAAATAAAAATATCTGGAGTTCCCATTGTGGCTCAGCGGAAAAGAATCTGACTAGCATCCATGAGGATGCAGTTCGATCCCTGACCTTGCTCAGTGGGGTAAGGATCCGGGGTTGCCGTGAGCTGTGGTGTGGGTCACAGATGCAGCTCAGATCTGGCGTTGCTGCGGCTGTGGTGTAGGCTGGCACCTACAGCTCTGATTCGACCCCTAGGTGCGGCCCTAAAAAGACAAAAAAGAAAAAGAAAAAAAAAAAAATTCTACCTCATAGGCTTGTGATAGAAGACTGAGGAAAATAAATTGTGTAGAGCCCTTAGAACAATGTCTAGGATATAGTTATGCTTTAGTAAACATTCCAACACTCAGCACAGTGCATGCACAAAAAATAGATACTTAACAGTGTCAGATGGATGATGAAATGTGCACTCAACTTTATTCTGAAAGAGGAACAAGGCCATCTTTCACATAAGCATGAAAACCTTAGTCACTGCCCCATGTGACAGCAGTAGATGTTCACTAAACACTCATTTACGACCCTGTGGACTCAAGTCGACAGTCTGATTTAACTGGACATTTGGACCTCTACCCGCCGTTTCCCATTTGACTTCTAGATTCAAGGTTGTCTAGAAGAGACAGACATGACTCATGCATTTCATTTACTTACTGTTCCATCGTGTGCCCTACCATGCCAAGTGCTTACAGATTTGGAAATAGATTGCTTTCAAGGACGTGAAGATATCTGAAAAACCTAGGGAACAGTACACTTTTCATTATTCTTTTTTTCTTTGGATAATCTGATGGGCCCACATTCATATTTAAATACTCTGATTCTCAGGTGATCCCTAACTCAACTGTAAAACAGATAAGTCTCTTTCTGGCTTGAATAAATTCCATGAACTTGGTTTCCATATGGAACATAACTTTCCTTAAAAATGCACATGCTATGCATAACTCCAAGAAATCATCTTCATTGAAGTGTTCCTTCCTTATCTTTTAAGTTGTCCTACTTGATGACAAAAGTAGGTGGTAAGTCAGGGGGAAAAAAAGGCAAGGAAGGGCTTAGAGTCTAAGTTCAGATCAAATTCAGATCCAACACTTCAAGCTTGTCACCTTGGATGGTTAGTTTAACCTCAGCTCAGTTTCCTTCCTTGTCCTCTTTCTAATAAGATAATAATTGTGTCAATGACCTCAGCCATGGCTGAGAGGATGAAGCTTAGACCGCAGTGTCTGCCTTTGGTAACTACGAGATTCTTTTACTACCATTCGAGTCTCTGGTTCTTTTGCTCTGAATATTCCTCTCCTCTTATATCGAGAGTAGAGATCATGTAATTCAGGCCTCATTCATCAAAGTCCAAGCTTCTCTAAGCCCAGATCTTGGAGTTCCCGTCATGGCTCAGTGGTTAATGAATCGGACTAGGAACCATGAGGTTGCGGGTTCAATCCCCGGCCTTGCTCAGTGGGTTAAGGATCCGGCATTGCCGTAAGCTGTGGTGTAGGTTGCAGACGCGGCTCGGATCCCACGTTGCTGTGGCTGTGGCGTAGGCCGGCGGCTACAAGCTCCTGTTAGACCCCTAGCCTGGGAACCTCCAGATGCCATGCGTGCAGCCCTAGAAAAGGCAAAAAGACAAAAAAAAAAAAAAAAAAAGCCCAGATCTTACCTGCCCAAAGCAACTGCTAGGTCTTTCTCTGAGACCCGTAACCCACCAGCACCTCCCTTATATGATTCTTTCAGCTCCTTCATGTTTCTCTCGGACCTCTGCAGGTTGAAATAAGCCTCTCTGCCAGTGAAACAGTCAAGGAAAATGCCAGGTCCACTAATTCCCCCGCCGGCCAGGAGCAGCAGTTGGTAAGCAAAGGAAAGGGCCCCTGGGGAAAATGAAACAGTGTTTGAAAATAGGCGCTTCCCTATGTTCTCTGTTTCTAGCTGTCCACATGGCGGAGAAGGGAGCATTCTTTAGAAAAAGAGCAGGGCCCTGGGTGTCCTGCGGTGTTACCCGAATCCAGGGCTAGGATGGGTGGTATGCATTTGGAGTGAACGGAAACCGTAAATTACACTAGATTTCCTTAGAAGCATCTACTGCGTGACAGCAGTTATTCATTCTTCCCAACATGATTTCTATGAATGGTAAGAGAGAGGAACTAATTCTGTTGAAAGGGACTTTCTGGGTCATTTAGAAAGTCCAAGCAAAGCAGGTTTTTGGCAAGAAGCAAATAGCAGGAAAGAAAATCCCCTTAATTCCCAAATATCCTTCTGCTTCCACATTTTCAATAGCCCTCTGCTAAGGGCATAAGAGAGGAAGGAAGCGTATCAGATTTTGCAAGGTAAGCATCAGGACCAAAAACGTAGAGAGGGGAGACTGGGGACACAGGATCTCAAAGGTTTTTATTATTCATAAACATGAAATACCCTGAACAGTTTTCAAGTGGAGATAGTGCCCAAAGACTGTCAAAATGACAAGCTTTTTGAGAGCAGTCCCCCCTGGAAATATGGAGAACCATTTATTTTGTCTATTTTTCTTGGTCTCCAGCTTCATGGGCAGTGTTCTCAAATGCATTTCAGAAAAACTGCAATGATCAAGAGTACATTAAATCAGAAGCTTTGGGCTATATGTTACAGTCACCTGGAACTTCTAAAAATCACGATGAACAGATGCATCCTAGACCTACTAATCAGACTCTAGGGTGGGACCCAAATAGCAGTAATTCTTAAAGCTCCCCAGGGAGTCGCAACATGCAGCCTCGTTTGACAAACAGTGCTTTAAATGCCCACCCATCCCCTGTCTCCCTACACCACCACTGCCTCTATCGCCCGTGTCCTCATTGCTCCTACAGTCCCGGGTGCTCCAGTGAAGAGCAGGACAGACTCCAAAACCCTTCAGCTGGCCAGGGGACGTGTCCCTGTGGGACGCTTCCCATGGCTCCACTCAGAGCTCACATAAACAGAGAGAAACATTTGTACCTTTCTAGACGGAGAGCAGAGGCTCCCGGAGGGCCCGGATGTTGGAGTGGAGCCCCTGGCCGCAATCACCAGACCCCGCTGGGAAGGGAAGGATATTGATGCTGCAGGAGCCAGGCCACCCCCAGAGTGTAGTAGAGCATGACCAGGGCTTCCAGGATTTCCTCCTTCTCCTTGTCTGAGGTCATGTTTCCCTTCCAGGTCAGCAGAGTGTTCTTGGCGGACTCAGCATGCTTCTTGGCCTGAGCTGGGAGGCCTGGGGGCGTTCGAGGGCGGGCGGCAAGAAGAAAAACATTAAAAAGGCATGTTTCAGGCAAAGACAGTCCTGGGAGGGCCTGGGTGGGCACGGCGGTGCTCATATGGTCTTCAGTGTTGGTTCCCCACGTTGGCAGTGCGTTAGAATGACCTGAAACTCCTGTACAGAACACAGGTTCCTGGGCCCTACCCCAGACCCACCGAGTTGGGATCTCTAGAGGAACGGGGCCGATGCCTCGGTATTTTGAACTGTGCTTCTTATGCAGCCATCCTGGCATCGGGCTACGGACTGCATTTGGAAATCACTGATGGAGACAGGAGTGGAAGCTGCGTGTTCCGTCTGCAGTTCCGCTAATGCCCGTGACCTTTTCAGCAGACACACACACACACACACACACACACACACACAGGATCTAATTTCTAAATGCTTCATTAATAAGAGGCAAAACATCAGGAAGCTGCTTGTCCATGTTACCGTCTTCTCCTTCCTGAACGCCTGGAAACCATGGTCACAAGGTGAGCGACTGCCCTCTTGTTCTCAGCCTGCCCTTTTCTCAACCACTGAAGCCCTAGGCTCAGGAGGGTTCTCGCCAGGTCAGCTGGTGACAGAGCTCCACTTCCTGTGTCCCTTACGCTGTTTCACCATCAGCCTTTTATAGCCTCCACTTCACAAAGGCCTCACATCCTCTCATTACTGACTCCTAAACCCACTGCAACAACTGCTCCGTTGTTTAAAGCCTTCGAAACTCTCCAAGTGGCTGCTTCCTCACTGCCTAAAATCTTCCCAGGTCCGCTCCTCTTACAAAGTTATCTTCACGTGGCTTTTCTGCCTTCCCCAGCTACCCTCCTCCTCGCCCCCGTCCCTGTCACTGTGCGGCATGAAGCGCACGTGGTGTAATCCACGGCCCTGGTCCTCCGCTCATCCCTGGGAGCTGGCTTCTGCTCCAGCCCTTCTGCAGAAAACATTTCTCCTGAGGTCCCCAAAGACCTCCTGAGGCTGGATAAATGCCACCTCAGTTTCTTGCAGCCCCATCCCAGGGCAGCGTCAGACACCCTGAACTGCTTGGCCTTCTCTTGGCTTCCAAGGCACTGCACCGACTCGGTTCTCTAACTGATAAACCTTCTCTAGCTGATTCTTTTTCTCTCTCTCTCTCTTCTTTTTATGGCTACACCTGCAGCATATGGAAGTTCCTAGGCTAGGGGTCAAATCAGGGCTTCAGCTGCAGCCTACACCACAGCCACAGCAATGCCAGATCTGAGCCACATCTGTGACTTACTCCACAGCCTGTGGCAATGCCAGATCCTTAACCCACTGAGTGAGGCCAGGGATCAAACCTGCATCCTCACAGAGACAGCGCTGGGTTCTTAACCCCTTGACACACAACGGGAACTCCTCTGATTGACTCTCTGATCGCTTTACCAAGATCCTCTGTCCCCTTCCATTAATGTGTCCATTCTTTAAAGCTCTGCCTTTCTGTTTCTTCCTCTCCTCTCCTTCCTCTCAGAAGTTTTATCAACTCCTTTAACTTCAATGTTGACCTCCATTTTCCATTTCCCCTCCCTAGGTCTAGTCTCGAACAGTCCTCGTGCTTATGATTTGCCTCCTCTCCTCCCAAGTTGTGGTCCCAACTTTCTAGCACCTGGTAAAAATATACTAGCAGATTTCTCTATTGCGGTTCAAAATCAATATATCAAAAACCAGACCCACCATTCCTCTCCCACTCTGCTTCCTTTCCTGATTTGCTCATCTCTGATAATGGGACCTTGAAGGGCCTGAAATTTCATGGTCTTTTCGGCACCTCACTTTTCCTCAACCCCAAATCCATGTCCTGCCAATTCTTCTTTCACAGTCCTTTTTTTTTTTTTTCGCTTTTTAGGGCCGCACCCACGGCATATGGAGGTTCCCAGGCTAGGGGTCCAATGGGAGCTACAGCTGCCGGCCTACACCACAGCCACAGCAATGCCAGATCCAAGCCTCATCTGTGACCTACACCACAGCTCACGGCAACGCCGAATCCTTAACCCACTGAGCGAGGCCAGGGATCGAACCCGCAACCTCATGGTTCCTAGTCGGATTCGTTAACCGCTGCACCACGATGGGAACTCCCTACAGTCTTTTTTTAATGGTCACTTTGGGAGAGGTAACACATTCCCATGGTTCCAAAGTTAAAATTATATGAAAAGGTAAATGCTGAGAGGCCCCACTTCCAATGCTACTCCCTTTCACAAGCGACCTCTGGGTAACTCGTTTCCTTCCTGCGTTTCCGTTAGTCTTCCTTTATGTGAATATAGCACACGTTCTCATTTCCCTCCCCTCCTTCTTACAAAAAGAGAGCACACTGCAAACACCGTCCTGCACTGTGCATTCGCTATTGCCTGAAGATGTGTCCAGATCTTTCCCTAGTGGTATACGGCGCTTCCTCGTGCCTTTCTCAGGCTGCTGTACCCCGTGTGTGTACTAGTTCTTCAGTGAAAAGTACACTTGGCTGTTTCCAGTCATTTACTGCAAGGCTGCAAAGAATCATCTCATCCATGAGTTAGTTTCAAAGTGTGTATTTAGGAAAGAGTCCCAGAGGTGGAATTTCTGGCTTAAAAAATAAAGATATCTGTCCCTCATAGACTCTTGAATCCTTACCTTCTCACCCCCAGCGCCTGCCAGCAGCCGGGTTTTACAGCCAGGTGACCGAGATAGCTTCCCTTCTGCTGCCATTGCTGGCCTGGCCTTGCCAAAACCGAGCTCTGACTTACCCGTCCCCCCGCCGGGAAACCTCCTACTGTGTCCTCCTCGCCCACCAAGTAAATGACCAGTTCCTTAGCCAGCCCAGCGTCCAGCCTTGCCAGGTTCATCTGAGCCGCCCTCACCTGAGCTGGACAGGGCTGCTCGGCGCCTTCCCACAGACGGTGCCCTCTCCCACCTCCAGGCCTTCGCCCAGGCTTGTGCTTCATCAGAAATGCCCACCCCGCCTTCAGCCTACCCAACCTGCTTTATTTTATTTTACTTTTTGGTCTTTGGGGGGCTGTACTTGTGGCATATTGAGGTTCCCAGTTTAGGGGTCGAGTCGGAGCCGCATCCATGACCGCAGCTCACTGCAGTGCCAGATCCTTAACCCACTGGGCAAGGCCAGGGATCGAACCCGCATCCTCAGAGATACCAGTCGGGGTCTTAACCTGCTGAACCACAAAGGGAACTCTCCCTGCTCACTTTTACAGGGTCATCTTGAATGGCACCTCTTCCTGAATCTTACCATCTTCAGTCAGAAGGGATTTCACCCGACATCCCCAAAGCCCTGTATTAAATCAGTGACGTGGCATTTGCCTTCTGGTGCTTTGGGTCTTAACTGTCTGTGTGTGTAGCTCACCTTCCACACGAGTTCTCTGAAGGCAAAAACTGCCTTCTGTACCTCACACTTCCCAGAGTCCTCTTCATGGCATTTCACGTATACAAGTGTCTCATTAAATACGTTTATTGAGGGAAATCAGCCTTCAGGCTTGACCTCCCACCCCCAGTGCTGGAAAAAGCTCCCAGGGAAATGAGGCAGGCAGGTCTGATGGCCATAAAACACACATGTGTGCAGCGGGGCGGGAACACACACACACGCCTACATCTTCCCTGCACGGAAGCCTGGCTCATAAATTCCACCCACTTTAAAGCCGTTTCAGGATTAATGACAACAAAACTAAGTGGAGTTCAGCAAGCACTTCATCCCTCTTGAAGGTTTGTGATTTTTCAAAGCTTTCGTTGTTTTATTCTAAGGACCACAGACTTTAAGAGACTGGGCAAAGCTTGAAATGAGAGACCTGGGCTCTTCTCAAGGAAAGGTCGTGATCATAACCTGTTCTAGAAAGACTCTAGGTTAGGCTTCAGAAAGTCTGGATTCAAATCTGGGCACTGTTATATTATGCGAGCACTTCATCAGGAAGCTGTTTTTCCCTTTTAGGAAAACAAAAACAAACACACAAAAAAACCTTCCTTTACAGGAAAACTTTCTTCCCCTCCAACCTACTACCCACACGTGGTTCTCCAGGCACGCGGCAGGAGGAACTGAGAATCAGGGAGAAGATGGCGTTTCCGCCATCTTCCGTGATGTGCTTACCTGTTCACCTGTCTTGAGTCAGCTTGGAATCTGACTGGAAAAGCATAACCCCAAGTCTGTTTGTGTCTGTTCACAGAAAGGGTTGATCTCACAAGATGAGGGCCAGCCCCCTCCCACAGACCTCCCGGAGTGACCTCTCCAAAGAGATCCGGACTGCCCCAGGTTCAGACAAACGTGCCCCTCAGACACTTCTGGTACCTTCCTCACAAGTTCAAGTTGCCATCACCTCAAGCCTGAACTTCAGAAAAAGTTTCCTAAATTGTCTCCCTGAATCTGGGCTCTCTCAGGGGCCAAGGAGTACATTCGTTGGTGCAAAACCAAGTGTCAGTGACTGGCCGATTGCCAATTCATGGGTCGGGTGTCTCCTCAGCCTTCACCTCAAGTGACCTCTCTCCGCCATCTGAAACCACTGACGAAACCACACTGCTCTTCTCTTTGAAATATCTTCTCCTCCCTTGGCTTCCCTGACTTGATCCCTCCTGCTTCTTCTATTTTCTGGCTGGTTCTGCTTCCGCCAGGCACTCCCAAAGCTCTTGTCCTCCAGTCTCCTGTCCCCTGCCTCCCCCCCCCGCCCCCGTTATTACCTTTATGTCTAAGACGCCTGCCGCATGGCCTGCCCCATCCACGGACTCTCCCTCCTCCTGACAAGGTGTGAGCTGGGGACAGGACGGACCCTCCCCCGATCATCCCCGCCCCACTGCAGTTGTGAGCAGGCTCGGCTGGGGACCAAGTACCTCTCAGTGTCAGGTAGCCATAAGCCAGGTTGGCCAACGCCTGTGCGCATTTCCAGTGTTCTTCCCCAAAGACAATCCGAGAAAGCATGACGCAGCGAATCAGCTCCTTGTTTGCTTGGATGTTCTGCAGACAGCAAACAAGTCATCAGGCTTTTGGGAAAGGAGGGAGGTCTCCAGCTCACGTCCTGTCACTGCCGTCGGCTTGTCTGCTCCCCCGCTTCCTATCCCACAGCCAGTCCATGCAGTCCTGCTGGCTCCACACTATTCCAAAGTCCCAGAGCCAGGCTCTTCTCATTTCTGTCGTCCATGCCCAGTCCAAGCCACCCTCACCTTTGACCTGGGTCCACGCAACAACCCCTCCTAACTGCCTCCCCTCTTGCCAACCCCCCGCCCCCCGCCAATGGTCTAGTTTCTACTTCACAGCCGGAGTGACTTCTTTCAACCTTTTATTGTGAAAAACCTTAACAATACACCAAAACCACATGGAGCATAATGACCCGGCTTCACCAGGAGCTACTCGCGGTCAGTGTTGTTTCATGTCTCTGCTCCTCACGCACCCACCCTCTTCCTCTATGATTTGAAGCAAATCAAAGATATTAAATCATTTCATATATCATAAGTATCTCCAAAAGCTATGGACTTAGAGATATAACCACAAAATCATTATCACACAAAAATATTAACAAAGATTCCTTACTATCAAATACCTAGTCTCATAAATCTAATAACTACCTCATAAATCTAACAATTCTTTTGCAGTTTGATTTTCCATACACTGAGATCAGTCTCCAGAGTCTTTATCCCTGGGTTCCATCTCCATTTCTAATTCTTTTTTATTGCAAATTACTTATTGAAGAAACTAAGTTATTTGGTTTACAGCATTTTTCATAGATGTAAATTTTGTTGATTGCCTCCTTATGGTGTCACTCACTCCATTCTCCATTCGGCCTTTATATTGGTTGTTGGATTTAAAAGTTTGGTTACCTTCAGCTTTTGTTTTTTTAAGCAAAACTACTTCATGTATTTTACCACCAGAAGACACCTAAACTCTGATTGTCTCTTTCTGATAAAGGCTCAACTATATGAATTAAGTATATAATAAAAGATTATAAAATGCTCATATCCCAATTCTATCATTCATTCCTCCTATGTCAGCTGGAATAACTTTATAAAAAGAAACCACTCGTTTACTTCTTGGTTACCCAATAGTACAGTTCATATTAGAAGGACAGCATATATGATTTATGTTTTCCCTTACAAATAATGAGTTTCAAAATAATGAGTTCATTTACTAGCATCCCCCAAGAGCGACCAAATCGTAGTTGTTTATTATTATTATTACTCTACTATAAACGTATGGATTTTTAAACATATCTGATATTCCTAAACACAGTAAATTAATCTCAAACTCCGGGCTTTTATACCTGCTGTCCTCCCAGCTTAGGACAGTCTCACACACCGTTATCCCCTTGTGTCATTTTCATTTTGTTCACCTAGGGCCTTTCTCCCACCTTATCTGAAACAGCCTCATCGCTTGCTATCCTATTACCAATTTACTTTCTTCTTCATGGCATTTGCCTCTTTGATACTGCATTAACTATTATTTTTTATTTGTCACCTGTCTCAAACAGAGAATAAGTTCCTCCAGAACAGCTTATTCGTCTGTGCACAGAAGAGGCACCCATTCAGGGCCGGCTGAACAAACCGGCCCCTATGGCAAGGATGAGGACGTGGGGAAGAGCCCCTGCGGCTGCAGACCTCAGAAGCAGAGCTCACTAGGAATCGCAGAATTGCACCTTCAGGTCACCGCTGTCAGTAACTTTACACACACAGTCATCACTTGGCTGCACTGACTGACAGAGTCAGGCATTTATTTCCCGGTGAGGCGCAAACAGCACTTCAGGGACTCAAAAGCCTGGAGTTCCAGCCCTGGTTCTAATGTTTACTGACTGTGATGTTTGGGGCAAGATCACCTTGATCCCGGCTTCCTTCCTCTTTGGAATCTATACCGCCTACCTCATGGAGTTACTGCAAGGAAAGTGAGTCAGCATCAAAGTGATCCAAATCTGTGACGTGTTATGCAACCCATCCACAGAGTGACACACAGAGACCCAGCGGGCCGAGGACCGCTTCCTCCTGCTCCTCGGTTCCTTCCTAGTCTCAGGTGTCACTGCTCCCAGCTTGAAGACACAGAAACGAACAGTGTTAGAGGGACATTTTCCCTCATGCTTTAAAAAAAAATCCACTCAGCCCGAATTTTTGAGAGTTCTCCATGGGCTGACCACACAGGAAATACTAAGTTCTATTCTGAGGAAGAGAATAGAAAACTCACTGGAATGAGAGTCCAAAGTCTTGAGTTCCGCCCTGGCTCTGGACATTTTGTATTCATCTGCCCCCACGCTTCCCGCCCTGGGGAAACTGAGACAGCCAACATGGGTGAGCCCAGCCCTGCGGCTGCCAGTCCGCCTGTCCTCTGGGGCTGAGGGCACTGGGCGGGGCTAGACTTAACTCCTAAATCTAAATCTCTGTCGTTATCCAAAGTGGTCAAGGATAAAAGCCCACACTTGCACTCCACTGCAGCTGGTACTTGTCATTCTGCGTTTACGACAGACTAGTGGATCCAGGCCAGGGTGATGGGCCTTTGCAAGTTTCTGGGTAAATTACAGGTATATCCACCGAGGGAGGTACCAGCTTCTATCATATCCCTCTGAGGTGCCTCTCAGCCTTTCCCAAGCCATCTGCAGACTTTTTGTTTCACATGTGCACTTTAAGATCATTTTTTTCTCTTGGCCAGCAATGGCCAAGAAGCTGGGAGGTCAGTGTATGAACTCTTCTGGGAGCAGGCTGGCGCCTGCATGTTAACAGTGAGGGTCACTGCCATGCTGTCTCCAGTTCTTGGATTTTGAACACTTGCTGAATACTTGCTCTGAGCTCCTGGTTCCCGAGTTCTTGCTTTGCTCTTAGAAATGGATACCTGGACTCTCTGACTTTCGCTGTGACCGCCCACTTCCGGTCCTCTGGTTTGCTTATGACTCCCCTGTAACCACGGGCATCTTACGGTACCCTTGCCAGGCCTGAGCCTAGACTCTGCCTGGCTACCCTTGTTCTCAGACTTCTGCCTCACTATCCTGGCTTTCTTGTCGCCCCAAAGATGATATCCTGAAGCCTTTCAGGAGAAATCAAACAATGTTTTTTAATTACTGGTAATCACACAGCAACGAGAAGAACCGAATGTTAATTTTTAGTTGAAAGCCAGGAGCACAAATGTTCCAAGGAAGCTTGCACAGTGACCCGTGTGCAGTCAGAAGGCCAGCTCTGCTCTGTTTTCTCCTACTTATAAAGAAACAGAACAACTTTCGCTACTTCAAGTGCTTGAATCGGCAATTAGCTTCTCTAGTCAAGGACATATTTTTAAATGGAAAACCTAGTGAGTTTTTGTTTTACCATTTTCCCCTTAATCAGCTGAGCTATTTTCTTCTGGGATTGGGCCAGTTTCTCTTTGGGAAGAGACATAGGGCTTATGTCCTTCTCCTCCTTGGCTTTAGTGTCTTCTTCGCTCTCTCCAGACCCACTAGTGGAATACAGCTCATCTGTTCGCTCATGTGCTGGGGTCTTGGTTTGCTGTGACCTGTGGATGCCAGAGAGGGACATGGAGTCAGGTTTGACCTTGGCATATCTCAAACCAGGTAGAACTGAAGGTCAGAGCCCTCCCAACTGGGGGTTAGGGATATGATCCCTAAAATAAACCTGAAGATGAGTTCCCATCATGGCCCAGTGGTAACAAACCCAACTAGAATCCATGAGGACTTGGGGTTGATCCCTGGCCTCACTCAGTGGGTTAAGGATCTGGCATTGCTGTGAGCTGTGGTGTAGGTCACAGATGCGACTCAGATCCTACATTGCTGTGGCTGTAGTGTAGGCTGGCAGCTATAGCTCCGATTCCACCCCTAGCCTGGGAACCTCCATATGCCACAGGTACGACCCTAAAAAGCAAAAAATAGACTAGGATAGAACAGATAAAATAAAATAAACCTGAAGAATAGAGCTAGATGGTAAACTCATGTTACTCGCAAAGCCCAGAATTAGAATAGCAATGAGGTGGTTCAAATAAAACAGATTTGGTGGGCCATCCACCTACGGCAGTCACAGCTCTGCTGCTTACCAACCATATGACCCTAAGGACTTATTAATTTGCTTCTCTGTAAAATGAAGCCAATGTGAATTCCTACCCAGTGAGGTTATGGGATTAAATCAGATAACACTCATAAATCGCTTAGCGCAGTGCCTGCTATTTAATAAGTGCTATTTTAACATTAGCTGTTCTTATTTTATTAGCTCCATGACTTGAGGGTATAAAACTGGAAGATCGCCAAGATTCTCGGTAATTCTAAAATTCTGATCCAAACCAGGGAAAACTGTATGTAGTGAAATAAGGTAGAGGGAACCAACATTTTGAGGTCAGAACTTCACAGGTTCTCCTTCATATTTCTTAAAAGCTTCAACATAAATAATAACTAATGAGGATGTGGTCGCATCAAGGAGAAGGGAGGGAACCTACACTGAGTGCGGCTTCAGAACAGAAATGGCCTTCTCAGTTACATCAGGGGAGAAAAGGGGGTTTGAGAAAAGGGCTGAGTGGGTTAAAAATCGTCTCCCTCTTCCCCAGCACCCTCTGCCTCACCCTCCCACACACCTCAATACTGAACATAATTATCAATGATTAATTGGTATGATAAAGATAAAAGTCAAAAGAGTTAACCTTATATAACGAAAAGAGAGAACCATGTCCTAACTCTACCAGAAAATCAGTCAAGTGATCCAGAAGAAATAGAATTCTAAGATCTTAAGAGCAACAATAGAAATTTTAATGAATTCTAGTCCCCCAAAGGAATCACCTTTGTATTCACATAGCTTTTAAAAGTTCAGCCATTACATAGTTTCGAAAATAAAATTTATCTTCCTTTTCCACTGATGAGATAGGCAATAAATGTTTGCTATAAAAAAACAACAAAAAGGAAAATTCAGAAGGAAAATAAATGTCAAACTTTTACCCTAGGTTTGAAAAAATGACATGTTAAGATCCACCCAGAGTCTTGCTCTAAATGACCTCTATTTATCTAGGCACGTGGGCAAACCAGGTTATGTGGAGAGAAGAGCAGCATTTCTTCACGTCCAGGCCAAGGCCCAAGCATGACCGCTTCTGCGCATACACAGAAGTGTGTCTTCAGTAGACATGCAGACTCGATGGAAAAGCTGGGGAAGGCTGACGAGGCAGTGTGATGGGGAGAGAGGTGCTAAACTTGCCTTTTCTTTGCCTGGTGAATTCCTTACTCTTCCTTCAAGACTCAACTTGAATGTCACCTCTGTTGGAAGTCTTGCACTGGAGTAGCCGTACAAACACCCTCCACAGGGCTTGCAAACACTTCCTCCAACTTCTACTAGCGTGTGAATCACTCTATTGTCTCATGTTCTACATTTGCTTTGCTTCTGAGTCTTCTTTGCTTCTAGCAGGTAAACTCCACCCGGGCTGGGGCTGAGTCTCATTTGTTTATGAGACCCTGATACTTGGCTCATAGTAAAAACAAATAATGGCTTGTTAAATGATGGAGAAGAATGGGAAAAGAAAGTGTAAGGTCTTTAGGATGCCTGAAAAAGACTGCGGATAGAGGGGGACTGTGTCAAGAAATCACAACTCAGGAAAACTCACAGAAAGAAAACTTAGTCCCTCGACAGAAGGTTTTGCTTAGGCTGCATATTTCATAGACCCGGGGCAGAAGTTCAGTCTATTGAGGTCACTAAGGCAGTTGCTGATTTTGGATATTAAAAATCATAAGCCCTAAGTATTTTATTTATTTATTTTTGCTTTTTATGGCCACAACTGTGGCATATGGAAGTTTCCAGGCTAGGGGCTGGATTGGAGCTGCAGCTGCCAACCTATGCCCGAGCCACAGCAATGCCAGATCCGAGCTGCCTCTGTGACCTATACCGCACCTTGTGGCAACACTGGATCCTTAACCCAGTGAGTGAGGCCAAGGATCGAACCCACATCCTCATGGATGCTAATGGGGTTCCTAACCTGCTGAGCCACAACGGGAACTCCAAGCCTTAGATATTAAAAATTCAGCCTTGAATGAAAATAAGAACAAAGGCAGCAATCTTCAACAGTAGGGCCTCGGAGGAAGAAGAAACACTGAAGTCTTGACAAATGACTTCATTCTATTTCTACTCATAGCATGAGTATAGAGCAACAGTCTTTTTTTAATGATTTTTATTTTTTCCATTACAGCTGGTTAACAGTGTTCTGTCCATTTTCTACTGTACAGCCAATCACACATACGTACATACATTCTTTTTCTCACATTATCCTCCATCATGCTCCATCAAAAGTGACTAGAGATAGTTCCCAGTGCTATACAGCAGGACTCATTGCTTATCCATTCCAAATGCAATAGTTTGCATCTATTAGAGAACAACAGTTCTCAACCAAGGGTGATATTGCCCCCAGCGGACATTTGGCAATATCTGGAGATTGTTTTTTTTCTTTTTCAGGCCGTACCCATAGCATGCGGTATGGGGTCAAATTAGAGCTGCAGCTGCCGGCCTATGCCATAGCCACAGCAATCCTAGCCACATCTGCGACCTATGCCATAGCTTGTGGTAACCCTCGATCCTTAACCCACTGAGCAAGGCCAGGGATAGAACCAAATCCTAGCAGACACTATATCGGATTTTTAACCCGCTGAGCCACAACAGGAACTCCCTTATCGTCTCCTTATTTTGTGAAGCAATTTTTTGTTTTGTCTTTTGTCTTTTTAAGGCTGCACCCACAGCATATGGACGTTCCCAGGTTAGGGGTCGAATCAGAGCTGTAGCTGCGGGCCTACACCACAGCCACAGCAACATCAGATCCAAGCTGCATCTGCGGCCTACACCACAGCTCACAGCAACGCCAGATCCTTAACCCACTGAGCAAGGCCAGAGATTGAACCTGCATCCTCATGGACACTAGTCGGGTTTGTTAACCACTGAGCCCCGATGGGAACTCCTCCTGAAACGATTTTAATTTGCTCATTAGCTTTGTTATATTTCATTCTCCACTTTACCAATCTTGTTATAATTAACTTATCTTTATAAAAAAATTGATATTTCCCTTATGTTACAAGAAAAACATATTTGTTTTTCATCTTGCAAAAGTACAAATGGCCATTGCTGTAGAACCATTATTTGAACACACAAGCTCAATCTTCTATATAATATGCATACAAAGTTTCTCACTAAGGTTTGCCGTAAGTGGAGGGCCCAGCGTTTCAGGCCGGTGAGTGACTGTGACACTAAGGTCCTGCAGTACTTACAGATGGAAGCAGAAGTCCCAGTCGGTGTCACTGTTGACAGTTGGGATGCGGATAGGACTGGCTCGCATCTTCCTCCTACCAAGAATCCCATGTGAGGTTAGCTTTGGAAGAAAACACTTAGAAGTCTGGGTTTTATTTTCCCTCTTTGGGATGCTATTAGCCTTAAACTGAAACTTACCAAATATATATCCCATCCTAAATCCACAAATAGATTATATGCGTAACACTCATGTATTGGAAACCTTGGAAAGCAGAAATTAAAGGCATTTGCCAAATTAAATCCCTAATTAAATTTCTTCTATCTAATTTTTACTGAACATTACCTCCAAAATCCCTGACCTTTTTTTACCCCTTAAGCCAACACATTCACAGCTCCTGAATCATCAAAACTATGATCTTCTAAAGTCAGATACTGTTTTTGCAGATAACCAGCTCTCCTACACACTGTGTGCCTATTAATCCTTCTCTGTATCCTTAGGGCATTCTCCCTATTTAGTAAGTGATCCTAATTAAGGAACTAAAACACATGTGTCTATTTTGGTTGCTGTCATTGGGGAAATGGCTGAAACTCATAGCAAAAAATTTCATTTATAATAATTTGCTAAATTCACTCCTCATGGCTCTGTCCCTTAAATCAAATCCAAATCGAATGCAGTTATATACCGAACTTCCACACCCACCAAGTCGCCCCTCACCTCACGCTGCCCAGAGTGGGGCTGACTCCGGCGCCACAATACCCACAATCTAAAGACCAAAAGAGAAGATTAACTTCTTTTTTAAATCTCTACTTTCAAAACTGTGGCCAGGGCGAGGGGTTTTGACTTCTCGACTTCCTAAATTCTGTTCCTATGAAGTTTCACATGTCCCTGAATTGTGACACCAGACTATGGCCCCTCTTCTTTTCGGCAGTAGTCTCGCCTTAACTTCGTAAACCTCTACGCCACATTGCGAGCACCGTCCGAGCCTCCCCTGGCTCTGTCCTGTGTGCGGTGCCACGACCACAGAGGCTCTGGCCTGAAAAGCCAGCGAGGGGGTCGCGCGGCGTACCTGGCTAAGAGCAGCGCCCTGACCTCGGCGGACCTCGTTAAAGGCGCCGCAGGGTTTGCTCAAGCACGCCGCAGAGACGCTCAAGCACTCAGGCCGCTTGGGCCAGCCGCCGGGTTCTGGCTCTGGAGATAATGGCGTTGCCACGGGAACGGAACGCTGCCGCGGCGCCGCTAGCATCCGCGCCTGTAGCCATAGCGACGCGGGGCACTTCCGGCCGGGCGGAATCCCGGGCGGCTCCGGCCAACCGCAGCTGCCCCGGCCCCCTCCGCTTTCCGGCCCCAGCGGGCGAGACTAAGGCGTTCTCGGGCTCAACCCCACCCTTCCCTTGGCTGCGGCTTGAACTGTCCACTATTGTTTTTCTCAAAGGGACTTTACCTCTCCGAGATGAAGACTCCAAAGGGGAGATAAATCCCATCGAAGGATGGAAAGGGCGTCGGGCTCCATGACTTTATTTAATAAAGCTGCTACATATAGGGCTGTATTCCGCGACACCCTGTGACCCCCGCGGGCGTCTCCACGCGCCCTGCACCCTCGGAGTTCCCCTAGGTGTTCGGGCTCTCCGGGCCAGGAGGAAAGGCTCAGGTGGAACTATTGACAGTGCTGGCACTGTTACCTCTCTGCATGGATAGGGAAGTGGCCTGCAGGAAGGGAGTAGCCTAAGAAATAGATCACGGGAGTTCCCGTCGTGGCTCAGTGGTTAACGAATACGACTAAGAACCATGAGTTTGCTGGTTCGATCCCTGGTCTCGCTCAGTGGGTTAAGGATCCGGCGTTGCCGTGAGCTGTGGTGTAGGTTGCATACACGACTCGGATCCCGCGAGGCTGTGGCTGTGGTGTAGGCCGGCAGCTACAGCTCTGATTAGACCCCTAGCCAGGGAACCTCCATATGCCGCAGGTGCGGCCCTAGATAAGGCAAAAAAAAAAAAAGAAAAAAAAGGATCACTAGCTCTGCTAATGATTAGCAATTCAGAGAGTATTTTCGAGGGTAGAAGACACTTTTGGCAAACACCACGTAGCCAGAAGTTATGCACCACGTTTTTTTTGTTTTTGTTTTTGTCTTTTTTTGCCTTTATCTGGGGCCGCACCTGCGGCATATGGAGGTTCCCAGGCTAGGGGTCTAACAGGAGCTGTAGCTGCTGGCCTTCACCACAACCACAGCAACGCGGGATCCGAGCCGCGTCCCCTATACCACAGCTCACAGCAATGCCGGATCTTTAACCCGCTGAGCGAGGGATGGAACCCGCAACCTCATGGTTCCTAGACGGATTCAATAACCACTGAGCCATGGTGGGAACTCCTGCACCATATATTCTTATCCAACCCATTTTCAGTGGCCTGAGACACACACTGGTTAACAACTCATCTGATAGGTACAGGGCATTTGTGGTCAGTACCCAAAGGACCAGCACCAGCTCCAGCAACCTTGTAAAACACAAGGGTGTTGTCATGAACACCACAATGAATTAGGGGCCTGTGACAAATCAAGTTGGAACTGGTATGTCCTCCTCATTTTCAAAAAAAAGCAAGCTGGGTAGAGAGAGAAGGAAAATATTTACCAAGAACTTGACCCTTGGTGTTTACATTTAGTGTTTGCTCTTTCCAGTTCTGAGGTTGAATTTTAATTGCTGTTGATCCAAGACTGCCAAGATAGCCTTTCTGGAGGGTTGGAGGAGCTACTTAAATGAGTTTGCTTTAATCTTTTTTTTTTTTGTCTTTTTTTGCCTTTTCTAGGGCTGAACCTACGGTATATGGAGGTTCCCAGGCTAGGTGGTCTAATCAGAGCTGTAGCTGCCAGCCTATGCCACAGCCACAGCAACATGGGATCCAAGCCCTGTCTGCAACCTACATCACAGCTCACAGCAACACCAGATCCTTAACCTACTGAGCAAGGCCAGGGATCGAACCTGCAACCTCATGGTTCCTAGTCAGATTCATTAACCACTGAGCCATGGCGGGAACTCCCATCTGATGTTTTAATTATGATTTCCCTGCAAGAATTCACCCTACAGGAGTTTTTTTCCGGGAACGAATTATCCTTGTAATGTGACGGAGAATGTGTTTGATTTTTTTAAAACCATGTGTATGTATTTTCCAAAACAGGAAAAAAAATCTAATGTAAGCTTTTTTTTTTTCTTTGTTTGGTCTTTTGTTTTTTTAGGGCTGCACCCATGGCATATGGAGGTTCCCAGGCTAGGGGTTGAATAGGAGCTGCAGCTGCTGGCCTAGCCACAGCCACAGCACCACCAGATGGG
Source organism: Catagonus wagneri (assembly GCA_004024745.2). Lineage (NCBI taxonomy): Eukaryota > Metazoa > Chordata > Mammalia > Artiodactyla > Tayassuidae > Catagonus > Catagonus wagneri. The sequence goes on along the minus strand of PVHT020000009.1, from coordinate 9,137,832 downwards.
AGTCGCCTCTGCGAACTACACCACAGCTCACGGCAACACCAGATCCTCAACCCACTGAGTGAGGCCAGGGATCGAACCTGCAACCTCGTGGTTCCCAGTCGGATTCATTTCCGTTGTGCCACGACATGAACTCCTAATGTAAGCTTTTAAATATATATATATACATTTTTTAAAGACTAAGTATTAATTGAGCGGCAATTTTTTTTTTTTTTTTTAATTGTTTGGGCCACAACTGCAGCATGTGGAAGTTCCCAGGCTAGGGGCTAAATCCGAGCTGCAGCCGCTAGCCTACACCACAGCCACAGCAACTCGGTAGCCAAGCCCCATCTGTGACCTACACCGCAGCTTGCAGCAACGCTGAACCCTTAACCCACTGCGCAAGGCCAGGGATCAAACCCACATCCTCACAAACACACTATGTTGGGTTTTTAGCCCGCTGAACCACAATGAGAACTCATGGGAGGCAATTTGGAATGAAAGGACTGTGACGCAACTGCCCCAGAGTGGCTGACGCTTGAGGCAAAGTTCAAGGTGACCCCAGGGGCTAGAGGATGAAAATGACATGACACACTGTGTGAGAGACTGTGGACACCGGCTGAGGATAATGCAGGGTATAAAAACCACTGCCCTGAAATGCTACTGAGCTGATCTTGAGAAGCCGCACAGGCGTGCTTGCAGAGGCGCCCAAATCAACAACAGAGTTGGAAAATGAAACAGAAGTTTATTTTCTGCAATACTTTCTGTAAATTACAAAGGCAAAATGCTAAACTACAGCATATAACTTTTCAATATTTAACCAGAGTACTCATAATAAATATGCATCCTGAAACAAGATCAAAGGCTACACTTTGTCAGGCGTCCTACAAAACGTCTCAAGTTTTACACTCTGCAGCATTTCGGTGTGGGGGCACGAGGGGGGTGGTTTTGTGTTTTCTTAAGTGCTGTGACACAAAGTCCTTTCACATTCTTCTTTGGAGCATTTTCGAAGTTGCTGAACGATAAACAGCTTCAGAAAAAGGAACACCAAATTCGAAAGCCATTTCTGCCTTCCTGTCGTTGGTCCTCACGCAACACAGATGACCACGTCATCCGATGCTGCCCAGTGGCCTGGGAGCCCAGGCTGCCCCAGCAGAGCCGGTCTACACTTGCGGCTCTCTACTCTAGGGATTTCTGTGTTCCGCTGACATCCCTCAGTAAGACTGAGGCCCTAAAGGAAGCTTCGAGCAGGCGAGAAACATTTTTAACCAGAGATGTCTTTCTCCCGAGACCTCGGCTAGGCACCGTAATGTGTGCCAGGATTTGTTTCATTTCAAAGTTGAAAAGCTGGTACTCAGTGTCCTTCCAGAGATACCCTGCGGATACTGGTAGGGTGGGGGCACTCAGAAATCGCCAGTTGGCCAAAAGAGATGTTCTACGGCTCTGAGAAAGTCGAGGGGCAGCTCACAACGAGTTTGGGGTGGATAACCCCCTTCTGTTCTAGCTGAAAACGCTGAGGAAAAGGTTACATTTTCTTAAAAAGTCTTAAGCACGATTACCTAAAAAATATTTTGTTAATACAGTCTAATGTAAGTTTCCCTTATTTAGGGACTTAGGAAAACATCTGGAAGAGCCAATAAAAATGTTGTAGAGAAAAAAAAAAAACACTTAAAAAAATTGAGGTTAAAAGCTAGGAGGCATTTCTTTTGGCTGAAAACACACAGTTTACTGTCCCTTGTTGAAACGCAAATGTTTGGATTTCCTGAGCTTCTTGGATAACGAACAGCAGGAGGCCAGTTTGCATAGACAATTTGCAGTATGTCAGCGATTTACTTAAAAAAAGAAGACTTTTAAGGACAATCTGCTTTTGTTTTTCAGCTTCATATTTAAGTTCGTAGCGCTTACAAGATTGACGAGCAGAGTGATGAGAAATATGAGGCAGATGGAGGGAAAAAAGGTGGAATCAGAGTTTTTAAATCCACAGGCTGTTGTGATAAAGGGTCTCCAGCATGCACCGCATCGCTGGTGCCTTATGAATTTGGTTAAAAATGGAGTCATGTTTGGGGACAGGAACCAAAGGCAGAAAGAGCCCTGCTGTGCCATATGGCACAGCCCGAGGGAAGGAACAGAAGCGTGGCCACGTGGAGTGTCAACGGTCCCTTGGTCATGAAGCCCCTCAGCTGGGAGGATGCTGGCCCCAGCACAGGGACCGGGCTCCTGGGCGGGGCCGATCCCCGCTCTGAAATCCGAAGGGCTGACGGTGCCTTTCACCTCTGCTGCTCTGAAATCTCTAAGCAGTTGGGAGCACAGTCTTCTCCTGGGACCCGGCCTCAGAAGAAGCCTTTGAGGAAGGAAAGAAGCTCTAGCATGCGGGCCACAGTGATCCCGTCCGTCAATGAGAACAGTGGCAGTGGTTGCCGATAACTCCAGGTCTAACACAAAGGCGGACAACAAGGGCCCAGAGTCCTGCCAAGGAATCCGCTCTACTTCTTCTGGGACTGGTTCTTACACATGGTAAGGATTTGCTTCAGTACTTTTTGGACATCTTCATCCATCTGGCCCTAGGAAATTCCAACCAAAGACACTCGTGAGAATAACACACGACATCATGGCTTGGATGCAAATTCCACAGGACACCGCGGAGGGAGGGAGGGAGGGAGGAGGCGAATAAAGGAGCTGTGGCCCCACAGGCGCTTCAAGATGCAGAAAACAGGGGCTTCCCGTCTTGCATCGCTGCGGCCCGGGTTCAATCCCTGGTTTGGGAACTGAGATCTCACATCAAGCGGCTGTTGCCGAAACAAACAATAACAAACACAACATGCAGAAAATGATAGATGGTAGAGGGGAGGCTGAAGGCTGAAAAACTTAAACTGCTTGTTAGAAAAATAAATGTCAAAAAGGTTTCCAACAAAACAACACTCATTAGAACCTAACTCCTGACTCGGGCTCACCTATGGAATGAGACAGTGGTTGGGTCATTGGCTTTTACCCCCTCATCTTCCAAGGAAATATGAGCCCTGCCCGTTCCCACGTCTCTAAGAGGACCCGAGTCAAAGAGACGGCCCCAGTCTTTTTCTTCTGGAGGAGGATGAGGCTGGGTCTCCCACCAGAGTCCTCAGTAAAGAGTTCCTGGGGTCTTGGGTTGCAAATGTGAGCCCAGCCAGCCAGAGCACCAACAGTCATGGGAGTGAGATGGTGCTCGCAGCTCTGAGAATATCATCCTGCCTGGAACGTAACACCTAGACTCCCCTTCCTGATGGGGGGTGACAGCCATACCCTCCCTCCAGTTCTCAACAAAGGAGGCAGCTCCCGGTTAACAGGCACACAAATGCCAGAGCAAAGCAAAAGGAATTTTAAAGCTTTCCAGGAGTTCCCGTTGTGGCTCAGTGGAAACAAATCACCCTAGGAACCATGAGGTTGTGGGTTCGATCCCCGGCTTCGCTCAGTGGGTTAAGGATCCGGCGTTGCCGTGAGCTGTGGTGTAGGTCACAGACGCGGCTTGGATCCCGTGTTCCTGTGGCTGTGGCATCGCTCAGCGGCTACAGCTCCGATTCAACCCCTAGCCCGGGAACCTCCATATACGACGGGTGTGGCCATAAAAGCACAAAAAGCCAAAAAAAAAAAAAAAGCTTTCCAGTGAAAAGCTGTCTCCTCAAATTCTCATTTGTGCTCCTGGTCTCACGATGGACGTTTGGGCAACACCTGCTGTGGTCCCACCTTAGGCTCCCCAGACACCATACCTGCACGGCATACAGAAGATGCATCCTGTAAACTGATATCACTTCCTGGTGCTGTTTCTTGCATTCCTAGAAAGAGACAATTTGACATTGTTCAAGAGCTCAGGGGACCTTCAAAAAAACTCAAAAAACTAGGAGAAAGCTGCGTCCAAATGCTCCCCACGTGATTCCTCCCACCAATTAGCAAGCTCTAAAAATTGCTGTGGACTCGATGGGCTGTGTAGTGTGGAATGCTTGTCAATATTCTTAGGGGGAAAAAAAAATCTACCCATTTCATATCTCGGTATGTGTCAACGCTAGAAGAAAATTAATATAAAAAGTAGCTCTTGTCATCCCAAATTTGTTTTTAAAATATATGTACACATACTTGGCAAAGAATACAGACATATTCACACAAAGTAAACAGTGCAAAGAACTATAACACATGCAAAAAGTGAATGTCTCTGAATGGTTGGATTATAGGCAATTTTTATTTATAGTTGCTTTTGCTTTTTTTTATTTTTTTATTTTTAAGGGCCGCATGTGCTGAATATGGAAGTTCCCAGCCTAGGGATCAAATCAGAGCTACAGTTGCTGGCCACAGCCACAGCCACAGCCACGCCAGATCCGAGCTGAGTCTCTGACCTACACCACAGCTCACGGCAACGCAGGATCCCTAACCCACTGAGCAAGGCCAGGAGTCGAACCCGCATCCTCATGGATACTGTTGTGTTCGTTTCCTCCTGAGTCACAACAGGACTCCAACACAGTAGCTTTTTTGGAGTTTTCTGTATCGTCCAACATTTCTACAGTGATCAAACATTTATTAATTTAAAAAATGTATTCTTTTGAAGAGAATCCTTTTTTTTTTTTTTTGCTTTTTAGGGCAACACCTGCAGCATATGGAGGTTCTCAGGCTAGGGGTCCAACTGAAGCTACGGCTGCCAGCCTACACCAGAGCCACAGCAACATCAGATCCGAGCCACATCTGCGACCCACACCACAGCTCACGGCAATGCCAGATCCTTAACCCACTGAGCGTGGCCAGGGATCGAACTTGCAACCTCATGGTTCCTGGTCAGATTCATTTCCGCTGCACCACGACAGGAACTCCTTGAAGAGAATTCTTGATCACCTCCCATACAGCCAGTGTTGTGTAATTCCCTGGGGGATTCAGTGACCTGGCTGTCAATGTACCAAAGGTGAGAGCACCCATCTCAAATGGTCCCTCTGCACAACCGTTAATGCTTTTATTTCTCTTTGTTTAGCTATTATTCCAGTTCCTCTCAGTGACTATCTCAACTCAGCTCTCAACTCTTCTAAGGGGAGGCCTTTGTTCCTACTTCGTGATGAGGCTGAGACTGTCCTGTATGGATCACTGATAAAACGTACAGAGGCGCACCAGTACCCATTCTCTCCCCATCAGCGTCAGGTAGGAAGCGGCCTTCCTATTCAAGGGCAACCTTGGAAACCTTGGTCTCTGAAGTTCACGCCCTTAGAAGGTAGGCTTAGTAGCTTTCTCCGCTGTTTCCTCCCCCCTCTGCCTCCACTCCATCATTTATAACTTTATCGTCTGATCACTGTCTTCCTTTCCCATCTTGCTTCTGTCATCACCTGGCTGACCTCAGGAGGAGCCACATGGATGAGCCACCCACCAGCCTGGCCACTCAGTCCCTCAGCCTCAGCTTCGTGACTCGTCTCACCTCCTCCCTGCCTCTCGCGCTTGTGGTCACAGCCCTGCCCCAGTCATCGCCTCTAAAATCGCAGCTGAAAGCATCCCGGTCCCTCACCTCCGTCTCCTACTTTTCCAACAAACCTCCTTGAGGCTTCCCCCGCCTCCCGCTGTGACTCTTCCACCGCAGGGACACCTAGCTCCTTAGTCTCGACTCCAGCAGCCAGCCTCTTGCCATTCACATCCTACCCTCCCGCTCCACGGGAGCTGTGCCTGCCACGTTACCATGTAAACGCCACATCCCAGTCCTCGCTGCCCCCTACTCATCTCTTTGAGATTCAGCACAGGCTTCCTCCTGCAGGAAGCCTTCTGGCATGTCCCCAGACTGGGTAAGCACCTGGCCTCTCTCTACCCACAGCACACTGGGCATCTGTCTATCCATGGATGCCTACCACACAGGGTATACGGTAAGCCATTATATTGAGTATACATTCCATGAGGGCAGAGACTGTGTCCTTATTCGTTTTTATCTCATCAGCACCTTGTACATTACTGATACATAAAAGGCACAATGGAATACTTGTAAGAATGACTGGATAAACCATCAGCACCTCATCTGCCAGTCTGTGATAACCACTTGATCAAAAAAAAAAAAAAACACAACCCGCAAACCACAGCCAAGAGCATCTTCTTCCCTGATTATTCCTCCCCTGCTAGAGCTAGTAACATAATAAAAAAATAAAAGCTGGCTGGTTTTGTACTTTGTGGCCAGCCGGCATAAGGGCTGAAGAAACCCAAATTCCCCGGTATCGAGTGTGTACTAAAGAAATCACAAAATCAGGTCCTGTTGGACAATGGAAGCTAGAGACAGTCCAGGACGGACTAACCCTTGACTTCACGTGTTGACAGAGTCTTGTCCACAAAACCTCCAGAGGTGCTATGGGAGGCTAAACAATGCCCCCTCCACCCCCGCAAAGGGCTCATGTCTTCATCCCGAGAACCTGCGAGTGTTACTATAAGGCTAAAGGGAACCCTGCGGATTAAGTTAAGGATCTTGAGATGGAAGGAAGGATTATCCCCATTACCTCGGTGGAGCTTAAATGTAATCACCAAGGTCCTATAAGAGGGAGGCAGGACGGTCCAAAGTGGAAGGAGGAGATGGGAGGACAGAGCCCGAGGCTAGAGGGTTGTGCTTTGAAGATGGAGAACTGGACCAGGAACCAAAGAGTTCAGGGGCCTCTAGAGGCTGGAAAAGGAGCCAGGCCTGCTGCCACCTTGACTTTAATCTTATGAAATGGATTCCTTCGGACTTAGGATGTCGAGAACGGTAGATAATAAATTCATGTTGTTTTAAGCCCAGTCTGTGTTGCTCTATTGCAAAAGCCATCGGAAACGAATACAGACATGAAAGGGCTTTTCTGGGTGAAAAGGGGAGAGGGGTCAGCTTCAGGCATGTAGACACACAATTAGCAGAGATCTTGGTCCCTAGTTGAAAAACAGCTCTTTGGAGTTCCCACTGTGGCTCAGCGTTAATGAACCCGACTAGTATCCATGAGGACCCGGGTTCAATCCCTGGCCTCACTCAGTGGGTTAAAGATCTGGTGTTGCCATGAGCTGTGGTGTAGGTCGCAGACACGGCTCAGATCCCCCGTTGCTGTGGCTGCGGTGTAGGCTGGCAGCTGTAGCTCCGATTCGAACCCTAGCCTGGGAACCATATGCCTCGGGTGCGGCTCTAAAGATAAAGAAAAAAAAAAAAGGGAGAAGGTAAAAAGCAAGCGGATGAGCAAACAGGAGAGAAGCCTTCTCTTTCCCCCCAACACATCGGTACCTCACAGCCATCCCCCTGCAGGTCATGCCTGCGAAAACCACCAGCTCCCCGCTGGCCTTCACCGAAGAAGCTTTTAGTCAACTGCCCTCTGAAGCACAGAGCGCCTCCAGGCTGGGCATCTCTGGGCCCGCTCCCACCTGCCCGAGTGCATCTGCCCGGCCCCCCGACCCGGCCGGGCCCACTCACAGCCAGCTGGTTCTGCAGTTGTTTGACCTGCTGCTGCAGCACCTCCAGCTGCTGGCTCTGCCGCTTGGATGAGCTGGCAGAGTAGGAGAGCTGCGAGAGGCTGTTCAGGGCCTCTTTCAGCTTGGCGACTTCCTTCGACATCTCGTTTATCTAGCGAGAAAGGAAAAGAAAGCTCCATCAGTAGCAAGAATGCGTCTGCGGAGGCCCCATGCCAGCAATTTCTCAGTGGGGAACCCTGCCCGTACTGGTCTCTGGAACCGCAGCGATCCCCTTTGTATTTTTCACACGTAAACCCATCAGATGAAATGGAGAAAACCAGATAAAAATCAGGCAAACCCGCGAAGCCCACTAAGGCCATCCCCCTGCAGACAAGAGCCGCGGGGAATTACAGATTGTGTTTGGGGGCATGAAGGCAAAAAAAAGCCATGACCTCGATTGTCTTCTTTTCCCCTTTAAAAGGAGGACTATTGAAAAACCAAGTCAGGAACAGGACTTCGGGTAGTCTTTATATGGAGACAGCTGTGCCTTATTCAAAATTGCTGACGTGGGCGACCGGGAGTAAGTTTAGGGAGCCCTGGTATTGCCAACATGCCGCCTCGTGGTGAACACAAGCCCCACCCCTCTCCGGCCCTGCCCCCTCGGCTTTGGAAGCTCTTTCTGAAACATTCATTATAGCGAAGGAATAAAAGATAAACAATGCCATAATGAGTGACATTCAGAACACGTGACCCGGGAGACGGCACGCAGAGCAGATCCAGGCACAGCACCATCCTAGCCTTCCTCCTTTACTGCCCCCCGCCCCCCTGGGCCTGGCCCACCTCCAATCGCTTGCCCCCCACATTCCTCCCTTCCTCTCCTGCACGCTTTTGAAAACGAGGGCCAGGGAGGGTTTTTATGCTGACTCAGGCGAAAGCTCATGAAGTTTAGGGAAGCCCTAGCAAGTCTAGGGGTATCTGGAGTTTCCATATGACAGAGGAATCTGTCTGGATTCCAAGAGCGTCGAAGTTAGAGAGGTCGCAGGTGCTTTACAACAGGTGGGTTCACTTCTGATCCTTGACACTTGGCAGCGCTTCTGTAAAACCATTTTTAAAGGGAAAATGCATACCGCACGTAGAAAAACGCTTCAGTATAATGGGAGTAGTAGAAGTGAGTGGCTTTTTTTTTTTTTAAAGAAATGTCCCACCTGCTATTCCTAATGTGGTTTTGGGAATGGACGGAGTCACGTGTGGAGCCTCTGAGCATTCGCAACAGGTCAGTGCTAACAAATGTTAAAGATGTTAACTATAGCAAATGAAGGTTGAGGACCCCAGGGTTGGTAAGCTAGAAGAAATTCAACAGCAATAGGGTCTCACCAACCTTCTTGTCTTTATCCTCTTCCATTTTTGAAGAGCTCTCGGAATGCCTCTTCAGGTCCGCAAGCTCCTCTTGAGCGTGCTGGAATTTTTGCCCAAGTTCGTTGACTTCTTGCTCTTTGGATTTCAAGAGAGCCTGCACGTTTTCCTTGTCCTTCTTCATCTGCGAGACTTCGCTTTTCATCTGGGCCACCTCTGAATGGGCCTTCTCTCTCTCTTTCACCGAATCCTTTAATTTTGAGGCCAACACGCTCACTTCACTTTCCAAAGACGACTGGAGCTTTTCGTAGGCAGACCTGGGTACCATGGTGTCCATCACGGCAGCCTTCTCTTCCAGGAGCTGCTTCTCCAGCTTCACCACCTCGCCTTCCTTGCTGGCGAGGTGCTCTTTGAGACTGCTTAGTTTTCCCTCCATCTCTTTGGCAGTGGTCCGAAGCGTGGTCACCACTTGCAAATGCTCTGTGATGGAGACAGAGTTCTCTTTCTGGGCATCGACCAGCTGTTTGAGTTGGGTCAGCTCGTTGAGCACTTTGGAATACTGCGACTTCATCTCGGACAGGGCCTCTTCCGCCTTCGCTCTGGCCAGGCTGGTCACTTGCATCAGCTTCTCGTGCTCGGCTTTATGGATGTATTCGGCTGTGACCTCTTCTAGAGATTTCCTCTTCCGGTAGTCCTCCAGCTCGGCCTGGGCTTCTTTGTACAGCTGGGACAGCTCGCTCACCTGCTTGTTGAGTTCGTCGATCATCCTGTTCATGGCTTCTTTCATGTCGCCAGCTTCGTCACCTGCCTCTGGGCTCATCTGACTTTTCAGGGTGTCTTTTAATTTCGCTATTTCTTCTTGGGCCTCTTGGTATTTCTCCAACAGAAACGCTTTCTCCTGATTCATGTTCTCAATAACTGAGCAATACGAACTTTGCATTTCCTCGAACTCTTCCACAGGCCGCTTAATAATCACCCCTTTCTCCCTCTCCGCAAGCTTCTCCTCCAGCTCCCGCACTTTCTCTTGATCGCGCTCCCTTTCCTCCAGCGCGCTCCGAAGATCCCGCCTTAGGAGTTCTGTTTCTTCCTCGGGGATCCTTAGCTCCCGGAGATGGGAGCAGGTGTCCACGCTTTCCGGCGACACCAGGCCCAGCTTCATCTGCTCCTGCACACTCAGGACTTCTTTCATAGCTTCCTCGTACTTGCTCTGCGTTTCTTTCAGTTTCTGGCTGAGGTCGGAGCCGTTCTCTGAGATCTCCGCGTTGGGGAAGCGCGCCGGTTCTGTCCTTCTGGCCTGGAGCTCGGCCTCCAACTGCTGCCTCTCCGCCTCGGAGTTCTCCAGTCTCTTCTGCAGGTCTTGTAACATCTCCTGCAACTGCTGGACTCTGACATCGCCGTCGAGAGGGGACTTACTCGAGAGATGTGCTAAGACAGACGGAGATGACTTGGAGTCGGGGGGAGAGGTTTCACTGGGTTTGCCCAGGGACGGGGTCAAGTCAGTGTGAGCGGAGTGGTGAGAGTCTAAGCTCTGGTCTGCTTCCGCCTCCCTGGGTGCTTTGGCCTGGGGAAAAGGCAAGAAGGAAAGGGCACGGAAGGTGTGGTTAGGTGAGCAAGCAGCTGGAAGGAGAGAGCAAATTTGAACCTTACCTGCACAAGGGTAGTGGGATGGTTTTGCATGCGTCCTCTGGCCCCACGAAAAAAATATGGTCTGGGACACGAGAGCCGGAGTAATGGCACTAAGCTTATTCTGTGCTCTGTCAGGATAGATTATGTGTGCCAATTTGAAAACACGAGATTTGTTTTGGCTGTAAAGGCCCCTGACTCAAATTTTTCCTTTGTTTCTCATATTATCGTAGTTGTCAAGAGGGACGATGGGCTTAGAACAGCTACTTCTTATCAAGTTCTTAAATCTGCTAAGTAATCAACTTTACTACATGAATGGCTAATCACCTATATGTGTGCACATATGTATATGTTGTATTATATATAAATCATTATGTATATAATTATATATACAACTTACCAATTTAGCAATTGCCCAAAAGAGAGGTGCTGAATTACTCTCTCAAGTAACAAATGACTTGCAACCATATAAAATGCTTAAGGCTGATTATGTTTTAAAAAGAAGAGGGAGCTCTCGTTGTGGCTGGTATCCACGAGGACGCGGGTTCAATCCCTGGCCTCGCTCAGTGGGTTAAGGATCTGGCGTTGCCATGAGCTGTGGTGTAGGTCGCAGATGCGGCTCAGATCCCACGTTGCTATGGCTGTGGCTGTGGCTGTGGCTGGCAGCTGCAGCTCCGATTCCACCCCCAGCCTGGGAACCTCCACATTCCACAAGTGAGACCCTAAAGAGCAAAATAAATAAATAAATAAAAATTTAAAAAAAGAAGAAACTAATGTTGATGTACAAAACAAAATACCACTTGACTAACCCTGAGAAACCCAATAGTTTGACCCTATAGAATAGACTGGGAGCAATCGATTTTCCTACCTGCAATTTATCCTGTAACTCCTTATTGTGTAGAGTAAGAGAAGCAACTTTTGCTTGCAATAGGGCAAGAAGTTCTTGTTGGTCAGCTTCAGAACTTATATCCAATAAGCTATCCGCACCTGGGAGAAGAGCAAGACAATTTAAAATAATACATATAAAAGACCGAACTGTTATTTCTCTGCCCTCTAACACCCACGTTCTACCCAATCCGGTTCTTCTTCCTCGTCCAGACAATGAAGGAGAGTCCCTTCCAGCTGGACAGATGACTTCTCAAGTACCAGCGTTTCCTTACTCAGGTGTCCCTACCACAACACGAGAGGCCAGGATGCAAATCAGCTCATCCGAAAACTGATGGACTTGGTCACACATATTCTGTTCACTGGATTAAGTGTCCGCAACTTTGGCTGTTTCCTTTTCCTCCCATGCTCAAAACAACCCATTCTATGAATCCTCATAGAGAGATCTCTGGAATCTGGGTCACTTCCTATTACTACCTCCATCACTCTAGTTCCAACTTTATCCCCATACTTGGTAACTCTGCAGATAGCTTTCTAACAAATCTCTCCTGGCTCTCTCCCTCTTCCAGTGCAAATGGAGCCTGTACCAACCACACTGGAAGACTAATCTTCCTAAAACACGCTTTGATAGGGCCAACCCCTTGGTTCAAGTGCTTTAATGACTCTCCCTCCAAAAATAATCTCCCAATTCCTTTATTTGGATTAAGGCCTCCAGGATCTGGCCCCTATCTCCTTTTTTTCAGGGTTATGACATGTGATGTCTTTCTCTACTATCCCACTTTAATCAGTTTCCATCACACACTCTATACTCTATACTTGCAAAACAAGGCTGCTTCCTTAATTCTTTATCCATATTATTGCCTTTAGAGCATCTCTTTGGCGAGATACCTCTTAAGCATCCTTTAAGACCCATGTCAAATTCTGCCTCTTCCTTAAAGCATGTGCTGAGCACCCCAGCATGAAGCAGCCGTCTCTGAATCCCATAGTAAACACAGTTGGTAAACCACAACTGTTTGACATTCTATTGCTCATCATGCTGAAATAACAGCGAAAGCTATGCAGCTCAAAGTTCTCACTGAGACAAGACAAGAAACGTGCTCCAGAATGTAATTCAAAGTATTGCTCCCCATCCAGAAAGTCTTCTTATGGAAAAAAAAAAAAAAATTCCAGGTGGATGAATGAAACAGTGTGCTTGGCTCTATGACTTTCTGGTACAAAATCCTAATTTATTTTAGACTGGCCACAGTTTAGAGACCACACTCTGAACAGCACTGTTGCAAATTTTTACTGCTATTCAAAAATTTTCTCACAGTCCAAGGATGAAAATTTTAACCTTAATTTGGAAGGATGCACAAATGATATTTCTCCATAGAATGTCTTACTTATGATGTCCGGTGCCTAAATCACAGAATTATGAGTGTTCTTGACAAAGAATCTGGTCAGCTTGGAATGAAACAGAAGACTGGGAGCATGAGGGTAATTCTAAGCAACAACAATTACTTCTAAGACTCAATGGATGGTTTTTAAAGTATCCAAAATAACAGCTGCTCTGTTATAGTAACATTGTTCTCTGCTGGGAATATTTCTTAATATTTCTAAATTCTGTAAGCTAAGGGCTCCAAACACATGAAATGCATAGCAGACTAAGGATCTAAATGAAGGAGAAAAAAGGGGGCCTTTGAAATAATCTCCTCTACATTTAAAATTGATCCTGAAGGTAGCATACATTCTTAAGAGGGTAAAGCCACTGATGGACTCAATACAACCAATCAAACCCTGTCTTGGTGAAGACAGTATGATCGTGTGTGTGATGCCATCAACACTCTGCAGGGAGTAGAAAAGTTAGATTGTAGCAGCCATGCCCCCTGCTCAGTTGGTTCTCCTTTCAGAAAATAACCTGCTGCTTAGTTGCAGGAAGGGTCACTGGGCTGACATGTGAAGCCTATGGACCTCAGCTCAGAACAATGTTTTAAATAAAATGCATAAAATAGAATGTGCAGGCTGTAGTCACTGGGGAGCTTCTTTTGTAACACACCACCAAATAACAAGATCTGGAAGTAGGCCTAGTAACTGTCAAAATTTCCAGCAGAGACGCTGTAAATGATGTTTTCAAGATATCTGTACTAACAGTATGGGGATATGACGTCATCTGTGAATTCTCTTGGTGTCAAAGTCACTGGTCTACTAATACCACCGGGGCTTGTTGCCCATAATCATCATTGAAGGGAGTGCTAATGTTTAGTTAGGGACAGATAAAAATAGAGATATATTTTTTCACACCCAAGCTCAGGGACTCCTTAATCCAGGTGAAACCCCCTCAGTAGGGAAGCAGCCCGGGCTGGACTCGCATCGTTGCTGTGGCACCCAGGACGCTCCAACCACCCTACATGGGTACCCCTGCTTGGCCTTTGCTCGCTGATTAAAGGGACACGGAATAGAAGGTAGTCAAGGGAACAAACACAGATGCCCCTTCATCTTACCAGTGGTACTGTCACTTAGTCTGTCTCTGTTTTCCCGTATAGAACTGATCTCAGCCTGTTGGAACACAAACATGACTTAAAAGAATATTCCTGAATGTAACACTCCACAAAAGAATCAAGCAAGTTTTCCTCCGTGAGTTTACACAAGTTGGTGTTATCCTACTAGAAAAACAGAAAATCTCAAGGAAAGATATTTAAAAATATAAGGGAATGAAAGGTGACTTCAGTATTTCCTGAAGCACAATTTTTAACACTCAGGAAAAAAAAAAAAAGAGATTGGAGTTTCCGCGGTGGGGCAGTGGAAACGAATCCAACTAGGAACCATGAGGTCGTGGGTTCGATCCCTGGCCTTGCTCAGTGGGTTAAGGATCTGGCGTTGCCGTGAGCTGTGGTGTAGGTGACAGACACAGCTCAGATCCTGCGTTGCTATGGCTGTGGCGTAGGCCAGCAGCTTCAGCTCCGATTTGACCTCTAGCCGGGGAAACTCCATATGCCGTGGGTGCAGCCCTAAAAAGCCAAAAATAAAATAAATTAATAAAATAAAATAAAATAAATTAATAAAATAAAATACACTCAGAAGTTTCAGAGATACATTCTCAAAATATTTTTCAGAAATCGCATTTAGCGAGTGTAGTACAAATACCTTTTAAGATTATAATTTTATGCAGTAGCTAGTTTAGTGGCTATGTGCTGAAACTTTAGACGGTAAATACTACTTTCATAACAAAGTCAAATCGAAATTTTACCTATCTGAGTAATACACTGGTTAAAATACATTAGAAGTACTTTTTAGCATTATCATTTTATAAGTTAACTACAAAAATATTAATATTTCTAAGAGAAATGGCAGTAAATAAGACCTGTCAAGGAAAATAAAGGTAATTTTATAAGCAAATAAAATTCTTAGGGCTGTGGATCTCCTCTCAATACCTGTCTAGTTAATATACGGTTAATATACTGGAAATATTCTTGTAACTTCAAAGCCGGATTCTCATTCCAAAACAAAATTCAGTCACTTGCCAGGAGTACTAACTTTCATCTAAATGAGCCACAGATTATGATAAGAGAGATGGTTTTTCAGGCAAGGAGCTTTTGTAACGGTTCCAATGCTAAAAATACAGTGGCTCACTTTAGGCAAGTGCTTATCATTACAAAAGCTGTATTTTCACTTAAAAAATATAGACTTATTTGAATTTTTCAACTCTATTAAGGTACAGCAAAGAACAACCTTTGAATGCGTATAATTTGAGGAGTTTTGACGGATACACATCCATGGAACCACCACAATCATCAAGATGCAGAATATTCCCATCACCTTTCAAAGCTTCTTCAGGCCTCATGGTAGCCAATCCGTGCCCAGCCCATTCCCAGACCACCACTACTCTCCTTTTTACGTTTTCTAGAATTCCTATAAATGGGATGTCACAGGGACTGTGAACCTGGCTTCTTTCATTCACCATGATGGTTTCCAGATTCACCTATGATGCTACTGAGCCAACACTGTATTCTTTTTTATGGCTGAGTAATATTCCATTATATGGATATAACTCCATTATATGCATATATCTCATTATCTTTATCCATTCACTTGTTAGAGGATATTTGGATTGTTTCTAGTTTGAGGATATTTAAATACAGCTGCCATAAAAATTTGTATATAAGATTTTTTTGAGACATACATTTTAATTTTTTTTGAGTAAATGCCTACGAGTGAACGACTCAATCATATGCTAGGTGTATGTTCAGCTTTTAAAGAAACTGTCAAACAGTTTTCCCAGGTAGTTGTACCATTTTACACTCTACCAACAGAGTATGAGAGTTCTAATTCTTCCACATCATCAGCAAATGATATATTTAATCATTTTATACTTTAGCCATTCTAAATGGTGTCCTTTTTTAAATCTTTTGGTAATTTTTTAGACGAAATAAAAGTCTTTTTATAATCTATTTTTAAAAAACACAATTTGCAATATTACTCTTTGTAATACATTGCCTCCCTTGTGCCATAATCCTATTAGCAGATATTAGGGTGGTAATTATAAGCATAAGTTCCTCTCCTTGCCTTGCATATTAATAAAAGCTAGTTAAAGCAAGGCAAGTTATAGGGTGAAATAATCTTTTTCAAATCAATGTGCATCTAAGTTTAAAGAAAATTTATTTTTAGTAATTTTTAGATGGGGAAATAAACATACAATTATGCCACTGAAATTTCACTATAACAATTATAAATCTTACTTTTTTTCCAAGTATAATTTCCTAGTGATTATCAAGTAAGTAGATACTAAACCAAAATATCCTCCCATTCCTTAAAATACCAAAACCACAAATTTGGAGATCTGGGTGGAATAAGACTTAATGGCTTTTCCAAAATTTCTAAAATAAATTCATATTACTTTTATGGTTAGGAAAAAAATTTGATTAAAAATATAATTACTTCTCAGTAAGATATCAGAGAATAACAAACATTTACTTCTTTTTGATTGGTATTATATTCACTCAATTTGGTAAGATGATTGGCTATTAGGTAAATAAGTTCTTATCTTTGTCCCTTCTTTAATGAAGAAAATTATGTATTAGTTAAAGAATATAATTTATTATTCTACTTTTTTTGCACAGAGTCCATGCCAGGGAAAATAATCAAGGGGTGCTTCATGATGAAAAGGTTGTGAATCAATCACTGAGAAGTATATTCTGTATAACTTAATCAAATCTATAACATATCTTAAAATTCAACAATAAGTTGGATACAGAAGAGAAATACCTTGAAGGGTGGTTCAGCAAAAAATACTGATTCCTTTCCTGAAAGTGGTGTTGAAGTTATTGATCTTGGGGAAGACACATCACTCAACTAAAATCACAAAATGAAAACCATCATTAAAGAATCCTTCTCCAAAGTCTTTTCTTCTTCACTGCCAAAGAATTAGCCTATTTAAGCAATGCACATAAATCTAACGGTAAGAGTTTCAATTAATTCAAGGGTAATATATTTTCAGTGGAATTCAGCTACCTCAAATACTTTTTGAAAGTTTGCAGAGTAGTATTAACTAAGGAACTTTGCTCCTATATTCACCAAATTAACTTTAAAATTCTATAAAACTTCTATTGTGGATTGAGATTATTATCAATGAATATGCTAACATTTAACATTACTTATCGAACAAGATTTTTCTCTCAAGTATATGATGTGGATTATTCTTTTTATGGCCTATGATTCTTTTAATAACAAACCCTGGCCCACTTTTTTTTTTTCACCATTTCATAGCCAAGCTTTCTCTTTTATTCAGTAATCACTACAAGCTCAGACATGAAAGCTGCTCTTCATATTAGTCAACCTTGAATGCAATTAGAAAGGCAGATGTTTAGCAATGTTTAATAAACCAATTAAACTTCATCTGCAACTAATGCCTCAGCAGCTATGCATCCTCCTTCACTTTACTAGAGCTGTTAATGTGAGCTCTAAAAACAGATTGAGCTTATTATCTTAAGGTAAAAGTTTCTATTACAGATTTTGAGCATTTTGAGGCTTTTAAAAAAATACTGTTTAAATCTTTGGTTTTGAAATAAGTAAGAATCAACATTATTTCCATACTCATCATCAAAATTCTTCTTAGCCCTATTTGTAATTTAAAAGCACTAAAGAAAACTTTAAATGTGCATTTAAGGGTCAATTTTGAAACCGTTCTTTTGGGCCTAAACACAAAATGACAAAATTATGGCTTCGTTTTTATATGTTGGTTCATTGTCAGTTTGCTTTCATTTTTACCTGGGTAGGACTGATAGGAGGTGGTGGAGCTTTGCGTTTTTTTGGAGTTCCACTTCTCTCTGAGCTTATTTTAGAGACTTGATCATGCTGAAAGTTATCACAGTCCAAAGAATGGAGGTGGGTTAGTTAGGTTAGTAAAGTCTGTGCAAATAGCTTCATCAAACAAATGAGAAAAACCTCAGCAGTTCATGCATTTCTTACTTTATCAAGATCTGAAATCGGCTATCAACATAAAAACAAGTAATATGCATGCTCCAAGTTTTCTTCTAGCAGCCCATGCTTTGATAGCAAGAAAACAAAACAAAACAAATAATAAAAAAAAAAAAACCAACACAAGACAAAACCAGATTAAGTTGGTGTGGAGAACTGGAAAAGAAGAGGGTGAGGCGTTGTTTACCATGATTTAGAACCCAGAATACATTCAAATTCTAGCTCCCGTCTTAATTCAAACCAGTGGTATTTCTCTGACATTTTCATTACTACCATTCTTTTTCTTAAAGAATGTATAGTCAGCCCCCCATATCCACAGGTTTCACATCCACAGATTCGACCATCTGCATATCCCAGAACCTAGCTGACAGAGAGTCAACTCTACAACATTATTTTAAATAAGGGACTTGAGCATATGCAGATTCTGGTGTCCCCTGCAGATACCAAGGAATGATTGTAAGTATGGGAGAAAAAGGGAATCTCATCTCTGAAGGTTATAGAGAAATGATTAACACAATTAGTAACAATGAATTCGGTACTATTTGCTGCTTATGATAATTTTTTCAAGAATCTTGGTGTAAAAATAAATAAAACAGCCAAACATACATCTCATTAATAAACAACGGTGACTATATTTTTAGGAAAAGCCCAAAATAACAGGGCAAACTTCTCAATTTCTATCTGCATAATATCAATGACATTTTAGAAAAGCTCTAATTAAAAGGAAAGTGCTAAATCTCTATTTTCATTAAATATCTAACATGGCTACGGATAGAGTCCTATAGTTCATGTACTATTTATTACAAGTAGTTAAAATACTGCTATTTATTCTCAGAGTTAAAAATCAGATCACACATTTTCACATCAGTAGGAAATATTAGTACATTCCAGAAAAAGATGAATATACAAATAGCAAGTTTAAAGTTACATGCTTTGTAAACAGGGTAAATCATCAGGAAAACATTTACCACCTTACAAGTCATTTATTTCAAAGATAATTTATTCCTTAAGTAGTTTCAACATACTCTATCACTTTTCTAATGGACCACTGAGTAGTTTAATCAGACTATTTTCAAATTCCCACAACTGACAATGACAAAAAAAAAAAATCTCCTCTCCCAAAGATAAATACCTGCTTTGGTTTTGTTGGTGTCTTTAAATCTACAGAGGAAAAAGTGGGGGGAAAAAAAACTATAAGAACCATGAAGACTCATATCCACTTTGGATGGGAGGATACGAACACACACACACACACACACACCCATACACACACCAAATACAATATTCAACACTTCATTCTTCTTCTAGAATATATTTAAAAGAATAATAACACATATCACACAAATTCTTTTACCCCTTGGGGAAAATGGAGTGGCTAAATTTAAAACAACACTGGCTATTTTCTTTCACATACCAGCATCCTGAGAGATTTTTGATAATAGAAGGCTTTGAATTCCTGCATTTTCTGAGAGTTTGGAATAATGTAAGGCATTGTGTCCAAGAGAATCTACAAGGTTTAGGTCTGCACCCTTTTTAATTAAGGCTTCCACGATGTTAGAGCTGCCAATCTCACAGGCCAGCATGAGAGCAGTTCTAAAGAAGAAGGAGACGACACATTAATACTAACAAAATGTGAAAACTTTGTGCCAGGGAATCATTTCATTTGCCTGAAAAAAAAAAGGAAGATTAAGTGCTGCTAAACCTGTACTATACTTAATCTTTTAGGAAATTCGAAATGGAATGCATTCAAAATAAAATTGGGTAGTTATTTTATAAAACTTCAGACTAAGTCAAAACATTACACAGGATCAGTCAAATAATTAGACATAATCTTCTAGACGTGATGGGATTTAATATGATGGGCACGGATCTTGTCTTCCTTTCAAATCAAATATTTTAAAGAACTTATAACATTTGTTAAGACTATTTTAAAAAAGCGACCAATATATTTCCTTTTATTTTGCATGAAAAGTCAAAAGCAGTGGTCTATTCATTTTAGCATTTCATAACCTCATCACAGACACAGTCAGCAATGATGCTCCCAGAGGTCTGGAGAAAATATTTTTTAAGTCAAAACAGATTCTTAATTATCCAAAAAGGCAGAAAAGAGTGAAGAAGTGAAAGGCACTCGAAAACAAAGGATCCAAAATACAGCTGTGACATTTTGACAGCATCTCAGAATATGGCTATCATTGAAATCACATCATTTCTCATTCTGGGGTACCTTCCGTTTTTGTCCCTGGAATTCACATCTGCTCCGTGATCCAGGAGAAAGCGACAGACCTCACTGTGGCCATTCTGTACTGCAAGAAGCAGTGGTATATTCCCATCCTAGGAGACAAATTTAGTTAAGGTTTTAAACAAAGACACCAAAAGCCAGAACTGCAAAGGTCCTTATTCCTTCTACTCTTATTCCTGACTTGCCCTGCTGCTCTGATATTTCACCCCCCAAGACAGTGTGCCCCCCGCCAGAGCCCGGCATCACATGGTAAACAGAACAGCCCTTCTTATGGAATTTCAGCTCAGCCTGGTGGTGATGTGCGAGGCAGTGGAACACACATATAAGCTCCAGGCAAGCACACCGTGTTCACCGAGAAATGGTTCTCTGTGGTCCTGGAGAAAGGAAGGACTGTCTCCACATGCCATGAACAAGTCCACTGCTCTCTAAGCAGTTTCTTCTGAGTGAACTACAGGCAACCTAGTATCCTGCCATGCCAATTACTGTCTCCTCGGAAACACCCTCTCATAACCTTCCTAGTTACCAAAGCATGACATGAATTAAGAGTTCGTTTGTCTATTACTGACACAGGACTAGATTTCTGTTTGTTTTTTTGGGGTCACACCCGCGGCATATGGAGGTTCCCAGGCTAGGGGTCTAATCGGAGCTGCAGCTGCTGGCCCACACCACAGCCACAGCAACGTCAGATCCGAGCCACATCTGCGACCTACAACACAGCTTACGGCAACACCGGATCCTTAACCCACTGAGCAAGGCCAGGGATCAAACCCGCAACCTCATGGTTCCTAGTCGGATTCGTTAACCACTGCGCCACAACATGACTAGATAAAGAGACTGATGGAAAGAATGCCTTGTTTATGACATTATAACAATTAGCAATTCCTTTAGGAAAAAAAAAAAACTAGATCCCCGACTCGTATAAACTATGTAAGATGGTCTAAGAATCTCAATATTGCAGAATAAAATGAATGAAAAAAATAAAAGAATTTATAGGAGACAATTTCCATAATCTTAGGATGAAGGGAAGCCTGACTCAAATCATGCAAACCATAAAGAGAACCTTTTATTCTGCTCTTTCCTTGAACTTACTTCACAAATGGGGTCGACAGTGATTTTAAGGTCAAGTACACAAAGGAAAAAGTCAGTAACCATATATGCAATTACTTTATTTTTCTTCCTTTCTTCCTTCTTTCTTTCATTCATTCATTCTTTCTTTCTTCTTTCTTTTTTCCTTGCTTCCTTCCTTCCCTTCCTCTCTCTCACTCTCTTTCTTTTTCTGGCTGCCCCACAGCATATGGTGTCCTTAACCCACTGTGCCTGGCCAGGGATCCAACCTGCATCCCAACTCTCCAGAGATGCTGCTGATCCCGTTGGGAACAATTGTTTTAACACGGGGCGTTTTAAAAATACAATTGCTGCTTAAAGATTAAGTGTCCGCTCAAAGTGGAACTTCAGAATTTCTAAAAAAAAATTATCTGTGAAGTTATAATACTTTCTGGTTATAAAATACTGAGATTCAGGGCATGTGGATTTATTTATAGATCCTAAATGCTCACTTCACAATATCCCCATCAGATGTAACATATACATATACGCATAGCTAAGTCCCAGGCTACAGCACGGAATTTAACCCTGCAACTGGGAGTCACAGGCATGTCAATTTATACTTAAAATAGCAAGGTCAAAATAGGCTAGAAGTGGTTTTTAAAACTGGGAAACTCTTTCCGGGAGTACCCAAGGTGAAAGAAAATAACAGAACTTCTATTGAGACTTATTTTTGATTCCTAAAAATCAAGAAATTTGGAGTTCCTACTGTGGTGCAGTGGGTTAAGAATACGACTGCAGAGGCTCTGGTCACTGCACAGGAGCGAGGCAGATCCTCGGCCCCAGTGCATTGGGCTAAAAGGATGTGGCATTGCCATAGATACGGTGTAGGTTGCAGTTCTGGCTTAGATTCAATCCCTGGCCCTGGAACTTTCATATGCTGTGGGTGTGGCCACAAATTTTTTTTTTTTTAAATCAAGACATTAAGCCTTATATAATTACTTAGTAATATTTCATATTGATGGTAGACCACATGTCTCTCCTTAGAAACAAATATAGGAAGTGCATGCTGCAAAATGTTTTACTAACAGTTTAGGGACCAATGGGGATAACATTTAAATCTGTTTTGCACAAGAGGACCTAGGTCAGAAAGCAATAGATTTTTGCCAAATACATAGGTCTCTAAGATCTTTGTGACTCCGGGAAGTAGCCCACGGTGCTCTAGGAACAAGTATCCCTCTTCACCTCTAGCGGTAACCCAGTACTCACCAAATCCTTGAGGTTTATGGGGCTTTTGTGCTCGCAAAGGACCTGCACAGCTTGAAGGCAGCCCTGCGCCGCTGAGGGAAGGAAGACACAGAAACCAGAGACGATCACAAAGCTACTCTCACCCAAGGGGCACCAAACTCTTCGAGGAAGAAAAGTTCACCTTCTCCCCAGTTTGCATGGGTCACTTGGTTGCATTGAAGAGAAATGATGGCAGGACGGTTAAGGAAGCGGTGTTTTAAATTACTGTTTAATTTCAGTGCCATCCAGACCCAAAGCCAGGGCCTGCCAGCTGCCTTTAAGCAAACACTTGGTTTAGCTTTTCCTAGGACTTAGCTTTTCTACAGCTAGCACTAGAAGAATTGGTAAATCTAATCCTCCCACGGTTCAATATCCACGTTTCGTTCAATATCCATGTTTAAGCAGGTAGAAAACTCCAATATCGATCAATAAAATGGGTAGATGTGCCTTTGGATGCCCCCCCCCAAAAAATCCATATCACACATCACCTGAAACCTACAAATGCTCACGAGTATCTCTTAGACAAGAATGTCACATCAATTAAAATATAATAGCCATGACAATTTTTACTAGTTATTTGATAGGCGACTGATGAATTCTAGGTGTATTCCTTGGTACAACCCTGCACATTTTGCAAACTCAGGAAAATGGGGTCAATGTCTGCGAATGTTAACAGGAAACAGCATAAGGAATAATACGGTAGGAGTAATGGCTTAAATAAGGAAAACGAAAACTTAAGTGTTTCTTAGTTCTTCTTAGGGCAGAAGAAGACAAACATGAGAATGAAAATTACCTGCATAATGTAAAGCCGTTTTCCCAGAGCTGTCGACACTTTCGGCTGGACATTTAGACTATAAGACAAAAGTCAATAAATACATATAATAAAACTCACTTCTATTCAGCCCATTCTTCTTCTGCAAAGTGAGATGAGATTTGTTAGGAAGAGGACAGACGCGAAGAAGCCCCAATTGCTGTGCCCCAGGGTCCTTGCGGAGGGTGACGCATCTCCAAGTAAACATGACGCAGGGGACCCGTCACCTCTTGGCTGCTCTGACTGTCCCTCTCTCTTATAGCAACTCTGTCGCCAAGGGACCGTCTCCTCTAGCTGACAAACATGCTTGAGGATCTCTCATCTTAATCCCCATGTCCTGCCCCAGTTCTCTATCCCCCATCTCCAAACCAGCCTTCTGCCCCCCGCCCCAAGCCATGCTTCCTCACCTGCTCTGCAGTCCTGGACTCACTGTAGTTGGGTGTCTGCCCTCAAGACTCCATGGAGATGGCCCTGATCCTTGTCACCATCAGTGTTGCCAATGACAAACATTTTTGTCCTCCTTACCAGCCTCTCACACGCCATCTATTCCCTCTTCTCCAAAAGCTCCCTCCTGTCACTGCTGGAGTCCTGCCCGGCACATCCCATCCTGGTTTTCCTCACGCTGCTCTGGCCACTCCTTTCCCTTTAGTCAAACATGCAACCCTGGGGCTCCCGCGTGTTCATTTCTAAGGTCTCTTCCTCAGTAATCTCACCCACACGCACAGCTCGCAATCCCATCTAGAACCTAATGACTCCCAAATGTATATCATTTTTTTTTGTCCTTTTAGGGCCACACCCGTGACATATGGAGGTTCCCAGGCTAGGGGTCGAATCGGAGCTGTAGCCGCTGGCCTACGCCACAGCCACAGTAATGCGGGATCCGAGCTGTGTCTGCAACCTATACCACAGCTCACAGCAACACTGGATCCCCAGCCCAATGAGTGAGGCCAGGGATTGAACCCGCAATCCTCATGGATACTAGTCAGGTTCGTTAACCACTGAGCCACCACGATGGGAAATCCTCCAAATGTATATCTTAACGACAACAATACTACTGCATAAGCATGAGCTCTCATGTGCCAGGCACTGTTCAAAGAATTGTTTTAAAGATCCTAACAACCCTAGTTAGATACTACCATTACCTCCATTTAGAGACGGGGAAGCTGAGGCATCAAAAAGTTGGTAATTTGCCCAGGTCACAGTGAGAGGCAGAGCCAGGATTCAAATCCAGACAGGCTGGGCTGGAAACCGTGTCTGTATCTCTACACGGCATTTGTACGTCCGTGGCTGGGTGCCCCTGAAACTCTGACAGGGGTATCACGCCTCATTTGAGTGGAACAAAATAAATGCTTGATTTTAACTTACAAAGAGGAAAAAAAAAAAAAAAAACAGAGATGCAGATGGCATCTCTGAGCCCCAGGCTTGACAACCCTCTGCCTGTTTCGCATTTGCCCCGATGTCCCAGGAGCACCTCAAACGCAGCACGACCAAAAGCTCTGGCTTCTTCTCCCCGAGGCTGCCCTGCCTCTGTCAACAGCACCATCATGGGTCCAGCCACGGGGCCAGAAACCAGCGCGCCACCTGTGATTTTCTCTCCTCTCCCTCCTCCCACCTCTAATCTACCGCCACATCCTGTTCACTCCTTCTCCAGAACGCGGCCCACGTCCCGTCCGCTCTTGCTCCGTTAACACGGCCCGGTCAGCGCCGGCACCTGCTCACCCGGGCCGCCGGGGCCGCCGCCGGCGGGTCTCCAGTTTGCTTTCTCCTTCTAAACTGTGAACACCGCTCCTTACTGCAAAGCGCTCCGGGGCTCTACGCTGTACTGGGATGAAGCACGCACGGTCCACCCATCATGACGCACAAAAGGCTGCACCCTGGGCCCTTCTTTCTCTTCCTCATTCACTTCACTCCAGGCCTGCCCACTGGCTTTTATTTCTCCCTGGCTCGTTAGTGCCTTTCTTATCCCAGCCCATTTTTTCCCCCTTTTTTTTGGTCTTTTTAGGGCTGCACCCGAGGCCTATGGAGGTCCCCAGGCTAGGGGTCCAATCGGAGCTGTAGCCGCTGGCCAAGGCCACGCCAGATCTGAGCTGCATCTGAGACCTACACCGCAGCTCACGCAACACTGGATCCATAACCCACTGATCAAGGCCAGGGATCGAACCTGCTTCACCTCAGGCCTGTACTACTTCTGCCTGGAATGTTCTCCCTTTGGCTCTCTGCACCACTGAGCTTTCGGCTTAAAATCACCTCTTCAGAGTTCCCGTTGTGGCTCAGCGGTAATGAACCCTACGAGTACCCATGAGGACGCAGGTTCGATCCTTGGCCTCGCTCACTGGGTGAAGAATCCGGTGTTGCTGTGAGCTGTGCTGTAGGTCTGCTCAGCTTGGACCCGGTATGGCTATGGCTGTGGTGTAGGCCTGAAGCTGTAGCTCTGATGTGACACGTAGCCTGGGAACTTCTGCATATGCCATGGGTACAGCCCTAAAAAGCAAAAATCACCTCCCCCACGAGGCCTTCCCTGAACACCCCCCCACTCCCGCCTCCCGGTACTCTCTTTTCTTCTTAGTGCTGTGCAATTTGTCACGTGTATTTGTGTCTTTGTTAATCAGATGGCAAGCTCCGGCAGGATAGGGGCTGCTCTGCCTGTGAGTAAATACTCACTGCTTAACAGAGGGCACGGCGCCCGGGGGGGACACTTGCTGGAAGAGAGAGTGAGGGGAAGCAGTGGGCTCCTGGGGAGGAAGAGAGCCCATCTGAATGTGAAGAGTCTCACGAGGCTCTCTCTGCACTCACAGCCTCAAGGAGGGGGACCTCTGAGATGGTGGCCACCAGAGAACGGAAGAGCAAAGGGCCAGAGGGAGCAGTCAATGCAGAAGATGCAGGGGCGAGGGGCGGTCCCATCAGAGGGCATGGGTCACCCAGACAGGAAGTGAAGAAGTGACTGGAGGGGTGTGGGACCCAAGGAGAGCAGCCCATTACGAGGGCATCAAAGCCCCAGGTTTTAACAACTCTCCAGGAAGAACGGCATTCAGACACTTTGCGGAGAACAGAAATGTCTGTCTACCCTTCAGGGGTGAGAAGAATCAGGACCGGGTTACGACTTGCCATGCTTTGGCCTAATTTTAGAACAGCACAAGGAACTGTTTAAAGGCTTCAAAGATTCCAGAGCAAAACCAATCCATTTGCATAACCAGATATAGAATTACATTCGAGGCTGGAATATCTGGTCCTTGTGGATTTCCAGCTTGTCAAGTTCATTCTTCCTTCAAATCAGAGCCAGATGCAAAGTCTGGATAGCTAAGCCAGGTTGGGAGTGGAGATTTAAAATACAAATAAGTTTTTTGAAAAATGAAGGTAAGACCAAGGGTGTGGAGGCGGGGCCCTTGGGCAAGTCAAGGATGTACATTTATCCAGAGAGGGAGGGCCCAGGCCCAGAGGAGGCAGAGAAGAAAAGTTCTATTGTAGGTGTTCCTGTCATGGCTCAGTGGTTAACGAATCCGACTAGGAACCATGAGGTTGTGGGTTCGATCCCTGGCCTTGCTCAGTGGGTTAAGGATCCGGCATTGCCGTGAGCTGTGGTGTAGGTCGCAGACGCGGCTCGGATCCCGCGTTGCTGTGGCTGTGGCGTAGGCCGGCAGCTACAGCTCCTGTTAGACCCCTAGCCTGGGAACCTCCACATGCTGCGAGTGCGGCCCTAGATAAGGCAAAAAGCCAAAAAAAGAAAAGAAAAAGAAAAAAGAAAAGTTCTATTGTAATTGTCTTTAAAGAGAAGCCTCATAATGAAAATCATCATCGTCATCACAGATGTTGATTTCTGTTTCTTGAATTTCACTTCAAAGACCTGCTAAGGTTAAGCATTCCTGGCATTGGCGGTAGCTTGCATCATGTAACGCAAGACAAGCAGCTGTGTGATCAACAGAGCAGGACAAGCTGAAGAATGTGCCCACGTTTCTGCATTAGAATTGCAAAGGCAAATTAAAGCAAGATTCTGGGTCCCAAAGAGGGCTTGGGAAGGCCAGGACAACAGCTTAAGGGCACAGACAGTACTCCAAACACATCTTATTGCTCCGTGCTGCTCCTGAAAACGGCAGCTTGCATTTGGACTGGCAACAGCTGGAAGTTACTGTACACGCCGCTCTTGGGATTTCATGAAATACTCAACTTTGAAGATAGATGGAAGGTGTCACCCTAGGTGATCGTTATAAGCTTCCTGGCAAGATTATCGAACCAGGGAGTTGACCTAAAATTATAGAGAAGAATAAAACCAAGAACTTGAACAAAAGCTGAGAACTAAAAGCTCATCAAGTTACGTACAAGGAAATGGTGGTTGAAATTTTGCGTCTCAAGAAGTGCTGCATTCTACTAGTGAGTGAGAGAGAAAATAATTACTAGGATGTGAGAGATCCTGTATTGGAAGGATTTCCAACAGCATGGAAAAAAATTTTTTAAATTGACTATTTAAATGGTACAAGTCCGGAGTTCCCTTTGTGGCTCAGTGGTTAACGAATCCGACTAAGAACCATGAGGTTGCGGGTTCAATCCCTGGCCTTGCTCAGTGGGTTAAGGATCCGGGGTTGCCGTGAGCTGTGGTGAAGGTTGCAGACGCGGCTTGGATCCCGCGTTGCTGCGGCTCTGGCGAAGGCCGGCGGCTACAGCTCCTGTTAGACCCCTAGCCTGGGAACCTCCATATGCCGCGGGTGCGGCTCTACATAAAAGGCAAAAAGACCAAAATAAATAAATAAATAAATAAATAAATGGTACAAGTCCTTCAGGTTAGAAAAAGAAAAAAAAAGAGGTAGATAAAGGGGTAAAGGGGCTGTGAATCCCAGGAAGACACTCCAGCATTTTTATTAGGATCCTTTTCTCTACAGGTACAGTTGCTATAGAAGTGATCTCCTTGGCTACCTGAAATTTTAATCATGGAGCCTGTTAGGAAACCCAGATTCTGGGATAAGGTGTCTGTGTTTGTTCTTTCACACCTAAGATTACTTTTCAGTTTGAAAAATTGACACATTCATAATTTTCAGTTGTTCCATTTTACCTGAAGGAGCTTCTTGATGCATTCGTGGTGGCTGTTCTTGGCTGCGAGGTGCAAAGCACTATGTCCTAAATGAATTAAAAAAAAAAAATGGAAAGAAAAAGACCACACATTTAAAATCGCTTATCTCTGTAATGAAGACAACTATGAGGAAATAAATTGTGCTCCAACAAAGAGGGAATTGTTATTCTTGGGAGTCAGGCCTGCACTTCATATCTGCAAAGTTCAAGTGTGACAGAACTGGGGAGGACCCTGGGTAGCATTCAGGGTCCATGCCAGCTGCCCTTCTCCTGGGTACAATTAAGCTCTGGGCTGGAAGCTTGCGGAGACTCACGGTAGGCTGCTGCCAAGTTCTGCTTTCAGCTGTCAGCAGGGGTGGTGAATGCCCCACGTCTGCAACGTCACACCCGAGCGCCACCACCACAACCGCCCCAGGCCTAGGAACCCAGCAGGGAGCACACCCCACACCCACGCGATATCCCACTTTGACCTCTTGTTTCTCTCTCCTCCACACGAGCTCCAGCTCTGCATGCAAGTTACCTGGAGTTCTCAGACATGCAAAGTTCTTAGGCAGAAGAAGGATAAAGGTGATTAAAAACAACCCACTAGCAAAGCAGTATCTCTTCGCTGCGTTCCTTCCAGAGAATGCAATACCCACATGAGGCCCTCTGGCCTTTCTGCAGTCAGGCGACACTAGGAAAATCTAATGCTACACCCAGCGCCCCAGCCCCCGCCCTGGCCTAATAGGCCATAGAGTTTCTATGGAAGAGGGGCTTAGGGCAGCCTGGCAGTGGCTCCCAGACCA